>CM030359.1:432575142-433291665 GCA_017893485.1 Hemerocallis citrina | reverse complement strand
AATTAAGCATCATTGATGATTCTGTTGATTTTACGTCCAGAATCTTTTATTCAGAAGATAGTTTAAGGGTTTGTGGACAGTTTCTTATTGCTTTCATTCATACTACTTGAGAGACTTCATATGAGTCAATTTTTTTTGTTGCAAATATGTCAATCAATCGTTATCCATCATTACAGTAGCTAAATAAATTTATTCTCTCTTCATAGTATCAATCATCATGCAATAGTCCAAGCGTGTTTGGCACTTGCTTTCATCTCTTATATACTGGTTAACCTTTCATTTTATTATATACATTTGATAATAAGGATGAATAACAAGACAAGGAGCCGTCCTCTATTCAAAGCTTAGAACTTTTTTTTGTTTTTATCTCAATTATGCAATTATAGAGCAGGCCTTTACTGAGAATTGGAGGAATTCAATTAATAGTGTAAAAGAAGCCGAGAATGCCAAAGGCAATTGTTGTTGGAGGCAGTATAGCAGGCTTATCGTGTGCTCATGCTCTGATTAGGGCTGGATGGGAGGTGACTGTGGTGGAGAAATCCGTGAGTCCACCAGAAAAAAGCCCAACAGGGGCAGGGCTCAGCTTAGAACCGCAAGCTAGGGAGGTGATCAGCCGGTGGGTTGGGGACCCCACCATCCTCCAGAACATCACCTTTCCACTTTCGGTTGAACTGGTTTGATACTTTGATCTCTTCCTTCATTCTCTATCCTTTCTGTTATTGGTTTTGTTTGACATGATGCAGTTGCAACTAAATGAAATGATTTTCTGGGTTTTTGTGGGGGTTGATACAAGTGTAGTTAAAAGCAAAAGAGTAAGCTTCATTTTGTTTTTTTTCCTAAACAAAAGATGCTATGGCTAAAAAGTGTTTTGAGAGGGCAAAAGAACTTCTCCAAAATGCTCTGTAGTGCCTGTGCCTAATACGCTTATATTCAAATTTACCAAACATCTATCTTAAATCGAATAGTGTCTTTGGGTTAAAACAAACACCAAACAGAGCGCCAATATTAGAAGTTGTAAATAACTTGGGGACATGAGGTGACAATTTCAGGGTATTATCAATTGCTACTCTTGAATTCTTCTGTAGTTACTACTGCTACATTTAGAACTACATACAACTCCACCCAAGCAATAAGACAAATGCGCAGTGATCTGCAATATCAATTATTATTATCTTTTTAACTCTGCTGGATCACAAATATGTCGAGCCTTTGCTTGTAAAATCATTGATTGGTATAACTTGTTCAAAATTACGTTTTAAAACATAGGTCTTTTTACTTTAAATGATTTCTATATGTTGGATATAGCCTGGTTGAATTCATTTATGGACCACATGTAAACCGAGTGCAATTAAATTTGGGTAGCTGTATGTAATTTTTGAAAAGTTCTTCCATTTAATATGAAATTCACTCATATCTGTTAAAAAAAGAGTTCATTGTAAACATTTGTATAAAAGGCTTTGATCCTGGATCACATGTAAGCCGAGTGCTGTAAAATTTGGTTAGCTGTATGTAGTTTTTGAAAAGTTCTTCCATTTAATATGAAATTCACTAATATTTGTTAAAAAAAGAGTTCATTGTAAACATTTGTATAAAAGGCATTGATCCTGATCATGCTTCATTGTTCATACTGTTGAAATTGTAAATGTCAAGAATGTTAGTACTGATTTGGGGAAATTAGGGTTAGGGTTAATCTCTAGCCGCTTAAGATATTATACCCTGCTTATCAGTATTGGAATATCACAGAGCACTATCTCTAGACCAGCTTATAAAGAGATTAGACTGGGTTTAGGGTACTTGGCTTTTAGCCCACTCAACCCGTTCCAATAATTAATACATAACACGTGTAAACCCGTGTTGCCCCATAGAATAATATACACAATATTATCCTATTATACTGAGAATATACTTATACATCCAACAATCTCCTCCTATATTCTCAATATATTAGGCTAAGCAATGTTATAATATTGGATCACAAAAATTCAAACATTATTGAATCATAAAGAACATGGATCATAGACTAAATCAATTATAACTTGAATAGTTCAAATATGACTAAACCAAAATAATCAAATAGTTCTAAAACCATAAATGAATAGTTCACAAAGACTAAACCAACAAGAGGAACCTGTCATAGTTTCAAAATCAACCAAAGCAAATAAACTTCAAGAACAAAATATGAGTTTTAAGCTCATGAACACAAGAGTCTTAAACTCAACAGAAGTTTTATCAAGCAAGTGGCAAATTTATTCTTTCGATAAATAAACCAAAACTATATCCTTGCAAACTGCTTTATGTTTACTTCTCCATTTTGAGCAAATCATTATTCTGAAATCTATATTGACAGATTTAACTTCTCCATCTTTGCTAGCTTATGGAAGACAAGAATGTCAAGAGACACATCTCTAAGAATTCTAGCGAATTTCATAAAGTATCTAGTTCTACTAAAGAACTTAGTACAATTCAACGATAGCTTAGCAAATTGTAACTCAAGCATCACAATCAAGTTTCTTTAACAAAATAAAGAACAAGAACTATTATAGTTTCTGCACAAGAACTATACTATGTTTCATATTGGAATGATAGAACTGTCAAATCAATTATGGTTAATTCTAAATCATCAAAATTGGAATGAAACATGAATCCATAAAAGAGTTATATCATCAAAATTGGAATGATATAACAACAATTCTAAACATCGGAAACACATCGACAAGTTTTCATACTTTCTTTTGGGATAATGAGATGATTCTAAGTAAATTATGAAAATATATAGCTTCATCAAAATTGGAATGAAATTATATATTAACGGAATTTACATGGAACTTTTCAAATTATCTAAAGCATGTCAACTGCCTAAAATTGATGCTTCAGTTTGAACTTCTCTATGGCACCAATTGGATTCTAAATCTCAAAACAACTTGAATGTTAAAGCTTTTGACTCAATAGCTTTTAACTCCATTTCCCCCATAGCTTTGATAATTAGATCATTTTCAAGTCTCTTAGCAAGAGCATTAGCCATTCTTGTCACAATTGCACTTTATCTATGAGAAAGTTCAACTAGGCTTCTTTCAACCTTAATATACTCCTCTTACTATTATAGAGTGAGTTATGAGCTACAGTGCATTATAGCTTGATAGTCGCATAGCAGAATTGAGAATTTACATTAAACTTCTCAAATGGATGATTAGCAATAAGTCATTCAATCCACTCAACCTCTTCCCCTGCAGAGGATAACACATAGAGATCTGATTTCTTGGATGGGAACGCAACACTTGTTTGCCTATTAATCTCCATAATTTTTCTGCTCCTACTAGTGTGAACACATATCCACTAGTTGTCGACTTTCACAAAACTTTGAGTAGCACAAAGCAAACTCTTGAGTATCTCATTAGCCTCTTAAGGGCACTCAAGTGTGTATGGGATTATTAGTGAGTCTGCAGATCATACCTACCTCAAAGGCTATGTCTATTCTAGTGCAGATCTTTGTATACACGAGACTTTCAATTCTTTTAGAATGATCTACCTGTCTCATAGTTGCACCATCATAAGGTGTCAATCTTTTATCATAATCATGAGGTGCTTCAAAACACACTTTCAATCACTATATCCCCACTTTTGAAACACATTATTGATTTATCGGGTTTGACTAAGGGTTATCCCTTGCCAACCAAAACTCACCCTTATACGTAAGATGGTGACCACAATACTTAGGTGTTTCAAGCTAAATTTATTTGGATAGCACAATTTAACTCCATTTATAATAGAGATGTCACTTCCAATCAACAATCATGTCAATAAAACCAAGTAAATAATAGCCATTATATTTGACACACCACAAAGTTAAAGGCACTGATCTGAATTACTTGATTCATATACTAGGCTCTTTGAAAAATTTGTCAAATTATTTATACGATAGCTATATTACATGTTTCAAAGCATACAATGATTTTACTAAATTGTAAATCTTGTTCACTAAACATATTAGTCCAAAACTTTCCAGTACAAAACTGTTCAGTACAAAATATCAAGTACAAAACTTTTAAATATCTTTTATGAATGACAAAATTTTCAATAGATGTAAGGGTAAGAAGAATACTTATTGTAGCAATATGACAAACATGTGAGTAGACATCAAATAAATCTACCCCATTTTTTCAGTCAATCTGTTAGCTACTAAAAAGCATTAAGATTGCTACTGAACAATTAAAATTAAGTTTCTTCTACAAAACCCCACTTACTTACTATAGTTTTAGCCTCTTTTGGCAGATCAACTAAGTTAAAATATTATTGTATGACACAAAATCATCTCATTGTCTACTAAAGACTCTTCTTAGTTCATTTGTCATTCAGGTTTTAAGTGTCAGTAAGGATGGTTCGTGATTCCAACTGTGAATCATTGAACGTGTCTGTAGGACTAGAATATTTCATACATTTATCTTTGATGAACACATCCTCAAAGAACTCTGCACGTCTAGATTCTTCTAACACAAATTAGATAGATCCAACATCTGTCCACAGAACTACATTCTGCACTTTCTAAACACACAAATATTTGTTGTAGGTCCTACTTTAGGCCTTCCAGGGTCATGTACTCTAACAAATGTATCACAACACAAATTTTCACTTTAACAAAATTATTTGTGTTTTTATGCTATGATTTACAATGTGTATTCAATTTAAGGTGTAGTAACACGTTAGAGATATGATTAACAATACAACATCACTCATTATTACACAAGACAAACAACAGTCAATAATATAGAATTCAACATTTCACTAAGAGTTTGATTCTAACTTTTATCAATACTGTTTGATTGTTGTAAGTAGAGTGCAGTAGAGATTATGCCCAATGCAAACTTCTCTAAAGTTGTTAAACATATTCACCACCTCTATCAAATCTGAACCCTTGATTTTTAGCATTTAACTAGATTTTAATTGATCACAATAACGAGTGTTACAGCCTCCATTATGTATGACAAACATTCAATAATCATCTACATAGGTGATTAAATACTTCTGACCAACAATCGTCTCATATAGTCACAAAGCTACTGCGATCACAAATATCAGAATGTATTGACTCAAGAAGTTGTGTGCTCCTAGAGACCATACTAAATGATTTTCTAGTAATCATAATCTGAGCACAACTTTTATATTTGTCATATTTAATGAAGTGTCATTTGGCAGAGTTATGAGTTTTAACAAGAACAAACAAATTAATATATAGTTCACAGTGATTCTAAATTTCAAAACAACTTGGATGTTAAAGCTTTTAACTCAATAGCTTTTTAACTCCGTTTCCCCACAGTTTTGATAATTAGATCACATTTCCTCACAGACAATTGAATATATATTTCTCAAATCCTAGCCAATTATGCTATGTTCAAGAACATAATTAGAACTATTATTATTAATTCATTTGTTAAACTCAACTTATACATGCGATTGACAATGTAAGCACATTATAAGAGCTAATACAAGATTCCTCTATCACAAAGTTATTTGCTTTCTCTAGTGATTCTAACAATGTCCCCGTGCTCAAACAAATTGAGCTATATTTTCTTTATTCGTTTTTCATCATCTTCGAAACACTAAGCGAGATAATGACCCATATTTTATAATTCAATTTTGCACACACAGTATAATGAACGATAAAGAACAAAACGTAAATAATGGAGTCATATTCTGCATTACAGAATGCTCCTATCTAAGTTACGGACATTTGTTATAAATCTTATACAAAAAATTTTAATTATTAGAGAAGCAAATATATAATCTCACACAAACTGCAAACAATTGATTTGTCAAAATATCTATACACAGAGTATGATAAAATACTTAACAACCCTAAACATGCTAGTTTTCAAAGCGAGAATAACTATGATCTAAAACTCTCAATCATGTGATCAAACGTACAAAACGTTAACACATTCATCACATAAAAATACTAAGAGGTTAAAGTAGATCATACCGACACTTCAAGTTAGAAGTGTTTTTCCAAATTCGATGGAGAAGCCTGCGTAGTGTAGACTTATCATACCATGATGCAAATCCATCGTCTCCAATACACACAATTTGTAAGTAACTTTGGAGTTCCTACATTCATTAAATTGTTAAAGATTAGCCAATTAAACGACTTATTAGCACTATCTAATTCACAACAATTTAATTGGAGATGCAAATTTATAGTCAACATCTATAATTTAACTTATCAAAATGGTTATTTGATTTTTAGCACATAGCTAAAACAAGTGTTCAACATGTACTTAATTAAACAAATGATTAATACAGTTTTGAACTTAACCACTTAGCATCACAGTAATTCTATAATTCAAAACATAAACTTAAAACAAATGTTTTTAAACTTCTAGCACATGGCAAAATATTTAACAAAAATTTAATATGAGGAAAGTAAAGAACTTATCTTTCACCGTCTCTTCCCCTTCAATTGATTAGAGCCATGTCTGTTTGGGAACAAATCCAAACAACAAACCATTCTGTGCTAAAGAGATCCAGCATCGAATATTCATGTGGACTTTGCCATCGAACTCCGGAATCAGTACCGCTGTAGTTCGGTTGGGTATTATCACAAACAGGTGGTGGGCTATCTCCAACAGCCTCTCTGATCTTCACCTCAGAAGCAGATCGGAAGGGCCTGTAGACAGAGCCAGAACAACATCGATGCCCTGCAGAGCAGCGATGATCCCCTGCTTTGGCCCGAACACCGAGCAGTGAAACTCAACCAATGCAATCTGAGTCAAACTGAATCAGATCCGAGTGAGACCATTGATCCCCTCGACAAATCCTAGTCAAGCTTTTGGAGTCAGATCTGAATCTGATTCCATCCGTGATCCTCTCCACAAACCCAAAAAACGGGACACCATAAAGGATTCAGATCTGAGTAGATTGTATCTCCCGATCACTGTTTGTTCGGGAATAGGGAAAGAAGGTCGTAGCGGTGTGATGGCTGGGGGTGGCCGCGGCGGTGGCTTGCGGCAACGCCAGCGCCAGCGACGGCTGCATCGGCGAGTGTCGTTGCCGGCGATGGTGGTGGCTACGAAGGCGACCTCCGGCGAAGGTGGTGATTTGCAGCGACGACGGCGGCGATCAAATCCCGACGAACGGTGATTTTGTTGATCTCTCTTAATCTCAAAATCAGGTAATATCTTAAGATTGTTAGTACTGATTTGGGGAAATTAGGGTTAGGGTTAATCTCTAGCCGCTTAAGATATTATACCCTGCTTATCAGTATTGGAATATCACAGAGCACTATCTCTAGACCAGCTTATAAAGAGATTAGACTGGGTTTAGGGTACTGGGCTTTTAGCCCACTCAACCTGTTCCAATAATTAATACATAACACGTGTAAACCCGTGTTGCCCCAGAGAATAATATACACAATATTATCCTATTATACTGAGAATATACTTATACATCCAACAAATAAGAGTATTGCTGGTGGTAATGCATTTGTCATATATGTCTCGATATTGTTTGCTAAGTTTATCAAAGTCAGGAAACTTGGCACTCTGATATCATGTTGGATAAGCAGTTCAGATCTCGGCCCAATAAATCCTCCAATGAGATTGTGTTTCTTTGGCTAATTTTCCCTTTCTGGGTTTCAGTACTAAGTTTAAACCTTGATATATATATATATATATATATAGGTATACACGGCAACCTTGATATTTGTTCTTCCTGCTTTAGTCGTTATTGCTGAGAGAATCTGTAACAAGCTGTGGCACTTCTATCTGTTTTCCTCGCTTCTCTCTTACAGCACCAAGCATTCGACAACGAGAGCAAGAGAAGTCGAACCTTAATACGAGATGATAGTCTCACTTATAGATGTGCTCATTGGACCGACCTCCACGCGATAATACACAAAGCACTGCCACCTGGAGTAATTCTATGGGGTCATCGGTTTCTCTCTCTATCCATTTCGGATGACAAGTCATCTGTTACAATCAATGTGGAAATTCTGGAGACTAACGAGATTGAGGAAATGACAGCAGATTTATTAGTAGCAGCTGATGGGTCTCTTTCAATGATAAGGCAACATTTTATACCTGATCATAAACTGAGGTTAGTATACTGAACTGGGTATGCTGAAATTTGCTGTTATATGCGTATAGTCTCTTTTAGATGTACAATTATGTTGGAGTAAAGGTTACTACTTGCTTTAGTAAATTGTGTAGATATACATGTGTTATCACTATATTAAGGTTCTAACCAAACCAATGTTGAAGTCTTGAGTTTATTAGTTATTTGGTGGTTTCAATCTTCATGATACCATTGGTCCTAGTTAAATAAATTTTGGCTAACACGTCTATGCCAATATGTCAAACACGTCAAGTTATGCAAAATATATTCATTGTTTTCTTAATGGAATAGGGTGAATTTGTTTTTTTTTTCCTTTCATTTTTTACTCAAAAGGAATATTATGATACCATGCTAAAGATAAAAATAGCTATAGGGCACAATTTGTGATTATTGTATTTAATTTTTTGTTTTTATATTTCTTTATATTTCTATAATTTTCAGGTATGCAGGGTACTCGGCATGGAGAGGGGTTTTTGATTTCTCAGAGGAGGAAAGCTCGAGCACCATTGTTGGCATTAAAAAGGCCTATCCAGAGCTCGGGAATTGCTTATATATGGATTATGCCATTGGAAACCATTGTGTGCTTTTTGAACTTAGAAACAAGAGACTCAACTGGATTTGGTACTTCAATACACTTGAACCAGATAGACAGGTACAAACTGCCCATTTTTACTCATCCCTTTTTAGTTTGAAAACTTAGTTGATTCTATCTAGGATTCCTATTTGTTTTTTCTGTTTTTGATTGTTAGCCGGGGGGGGGGGTTCTATGCCACCCGTGTTCCATTAATAAGCTGTTAACGAAACATACAATCAAAATAGGGCGTGTAGTTCATGTCCCTAAATAGAAGCGTGACACTTCACCCCCGCAAAAAAGAGACGCACCCTGTACAAATTACAAAAGGATCCCTCGGCCCAAAAACATAATATACAAATGTTACAAAATTCGGCTCTCAGTCCGACCGAACAAACCCAAAAGACCTCAATTCCGAGAGTGAGGTAAGCACTCATTCGTCCACATGCCAATCACTCGCTGTCCGTTGTCCCCAACCTGTCATCTGGATCCACCCCAGCTGTCGTTGTGTCCATATCTGCATACATTTCTTTGATCTTTTTAGAAGTTTCTGCGCGATGTTTTCATAGCTCTTTTTCTTTCCCACCCTTTGGTATATCTCTTTAACCGTCACTGGTTTCTCTCTCCTGCTCCGCTGTCTGTCACTTTGCCTTCGCATGTGCCCCTCCATTGTTTTTTTTGCTTTTCCTTTTGAAATAATTTTCTCTGTTGTGGCAGTCATAGATTTTTTCACTACCCCTGTTACGTGTTCTGACTGTGGATTCCCAGATTTGACGGATTCATTGTTTGACCCAGACGATTCCTCCGAATCCCTATTTTTTCCAGTGACCAAGCTCCCCATCATAGCCTTCATTCTCTTTTTTACTTCTCTTTGCACTCTTTTTTCCACCTCAATTTTCATCATCTCCTCTAGATCCCCTACCTCCTCATTACCCCTATCTTGTTGGGCCTCGGTAGCAATAATTTTCCAGAATTCCTTATCATTCCTCTCCTCCACATTTTTGATAATACCCCCCCATCAGCAAACCCACCTGATCTTTTCCTAGTTTACTAGGGCCCACATTCAATGTGCCTTCAATCCCCATCAAGCCCATTTCCTTTGACGTGATTCCCTGCACATTTCCTTCCTTAAAACCATCCTCGAGCTGAGAGTTTCACCTAGTTTTCGCATACGCCACACCATCTTTCTCTACCTCGATTGTCGCTCCCTCGTAGGCCTTCCCTGTATACTTCACTCGTTCTCCTAGCGCCTCACCGCTGACACTTGCTGTTTCCATACCGATGAGACTCGTACTGATAGCCCCGTAGCTTTTCGAGCTGTTGAGTGAGGTACCCCCATACCAGTAGTCATCTGGCCTATCTTTATTGGCTGTAACTGCGGATGTGGCTTGGATGTGGACCCCACTTTACATGCACCAACCTTGTATCTTTTCCAAATGAAAATTCTCCATCCACCCGATCTCTCGTTTCACGTTCTTTTGTGATGGTAGGTTGTGGATCATTACTGTTCATCTTCCCCATTCCTATTCCTCCCGAGACCACCTTCGATCACTTTACCGTTAGCTGCTCATTCCCCTCTTCAGCAAAGAGTTTCTTGTTCACCGGCGGCCTGGCCTGTGCACTCTCCCCCAACTGTGTATTCACCTCTTCCACCTCCGCTCTCAACTCCACGTTAAAAACTTTGTTTTCGATCATAGGTCTGACCATCGTCGGGATCCGACCAATGTCGTGGCATCTAATCTTCACCCTGGCGAACCCCCCTCTATGCTTCGCAGTCATTGAGTCCACTTCCAAGACTACAGCGAACTTGCATTCGACGTCTTGGAGGCCCCCAACTTCCCAGCACTGTAGAGGTAGCCCGACCATTCTAACCCATGTCGCCGATGTTGTATCTTGCTCGATGGCCCCCTCTTCCTCCGTCCATGGCTTAATATTAATCCCATACCTCCCACCGACGATCTTAATCACATCCCTTCTTGCTAGCGCCGCAACCCCTTCGTGCGTCGGAAACTTCGCGATCCAATAGTCCCTAACTTTGTGTAGCTCCCAAGCTCGTCGATTAAAAGAATCTGAGAGATTTCTTAATCCAACCACCACCTCCGACGTTGAAGGCTAACCCGTGACCGCCCTAATCACCCCCATCCTAGCCTCAAGAATTTCCTGATTGGTTTTCATCGAGCTCGTAACCGAAACAACTGCATGACGAAGCTCCTTCTTCATCGCCAGCGTACGTCTATCCTCCGCCTTCCTTCCTCTCATCTTTCCTTCCCTAACAGCACAATTGTGTACCTTGTGCCCACTTTCCTTGCACTCGAAGCACACGAACATTCCATATGGGCACGCCTCGTTCCGGTGTTGGTCGCCACAGAACATGCAATTCTCCAATCTCGCCCTCTCCCGGAGTTGTTCTTGTTTCCTCGTTGATCGAGAATGGTAAACCTCCCATGGCGCTTCGTCTTCCTCCTCCCTGACATCCCTATTTCCCCCCTTGCGGCGGATTTTCCTTAAGGCCGCCAACAATTCTTGCTCCGATAGTTTCGAGGTCGATTTTGGGGGTGTCGCAGTTCTCTCATTGGCGACTGGTGAGCTCCGATGACTGTAATGCTGTTTTGTGAGGTTGATATCCGAGTGGCGCTGCTGCTCTGTTGCCTGCCTAGCCGGGCTATGAAGCATAGGCGATCGTGATCTAAGACGGCCTCCTCTCGCCTGAGCATGGGCCGTTATGTTGGCCACTTTAGGTGAAGAGTGCACCCTTCGTTCCTCGTGTCCCTTTGTCGGTGAACTAAGGCGCTCCCTTCGACCTCCCGCGCCATGGAAGTTATTTCCCTGACGGCTTCGCGGATGACGCCTATCTTCGTCGCTGCTGATATCCCGAAGATCCCACTCTCTCTCACCACCTCTCGCTCTCTCATAGCTCATTAAGCTGTAGGTGGAGATGGTGTTGAGTGTGGATGCCTACTTGTCTATCAGGCATAAATCACATTTTTTACGGCAATCCATAATCTAGTTCATTTATTTCTAAATTTACCAATTTATGTTGCAAACTGAGATATGATGGGGGGTATAGAAGAACAATCCATACAGTTTTGGAATGATGAACTCATTGATCCGAGTGTATATACATTTCCGGCATTATTTTATTTAAGTAACCAATTATATCCATGCAATCAAATTTATCAACGATGGTCATACGTTATAAATCAAACTATGTGTATCTATTTATGTGATTTGTACAATGGCAATACAACTTACAATGCTATAATATAACTATTCCATGTTCTCGGCAAACATATCTATTGCAATCTTTCCAGATGGGTAACGATTCATGTATTAATTTTCATTCCGTGAACTAAAGTGATCGTCCTTCATCCAACATTAGTCTTAACTTGTACCATGATAAAATTATGCAGGGAAACTCCGTGACCAAAAAGGTAACCACTGGACTGATTGACGATATGCATGAAGAGGCTAACAAACTATGGAGCCCCGAACTATCCCAGCTCATGAAAGACACAAAACAACCCTTCATCAACGTAATCTACGACAGTGATCCTCTGCCTCAATTGTACTGGGACAATGTCGTACTAGTTGGCGACGCTGCCCACCCTACCACTCCTCATGCTTCCCGCAGCACCAACATGTCAATCCTAGATGCCGAGGTCTTGGGCCTTTGCCTCCAAAAGTGGGGAGCCGAAAACTTGTCCAAGGCTCTTCAAGAATTCCAGAGAATCCGACATCCTGTGGTATCAGAGCACGTTCTCCGGTCACGAAAAATGGGCATACTAAAACTAGGTTTATTATCTTTTGGCGAGGGGAATGCAAACGGAGCGGATGTGGAACAGTACGAGAGGCTTCTGCTTATTCAACACAAGAATATACCTTACTATCAGCATGTTCCTATCTCTTGATCATGCAACTAGTTTTCCTGGAAAACTATGGTGTTATCATAAGTATGTATCTTACATTTTTCATACATGAATAATGAATAATGAAACAGACAGTTCACCAACTACAGGAAA
This sequence comes from Hemerocallis citrina, assembly GCA_017893485.1. Classification (NCBI taxonomy): domain Eukaryota; kingdom Viridiplantae; phylum Streptophyta; class Magnoliopsida; order Asparagales; family Asphodelaceae; genus Hemerocallis; species Hemerocallis citrina. Next base: position 433,278,972 of record CM030359.1, on the reverse strand, counting down.
TGTCTCATACTAATGGATTCCGGTCCATAACTATGAGTTCCAATGAACGAGAACTTTCTCGAGATCTTGTAGCACTTATCAATAGGGCCCTATCGATTAGTAGATTAGTATTACACAGAGAAAATCAATTATAAAAACTAATTCAATTAGATCAACTTTTCATAGACAAACTTGAAATTTGTAATGTCAATTTCAGATAAGATCGGTTCAGGATTATGGGATCTTGGACTCGGTGGTCAGAATTGCACACCAACAACACCTCCTACATCCTAAACCAAAATTGCAAAAATAAAAAATATGAAAAAACACAAGTTTGACATTGAAAAATATTAAACAAAAAATAACAAAAAAATTTATTAGTCTAGTCTACTTCTTTTCTTTAACTGTTCGACACAATAATATTAATATGTTATTCACATAAAAAATAATTTTGCATTAATTGTTTTCCGTGTCATCTTTTCCTCTTAGTAATCTGAACACAGTAGAGTGAATATAAACTTTTTCCCTACAACGCGGGATGCATACCACACCTACCGAGGTTCCCTACAACCCATCCCTATGGAATTTTTTTTATTTTTTTTATTTTTTTTATTTTTTTAGAAAACTTTACTCAAGGTCGGTTGGGTTCTTTAGAGATGGCCAACAACAAATAACAAGACTTATCATGGGGTGTGAAACATGCAGCTCCTACCTAACCCTTCTTCCCTATCCTCCTACGGTCATCCCTGGTGCTCCAACGCCGACCAACAACCCATTCCTCTTCTTCTATACTGAAGCCCTCATTCCTATCATTCCCTTTCCCACAAACTGACCTAACTTTCTTCTTCTTCCTCTCCACTGAAGCCTTCATTACCTCTTACTTCTTCTTCTTCATCTATTCCTGTAGTCTTGCTAAACCCACCTTCCCATTCACCGCACCATGCTTTCTCTACTCGAGTTGAGTGGGTGCGGGCCCAATGAGAGGGTCCGTCACCCACCCACCCCACCTCCAGCAGCTTCTTCTCAGCCGACGCTTGAGCCGGCTAGGGATACTGCGATCCACTGCGTACAACCCCCTGCACTACCTCTGGATGTGCTACCCCCAGCCTCCGTCCCCGCAGATACACTGGCACCACCACTGTTGGTCTCGATCCCGGAGGAGGGAGATATGCGGGAGCTCAGCAGAGTTCACTCCCCGACGCATGCGCACAAACGTGTGCCTCCGCGTCATGTGGGGAGTGACTACGGTCATCATCGCTCATCTGAGGAGAGTGCCAGGGGCCAGGTAACACAACGGAGACTTGAGAACTATGAGAGGAGGGCCCAACGAGGGGGTCCTCCTACTGGCCACTTGTGGCGTAAGAGAACCCCCACGAGGGAGCACTTCCAACCTCAGAGTGAGGGTCAGCACAGAAGTAGGTTCAGAGAGAATGAACAGAGGTATCAAACTCATCGCAAAGCATACAACAACTCCAACACCATTCCCAACATCAAACGAACACACAACCAACTTCAACACCCTCCTAGCAGCGGCGCAGAACCAGTTCACAACATCTCGTACCACAACAAAACTCCTACCATGCTAGCTTCCCATCCTCCTATCCCCAACACCCCCCAGAATCTCACCACCTTCCAACTCTCTGTCCAACCACCACCAGAGTCCATGCCACCCAGTTTGCTTGCCGAGCGAGACCTCGTTGAGGCCGCGCAGGACGAGTCGAAAGGGGTTCTGACTATTGGGGAGGAGGACGGGGAGGGGCAGTGGATCATGGGAGGTAGAAAACAGAAAAAGGGGGAGGGGAGTTACACTAACCAGGTTTCCGACCAACCAAAGAAACAAAGGAAGGGGAAGCGCAGGCCAGCGCCGTGCTTCAACTGTGGTGAGCTTGGCCATTACAAGTTCGAATGCACCAAGGAAGTCCGATGCCTCAAGTGCATGAAATGGGGCCACCTATCATACGTTTGTTCCAATGTTATAGAAACCACCAGCGATGTGGAACGATCAGTGAGTAGAGGGAGGTCGCCGGAACACCCTTCGGTGATCCGTCTGGCTTCGAGCCTGGACTTCATTAAGCATGAAGAGAGTTGGCTGAGAAAATGGTGTGCCACTGCAAGAGTCAAGAAAGGGAGGCCATCGGAGAACCACGTGATGCAGGCGCTCAAAGAGAGGTGGCCCATGAGTGCTCACGGTGACTGGGTCGCCAAAAAGCTCTGTCACAATTCCTCATTGCATTTCCATCACAGGAGAAACTGGTGGAGGTGCTCAGAATGGGGAGAGTGGAATTTGGTCACTTTGAGCTCGAATTCACGGCGTGGTCTCCGACGTTTGGAGCGGAGCTCCCACAAGGTGAGAAGTTTTGGATTTGGATCCATAACGTTCCTCTACATTTCTGGAAGAAAGAAGCCCTCCATGAAATTGTATCTGATTTTGGCTCGGTGGTGGAGATCGACGAGAGAACAGTGCGGCGATCAGAGTTGGTTTCGGCAAGACTTCTGATCCGATGCAGTGATATCACACTGATGCCTAGATTCGCCAAGATCTACTCATTCGACGAAGCCTATCTAGTCAGGTTCTGTGAGACCCCGTATTTCGATAGAGCGGTATCTAGTATATAGTATATATACTAGTATAAGGATTAGTATATATATACTTATATAAGTATAAAGAAAGAAAGAATGGATGGTGAAAGTGACGTGGAAAAGGAATGGAAGTGTAATGGAAGTGTGTGTGGATGTTGACCCGGTTGACTATGGATATGAATGAAGGAAGGATTGAATGGAATGAGTGTGCATGTGTAGAGTTGACCGGATTTGACCAATGGGATTAAATCCCACATCGGCCATAATGAGGGGATAAAAGAGATACATATAGGAAAAGCCTATGAAGAAGGGTTACCCAACTGTCCGGACACCCTTTTGAGACAGCCTGTGGTGGGCGTGGCTAGAATTTAATTAATTGTGTGCGTACGGACTGAGTGCGGGGCGTTACAGATGGTATCAGAGCCAACTTTCGACATCGAATGTAGGATTTGTATATAGGAAGTGAGTGATATGTGTATGAGATGCGTAAGACCCTGTGTGGGCAGCGATTAGGAGACAAATCTACATTCGACTAGAAAGGCGATCCTGTGCTAGATTGCACGTCCCGTATTCAGCGAGGACGCTGAATTCTTAAGAGGGGGTGAATGTGAGACCCCGTATTTCGATAGAGCGGTATCTAGTATATAGTATATATACTAGTATAAGGATTAGTATATATATACTTATATAAGTATAAAGAAAGAAAGAATGGATGGTGAAAGTGACGTGGAAAAGGAATGGAAGTGTAATGGAAGTGTGTGTGGATGTTGACCCGGTTGACTATGGATATGAATGAAGGAAGGATTGAATGGAATGAGTGTGCATGTGTAGAGTTGACCGGATTTGACCAATGGGATTAAATCCCACATCGGCCATAATGAGGGGATAAAAGAGATACATATAGGAAAAGCCTATGAAGAAGGGTTACCCAACTGTCCGGACACCCTTTTGAGGCAGCCTGTGGTGGGCGTGGCTAGAATTTAATTAATTGTGTGCGTACGGACTGAGTGCGGGGCGTTACAGGTTCATTCTAGACAAGAAAGTCGTAGATCCAAAGGAACTGTTGTCAACCAAAACAAACCCCACATCCTCAGCGCTGAGGGACGAAAGGTCCTACAGTCAGGTGGTATCGCCGAGTAAGGAGCTCACTATTGACGGAGCCCACGAAATAGAGAGAGCGCACAGGGAGGTCATCAGGGCGGCACAGGCGGCAAGAGCGCTAGCTTCTCCGAGCAAGGCTGATAGAGGTCCCGATGGATCTAAAGGTCAAAAGCCACTAAGAGCTCTCAACTCAGTAGATCCAACGGTGATCCTTCACACCAACCTCGATTTGGAAAGCACAGAGATCGAGCGCAAGCGTCGTGTCAAAAGAGGAGCACAAAAAGAGGGTCAAACCCTGCTAGAACCAGAGGAGAGGTGTACTGGGGCTCAGAAGGGTGGAACGGGGCAGGTACACGATCTTAATGGCAGAGCTGCTTTTGGTAACAACATGCAGGCTGCCAGAGAAGGGTTGGTGGGAGATGTGGCCTTTTTGGGGAAGAAGACAAGCGAACGGCCTATGTCGACCAAGGAGTGGGTTACCAAAAGTTGGTTCCCACCTGAAAAGACGTTGGGTGCTTCTGAGGAGCTTGGGGGGCAAAAGACTGCGATTCGGCTAGGGAAAGAGACAGAGGCCTTTTTAGGGAATACGACAAGGGTTGGTATGAGTACCCAGAGCAATAAACGTACAGGGGTTTCCGCTTTCGGTGGTGAAGGGAGAGGGGTCAAGCTCACTCTTTTGAGGAGAGACGAAAGTGGTATAGGAGATAAAATGGAAGACGAAGTTGTAGAAGATGATGTGCCTGGTTGCGGTAAAGGGGTAGTTGAGAACGCTTCGAAGTCTGGGAAAAAGTTTTTGACCTGGTCGTCTGACTCACCCACCGTCGCACCCCCCTATGAGGAGCGACCACGTGGCGTACGTAGCAGTGCTAGTACCACGCCAGGCTCGGTGCACCCAGCACTCTTGAAACCCACCGACACACCCACCTATCACGTGGTGCCAGCTGTCCTTGGCGGTAAACTTACCGTCTTGGACAGTGCAGTGCACGGTGTGGGTTTCGAGATAGCGGATACGTTGCATCGCGGAGGAGAGATTTCTTATCCGGTGGAAGACTCTACTTTCGGATTGGGTGGGGAGATACTCATGGACAATCATGGGCCCATTGAGGGGTCCATAGAGCATGTTAACATACAGACGAGTTGTATTTTTGTGAACGGGCCCAATGAGGGGTCCGTAACTGAGAACTCTATTATTATTAATGATTCGACAGTCTGCGGGCCCACAAACATCCCGACATGCGATGGGCCCAATGAGGGGTCCAAGGTGAAAGCGCACACTCTTATTGATGAATCTATTCTCACAGACAGTGATGAGGATCCAGAAGGACGGCTTAATCTCGAGGTAGACTTCTCTCTCTCTGAGGAGGACTCAGAGGATACAGAGTTCATTGCTAATACCCAGAGGGAGATCTCGCCGGAGCTTGTCCTGTCCACAATTCCAGACTCTGCACCGGGAAATAGCACGGAACAGTACCGTAGAGCGGTTGGATTCAGAGTTCAGCAAGCTCCTAAGAGGGCTCATGTGGAGTCCCTGGATGACTATCTTGAGGTCGCCGCTGCAGCCAAGGCCGCTAAGCTCGACAATGGAGGTACGACAAGTTATTTAGCATCTATTTTAAATTGCATGTCAGATTCTGATGTTTTATGTCTAGCCATCACATGTGGGTTAGAAGTTTGGGACACTGAACGTATCGCCTTACTTCTCAATAAAATACGGGGTTGGGAAACACAAAGAGTTAGGTCATCTGACGATAGCGCTTCTGGAGGCGGCACGGGGTCGACTATCATTCTCGAGGACGTAGCCGGCCCTACACCCTCCACAACGATCTCCCATGAAAATTCCACCCAATGAATACACTATTTTGGAATGTTAGGGGTCTGGGGGATAGGGGTAAGAGGGGTATGGTGCGGGATGTCATTAGCAATTCCAGGGCGGATGTTGTTGGGCTGCAGGAGACCAAACTCCAGCACGGGCTCAAACTCAAAAGAGTTGGTGGTAACAGGATCAAGGAGTGGTTGTTACGCCCCTCTGTTGGTGCCTCTGGGGGCATAGCTATTGGGTTTAATTCGGATCTTCTCTCCTGCGAAGAGGAGCTTTGTGGAACGTTCTCCTTGACTGCAAGATTTAAACGACGCTCCGATGATTGGATGCAGACGGTGACTGTTGTCTACGGGCCGAACGTGGCCACTGACAGAGAGGCCTTCTGGCTAGAACTGTCCGACATCCGTCAGCGCTGGCCGGGTCCTTGGATTGTGGGTGGGGATTTCAACATCACTAGATTCGCTTTTGAGCACAAGGGAAGAGGAGCTAGCGACAGGCACCGAGAGGAATTCAATAGAGTTATCACGGAACTTGAACTGATTGATATCCCAATCAATGATAGACTTTTTACTTGGTCTAATTTGCAAGCGGATCCGGTTATGGCCAAGCTGGACAGGATTCTAGTCTCTATGGATTGGGAAGCTTTATTTCCTCTCGCATCGGCCAGAACGATCCCTAAACCAACCTCTGACCACACTCCGATCCTCCTTGATGTGGGGAATCGGGGAGCCCGTAAGCCTAGGAAATTCAGATTTGAAAAGGCCTGACTGGAAATTCAAGGTTTCCACCATTTGGTTATGGCGAACTGGGCTCTTCCCATGGCCGGCAAGGACGCGGCATCTCGATGGTGTGGGAAAATTCGTAGACTTAGGAAGAGGCTCTGTAGATGGAATCGGTCTAGATTCTCAAACATCTGGCATGATAAAGAGTCCTTCCTGGAAGAAATTGATGGGCTTGAGAGGGTGGAAGAGAATAGTCCTTTCACAGGAAGAGCGAAACAGGCTATTAGCACTCCGTGATAACATTGCCAATCTGTATAGACTAGAGGAGATCAAATGGCAACAGAGGTCCAGGATTTCGTGGCTCAAAGAGGGAGACGCGAATACGGCCTACTTCCATCGGGTTGCAAGTGCAAGAAGGAGATCCAATCTTATCCTATCTATTCAGACAGATACAGGAACATCGCAGGATGATAAGGTTATTTCCTCTACTTTCCAGTCTTTCTATAAGGGTCTCTTTGGGAAGAAGAATGACTTTAGGATCCCTATGGGTGAGGACTTCTGGCAAGAGTATCAGATTGCTCCAGGTCAAAATGGTTCCTCCTTGGAGGAACCTTTCACGGAGTCAGAAGTCAAAACGGTCATTGACCAGATGGGAGCTGACAAGTCGCCTGGGCCAGATGGCTTCCCTATGTTGTTCTACCAAGTGTTCTGGGAAGAAATTAAGGGAGAATTTAAGGATATAATGATGGAATTTTTTCACAATGTCCTGAGGTTGGGGATGTTCAACTTTGCAGAAGTTGTGTTGATCCCCAAACGGGAGGACTCCAAGTGTGTTGGGGATGTTAGACCAATTAGCCTGATAAACTGCTCGGCTAAGATCATCACTAAGGTCCTAGCTATCCGATTGGGTGGCATTATGGACAGTCTTATCAGTAGAACACAGACGGGATTCATTAAGGGCAGATGTATCCTAGACTGCGTGGCTACTGCTGAACAAGTTATCCACCACTGTCACAAGAGCAACTCCAAGAACTTCCTCCTCAAGCTGAATTTTGAGAAGGCGTACGACTCTGTGGACTGGGAATGTTTGCTAGAGGCTCTCAGGGGAAGAGGTTTTGGGGACAAATGGATTAGATGGATCAAACAATGTTTACTCTCTAGCAAAACAGCAATTTCAGTAAATGGGAGAACCGGTCCGTCGTTCCCGTGCAAGAAGGGACTCCGTCAGGGGGATCCGCTGTCCCCACTTCTATTCACTATTGTAGCAGATGTGCTCAGAGGAATGCTAGAAAACTGTCAAAGAAAATGGTGGATATCACCTGTGGCCAGCAGCACTGCTAATCAGGGCTGCACGATCCTTCAATATGCGGACGACACCCTTATCTTTGGAAATGGCTCTAGAGCGGAAACTATATGCTTTAAAGGGGTTCTTTACTGCTTTGAAGCCTGGTCAGGCCTTAGAATTAACTTCCACAAGAGTGCGCTGATTCCTATTTCACTTTCAGGAGTTGAAACTCGGGAGCATGCCACCATTCTCAACTATGCGATAGAAGAATTCCCAATCAAATATCTAGGGCTTCCGCTCCGGCCAGGGAGGCTCACTAAAGCTGACTGGTTGCCTATTATTGACAGGGTGGAGGACAGACTGTCCGGTTGGAAAGGCAAATCACTTTCTCTGGGGGGCAGAGTGGTACTCATCAACTCAGTGTTATCCAATCTTCCCATTTACTACATGTCCTTTTTTGAACTCCCAAAGTGGGTGATCCAAAGGATTGACCGTATCAGGAAAAGATTCCTATGGAAAGGTGCAGACTCAAATAAGGGAGGCTACCACCTAATTAAATGGAATATCGCTTGCATGAAAAAGAGGCACGGAGGGCTAGGCATCATTGACCTCAGAGATATGAATTTGGCACTCCTGGGAAAGTGGTGGTGGAAAGTGTTTCATCACGGCGGGGAAGGATGGCAGGACTTTATCCAACCTTACCTCCGAGGGAAAGGGACTAGAAGATTAGGCTTTCGAGTAGGATCCAAAGTCTCTCGCTTCTGGAAAGGAGTTGCTAAAGCCAGCGGCCCTTTCAACTCAGTAACTTCATCTTTGATCGGCAATGGTCGTACCACCAGATTTTGGTGGGATAAGTGGTGCGGCCCTCATACTCTTAAGGAAGATTTCCCAGAGTTGTTTGCTATAACGAATCGTCCAAATATATCGGTGGTGGAAACATGGAAAAGAGGGACTTGGAGACCGTCGTTCCAAGGAACTCTATCTCCAAGTTTGCTACAACAACTGCATGTACTACAAACGCGCATAGTCCAATCTGGGGTGATTTGTGCCCAAGGTCCAGATCACATGCGGTGGGGTCTTGAGAACAAGGGAGCGTTCTCGGTTAGATCACTTTACCACCGGATTCACTACCGAGGATGCAGACCCAACTGGGCAGCGGTACTTTGGAAGACTAAAGCACCTCTGAAAATTAGAGTCTTCCTCTGGCTTGTGCTCAACAATGCCATACTCACGAGAGAGAACCTAGCCAAGAGGCAACCTCACATTGCAACCAATTGCGGGTTCTGCAACGTACACGTGGAAGATTTGAATTATCTATTTCTTCACTGCACCAGAAGCAAGGCCATCATGATAGAGGTGCTGAGAGCACTAGGAACAAGTGACTATCCAAGAGACTATGAGGAACTGTGGGTCGGCTCCAGATTTGCTTCATCCCGTCACGATATGAAAGATGCATGGTTTATTGCCATTGCGGCAACCACATGGGTGTTATGGCTAGATAGGAACAATTTTTATTTCCGTACTTCATGTAATTCTATTTCTAGTAATCTTACTCATATCATGCATCTAATTTCCTTTTGGGCTACAGCTGCTGCTTCAAGAGCTAGAGGGAGAATCGCAAGGGTTTTCCAGGTGGATGATTTTGACGACGAGGAGATAGAGATCGGGCCAACTCTGGACTGATGAGTGGACACCCGTCTCACTACTACATATTTTGTTTCAGGCCTTAGTATTTTGTATTTTGTATTTTGTATCTGTGTTTTGGTTGCCTTTAGGCTGGATGATGTAACCCACCCCCCAGGATTTTGTTGGGGGTTATGTTTTATTTCCTGCACTGTACTTTGTTTTTCCGAGACTTCGGGGTTGTTTATTAATCACTTATTAATGAAACAGGGTGGCATTATTCCACCTTTTCCTCAAAAAAAAAAAAAAAAACCCATCCCTATGGAAGCGCCTTTTCTCTCTTTCTCAATTCTCATCCATCACATGACGAAAATTTTGCCGTACTACCCCACTTTTTGAAAATATTTAGTACTTTGCCCTACTTTCCAAAACGATTAGCGATATGCCTTTGTTTAGGATACGTCAGCAAGAAATGTTATTGAAAAAAACGGCATAGGTTATTTCGATACTATTTTTTCCAATAACGGCATCTGTTTGAAAAAAAAGTGGCATGCCGTTATTTGGAATAACGACATAGGTTGTTTTGTTTTTCGACAGCTTGTAGTCTCCACCTAGAGAAAAAATTGCAAGTGTGAAAACCTTATAACAGATGCCGTTATTTTAAATAACGGCATTCTCAATAATGATGTCATTATTTGGAATAACAGCATCAGTTATAAATTTTTTTAATAAAAAAGTAACTTATTATTCATCCTCTCTGACGAATAAGTTAAAATAAATAAATAAATAAAAATTTATAACTGATGCCGTTATTCCAAATAACGGCATCAGATATTTTATTTTATTTTATTTTTTTAAAACTTTTTATTCATTCTCTCTGTTTCCAAACAACGGCAAGAGTTCATATTTATATATAATTGATGTCGTTATCTCCAATAACGACATCAGTCATTCGAATGCCGTTATTCAGGATAACGGCATTATTTATAAGTTTTTTTCACACTTAGAACTTTTTAAAGTTAGAAGATTCACACTTGTAAGAAAAATATACTGATGCCGTTATTCCAAATAACGGCATGAAAAAAAAATGTAAAATAGATGCCGTTATTGGAAATAACGGCACGTAAATAACCTATGCCGTTATTTTCAATAACGGTTTATGCTGACGTGTCCTAAACAGGAGCAGATCGCTAATTGTTTTGGGAAGTGGGGCAGACTGCAGAGCGCTAAATATTTTCAAAAAGTGGGGCAGTAGGGCAAAATTTTCTCACATGACATGACTCAATATAGAAGAAAGAATCGGTTGGTCAACACCCTTCGCCTCCCTCCCCTCTCTCTCTATAAACCACCACCTTCTTCCCTCTCTAACCGGATCTTCCCCATACCTCACCCGTTAACACACTCACCACCGAACCCGACCCGTTACTTCTGGGGCGACTCACCAGAGCCCAAAGAGTACTACAGCTTCAACAACACCCAGTCCTATTTTATCACCCCCCTGGGCCTCACCCTCTTCAACACCCCCCCCCCCCCCCCCCCGAGGGGACCGTCTTCCTCACCCACGGCGACTGCTTCGACTCCTCCTGGCTCTTCCAAAAGATTGCCTTTGCTTCTTGGGGCTACTCCGCCCACTGTGCAGTCCTTCTCGGGCAGAAAAGGTCCGCACAGGTATTTAGAAGATTTGAATTAAGTATTGTAGAATCTGATACAACTCATAGTGCTTAATAGCATAACACACACACCATAAGTAACAGAAACTTCCAAGAACTAGACGCACCAAGAACAAGCCACCACAATAATCCCAAGATCTCACAAGAACACAATCATATGCAGAGATAACCAATCATTCTTATTCCCCAAGAAATACAATGATTACAAAAAGATTACAACTCTTAATCTTTCTCTCTCTCTCTCTCACACACATTTGAAACATTCGGCACTCACCTCTCTTGAAGTTGTACAATGATAACTGCTCACCTTGATCAACTCTTAATAGCCCTAGAGTTCACATCTACTGCTATATATATAACCCCCAAGTAAACCCTAAAAGATATGTACAAATACATCTTATTGGATCAAAAACTCGAAAGCCCAAATAACACAGTGCTGATGTCAGTCGACACACTTTGGGTCGGTCGACCGCAACGTGTCATGACAACACCTGAGGCCTGGTCTCGACTGCAGCACGGTCGACCTGCTCGCTCTCTGTTGGAACCATGTACACTCGAAGAACACCTAACAGCCTGGGTCGGTCGACCGCAACCCCTCCAGCTGCACTTCTTCTACTTGCTGTTGTTTTCTCTAGCTATCTTCATCTTCTCCTATTCTTCTCCAACTTCAAGAACACCCGTGCCCAGGGCTGGTCCTGAAGTATTTGAGGCCCTGGGCAAAAAAATTTGGGTCCTTTATAGACACGCATGTATTTTTATATATTAATAAATTATAATATAATGGCGAAGGACATAAAAACAATACCCAAAAAAATAAAGATTACCTTTGTTTTGCTTTATGACATCAAATACTCCATATTTTTCATTAAGCATAGTGATAGCGACTCTTGCACTTGCAAAAAAAAATAAAAATAAATAATCTCATCTAAAATATAAGGTCAGGGCCCAGGAATCAAGCTTATCATATCAATAAGCTTCAAATTTCAGTTGGTCACTAAGCTTGCCTAACAATAAAATCAATCAACAATACTATTGTTGAAGTGATTTCTACCTCAGTACCTCCTAAACCCACAAAAGAGATTCTCAATTCTATTAATTAAAAAAAAAGACATGAGAAGCCTGAACTACCAAAGTAGTGCTAAGAAGATGAAGAAGCTGGACAAAAAGAAAAAAATTGAAGAAGTTGAAGTGACATTGAAAGAGTGAGAGATTACTAAATTGGGTCCTCCCCTAAAAATTAATTACAAACCCATTAATTCATTATATTAATTATAAGAGAATTCAGAGGGGTAGGAATCCTTAATCTGCACGAAATGAATTGCGCGCTTCTCAGCAAATGGTGGTGGAAAATCAGTAGGCGAAGAAAAGGCTGGTGGTCTTTGTCGTTTGAGAGCTTTCGTAAGAGGAAAAAATATAGGTTCGGAGGCCGGAGCAAGTTCGGTAGAGTTTCGTTCCTTTGGAAGGGCGTGGCTAAAAAGGGTGATATTTTCTGCACCAATACTAGTTGTAGGATTGGGAATAGGAAGAGCACAAGCTTTTGGAAAGATAAATGGCGTGGGAACAGAACACTGAAAAATCTTTTCCCACAAGCAGAGGCGGAAGTTGTACACCCGGATGCTCTTGTGGCAGATGTATGGAATAAGGGGAAGTTAACACTAGACGTCTCAGTCCAACTATCCCAGGAGAGTACCAGACAGTTCGAAGAGCTAAATAGGTTGATACTAGCGGAAGGAGGCCAAATGAATAATGAAAGTGACGAGAGATGGTGGAACCTCGAGCATTCACAAAATTTCTCAGCGGCATCTATGTACAGATGGCTTAACGATGGGGGAATAAGATGCATAGAGGAGAACGTCATTTGGAGAACTCCGGCGCCACTAAAAGTTAGTCTTTAGTTGGCTAGTACACAACAATGCCATTTTGACAAAACTGAACCTAACGAAAAGAAACATGCAAATTGATGCTAGATGCAATAACTGCCTTCTAGAGGACGAGGATGTCACACCCCTTTTTTTCACATGTCAGAAAGCAGCTACCACATGGGAAATAGTTTGTAGGGATTTTGGGTGCGTATGTTTTCCTAGGTCGACCGCACAGGTTTGGGGAGAGTGGAGAGACAAATTCATTAACAAAGTAGACTTAAGAGCCTGGGATATTACAGCTGCAGCTACCCTTTGGAGTATATGGCTAGACCGAAATGACTTATGCTTTCGTAATATCAAATTTAACATCTCAACTTTGTTGCATAAAATTTTTCTTCTTATTCATGATTAGGTAGGCTACGTTAGCATCAGAAAGAAGCTGAAGATGGACTCAGAGGAGTAGGGGACCGGGCTAGGGCGAGGAGGCGTCACGAAGTCAGCTACCAAAGGAAACACTCCTCAGTTGTGGCTTTTGATGTAGATATGGTCTTTTGGATGTGGCATTGTAGCAAATGTTAAGTACTTTTAATGTTTTCTTCATGTATTTTGAGCCTCTGGTGATGTATGAGGTTGTAGTTTCGATGCGTTTAGCATCGTGTTGGATATGGTTTATTCTACTCTGTTTCTTTAATTCTCATTAATGAAACGATGACCGGCGTCATCTTATTTTCAAAAAAAAAAATTGTAAGACCATTAATCTATTATATTTAAAAAAATTGGGCCCCTCCCCTGAAGTGGGTCCTGGGCGGTCGCTTAGCTGGCCATGGGTCAGGGCCGGCCCTGCCCCGTGCCTTACGTGTATTTGATGCCACAATCCTAACATTAAGTAGCTGACGCAACACTGTCATTTTTCTTGTCTGTACGTAGGTTAGACACAGGTACAAGGTCTTGCCAGCCTTTCTGTTTGGGGAGTCATTGGGAGGGCTTGTGACCATGCTTGCATATTTACGGTCGTAGTCCGGGGTTTTGTTTTGTTTTGTTTTGTTTTTGTTTAGCCCCGTTATTTGTGATACCAGATGATATGAAGCCGTCCAAGGTTAGGTTATTTTTGTTTGGGATGTTGTTTAGGCAAGCCGGGAGGCTATGCCGGAGAATCATACGGTGGGGATGGCTATTAGAGACAGGAGAAGCTGAAGGTTATTGCATCGAATCCCAAATCCAAAATTACATAAATGCATTTGGCATTTGCAAATTCAAACAAACCTAAATGTGGGCCCAACCTCCACAGTAATTTCTAATAACCGTTCAAATATGCTTTTTTTTTTTTTGCTTTTCTTTTTAACTTAATCATTTTTATTTTTGATAATACTCGGAATAATGTAATTTTCTTGTTTTCTTTGCCATCTAACCACTCGAATCAATGGGCGGAGCTATGTGGGCCCAAAATTTTGAAAATTTTCTTAAAATTTTTAATTTTTTTAAAAAACTCTCTTAAATCTATTAAATTTTATTATTTGGCCCCCCTAAAAATTATGAAAAAATACCTATATATTTATATATAGTAATAGAATTTTTTCTGGGCCCTCCTGAAAAATATGTTCTGGCTTCGCCCCTCGATACTTCCAACAGGTACAAAGGGAGGTCAAGGATGGGAACAATGAGGGAGATAGGAAGAATGTGCAAGGCAGGATGAGCGACGGTGCACGGAACGGATGATGGTGTAACCTCTCACTGCAGGGATCGAAAATGCTTGCTGCTAGCGGGGGACAAAGAAACTGATTTTGTATGAAGGAATGCTACATTCCTTGATGCAAGGGGAGCCAGATGAGAATGGTGAGAGGGTTTTCGGGGGAATTTTAGGAAGTGGACTGACGAGAGGGTTAGGAGGCTTGGAAATGAGGGTACGTAATTGAAATTTGTTAGCCCAACCCCCGAACGCGGGACCGCTCTTTACCCATCTCAAAACAGTTACCAACTGAGCTACAACTCAATGGTCAAATTTGTTAATTATTAGAAACTTGTCTTTTTTTATTTTAAGAAAAATGAAAATTTTAAAAAAATAAATTTGATAGTTGGTGGGTTTGGTTAGATTTGGTGGAGTGATGGTGATGGCTTCCCCCTATTATCTGCATTTATTATTGAAGTCATTTGATTAATTACAAGAATCTCTAGTGTTGGATGTCTGAGTCTGGATGATATTGATTGGCAGTTTATTTAAGTAATGAATCATGCTTGTTTGTTTTTTTGATGTTGGAGTTTTATTGTGATTTGCATCTCAATACAATGATATGTATATTGAACCTATCCTTCATTGTAATTTGCATATCAATACATTAATGGACGGTTGAGATATATACTGAACCTATCCCGTCCATGGTTGAAGGAGCGCAACATCTTATCAACTTAACCAATACTGTGTCTAGATGTGCAGTCATTTATCAGGAATGAAAAACGAACAGCATCTTTAACAGGGGTGGTGACGAGGATCCCTGAGCCTTCACCTCTTATTTCCTCCCTAAATCTTAGCACGTTGAAGTCCATGCTCATGAGAGGGGGGGTGTTGGGATTGGGACATCAACAAACGCCTCTGATCGCAGCAAAACTAATAGAGCAATGAGGAAAGCGAAGTAGATGAGACGAATAAATTGAGCAAGCAAGTAGATCCACCAAACTAACACAAACACAACGATGACTTATTCCGGTTAACTTTTACTTAATCCAAGAAAAAATATAGGAAGATCTGATATTCAACTAGAAGAGATTATAAGGACTTATTGATTCACTCAATACAAGGAATTAAACTCACCCACAAAGAAGTCTCTCTTTCTCGAGCATCTCTTTGCAATGGAGAAAATAATCTATGAAGTATTCTACTCTCATAAAGAAGGAGTTTACAATATATATAGAAGAATAGAGAGAAACGACTAATCTTGATTCTCAGTTGTCCGATATAACCTGGAAAAGAAGTAACTGAATAGGAGCCGCACGATCTAACTTGGAGTTGAAGATTGGGCTGAAATGACCTAACAAATCGAAGCCCAAAAATGAATCAGCGCCGCGGTCGGTCGACCGTACCAACAAGACCGGTCGACCGTACCACTCTCTGACATTCCCTGTACTACGAGCGGTCGGAGGGTGCGGTCGACTGTCCCCAAGACCGGTCGACCGTCCCCTTCTCTGACCGCTAATTTTCTTCCACTGACTTCGACGCTTCGACCTCCGTGCTTCATCTTACCTTCTTCTAATCTGAACAACGAGAATTTAAGACACAATCATAACAAGGGCACGGTGTCGAGATTCTCTGAGCCTTCGGGGAGGCCAAATTCAGTAGTCTGAAAGGAAAGAGATGAAAACCTGATAGATAAGCCAGATTGCTCGACACGATCAATCAATTATGGTGCTGATACAAGTGGCATTGACAGGGGTGGTGACGAAGGTGACAATGACACCATGATCAGCCAACAAGCGAGCCATGTCGATCATGGGAATTATATGGCCTTGTTCCATTAAAGGAACCAGCACATAACGAGGTTTTCTTTGTATTTGATTGGCCATATTGAGCTCAATAACAAATTACAAACAAGTGTTGGCAATTGAATTTCCAAGGCACATGAATATATATATATGATTATACAAGTACTAACTTTTTTCCGACACATACAGCTAGTATACTAATGTTATCATGAGAAGGATGGACTTTGGTATAAGTGTACCTTACTCTAATGTGAAGCAATCAGGCCATATCAGTTCCTCATTTCTCTGCAAAGCCAGAAACAATCAAGGAAAGAAAGAGTTAGAATTCCTCTACAGTTTAAAAACTATCAACATCTAATTTCAACCAAAAGAAAATTTCTCACAGATTCTATAAATTGCATGTAATATTTGAATACAGTAAGCGTATTTTAACCTTATGATGCAAGCAAAACCGTAACATACGACTATTACAGGATTCCAGGTTCAACCAGGGTCATTGAAATGAGCAAGCAAGCAAGCAAACTTCTCTTGGCTTTAGTCCATCTTTAATTAGTGCGGAACGCAGTCTATATCACCAACAAGTTACTCCGTGGTTTTTCAGCAGAATTTTGTTACTGCAGAAAAGCATCCCCCAACCTTTCTTTGTTTAATTTAATCTGAGGTACGGGCTGGTAACATACACGATAACTGAATGTGCTGACACAGCAATCAGGTTGCTTACTTGCTTCATGAGATCAAAATCGCTTTGTCCAAAACTGTTTCTCCTCTCTTCTGCTTTTCCTTGTAGCCATCAACTCAATCAGATTGGGTTGGTAGTGGATTCAGTCCATCTTGTTTATACTTTCATTTATACTTTCATTTATGTGTTAAATTTAGCTACTAGACATTCAGTCATTTATCAGGAATGAAAAAGGAAATTAAAAATTCGCCTGCCCTAATGCAGTAAATCTTCCTAACTGGACATAATTTAAATCATACTGAATGCAAATAATACATGTATCAAATTACTAGTATCATTCAGACCTTTATGGAACATTCTTTTCATCAATGCAGTTATCTGCATTTATGTGTCAGATTAGCTGCATCAGGTTCACATAGGAAGACCCTCCTTGCTCCACTGTTTTTTGAGCCTTTTTCCCCCAACTCCTTTGCCCTCTTTCTCCTCTCTTCGGTTTCCTCGCCTTCATCCATCAAATTCCTGAATGCATTTTCTATATCATTCATCTTTACCAACACTTTGCTCGTCTCAGTTGCAAATGGAGTTCAGACCTTCACTCCCACCGCACTCCAGTTCTCATTACGTCAACTATCAACCGTTCGTTCAAAAACTGCTTGCCAAAATGAGGCCATGTTATCCCATGTTATCATAGGGTGTTATCATAGGGCAACCCGCTGACGCTGACTTACATTGAGTTCCAACCACAATGTGTCATGAATCCTCCCATTGCTGAATGCGATGGAATGATCTGTTGGGTTTATATGTCTTGCATACTATATTCGATGTGAAGAGAAGGCGGGGAAGTGACAAGGAAAATCAAAGCATCGATGGAGATGAAGCTATAGCAACAGCAACATCAGATGGTCGACCGACTTTGCTCACTGTTTGGAACAGAGAGAATTGCGCCCAACTGCCCTCTTGGACAGTCGACCACATCACGGCTGAAGGCAAAATGAGTTCGGGTCTAGGTGATTCGATTGAAGCCCAACTTTTACTCTATGTTAGATCGTACGGCTCTCATCGTATGGTTATCTCTTCAGTATATATCTGTTGGGAAAAAACTCGGTATTTTCCCGCTTCGTGAAGTTAAGATGGGCACTTGAAGATATAGATAGAAATAGATGCAAGAGAGATTTACACCTCAAATGGAGATTCTTCTACTATACAAAGAGTAGTAGGATTACAAGAATTTGACTCTCTATAACACACTCTCACAATTTTGTGGCTCACTCAAGCTTTGAGAATTAGAACTTCTCAAGTTATCTTACTTTCTCTCAAAGTGGCTCTCTAACTCTCACTTTGGATTACAAGAACTTGTTTTTGGAGTGAGTAGGAATGAAGACTTCCACCCCTATTTATACTATTCCACACCCACAATGAACGGTGGAGATTAATTTGATCCAAGGGTGGAGATTAACTCTCTAGAATTCTCCATTTCTAGAGATCTCCATGAAACTATACCAACTCTCTAGAATTCTCCATTTCTAGAGATCTCCATGAAACTATACCTTTCAACTTCCTTCCACACTCTTCCATGAAGCTCTAGGATACTCCACATCTCTAGAGAATTCCATATTATTCTCAATTAAGGAAGGAACCCAACAAATCTTGCCCTCCTGACTTAATTGGGAGGTAGTAGCAAGCCGGCACCTTGACAACAATCCTCAAATTTATTTGTTGGTATTACCTTGGTCATCATGTCGGACCAGTTTTCTTCCGTGTGAACTTTCTCAAGGTGTATGCGCCTTTCTTCGAGAGCTTCTCGGATCCAATGATACCGTGTATCAATGTGCTTTGTGCGAGAATGAAAGGTAGAGTTCTTTGCTAAGTAAATTGCACTTTGATTGTCACACTTCAAGACATACTTGTCTTGGACTACTCCTAGCTCTAGCAGCAAATTCTTCATCCACAACATCTTCTTGCAAGCTTCAGTAGCTGCGATGTACTCAGCTTCGGTAGTGGACAAAGCAACACACTTTTGCAACTTTGATTACCAAGAAACAGCTCCCCCTGCTAGAGTAGTTAGGTATCCCGATGTTGATTTCCTAGAATCAACGTCGCCGGCTAAATCTACATCTGTGTATCCTTCTAACACAGATTTTCCATTTCCAAAACATAAACACTTTTTGGAAGTACCTCGTAGATACCGAAAGATCCATTTGACTGCATCCCAATGCTCTTTCTCCGGATTGGCCAAGAAGCGACTAACAACACCAACTGCATAGGCGATGTCGGGTCTTGTGCATATCATTGCATACATAAGACTACCTACCGCGGATGAATAAGGAATCGTCTTCATTTCCTTCTTTTCTTCCTCACTTGTTGGACTTTGCTCCATACTGAACTTGAAGTGTCCAGCAAGTGGTATGTTGACCGGCTTCGCTTTGTGCATGTTGAATCTTTCCAACACTTTCTCAATGTACTTCTCTTGTGATAGCCACAATAACTTTCTTGATCTATCACGAGTGATCCTCATTCCAAGGATTTGTCTAGCCGGTCCCAAATCTTTCATGGCGAAGCTCTTGCTTAGATCCTTTTTCAAAGCATCAATTTTTGTGCGATCTAGTCCAACAATCAACATATCATCAACATAGAGTAAGAGTGAGGAAATCGCCACCTCCATACCTCTTTATGAAGACACAATGATCGCTTTCCGTCTTCTTGAAGTCATATTCTGCCATGAAGGACTCGAACTTCTTGTACCATTGTCTTGGTGCTTGCTTAAGGCCATATAGACTCTTCATTAGCTAGCACACCAAATTCTCTTTGCCAGGAACTATGAACCCCTCTGGCTGCTCCATGTAGATCTCTTCCTCTAGATCTCCAAGGAGGAATGCTGTCTTGACATTGAGTTGTTCGATCTCCAAGTCTTGTACCGCTGCTAGGCCAAGAACAATACGGATGGATGACATTTTTACCATCGGAGAAAATATTTCTTCAAAGTCAATACCTTTCTCTTGACTGAATCCCTTAACAACCAACCGAGCTTTGTAGCGAGGCTTCGAGCTACTATCTTCGGTCTTGATTCGATACACCCACTTATTCTTCAAGGCTCTTTTTCCTTTTGGAAGCTCCATTAGTTCGTAAGTATGATTCTCATGCAAGGATTGCATCTCCTCTTGCATAGCTTTTATCCACTCTTCTTTATGAGTGTCAGTTATGACTTCCTTATAACTTTGAGGCTCCCCCTCATCGGTGACCGTCACAAACTCCTCCGTGGAATAACGAGTAGATGGTCTTCGGTCTCTCGAAGATCGTCTCAACTCTAGCGGAGAGCTTGACTCATCTTGAGTCTCTAGATTATTTGGCTCTAGGATAGGCTCGAGATCTTCAGCTTCATTATTTTCTGGTGTGACATTCTCCTCTTAATGAGCCGGTGTAAGGTCTATACTACAGTTGCTTCTCAATCTTGGCCTCTCCGATTTCTGGATATCTTCAATTGTTTGGTCCTCGAAGAATACCACATCTCGGCTACAAACAATCTTCTTATTGATTGAATCCCAAAGTCAGTATCCAAACTCATCCTTTGGCGAGCGAAGGTAGATGCATTCCTTTGTCTTTACATCCAGCTTGGCTCTCTCGTCTTTGGGTATGTGAACAAATGCTCTGCATCCGAACACCTTGAGATGATTGTAGGTAGCCTTTTTGCCTGACCAAACTTCCTCTGGGATAGCTCCGTCCAAAGGTACCGATGGTGAAAGGTTGATGACGTCAACAACGGTTATCACAGCTTCCCCCCAGAATGACTTAGACAATTTGGCATGAGAGAGCACACATCGAACTCTTTCCTCGATAGTTCGATTCATTCTCTCGGCTAATCCATTTAACTGCGGTGTCTTGGGTGGAGTCTTCTCTAGTCTTATCCCATATTTCCTGCAATAGGTTTCAAAGGGACCTCTATATTCACCTCCATTGTCTGATCGGACACATTTGATCTTCCTTCCTGTCTCGCGTTCCACTCGGGCATGAAACTCCTTGAATGCATCAAGCACTTGATCCTTTGTTTTTAATAAGTGCAACCACACCTTCCTTGAATGGTCATCGATGAAGGTGACAAAATATGATGCACCGCCAATGGACGTCTCGGACATTGAGCACACATCGGTGTGTACAAGATCTAAGATATTCTTTCTCCTTGTGGGTGGAGAAGATCTTTTGAAAGCAACTTTATGTTGTTTTCCAGCCAAGCAATGAGCACAAGGATCAAGTGTTCTACCTTTCACATTAGGAAGAACTTGGTTACGAGCGAGTATGTGAAGACCTTTCTCGCTTATGTGTCCAAGTCGTCTATGCCATATATCCATATCATCGGTGGCGATATTCACCTCCCCTTTGCAGAGCTTGGCTTGCATCACGTACAATGACCCTTCCTTCTTTCCTCGAGCCACGACTAAACTTTCTTTGGTGAGCTTCCACTTTCCTTCACCAAAGTAATTCACCAGACCCACATCATCAAGCTTTCCAGCAGAGATAAGATTGAGACGCATAGCTGGGACATGTCTCACATCTTTTAGGACAAGCTTGCATCCAGTGCTTATTGTAAGGATGATGTCACCTATCCCGACAATTTTGCTCCTATCTTGATTTCCCATTTGCACCGTACCAAAGTCATCGCTTTGGTAGGATGAGAAGAAACTTCCATGGGGAGTGACATGGAAGGAAGCACCGGAATCGATAATCCAAGAACTATCATCATAGGCAATGTTTAGGATATTGCCTTCTCCATTGAGATAAATCGGTTCTTCTTTTGCAACAACAGCGGTAGTACTCTTCTCTTCTTGCTTCTTGATTTGGTCTGGCTTCACATCACCCGCCTTTTGATTTCTCTTGAAGGATCGACACTCTGCTTTCTTATGGCCCGTCCTTCCACAGTAGTAGCATGTAATTTTTGATCGTGATTTGGATCTACCTCGGGATTGGTTTGATTCTCGGCCATTGCTACGTCCACACCATCATTCTTTACCCAATTTTTGAAAACATTTGCCTCGAAAAAGACAGAATCGCCTCGTTCCTTCCTCCTTGCTTCTTCACCAAGAAGGCTATCACTGACGGTATCCATGGTGAGCTTTCCTTCAGGAGTTGAGTTACTAAGTGTAATCACGAGTGTATCCCAACTTTCAGGCAATGAGCTAAGGAGTAAAAGGGCTTGCAACTCATCTTCAATCTTCAATTCAGTTTTCATTAGCTGATTTACGAGCCCCTTGAAATTATTCAAGTGCTCAATCATGCTTTGACCATCCTTATACTCCAACTTCACCAACCGTCGAACTAAATTGGTTTTGTTACGAGGCGTCTTCTTTTGAATCATGGACTCAAGCTTTGTCCATAATTCATAAGCATTTGTATACGTAGAGACATGCTCGAAGAGAGATCGGTCGATGTACTTATGGATCATGGCAACGGCTTTGTGATTGAGCAACTCCCATTCTGCATCGCTCTTTCCTCCCACCTTGGTATTGTGGATGATGGGCTCATGCAAGTCTTTGCAATATAGATGATCCTCCATCATCGGCTTCCAATACGAGTAGTTGTTGGTGGTGAGTTTGAACATATCTCCATCATGGGTGACGATGTCCTCCATCTTAAACCGCACGAGATGATGACGACGGTGTGTGAACCTGGCTCTGATACCACTGTTGGGAAAAAACTCGGTATTTTCCCGCTTCGTGAAGTTAAGATGGGCACTTGAAGATATAGATAGAAATAGATGCAAGAGAGATTTACAACTCAAATGGAGATTCTTCTACTATACAAAGAGTAGTAGGATTACAAGAATTTGACTCTCTATAACACACTCTCACAATTTTGTGGCTCACTCAAGCTTGAGAATTAGAACTTCTCAAGTTATCTTACTTTCTCTCAAAGTGGCTCTCTAACTCTCACTTTGAATTACAAGAACTTGTTTTTGGAGTGAGTAGGAATGAAGACTTCCACCCCTATTTATACTATTCCACACCCACAATGAACGGTGGAGATTAATTTGATCCAAGGGTGGAGATTAACTCTCTAGAATTCTCCATTTCTAGAGATCTCCATGAAACTATACCAACTCTCTAGAATTCTCCATTTCTAGAGATCTTCATGAAACTATACCTTTCAACTTCTTTCCACACTCTTCCATGAAGCTCTAGGATACTCCACATCTCTAGAGAATATCATATTATTCTCAATTAAGGAAGGAACCCAACAATATCGAATGATTATTGTATCAAGAATAACAAACTATGATTACTCTAGATCTCTATATAACCAATGTAACGGCTCAAAGAACAATAGACTTCTATTGAGTGCCAAATAGAAAAAGGAGAGTACTTCATGTGTGAGGTGAATGAATTATTTATTGCAAACAAGTATTTCCAGTTGACATGAGAGAGGGCCATGGTGAGAGCTGTAACTCTTGTATCTTCTCTAGTTAAATAATATCTCGGTTTTTCTCCCCCGGATTAGGGCATGCCCAAACTGGGACAAATATTATATGCTTTGTGTGTTTGATGTGATTTGTTATTTGCTTGGTGGTTTGTATTAATCGTGTCGAAGACTCAACAAGATCTGGCGCATAAATTCTAACAATTGGTATCAGAGCGCCAATTGTTTCTAACAATTGGTATCAAAGCATTAGGTTCATGGGTTTATTCGAGTTTCTTGAAGAAGATGGCAGATCAGGGCACGAAGATCAAGCAGTTTGACGGAAAGATCAACTTTAATATCCGGAAGGTGAACATGTATAACACATTGGTTCAAAGTTTGCATATTGTCCTAGATGAAGATAAAGGAAAGCCAACCAACATGAAGCAGGAGAAGTGAGATGATATTTATTTGATGACCTTGAGTTTAATACAACTGCAATTGACAAACGAAGTTAAGTGTGATTTTCTTGATGAGAAAAGCACAGCGAGTCTGTGGGGCGAGACTCAAAACTGACTACTCGGGATTGTCATTGTTGGATAGCATATACTGGAAGAGAAAGATGTTTTGTTTCTTGGTGAAGAAAGGTACCCATCTTCAAGATTATATTGTGGAGTTCAATAAGATAATATTTGAACTGAATGAGATAAACGCAGATGATCAAAGCAAAGGGGATAATTTAGATATTCATTGTCATTTTTGTATGATCACTTGATAACTACCATGCTACACGAAAAATCTGCTAAGAAGACACAGTAGCCGGGGTGATCAAGGGTTTGAAGGAAACTGAACTTAAGAAGAAGACTCATAAAGCGGGGTCAATTTCTAGAAGTTGTTTGGCGGTGGATGGCGATACTTCAATTGAAAGGAATCGGGCACACAAGAGTAAGACTCGTTGCCACTATTACAGAGAGATTGAGCATTACAAGAGGGATTGTCGCAACTAGTTTAATTAGATGGGTGCACATGTACTCAATGTCCGCGCCTCTAACTAAGGTGATAACTTAGACTATCTTCTAGCTTCAAATTCTTTAGATGTGAATTTGGGCTAGTTTCTTGATTCAAGAAGTTATTCTCATATTTTCTCTGAGAATGAGATATTTTCTACTTATAAGTTTACAATATGTCGTAATGTAAGAACAGTGATTGGTGAGATTTGTGAATAGTGGGTGAGAGAACAGTTGAGTTGGAGACGCCAAATGGTAAATGGTTCACACTAGAAGAGGTCATGCATATTCCTTTAATGAAACATAATTTAATATCCTTGGGGACTCTGGATTCTCCCGGCTGCAGGTACACAGCTCGAGGTGGAGCTCTGACAGTTTGAGAGAGTCGTCATAAGGTGATGAAGGATAAGAAGGGGATTGGATAGGGTCAGCACAACCTTTACCAGCGTTGTGAGAAGGGAAAGCTCGCATGAGTGGATTGAAGCACTACGTTCCTGAAGCACTTATAGTTCGCCATAACTATAATTACAAAAGCGAGACTGCGATGTTCGAATACCATCGGGAGGTGAAGAGAGTATCGGGGTAGGTGGAATTCGTGTGGAAGGTGACACCTCCATGATAACATATACTGGAATATGCCCTTGAAAGGGGCATACGATTGGGAAAAAAATGGGTGGAGGTAGATCAAACTAGCAGAAGAAGTATTGAACCGAGTTGTTTACAAGCGAAGATGGAAATGAGTATAGAAGAGTTTTAATTACACATGTGTGAATTCATGAGTATGCAATGCAAGGTGGAGATTGTTGCACTCATATGTTTTGCATACTATATTCTATGTGAAGAGAAGATGGGGAAGAGGAATCGAAGCATCGATGGAGAAGAAGCTATAGGAACAAGAGCATCAGTCAATGTGCTGGAAGCACATTGAGAGTCGACTATCACTTGGATAGTCAACCAACCTTGCTCACTGTTTGGAACAGAGAGCATTGTGGTCGACTGCCCTCTTGAAAAATCGACCGCATCACGACTGAAGGTAGAATGGGTTCAGGTCTGGGTGATTCGATTGAAGCCCAACTTCTACTCCAGGTTAGATCGTATGGCTATCATCATATGGTTATCTTTCAGTATACTTCAAATGGTTATTATATCAAGAATAGCAAACTCTGATTTCTTTAAATCTCTATATAATCAATGTGACGACTCAAACAACGATATGTATCTATTCAGTGCCGAATAGAAAAGGAGAGTACTTCATTTGAGAGGTGAGTAAATTCTCCATTGTAGGCTTGAGAGAGGGTAGTTGTGAGAGTTGTAACTTTTGTGTCTTCTCTAGTTGAATAATACCTTGGTTTTTCTCCCCCGGATTAGGGCTTGCCCAAACCGGAACAAATATTGTGTACCTTGTGTGTTTAGTGTGATTTACTATTTGCTTGGTGGTTTGTATTAATCGTGTCGAAGACTTGACAAGATCCGGCGCATAATTCCTAACAAATGGTATCAGAGAGCCAATTGTTTCTAACATGATCGCCTGTGGTGCCCATCATCCTATTATACGCCCTCTTGGTTTTGTCCTCTCAAACTCAGAAAGCCATTTCTCCAACTCTGTAAGCCTTTCTCCAGCCTTAATTATCCAAATAAAAGGAATGTTCGATGCTTCCAAGCCCAACCCTATATCTATAAGTTGTGAAGGATTGGTACGAGGAGACTTCCAAAGCTCATGTAAATCACTGAGCTAGGTTTCAACAAACCAAGCCATTCATGCACTTCTCCTCATTAAGTGAGGCCTTGTTCGTTCGTGTATCCATGTCTATGACATCTTTATTGGTAAAGGATAACAGTCCAATAGTCCAAACCTTCTTTCCTACAACTTTCTCATACCACTTGTGGTATAAAGGCTCCAAATCACCGAAACTATGGACCACCACACCATCAAAAGCTCTTTTAGCCTCCCTGATCTTTGTTCGAAACTTATCCATGCCTGGGGTTGTGAAGAACACTGATAATTGTGCTCTTTTCATCTCAATTGTGTCTGGAAAGCCAGTTCAAAGTCTCATCTTCCTTCACCAATCCAAGTTCAAGTCCACCAAACTAACAAACACCCCCACTAATTGCTTATTTAGGAGGGGAGGAGGCCATTGGCTCCTTCCTACTCCCTCCTCCCTTCCCTCACCAAAATGTTTTTCCTCATATCCAAATAATAGAGGCACACACATGGGCAGATGCAGCCACAGTCTGGATGTGGCAAGATCCGGCCGCCCAAATCTTAGTTTGATACTGAGTCAGAGGGCTCATAGGGGGGCTGTCAGTGTCACTGTCGTAGACTCACAACTGTGGTTGAGAATGACAGTAGGAAAGCAAGGTGCTAAGTGAAATAGGATCGATCTTGACCTATTCAGGTCGGATCTGGAAAGTGCTTCCATTCTTTGGAATGAAAAGCTTTGCGACTAACCTTAAGCTCAAACTCGAAATGATGGGTGACTCAAGGCCGATGAGTACGATAATTTACACCTTTAACTTGTAGGAGTGGCAAGAAGATGACAAGCAATGGTAACATATGGTGTTGGGCTCTCAGTCGGTGGAGTTAGAAGGGTTTCACTCACCTCTTCCTTTAAGTGATTCTTCGGGTAGGGCATTAGTCTCTCCGAAGGTAGGGGGTATATCGATGTACCTCGTTGTCGACACAACCAAATGGTTTGGGTGTTGAATCAATGTATAGTGGATATGGTTGGTGTAATATTTTTATTCTGCATTGGGAATGTCATCGTGGATCATAATTTGGGTAGAGCTATGGTTTTTGAAGGCGTTTGTTCATGCTGTAGCACGACAATTGGTATTTCGGTGATTATCGACTTATTTATGGTGGTTGTAGCAATTTTTTTTAGCTCCTAGGAGCAGTATGAAGACTTCAAACAATGCTAGCGAAGGAGTTCGGTTGCTTTGTGAGTCTTGGTGGAGTAGTAAAGGATCTATTCACCTCCTCCTTGTTCAAGCTTTTCTTTGATTAGGGCATTCGATCCTTTAAAGTTTGGTGTTGTGATTTATCAAAGTATTGGCATAACCAAGGAGGGTTGAGGGTCAATTCTTGGTAGATTAGATTTGGAAATTGCAAAAGATCACATGAAATTTTTTAGATGTCATCGATATATTGGTTTGGAGTTACTTTCTTGTACTAGGATTTAAAGCATAGATTGTAAGGTTTTATTAATGAAGCATCGGGAGCTTCTTACCCATGGTTTTATTATTATTTTGTTTAAATTGTGTTTGGCAAGCCAGGCAGGCACTACAAATGGATCATTCTGGTCTTTCATCTCCTCATCGATCTTGGTGGATCTAATGTTGAGAAGGCAAGGAAGAGGGAAGCATCGGAACGCTTGGAAAGCGAGTCTTGGGATGCCAAACTCTCGAGCTACACCTTGTGTCCAATACTGAGAGTTGTCAGAGTCGATGCAGCTTGGGAGCGGTTTACACAATCGAAGCTGCAGCAATAGAGGGTCACGAAACGCTGTAGCTGCATCGAAGAAGTTCGGAAGGAGCTTCTGAGAAGAGGCATGTCGAGGTTCTCTGAGCCTCTCTGAGCCTCCGGGGAGGCTAAATTCATTTGTTGGGAAGGGAAGACATAAGAACCTGGTAGATAAACCAGACTGCTCGACACGAACAACTATGGTGCTGAGACGAGCAGCATTGACAGAGGTTGTGACAAAGGTCACCATGACACCATGATTCGCGAGCAAACAAGCCATTCCAATCTTGGGAATTATATGGCCTTGTTCCATCGAAGGAACCAAGACAATGTGAAGTGTTCCCTCAATTTGATTGGACATGCTGAGCATATTAAGGGTTATGAAAAATAGTTGGCACGGAAATGGATGTAGTACAATACTTTGTTAATTCATCCTATATGCATGAAGAGGATGACTATCCTTTCCTGCATAGAGATCTGCTATGGTCCAACTTCCAATTTGTAGTAAAATAACTGGGATAATGACTATATTAAATCTATTTACAAGGTTAAATAACTATTTGCTTGACGACTGAGTGATTCTCACGTTTAGGACACTTGGAGGAAACTATTTGCGATTTTAGGCCACAAGCCAAACTATTTGCGTAGAAGGCAAGTTAAAGATAATCTTACAAAAACAAACCTATCTTTAAAGATATTTGTACGACATAAAAACAGAAAATTACATACCCCATTTAAAACAGGATAATTCACAGAAAATAAAGAAACTTAAATTAAAAAATCTTTCAAAATTCAAGGTTAGATACGTTGATAAAGATTAGCAGAGAGTAAGCATATTGATAGTAAAGAAATATCAGAATACCTATTACTAACAATAAAAGTAACTAATCAACTACCTAAAGAGATACAAAAAGAAATAGCGTACAAAGTATTAGATTACAGGAACGAAGAAGCAAGCTGGTATTACCAACACCTACTAGTACACAAAATAATAGGACATGGAGCCAAAAATTTATTTAAACATACAAGAGTTGGAAGAAGATTACAACGGTCCTGAAATGTTCAGTGATATAAGAAAAGATTTAAGAATCATAAATAAAAATATAAAAGAATTAGGAAGATATATGACAGACTACCCAGAAGAAGAATTGGGCATAACAGATGAAGGTATGAAAGAGCTAGAAGCCATAACAAAACTTAATATAAATATCTTAGAAATAGAAGATTTAATGGCAAATCCTAATTCAGAAGAAATACAAGAAGTCTTGAAAAATCTAGACATAACAAACGAAGAAATAAAAATAGACCAAGATAAGATTATTGAAAAACCTTCAGAAATTCCAAGTAACATGTATGAATTCTTAAGACCACCACCTAACAAAAAACCTTACCAATTACCATGAAAATGGCAAAATACAAAAAGAAGAATGCAACTAGGAAGAGATAAAGAAAAAGAAACCCCAAAATACGAACCTACAGAACACTACGAAAAAGGAATAGCAGGAAATAGAGAACGGTTAGACCTAGATTGCGTAAAAGACATAGATAGGACAATTGAAGAATGGGTAAAAGCATCACTAATAGTAGGATTTAGGAAAAACCTGAACGGAAATGCATTTGAGAAATTTATAGAAGCTACCTTTATGGGTGTTGTAGCAAAATGGTGGAATGGGCTAGAGGAAGAAGAGAGAAATACTATAAGAAAATCAAGACCAATTGATGATAAAGGAACTAAAGAAAGCTCAGCACAACGGACCTTAGGTTTAAAAGGAATAATTACAAATTACGAAAAAGCAATAAGAACCGAATTCAGTGTATATGATAAAAGAGAAAAACACACTATATATAAAAAGAATCAAGCAAGAAGGAGACTAGGTAACTTAGAAATATGCGACATGTGCCATTTTGACAACTATGCTTGTGAATTTCGAGAATATTTTCAAGATAGTTATTATACAAAAGAAGAAAGGAGTGCAATTTTAGACTCATTCTTTCTAAAACTACCTGATCTGTGGAGTATAAACATATATAGTGCATACATAAATGAGAAAGTGAAACCAGAAGTAGACACTTTAGGGTATAGAACGCAATTTGTAAAAGATTATAGAGACAAAGTATGCCAAGATGCTAGAGCAACAATGAAATATTATAGAACATATAAACAAAGAATTTGGTGTGAGGATGCAAGACCGAACCATTGGGGATGCAATAATAACTATAAATACCCAAAGAAAAATAATCACAAATTCCAAAAATACCAACCAAAATATAGGAAAACTTTTAAGAGATATAGAAAACCTTTTAAAAAATACTTTAGAAAAAAAAAGAAAAAAAAAGGCAGTATACGAAAAATCCAAAGAAATGTAATTGTTACATATGTGGAGAAGTAGGACATATATCACCAAATTGTCCGAAAAGAATGAAAAAAGAAAATGTAAAATACGTAGAAGAAATTGAAGAAATGAATAACATAAATTATGAACCCATAGAATATGTTGAAGAATGGTCAGAAATAAGTGAAGATGAAGAAATAATGATAATGGAAGAAGATAGTGGAAGTAGTGAAGGTGAAACAGAAGAATGTGAAATAAACGTGATAACAGATCTAACAGAAATAGGAGAACCCTCAGAAAGAGAAGAAAACAATGAAGAACTAAGAGAAAGAATGTGCTTTGACATACAAAAATACGATAAAATAAGAGAGACCAAATTAGATATAAATCCAAAAGAAAATTTCAAATTACCAATATTTGAAAAAAAAAAGTACCATCGTAATAGCTAGAAATAATGAACAACCTATAGACATTGAACAAGCACAAAGCAAAACCATAATCCCATTAATAATCGAAAGGATAATAAGACAAGAAATAGAAAAAATAAGTGAAAAGACAAGAAAAACATTGAGTCACATACATTTAGGAGCTGTACAAATAATAATAAAAGCCTATTTTAAGGAAGGAATAAATACACCCCTCGAAATATACCTAATGGATGATAGGATAATATCAAGTACACAAGATGCCTTAATAGGAATAGTACAAGGAAACCTAATGTACCAAAAAATAAAGTTCACAATAAAACCTAATTTCTCTATAAGCATGGCAGAAGAAAATAAAGATAAAAGTCTAGTCATGTACCATAGGTTATCTGTAACCCCTGTTTTTCATTAATACGTAATTTTCAAGTATTTTTCTGTATTTTAAATCATTAGTATTTTGTAAATATTTTCTCCTAATTAATTATACTATTATTCAAAACTATTTTATAAGCCAATATACAAATTATTTGATTGTTTAATATTTAGTTCAAAGCCCAATTGTTTAACTATGTTAAAAGCCCATTTTTATATTTTAATTTTATTATTTGTTAATCCGAAATCCAATTGTTTATTTTAAAGCCCAAATTTGTATTTGATTTTGTTAAATTAATCCGAGCCCAATTGTTTAGCCCAATACCCTAATTATTATTTTATTTTGTTATCAGCCCAATTATTGAAGCCCAATTTCGTATTTGATTTTAATTAAATTAATCTGAGCCCAAAAGTTTTAGCCCAATGTCCTAATTATTTTATTTATCTAATAATATTTTGAAGCCCAAGCCCACTAAACCAGAACTTATAAAAATTGTGCAGACTCCCTACCCGTATACAATATATTTTCTTCACCCCACTTTTGTCCCGTACTCCAACTTCTCCCCCACTTTCCCTGTACACTCTCCCACACTCCTCGTAACCACCCCCACTCTCTCACCACGTTCCTCACTTCTCAAACCCCCTTATTATATTATTATCTCCAACTCCCCGTTTTCCTTCTTCTTCCTCCCCCTGTTTCCAAAACAAAACAGACCCAAGTCTCCATCTCTCCCTCTCCCTCTCTATTTCTCAACCAAACCAGAGAAACCAAACAAGAACG
This sequence comes from Hemerocallis citrina, assembly GCA_017893485.1. Taxonomy (NCBI): domain Eukaryota; kingdom Viridiplantae; phylum Streptophyta; class Magnoliopsida; order Asparagales; family Asphodelaceae; genus Hemerocallis; species Hemerocallis citrina. Next base: position 433,247,416 of record CM030359.1, on the reverse strand, counting down.
GAACCCACTGCCTTCTCCCTCACTCCACTGCCTCCTCCTCCACAGTGCCGCCATCCCTCTACTCTCGCCCCTCGTCGACGCGACGTGCCGCCATTGCCGTCGGAGTTATCGAGCCTCCCTCGAGCTCCGCGGGTTCCACTAGTCTCTGTCGCCACTCCGCTCGTCTCTCCTCGCGAACCCAAGCCCGCCAGTTCGCCCCACCAGCGTCATTTTCAATCTTGAGACCATCGAGCCAGTCGCTCGCCGCTGTCTCCGCAGGCTTCCCCTGCACTCGTCCCCCAGTCGCTCACCTCTGCCGCCATTGTTGCCGCTCAACCTGCTGCCTCGACACCCATCTCCCCGTCGCCATTCCAACCACTTCGAGCTCCTCAATCGTCGACTCCATCCCTCTCACTTCGCCCCCCCAATCACACAGTCAGCCTCTGCCATTGCCGAAGCTTCGCTCCGTCACCACCGAAACTTCACCATCGCAGAGCCCCGAAGTCCTCGTCATCGTAGCCGTCCGCCACCATCGACTTCTCCTCTCGACTCTCACTGAGATCGCCCCGAGTTCTCCGAGCGCCTCCCGCTCAACCCACCACCGCTGCCCTTCATCTTCTCCGTCGAGCTCCTCCTTGCGCCTCATCTCCTTCCTCGACTCCTTCCGGCTCTTCACAGTCGCCGCCCAGCCGTCGAAGCCGCCTCTAGCTCAAGCTCCGTCGCCTTGCCGCCTGAGCCGCTCCCCGTCCAGTCGTCGCCGTCGACCAGTCGCAGCCCCTTCTCTCGCCGTTCCCTATCTCCCACGCGCGCTCTCCCTCTCTGTGTGAGTGTCCAAGAAAAGAAGAAGAAGAAAAAGATTAGAGGTATTGTTTACTGTGTGGGTTTTTATTGATTGGAAGAAGGGAACAGTACAGTACTATTCATATTACTGTTGTGAAGTTGAGTTGGGTTGGTTGTATCTCTCTTTGGAGTTGTGTGGGGGTGTTTGCTGTTTTGTTGGGATCTATTGGTGTTTGGTGTTGTGGACTAGAAGATTGGATTGGAGGTGTTGCTGCCTTGGAAATTGTGAAGGAGTTGACTCATATCTTGGAGTTTGCTTTTGGAGTTGCGTTGTGGAGTTGCTGTTGCTGATTTGGCGTGGCTGCCACAAATATTTTGCACATATTCTGCTGCCCGGGATATTGATTCCGTTATTCTATCTTTAATTCATCATCATCAAATACCAGGCAAGTGTCTCTTGTACAATTTTATTTGTTCCAGTACAAGCCCTTGTAAAAATACCGCAAGTATATTATTTTTTTTTGACTCCAATTCGCATTCATAAGTCGAATTGATACCCGTTCCCATACCTAATCCGTCGATCTGTATTCACATGTGATCGTGAATACTTTGTTCTCGTATGCATGACACGAACACAAAAATTAATACACACATATATACTCCTATAATTATACATGATGTTGTGCATGAATTGTTGTTCCTAGGTTGCATGTTGTTATAATATCTCTATTCTTGTTTAAGTGTTATGCATGTCATTAGTTGCATCACATGTTTTATAAGCCTGAAATATGTTTTCTACCTCGTATAAGTCTTGACTACTTGATCCTGTCATGTTATCCTTGCCATGTTACCCGTCCCTGTTGTTGCATGTAGTTATTGTTTCATGTTTAATTGTAATAAAAAGATAACAAGCCGGGGTATAAAGGAAAAAGATTTAGTAGTGGGTAATATAGAAGAACGTACTCGGTCGGGGGCTCGTGGTTCCTCGCTGCAAATTTGTAAGTTACAAGTTACAAGTTTGCTAAATTACAGGTTTACATGTGCACGTTACAAGACACACTAACTACATGTTCCACATTGCACGTATCTTGATACAAGATATACTTGACTTGACTCGACTTGACATGACATGACATGACATGACATGACATGACATGACATGACATGACATGATTCCCGAGTACGTGACCTATATAATCCACCACTAGTCTAAACGTTTACTTGATTGCGAGTAGCAACCATGTGGTATGGGACGCATGAAGTGCTACCTAGTTAGATTAATAAAAGACATGATATTTACACGTATACTTGCATGATCCGTTTACATGTTACATGTTATGATGACTGGTTTACTTGTTTACATGTTACGCGTTCATGTTGACACGTTTACTTGCTTACTCGTTCACATGTTACATGTTCCTATGGATTATTTAATTGTTTACATGCATGTCATTTGTTCCATGAGGTCTTGTTCTTGTTTCTGTTGCATGTCGTATTTGCCCTATCATATGATTCTTGATTCTCTATTCTTTCCTGCTTTTGTTTCATTCTAATATTGTCCTGTTAGCTTGTACCACTTGCGGCCCGTGACTTGCATTAACGGGTACCTTTTGTCTCTTTTCCTTGTAATAATATACTTGCAGGCCCAGATGGAGAATTGCCCGAAGGTGTTGCTGAACAGAGATTTTAGTGTTGTTTAATTTCATGTTATTCTAGTTCTTGTTTTATTCATGTAATCCTTGTTGTAATCCGGGCGTGTTTGACCCGTAACTATGTTTCTTTCTAGTTGTTGGTTATGTTCATGTAATATGTCATGTACTTTGTTATCCTGTTGTGATTTTATATGCTTTCGTGGTTGAATATTATCTTGTTGTTGAGTTAAATTTACAGCTTATGAATGATGTATCTGCATCATTCGCTGGGCCTCAGTTACGTGCCTGTATTCCTGTATTCTGGGAAGCGGGGCGTGACATTATCAGGCATAGAAATGATAGAAAAAAGTAAAGTTATGAGTCTACAAATAAGAAATATTTATGCTTTCACTAGCAAGCACAAAGTAAAGAATAGGAATACAGATAATTTTAAAATAGAGCCCCTATTCAGCGAAATCATAAGATACAAACCAGCTAGAGAAAACCCTGAGATGACTATACCAAATTATATAGAATTCGACTTTAATAAAGCGAAAGAAACTGCAAAAGGAAAAGCACCACAAATAATGTTCAGAAAGAGATCACTATCAATAAGAAATAAACAACAGGCATTGAAATTAATACCAATAATAAATACATTGGAACACCAAAACAATAACCAATTTAAAATAGAAATAGAATATTATGACAATGGAAAATGAAATAAACAAATAGCCTTAGTAGATACAGGAGCTACCAATTCACATATTAAACAAACAAATATAAAAACCACTGAATTAATAACATTAGAAAACCCATATTACTACCTAGACTATTACAATAATAGACATCTAATTGTACATAAAATCATACTACCACTAAGGATAAATGGTAGAAAAGAAATGTTATTACACTTACATGTAGACCCAGAACAACATGTTAATGATATGTTATTAGGAACTGACTTCCTTACATCAGTACAACCTTATTCAATTCAAGAAGAAAAAAATCACAATAACAGTAAACAATGAAAGCATGATAATAAATAGGATATTGGACAAATGAATCCATTAAGAGCAACAAAAAATACATTATACATTCTAACAGAATTTGTGTACGAAGGATACAAATCAAGAAACTATCACAGTTTAATAGACACCGGAGCAGGTACTAGTCTATGCCGCGAAAATATACTACCAAAATGGAAACAAAATGGTTTTAATAAAAAAGCCATAACTGGATTAACAGGACAAACTATCATACTAGACAAATATAAACAAAATGTTAATGTACAAATAGGAAGTTACGTACTAAAAATACCTATAATATACCAGTTTGACGATATGAATAATGATGTACTCTTAGGAAATGACTTTTTCCAACAATACTATCCCATAACTATATCACATAAATCAGTTGTTTTTACAACACCTTGCAGACACCAAGCAATAGCAATTAGAATAACCCAACCTTATTCCAGAACTGACCTGCCACACAGTTGGTATCAGAGCCTCGTTTATAAAATGGAAACCAGAGTTCAGCAAATAGAACAAGACGTTATTTACATCAAAGAAACAATGGAGCAATTAAAAGGAGCATTTAATCAGTTACAACTACAAATATGCGGACTCCAAAGTCTGTTCTATCAGCACGTAAGTCAACATGTAACCACCAAAAATATGGTGGACGATAATAGCGAGAAAATGAGTGAGATAGGTGAGCCTTCTCAGTCAGTAAAAGAAGAAGCAATTATATCCCCAAATAAAACCACATACAAGGAGACACTTCTTACTGAGAAAGATCCTACCAAAGTACCGAAGAAAATATTATTTTTACAATATATTCAAAAACTATGCCAAGTAACAGAGGTAAACCAATTCATCAAGACCATATCTCAACAGCACATGAACAAGGCCATTATCCTACCATGAGCTAATCCAAGAACAACTAAGGCATTGTTCGAAAGAGGACTTATTCATTGCATCTATCCATCCAGAGAATGCGAAGAATTAATCCACCTACCAAGAGAAGTTTACAAGGTAGCCAAAAGTTATTTCGGGCTCACGAAGGCCTCAAAAATATATGTCAGAATGTATTCAGCAATCCCCGAGTATCCTAATGATGAAGAAGAATTTCCCGCAGAACATGTTATCAAAATAGGGATGACCACCCAAATAATCTATGGAGCATCAAATATACCATTTAAAGCTGAAGATTTTGAGAAATTAATCCCAGAAAGAAGGGCAATGGGCTTTAGGAACATGTACTGTGAATTAAAAGACATAAAACAAAGAGATAGCAATATATGGATCGATGACAGCCCAGATCCAGAGAAGATAATAATGTATAGTATAGCAAAGATCAAACAACCACAAGATAGGCATGAGCTGTTTGACAGCTGGTACCAGATACTATCTACTGGAGCAATGACAATGACAGCAGAGACAGCTGTACATTACTGTAGCTTGATGAAGATGAAGCACCAACATAAATGTGCAGCATGTGAAGATGTCGGCCAAGAGGAATCCCTTTTCCTAGAATAGGCCAAAATGTAATCAGAACAATTATTGTAAGATGATGTAAGCACTTACGTATTGGTAGCAATTACTGAACATATGATGTAAGCAGTGATGTATGAAAACTTGTTGTAAGCTGGTCCCTTAGCCTATAAAAGGGAAGCAAACCAAGAGAGAAGGCAGACTATCTGGGAGAGAAATAATTCCTCCTAATCTTGAAGAGTCTGTTTGTAACAAGTTTGAAGGAAATAAAATATCTTTTCATCTATCAGCTCTTGCAGAAAATAAGGTATGAACAACTAAAATCTCTTTCCCTTAAGAGTTTTGTAAGGCTCTGCCTGACTGATCTTGCAAAAAGACTCATTTGCATCCTTCTATAGTTAGACTGTTGTGGTTGTCTGTACCAAAGTGCTACTAGTTGTTCTCGACGTATCTCTCGGATGAAGCTCTATTGAGGGCATAATAATCTTGAAATGGGAAGAACGTAAAAGGAGCACAGAAATCGGGGTGCATACCAGGGGTCTTTTATCCACCGGTAGTAACTAGTAAAGAGCAGCTCAAAGAAGTTTAACTAGGTCGGAAGCATGATGGGCCGTTTTGTTTTGATTTTTTAAGTATCCTTAGAAATCTCTCTCTACTCTTTATTTTATAATCGATTATTGTTCAAAAGAACTAATGGATAATAATAATTTTGGTATTGCCTCACCTATTTTTCAATTAATGATTAACTACCAAGGAAGTGGTAGAATGCTAGTTTTTTATGTTTATTATCCTCAGACAAATAAGCATGGATGATTGCTACAAATTCAAATTATTCTTTTTTAGTATACAACGAGTAATAATCATAACAATAAACCAAATCCTGGAGAAACTAGTAATATAAATGTTGAAATAATTGACAACCTAACTTATCACGAAAGATCTTTGTTATTTTATGAAAATGGTATATTTAGTAGTTACGTTTGGAGTCCTACGACTGCATACAGACAATTTCTAGAAGAATATGAACATAATGGAGAAGAAAATAGACATACAGAAGAACTCGAAGAACCCCCATATGATAGTAATAGTGAAGGATATGAGACAGAATCAGAATATATGAGAGAACTTGACGACGATGGCGACGATATTCCCATCATTCCTGATTACTTTTTCAGAATTGACAATATCCATTATTTCGACGAATATTATTTTACACCAAACTTTGATCTTTATTTCAACTCTTTAGACTTTTAAAGTTTTTGAAACTGTCTTTCTTTTGATTTTCAGGTCTTCAGGAGATTACGCGCTGCGTACACCCGCCACCACACAGTTGGTATCAGAGCCTCGTTTATAAGTAAGAAACTCTTACCCAATTTACTCAAAATTTTAGCAATTAAAAAATCAAGTTCGTAAGAAAAATAGAAATAATTGCAAAAACAAATTTTAAAATTACAGAAAGGTCACACATCCTAAAGAAAATAGTATAGAGAAGGAAGTATAAAAGTTTATTTAAATAACTAGCCCTTAATCGCAAATACTTTTGAAAGGCTAGGCCTTAAACGCAAATACTTTTAAGATTAGGCCTCTTTTGTAAATAACTTCAAAAAGAAGCCTAAATCTCTAATTTACTCCGCCAAGTTGTAGTCACATTATAAAATGAACCGAGCATGGATTTTGACATAAGTATTGACTATGTATAGAAAATTTAATACAAGAAACCAATCATATGCACAGATTGCATCTACCCAAATAAGTATTTTCAGCAAAAAGAAGCAGAGACAATCAAATAACTCTAATGTCAAGTCGTCAAGCAATATCAGTATCTCAATTTCTCTTCATAGCCAGAAAGAAATGAAAGAATTAAAATTACTCCACTGTTTTAATAGTATCGACATTTAATTCAACCAGAAGTCAGTTGTTCAGAAATTAAACAATCGATATAATAAAACATTAAAATTTCTAACAATCTATATAATAAAACACAAAGAAAGCTATTAAGTGGCATTCCTTCAATCCCCCCAAAATTAAAGGCCCAGATCTAACCTCACACAACATAAATTTTCCTCCAAAAGTTTTTCCCCAAAACTCAAATTCAAATCTCCCACCCAAAACAACTCCTTTATTTCTTTAATTATTTTCTCTCTCTCTCTCTCTCTCTTCTATTCAAAAAATTAAGAAAATAAAAAATTTAAATTTTTAAAAAAATTAAAAAACTAAAAAAATTTAAATACTTTAAAATCTATATAATAAAACACAAAGAAAGCTATTAAGTGTCTATCATTCAATAGGGTTGAAACCAATGGAAATATATTTTTCCGCCCAAAAACTTATCCCCAAAACTCAAATTCAAATCCCCCAAAACAACTCCTTTATTTATTTATTTATTTATTTATTTATTTCTCTCTCTCTCTCTCTCATTCTTCCTCTATTTACTTAGAAATTTATTTTTTTAGATTCAAGTTTGTAAATTTTCAGATTTTTTATGCATTCTTGTATTGCTCATGTTATATTGAAAATAACAAATATCTTATGAACACATATTCCACATTTAAAGTTCTAAGAAATTGAATTTTATACCCTCATTTATAATTACTTTTCAACATATACTAATGGAAACATGAACTTTTATTTACAACTAATTATTGTTTACTACTATTCAAACCTGAGCTACATAATTGTTGTTACTGTTTACAAGACTTTCATATGTTGTATCGTTCCGAAGACGTGCCGTAGGCACGTGCCCACGGGCAAAACTAGTTTTTATATAATGCGCACAACATTTGAATATAGTAACTGTATTCTTAACCATATGATGAAAATGAAAGTGAAACCATCATGAAACTCCAGGTCCGACCAGGATCATTGTAACGAGCAACTGAGCAAGCAAGTGAAAGTGTACAATTATATCCGACAAGAATCACTATAACGAGCTAGGAGGCAATCCTTTCTTCGAAATATGCAATACAATAAAGAACATTACCTTATGAGATCAATCAGACACTTAAGCAGCATTCTTTTCCCCTTTGCAGCTATTTGCTTTTATGTGTTGAATTAACTGCATCAGGTTGGCTCTGTTGTCGAGAAGGGAAGAGATATGAACTTGATAGGTAAGCCAGATTGATCCACACTATCAATTATGGTACTGATACGACCAGCATTAACAGGTGTTGTGACAAAGGTGACAATGGCACCATGATTAGCGAGCATACAAGCCATGTCGATCATGGGGATCGTATGACCTTGTGCCATCAACGGATTGTTGAGTGTAATGTGGAAACAATTCAAAACGGGAGATGTAAACAAAGCCAACAACACAAACACACGAGATTTTTTCGAAGTTCACCCAATGTAATGACTACTTCAATTTCCACTAGAAAATATGAAGAGAAACATGTAACAATCACTCAAGAACTCAACACCAAGATGTAGGGTTTATCTTCTTCTCCTTCTCAAGAACAGCTGCTAGATCTTTGTTTCTATGTTGGAATCAGGGGCGGAGCTTAGTGAGGGGACGGGGGTGCCCGGGCCCCCCGGAATTTTCAGAAAACCCCTTCACACTATTAAAAATTTTATATATCCTTCAAAAAAAAATTATAATTTAACCCCCATGAAAACTAAATTTTATTGTTTGCCCCCCCTAAAAATTATGAAAAATTTCTACATTTTTACATGTAATCATAGAATTTTACATTGGCCCTCCAGGTAAAATTATTCTGGCTTCGCCCCTGGTTGGAATGACTCTCACTTCACCCTAATCATTGTACATCATACATATATATAGGATTACAAAAATATAGATCTCAGCCGTCGATGAAATAACATGATCAGCACCGTCGCAGTCGACTGCGAGAAGAGGCGGTCGACTGCACTTATACCCCGAGCAAGTCAGAGAGTTTAAGTCGACTACTGCCCTCACTCTCTGGAAAGTCAGAGAGCGAGAGCTAGTTCTGGTCGACTGCCTTCCTGGCTGTCGACAGCTCCCTTTCTATATTTGACGGTCGACTGCCATGTATAGGCAGTCGACTGTAAATTGTTGTGTTCTTCTTGCTGTTGTTGCTGCTGCATGCTTCTCGCTACTGCTGCACTTCTCTCTTTTTCTTCACCCTGTTCTCGTGTATTGGATCCACCAATCCCAACAAGGATCCAATACAAAGTGGGGTTTTCCAACCATATGATTGGCCATCTTGATCTCAATAAGCGATTATGAACAAACAATTATGCCAAACTTTATTCTATATATATGAAAAAGATTATTTGCCTTGCCTGCATAGAGATCTGCTCTGGTTAGCTTCCTACTTGCAGTAAGATTCACGTCTTATGTGCAATCCCTTCATTGTTTTCTATCCACTAGGCTGATGACTATATTTAATGGATTAGAAAGACCGAGTAAAACTAAGATGTAGTCACATAACAAAATGAATTGAGCATGAACACGGATACATGTATTGACTTCGTAGATAATCTAAAAACAAGTATTGACTTCATATATATATATATATAATTCTATGGGTGCAATTATATACACAATTGGCCTCAATTCAAATAAAGTATTTCAGAGAAATGAAAAGGAAAAAAATATTGAGGCCTACTCGAGAACGGAGAGTTTATAAGGTACGTGACGGTACATGTATTAAAAAAAAAAATTCACGCATCATCTTGCATGGGCATACAATCAGTATATTAATTTCATGAGAGGGGTAGGCTTTGATACAAGTGTACCTTATTCTAATGCGAAGTCCTCAAGCCATATCAACACCTCATTTCTCTGCATAGACACAAAGAACCAACGAAATAAAGACTGAGAATCCTTCAACAATTTTAGAAGTATGGACAGCTAATTCAACCACCAAAAGCAATGTAACTTCTACATAAATTAAAATTTCTAATGTTATTTATAATTTGCACACAGTATATGAATTGTAGTAACTATATTTTCAACTTCATGTCTAAACAAACTGTACCATTATAAAACTCCATGTTCGACCAGGATCATTGTAGCGTGCAAGCAAGCAACCTTTGCTTGGCTTTAGACCATCTTTAATTAGTGCCAATCGCAGTTCCTTCTCTTTATCACCAACAAGTTCTTCCGTGGTTTTTCCGCTGAATTTTATTACTGCAGAAATGCCTCCCTCAACCTTTCTTAATTTAACTGAATCTGAGGTAGGGGCTGGTAAACTGTCGATAATTACATATATTAGATGAGCAAACTAACCTAGCATATTTATTTCCATATAAGATATGCATATCACAATAATACGCACATTTTCGACTTCAGCTATTGGTTTTAAATTAGTGGAAAAAGCTATTAGTTTTAAATGTATTGCATATGAACTTACTTGTCCAGCTCTTTGCTCATTGGTAGAACAACCTGGATTGATACATCTGATAATTTATCATCACGAGCTTGAGTAAAGACAGGTGTGGTCATGGGAATCTTCTCCATTGCAGAGTTCTTCCCAAAAATGTACCTTCAAATAATGTCAACGCATCAGATTAAACTCGAGAAAGAGAGAAAAAAAATAAAAATATAAAATATAAACGAAACAAAATGGAAAAGAGATACTGACCCCGTGACATTGTTAAAACCAGATGAGCCAGAGAGTTTGTCTTCTTTAGTCTCAACCACCAAAAACGGTTCATACTTCCTTACCTATTCCAGTAAAAGGGTATTAGATGTTCATAAATGTAGACTACCTTTCTCCAAAAGCAAAGATGCAATTGAGTTAATCCGAAATTCTGAGGATATCACTTAGGCAAATTGTTATCTACGTACCTCATAGGTTGCACTTCTTCTCAGAATTTGATACTTTGGGGTTTCCAAGTCTGGAGTCTTGTAATATCGAAGCTACAATGAAAGATACGTGTTAATATGGGATGATTTCGTTATGGTTCCTGATAGCATGTAAGTAATTACCTGCTTGAACACATCTACGAAACCTTCCAAAGAAAAGTATTCATTGTTTTCTATTGAATCCCATCGATCCTGAACATAAAAGAACAGAGAAAAAACATTGTAAATATATAGAATGATACGATATTTTTTTTAGCTCAAGCGGAGCTTACCACATGGCTGCAGAATTTTTGAGTTGTGGGGTTGACACCCATAATAGAAACTCCCGTGAACACCAATTGTGGTTTCCATGGTAGTAGAACAAATGTCATGACCATTGTCCATCTTGTCGTAATTTCATATGGTCCTGTCTACATGAAACCAACTGATTATAGCAGATACCTTAATTGAATCGATACCTACAACAGAAAAAAATTCGAAGCATTTTCCCCTTCTGATTAAGACAAAGAAGAATTGCTTCTACTTGCTATGATGTTTCTCCCAACTTTTGGTATAAGGTCAGAATTTAAACTGGCCGCAATCATTGATAATTCTTAATTTTGCAACTCTCACATTAAAAAAATGTAAACGAAAACAATGATGCTTCATATGCCATGTTCCAGTATCTCTCCTTTTCACACCATTACTCCAACAAAGCAAACTATCTACTTATATGCGCTGCGTTTTACATGTTTTCAAATGATATGTTCTATTTCTCTAAGGCATTTCACCAAACATATTGCATACTACTATAGGTACCACCAAGGCATTTAAATAATTACCCAAAATTCAACATGGGTCAATAAATTTTCCAACAAAAAGTCCGAAAAATCACCTGCCTGACACTGTGAAGCTGGAACTCCGGCTGAAACAACCCCTTCAAAAGCTTAATATTAAACAAATACCCATCAATCGTATCATGTTTCGTGATAGGGTCACGAAACTTAACTCTCTCATCATACATCGAGGGGTCAATCCCTCGATCATCAAACAGATGCGGAAGGTCCTCATACAAGAACTCTACCAACCCTTTCAAGTCTTGCTCTCTCTCTTGCTCTACCAAGCTACTCTTCACAACCCACTTGGTCTTAATGTGTTGTTTAAAAATGGGAAGTTTCGATTTGGGAAAGGGAAGTAGTGAGACCCGGTTGATGGGCAGAGGGTGGCGGAACTGGTGGTGGTTATGGTGGTAGAGTTGGTGGTGGGATGACAAGGGAGTTGTTGCCATGGTTTTGTGTGGTTTTGAAAATGGAAGGTGGTTGAAGTTTATCTTATGGTTTGGATTTTTTTTTTGGGAGGGAGTGGCTCATATAGTTACAGGTAGTTGGGTTTTTTAACGTATTAGCCATTGGCAAGTCTACTATTTAACTTTGGGTGTTGTATGAATTGTTATTTACATATTAGTTCCTCACTTTGCCTTCCGAACTAGTAATTTATAATTAGTAAGAGCATCTGTAGTCATTAGGACTCAAAATTTTCATATAATTTATAATTAGTAAGAGCATCGGTAGTCATTAGGACTCAAAATTTTCATATTTGGGTTTTAGAAATAGAAATTTTGAATCGGACTTGTAGTCGTTGAAATCCAAAATTTAATCGAACGGTGGATGATATTGGGTGTATTGAATCTGATCTCAGTATTTGAAAGAAAATAACAAAATATTTTAATCCAACACATTTGTAAAAGAAAAAATCTATGCACATGTACACATAACAATTCCTACAGGCCAATTCAATCTCAGTCATTGATCAAAAAATTCACATCAATCTTAAATTTACTTTATATGCATAATAATCCTATAGGCCCTATTCCAAAAATTCCAACTTTGGGGGAAAAGTTCTGGGACGAAAGAACATCTTCCATCCGTTCTCCCTTTATTTTTTTTTAAAAAATTCGGTTAGACATTCGTCCGATTACCGTTTTGGATTTTTTTTTTAAAAAAAATTTTGTCAGATCTTGGGTTCGACACCCTTTTATTTATTTTTTCATATGCAAGATCATCTTTCATCCGAGAGAATTTTTTTTTAGAACGGATGAAAGATAATTTTCCGATTCCTATATCGTCTCTCAAATATACGCCTATTGTTCATATATTTCCAAAATTTGAAAATATAGGAAACGACTACAGCAGCTCGTTCTCTATATTTTTAAAATTTTTAAAATATAGGGAACGAACTACTACAGATGGTCTAAGAGCACGAGATTGCTGCGCCGAGAGTGTAGGAAGATCTCATGTAGTGTACTTTTGTGACAGACTCAATCACCGCCAAATCACTTTGCTCACGGTAAATGAATGATGGCCACATTCGGATTTTTTGGGAGGGAATTTTTTTTAGAACGGATGAAAGATGATTTTCCGATTCCTATATCGTCTCTCAGATATACGGCTACTGTTCCTATATTTCCAAAATTTGAAAATATAAGAAACAACTATAGGAGCTCGTTCTCTATATTTTTTAAATTTTAAAAATACAGGGAACAACTACTACGACAGATGCTCTAAGAGCACAGATGCTCCAAGAGCACGAGGTTGCTGCGCCCAGAGTGTAGGAAGATCTCATGTAGTGTACTTTTGTGACAGACTCAATCACCGCCAAATCACTTTGCTCACCGTAAATGAATGATGGCCACATTCATGGTTTGGTAAATTGCGAGAATCTACGATACAGACTACTTGAAAGCCTTGAATCACCAAATATAATCAGGAGTTAATTAAATAAGCTCAACCGGAAGAGTCAGAATGCACTCTTAGATATGTTTGATAGATGCCATGGGAAGACTAAAGCCCCCCTTAAAATGTTATATAGGGCTTTCAATTGGTTATCAAGTAAGAGAGTACCATATTAACCAGGGACAATCACTTCAATTTAGTTCATCCTTTATCACAAGATACAAGAGACGACAACTATCTATATATGTATCCCTATTTTTAAACTATGGTAAATTTGGTAATATGGCAGTTATTTCGACTAAAAATACTTGTGTACATATACATATCTCTTCATATTTAATTTTTAAAAAATATTAGTTAATAATAAAATTATATATAAATTAAATAATAATAATTGTTTTTTTTTTCTCTGCTAATAGTTTTTCCCAAAATGACCCACTTTTTGAGAGTATTTACCAAACTGACCCACTTCCCAAAGTATTTGCCAAAACAACCTACTTGCTATCTCAGTTAGCTACCCTAGTGAAAACAGGGTCGCTAACTGAGACAGCGAGTCTATCTGTCGGTTGTTTTCACCACTTAGGAAAAAATCTGAAGAAAAAAGTCAAGTATACATTCGTTATCTCAATTAGTGACACCTATTTTCACTAGGGTCGCTAACTGAGATAGCAAGCGTCGATTGGAAATTCACTTAATACCACACTCGCATTGTCCCACAGAGAAGGAGCATTACAATTTCGCAGTGCCCTGCCAACCACAGCACTTGCAAGAGGCAATCCACCACACTCTTTAACTACCTTCTCTAATATCAATATATTTTGAGACATCTCTGTTAGGATCGGGAGAAAAACAACAGAGATAAATTTGAGAAGAAAACAACACAAATATTATTTCTCAATCTCGAAAGATTTCAAAAAAAACTCTCAATCTTTATAAGCTCTCTGTGGCTATCAATCTCTATTTTTCTCTTCAGTTGAGTGTATCTACAAATGAAGAAACTAGTGAGAATTTATAGGAGGGGAAGAGACACCATGCTTTCGAAGAGACATCATGCTTCGGAAAAGACACCATGCTTCGGAAGATACACCATGCTTCGGAAAAGATACTATGCTTCGGAAGAGACACCATGCTTGCATCAAACGTTGTCATGCATCAGCATGCACCAAACGTTGCATGCATGAGTGCATGCTCAATTGTGGCGGGACCTACAATTCTCCCCCTCACGCCACATCTGCACCAATCGTCATCTCTCATCCATTCCAGTTATGTCTCTGCATAACTCTAGTTTCTCCCGAGACACAATCTTTGTCAACATGTCTGCTGGATTCCCATTCGTGTGGATCTTCATCAGTTTCAACAATTGTTGATCCATTACCTCGCGTATCCAGTGATAGCAAATATCAATATGTTTTGTTCGGGAATGGTACATTGAATTCTTGCTCAAATCCAGAGCACTCTGACTGTCACAATGTACCTTGTAGTCATTCTGCTTGATCCCGAGTTCTTGTAGAAATCGCTTTAACCACAACATCTCCTTGCCAGCTTCAGCGGCAGCAATGTACTCTGCTTCTGTCGTAGATAGTGCAACGCACTTCTGCAACCTTGACTGCCATGACACAGCTCCCCCTGCAAAAGTGTAGATAAAACCAGAAGTCGATTTTCTACCATCAAGATCTCCGGCCATATCTGCATCTGTATAGCCTTCCAAAACCGGATCAGCTCCCCCGTAACACAAACATATCTTTGAAGTACCCTTAAGATACCTGAGAATCCACTTAACAGCCTCCCAATGCTCATTTCCTGGATTGGAGAGAAATCTGCTTGCCACACCCACTGCATGTGCAATATCCGGCCTCGTACACACCATTGCATACATCAGACTTCCAACCGCTGAAGAATAAGGCACAACTTCCATTTCCTCGATCTCTTTCCTGGATGAGGGACACGAAATCTTGCTCAACTTGAAATGATTAGCCAGTGGGATGCTAACTGGCTTGGCACCCTCCATGTTGAATCGCTTGATCACCCGTTCAACATATTTCTCTTGAGATAACCACAATCTTCGGGCTTTTCTGTCTCGAGAGCTGTTCATACCTAAAATCTGCTGAGCTGGCCCAAGGTCCTTCATATCAAAGACCTTAGAGAGTTCTATCTTCAGCTGTCTGATCTTCACTGCATCTTGTCCGACGATCAACATGTCATCGACATATAGTAACAGTGCAATGAAATTTCCATCAGGCGACCTTTGAATGTAGACGCATTGATCTGCAGCAGTCCTCTTGTAGCCTTGACTCACCATGAATGAATCAAACTTCTTGTACCATTGCCTTGGTGCTTGCTTGAGGCCATACGAACTCTTCTTCAGCTTACGTACGATATTCTCTTTCCCTGGAACCTCGTATCCCTCTGGCTGCTCCATGTAAATTTCTTCATGCAGATCACCGTGAAGAAATGCAGTCTTCACATCCATTTGTTCAAGCTTCAAGTCTAGGCTAGCTGCTAATCCGAGCATGACTCGGATTGAAGTCATCTTTACAACTGGAGAAAAAATCTCACCAAAATCGATGCCTTTCTTCTGAAGGAATCCTTTGACCACTAGCCGAGCTTTGTGCTTCACCACCTTTCCGCTGCCATCTTTCTTGAGCTTGAATACCCACTTGTTCTTTAGTGCCTTCTTCCCTCCTGGAAGCTTAACCAAATCGTAGGTTTGGTTCTTCTCTAAAGAGTCCATCTCATCCCGCATAGCGTGCAGCCAGTTGTCTTTGTCTGGATGAGACAATGCTTCCTGGAAATTCTCTGGCTCCCCTTCATCAGTAAGAAGAATGTACTCTGATTCTGGATATTTAGTAGACGGAACATGGCCTCTTTCAGATCTACGTAGCTGAGGCTCACTCGTCTCAGGCGGTGTATCATTATCTTGTACTGGTTCTGCAGCTGTGAAAGGTTGCGGCTCCCCAGGCTCATCAATCCCTTCTTCCTCCTCTGGTTCTGCTTCTAGTTCTTGATTAGACACATCATCATCTGCGGCAGCTTGTACTGGTACTGTATCTGGAACAAAGTCCTGAGTACTGACAGGTCTTTCAGCAATTGTAGGCTTTTCAGTGTCCCCATATGTCTGATTTTCATGGAACACCACGTCTCTACTTCTGATGGGCTTCTTCGTCTTTAGATCCCATAGCCTGTATCCAAACTCCTCGTCTCCATAGCCTATGAAAATGCATGGAGTGGTTCTCGCATCGAGCTTCTGCCTGAGCTCCTTTGAGACATGTGCATAAGCCAGACATCCAAATGTCCTCAGGTGAGAGTAGGAGGGATTTTTGCCGGTCCATTTCTTCTCCGGGATGTTGAAATTTAGCGGGACTGATGGAGATCGATTGATCAAGTAGCAGGCGGTGCGAACAGCTTCTCCCCAAAATGGCTTTGGCAGCTTTGCTGTGCTGAGCATACTTCTGACTCTTTCCATGATTGTTCGGTTCATTCTTTCTGCTACCCCATTGTGTTGCGGGGTACGTGGAACCGTCTTCTCGTGCCGAATGCCCTGACTCTTGCAATAGGCATCAAAACTCCTGGATGTATACTCGCCTCCGTTATCTGAGCGGAGGCACTTCAGCTTCTTCCCCGTTTCACGCTCTACCATGGCATGAAATGTTTTGAAGCTTTCCAAGACCTGATCTTTTGTCTTCAGAAAATACACCCACACCTTCCGAGAAGCATCATCAATAAATGTCAGAAAGTATTTGTTACCGCCTAGCGACTCCACCTCCATGGGACCGCAAACATCAGAATGTATCAGACTAAGCAACTCTGATCTCCTTATCGAAGAGGAACTAAAAGAGACTCTTCGCTGCTTGCCAAATAAACAGCTGCTGCAAGGTTGAAGCTCTGCATTCTTGGTAATGGAGATAAGATTTTTCTTCATCAAGGTTGATAAACCTTTCTCACTCATGTGACCGAGTCTCTGGTGCCACAGTTTCTGCGAAGCTTCATGTTCAACAATATTGAGACTCTCCACATTGATCTTCACATGAGTCTTGTACAAAGTGCTGTAGAGATGTCCACGAGCGATCACCATTACACCTTTCAGCATCCTCCACGAGCCATTGCAAAAACGGTTATCATAGCCCTTTTCATCTAGGGCTCTCACCGAAAGAAGATTTTGTCGAAGTTCAGGTACATGGCGAACATCCTGCAGTGTGATTGTGCACCCGGCATCAGTCTGCATCCGAACGTCACCAATTCCGACAATCTTAGCAAAGCTAGAATTGCCCATCCTCACCGAGCCAAAGTCTCCAGCTTTGTACGTCGTGAAGATGTCCTTTCGAGGAGTGGCATGGCAAGATGCTGCAGTATCTACCACCCATTCTACGCCCTGATTCGACACATGGAGGCATGTCTCATCCTCATGAGAGCAAAGAGCCACATCTTCTAGTACTGTGACTTGTGCATCTCCTTCCTTCTTTGGTTGTGACCTTCCCTGACCGCCTTGCTTTTGTAACTTCCAACAATTTCTTTTCATGTGGCCTGGTTTGCCACAGTGATGGCAGTTGTATGCAGGCCTCCTCCCATCACTTGATTTGCCTCTCGATCTGCCTCTGCTTTGGCTCTTGCCCCTCCACCTGCCTCGATCTTCCTCTCGCTGTCTCCCACGGACTTCTGTGACGCAGGCTTGTGCTTCTGTGCCAACGTCCTTTCTCCGAGCTTCCTCATTGAATAGGGCATCCTTAACCATAGACATGGTAAGATTGCCAGTCGAAGCCGAGTTGCTGAGGGAGACCACCAATGTCTCCCAACTGTCTGGAAGAGAGCTGAGAAGTAGAAGTGCCTGTAACTCATCTTCAAGTGGTAACTCCACTGAAGATAGCTGATTCACCAGACTCTGAAACTCGCTGGTGTGTTCTGCTACAGAAGTTCCTCCCTGTAGCTTCAGGTTCACCAACCGTCTCATCAGCAGGGCCTTATTTCGAGCTGTCTTGGCCTGGTACATATCCGCCAGCTTCTTCCAAAGGGCAAAAGCATCCGTCTCCTGGGCAACATGATGGAAAACACTGTGATCGATCCACTGTCGAATCTGACCGATCGTTTTCCTGTTCATCTTTTTCCAGTCCGCCTCATTGGTAGCTTCAGGTCTCTCTCCCTTCTCCTCAATAGGATCAAAGAGATCTTTACAACTTAGGAGATCTTCCATCCGAGGTCTCCAAAGTGTATAGTTGGTGGCAGTAAGCTTGATCATGGCTCCAAATGATGATGATGATATTGATTCCTCCATCGACATCTTGATCTGCAAAGGCTTTTGACACTCAACAACTCAACCTCGCTCTGATACCACTTGTTAGGATCGGGAGAAAAACAACAGAGATAAATTTGAGAAGAAAACAACACAAATATTATTTCTCAATCTCGAAAGATTACAAAAAAAACTCTCAATCTTTATAAGCTCTCTGTGGCTATCAATCTCTATTTTTCTCTTCAGTTGAGTGTATCTACAAATGAAGAAACTAGTGAGAATTTATAGGAGGGGAAGAGACACCATGCTTTCGAAGAGACACCATGCTTCGGAAGATACACCATGCTTCGGAAAAGACACTATGCTTCGGAAGAGACACCATGCTTGCATCAAACTTTGTCATGCATCAGCATGCACCAAACGTTGCATGCATGAGTGCATGCTCAATTGTGGCGGGACCTACAATCTCCTGCTTTATTGTTGAAAAGTTTCCAAGAATCTGCTTCGTTCAATACATTTCACGCAGATTGCATCATCACCTTCCATTAGATTGCATGCTAATTCCAGTGACCTAGTAGTGAACAAAATCTTGAGACCTTTGCGCTCATCTCCAATAGGAATTCCTATCTCCCTCAACTCTAATCTTTCCCATATATCATCCATCATTATGACAATCATGTCTTTCTTCTTCAACCCAATAGCCAGTGCTCGAGCAGCAAGTTCGCCATCTCCCCAGAATTTAAGCCCGGGCTCATCTGCAATATTGCGACGAACCTGGGCAATCTCAGGGTTCTGTGAAACAATCACCGTTGCAGCAGTGCCAAACTCCTTGTCCTTGGAGAACTGCAGGCCAAGTTCGTCCATTAAGTAAGTCTTACCCACACCGCCCATACCGTATATCCCAATCAACTTCTTGCTCTGGTCTCTCATTGCCTCCAATACCTCATTCATGGCTTTTCGAGTGGAGCTCAAATCCATGAAATCTCTCGCAGGCATTGCATCTACACCTGGTGGGGAAGGAAGTTGTGACACCGATGGAAATGTTTTTTTTCTTTTTTCGAGCTCCTCATCATCAACATTTTTCTTCAAATTAAGTGAATTTCCATTCGACATCGCTATCTCAATTAGTGACTCTAGTGAAAATAAGGTCGTTAAGTGAGATAACGAGTGTATACTTGACTTTTTTCTTCAGGTTTTTCCCAAGTGATGAAAACAACAAACAGATAGACTCGCTATCTAGGGAGCGACCCTGTTTTGACTAGGTCGTTAATAGAGATAGCGAGTGAGTCATTTTGGTAAATACATTCGAAAGTGGGTTAGTTTGGTAAACAATTTCAAAAAGTGGGTCATGTTGGGAAAAGTCCTGCTAATATGGGCTTAATATGAAAGTCCAGATATCCAGGTGGCTTTAACATATTGATATTGAAAGCCCATTAACGGCCCATTAACAATTGTAATTTAGGTTAATATCGCTAAATTGTAACTTGTTTTACCAATTTGCAAGTAACTGTACTCATATTTAATTTCACGGGTAGGTGTACTTCGTCTATACTTTTTTGTGTGAAATCAGTATACTTTCAAGTATCATGTAATACTATGTGACGAACGATTTTGTGATGTTTTAGGCCGATTTCTTAATATACTCATGACTATTATTATTGCATAATAAAATTAATTACCAGAAGATGTGCGTATTATCTCATTTTACTATTTAAAAAACTAGTATAATGTACGTGTGATGCACGTCTAAAAAAAGTAAAATCATCAAATTAAATGAATATATATTAAATAAAAAAAAAATTAGTTTATATTTGAATGTTTTGATTTGGGCTACACATGCGTTCAAGGCCGGCCTTGGCCCAGGGCCAGCTGGGCGACTGCCCAGGGCCCAATTCAGGGGAGGGGCCCAAATTTTTTTGAAGTATAATGGATTAATGGTCTTATAATTAATATAATGGATTAATAGGTTTGTTATTAATTTTTAGGGTAGAGCCCAATTTAGTAAAATCTCTCTCTTCCAGTGTCACACTGTCACTTCAACTTTATTTTTTTTGTCCAGACTCCAGCATCTCTTCGTCTTCTTCTGTTCTTCAAATTCTCTCCCTCTCTCTGACTCTCAATCCAAAACCTCCTCGCCACTGTATAGGATCAAAGCCAAGTAATGATCAACGAGATCGGCGGAGCCGTTCTCTGTTTTGGGTGAGTACGAGATTTGACGATATCTTTGATTTTGAATGATGTGATTCTTTTTATGACTAGAAAAGTGATGTTGGTTTGAAATTTTTGGTGGATTTTGAATGTATTGTGAGACTGAGATGTTGTGCTTTGAAATTTGGTGAATTGGAGTGTGGGCAGATTTTTTATGTTTGAAAACACGATGAAATGTAGTGAAGGTGTTTGACGATTTGTATGAATGAAATCTGGAGAATTGGGGAAAATAGATGTCTTTTATAATTGCATTTTGATGGTTATGATTTAAGTTTAATGTTAAATGATTCCTATAAGAAAACCTTGATATTTAAGGATTATGGGCTATGGTAGATATGCACATATAGACAAGAGTAGAAACTCATGACAAACAAGCATGTATTTAATTTTCTCGCCAATTTGTGTATATAGTTGAGATTATAGGTTGTTCGTTACGAGATTGCTATCTACTGGTTGCAATTTTAGTTTGATGTGCACGAACAAACCCATTAATCCATTATATAAATTATAAGACCATTAATCCATTATACATAAAAAAAAATTTGCCCTCCCGTGCTTTTTTTAAATTTTTTTAAAGAAGTTCTGAAGAGTGAAGATGCCAGAGGGGACTAGGGGAGAGAGCAATCTTGTAACGAACATCCTAAAATCTCAACTATATACACAAATTGGGCCCAATTTTATTTTTTGCCCAGGGCCTCAAATACCTCAGGACCGGCCCTGCATGCGGTGCACATTTATATTTGTTGCATATAGTTTGGACGTGTATTATACGTGTTTATATAGTTACAAAGTTAGAATTTGTTTGTTACAAACCCCAACTCCCCCCTCAAAATAGTAGAGATAAAAATTAAGATAATGGAAAGGTGAAAAGATGTTTTGGAGAACTAAATTAAAATATAAAAAAAAGGCTTTAGGGGAAGAGAAGGAGGGTGCTTAGAATGGTCAAACTTGGGGTATAATGATCAAAATGATAAAAAATTGACCGATACACGTTAACATCGAAGCAATAAAACCGCAATAAGTTTTTGTCAGGGCCGGCCCAACACTTATTGAGGCCTAAAGCGAACTTCAAAATGAGGCCTTTTAAAAGCTTATAATAATATTTTGTTAAAATTAATATGTTTTTATTTAAATGTTATCTTTTGGACTTTTTGATGCAAAATTATTTATTATATTATTGTAATCAATTTCGGGTTTGTTGATATGTGAGGGGGCCTATTTCGAATTTTTTGGTATGTAAAGAGGCCTTTATTTTTTTTTTATTTTTTTTTGGAGGCCTAAAGCTCTAGCTTTGGTTGCTTTACCCTCGGACCGGCCCTGGTTTCTGTATATAGTACATCGCACTGCAAAGAAAAAAAACCCGTATAATATAGTGATGCGGTTTGTTTTTGGTCGCAGTGTGGATGCACCAGGTGTGAGTTCGGACTCAATTTGTAATGAGGGAAGAGTGCGGCACGGGACGACGAGCGGGAGGCTCGCTTCGGCGCTTGAGGATCGGCTCGGATCGCCTCGCCTCGAGTACCTGCAGACGGTCCTGAAACACCGGGGTTTATCCCGGCGGCGGACCCTCCGACGATCTAGTCAGTCTCTGTGAGAGAGTAGCAATAACTAGGAAAATTTAGGTGGCAAAGGATTGATTACCTGAAAAGGTGGGTGAGGGTCTGGTATTTATAGGGAATTCCAACCGGGTTTGGATCCGCTTGGGGGCCGGGTCTGAACCCGAAAGCCCATGGGCCTGACATGGCAGAAGGCCCAGAGGGTTTAGGGCTGACGTGGCAGTACCAAGAGTGGTATAGGGCTGACGTGGCAAAGCCCTTAGTGGTATTTGGAGTTGACATGGCAGATCATGGGGCTCCTGTGCTCCTGGGAGAATCTGGTGGCCTAGGTTGTGCCAGGTCATCTTCGTTCTTTACCAGGCTGGGCGGACGGCCCGTGGGGCAGTCGTGGATCGGAGGTCGAGGGCCATCGAGACTCATCGGATACGAGGAGGCCAGGTTTGTGGGGGTGAACTTGAGGTTCGGCGCCGACCCTGTAGTGGCTCGAAGCCGAACCAGATTGTTATTTTTCCCTTTTTGAGTGAGAGCTGTACTGGGCCCTGGTTGGGCCCCAAGCCATTTTTACCCTACCACACAAGCCCTCCACTCCTGCGGGGGTGCAGGAGCTAGCCGTGGAGGAGTGTTTACGGTTGTAGAAATGGGATGGCGAATCGCTGGGTCTTCATGAGAGGGTTGCCCTGATGTTAGGGCGAGCCTCGAGCTGGCAAGGGTTTATGGGCCGGCAAGGGTGATGGCGAGCCGTTGAAACTTCCTGAGAAGATTACCCTGGTGCTAGACCGGACCTTGGGCTTTCGAGGGATTATGGGTCGGCAAGGGTGATTGCGAGCCGTTGAGTCTTCCGGAGAAGACTACCCTGGTGCTAGACCGGTCCTCGAGCTGGCGAGGGTGATGGCGAGCCGTTGAGCCTTCCTGAGAAGACTACCCTGGTGCTAGACCGGACCTCGAGCTGGCGAGGGATTATAGGTCGGCAAGGGTGATGGCGAGCCGTTGAGTCTTCCGGAGAAGATTACCCTGGTGCTAGACCGAACCTCGAGCTTTCGAGGGATTATGGGTCGGCAAGGGTGATGGCGAGCCGTTGAGTCTTCCTGAGAAGACAACCCTGGTGCTAGACCGAACCTCGAGGTTTCGAGGGATTATGGGTAGGCAAGGGTGATGGCGAGCCGATGAGTCTTCCTGAGAAGATTACCCTGGTGCTAGACCGAACCTCGAGCTTTCGAGGGATTATGGGTCGGCAAGGGTGATGCCGAGCCGTTGAGTCTTCCTGAGAAGACAACCCTGGTGCTAGACCGGACCTCGAGCTTTCGAGGGATTACGGGTAGGCAAGGGTGATGGCGAGCCGATGAGTCTTCCTGAGAAGATTACCCTGGTGCTAGACCGAACCTCGAGCTTTCGAGGGATTATGGGTCGGCAAGGGTGATGGCGAGCCGTTGAGCTTTCCTGAGAAGACAACCCTGGTGCTAGACCAAACCTCGAGCTTTCGAGGGATTATGGGTAGGCAAGGGTGATGGCGAGCCGTGGTGCCTTAGAAGGTTTGAGCGGGGTGGCCCGCCGTCTTTGCGGAGCATTGAAGGCGCTCCGGGATCTGTGCGATGTTCCAATTTCCTAGGGGCATTAATGGCGCCGCCTAATAAATGCATGTGGCGCATGGGCTTCCGTTGATTGGCTTTCCCAATGTCATAATGGCCGGTCTATGGGGGAGGCTATAAGTACCCTTCCCCCCACAGCGGGTTTGATCACAGCAAGGGTGGTCCATTGGCCATCAGAGGCGTCTGCTTCGGCGGACGTCTGTCTCTTGCAAAATTTTAACCCTGGTCGTGTCGGAGAGGTGGTTGCTCTGCCGCCCGGATCTTCTCTTGGATCTGATGGCTCTGATACGGTAGCCAGATCCAGGGGAGATCAGGGCGAGAGGGGTAACGACCGAAATCCGGACCGGTAGATAAGGAGCCTCGGATTGGTGGTGGCTTTGCCGTCTGGATCCTTTTTCGGGTCAGACGACCCTGACACGGTTGTTTGGCCCGAGAGAGATCCAGACGGGAGGGGCATCAACCGTATTCCGGACCTGGGGCTGAAGAGCCTCGGACAGATGGGTCGTCTCCGTTTGGAGGTGGGTCGATCTGTTTTCTGATAGGGCTCCAGGCGATGGTGGCTTCTGTCCCACCCTTGAACAGTTCGGGGTTTCGGCTACCGAGGCTGTAAGCCCCGAGCTGCTCGCGGGTGAGAGGGGAGCCGACCGAGCCCTGGAGCCCGGGGCGTCTGTCGAAGGACGGCACCTTAAATCTTAAGTAAAATGTTTCCTCCGCCGAATCACTCCATCTGAACCGACCCTTGTGCTTGGGTGTCAGCCTGGCACTGGGTGACGTCAGCAGCGCACGTTTCGAGGTCGTGGCGCGATTTTCCAGGCGGCAGTTACACGTCAATCGGTAAACAGTAATTGCGGAAATCGAGGAGTCGTTTTCATCCTCTATAAATGTCTCTGCCTCTCCCCCTATTGCCCACTTCTTTCTCGCTTCTTTCTTTCTTCAAAAAATCTTCCAACACCTCAGCGCTCGTCCCTACAGTTTGCTGCAGCAGGCTCGTTCGTCCGAGGCAACCCAAAGGTTAGTTGGTAAGTTTCTTTTGTTAGTGACAGATGGATAGGGCTCAGTCCGGCTCGTCTGCGTCCACGTCTAAGGGGGAAGTGAAACCTGCCTCCAAATCGACTTCGTGGGAGGAGCCCGAGCTTGAGGGGGAATCAGTGCATAATGTGGAGCCTTCCGATTCGATTTCGTGGGAGGAGCCGGTAGGCGAGGAGGATCCAGTGTCTAATGTGAAGCCGTTGCAATCTCGGAGGCCTTTTGTGGTGGAGAGTAGCGAATCTGAGGAGGGGGGCGGTAGTTCAGACGAAGTCCAGATTCTAGGGTTGGCTTCTGGAGAGGAGGATGGCCCCGAAGGGGATGAAGCCGAAGGGGCTCAGATAGGAGGTCAGGGTGTAGGCTCGAGTTCCATGCCGACCGGTCTGGGGCGATTATCTACCCCCTCGCCGGAACGAGCCAAGAAGAAGAGGGTTCCGAAGAAGAAGGGGTCGAGGACGGGTGGCTCGAGCCAGGCACCTGTTTATCGTAACTTGATGACAGGGTCGCCCGTACAACCTATGCCGTTCCGTCGGTACCCCGACGATCTTTCTGATAAGGAGCTGTTTGGGGTCCAGCCGTCGTCGCCGAGCCGGAAGAGGGTGAAGATGGACACACTTCCGACCGTTCTGGAGGCAGGTGACTTGGAGGCTTTGTAGCTGGCGTACCACATAGGGTCTAGCTACGAGCTCATGTTGCCGAGCTCTACCCTTCGACCGACCGATCCCCTGCCTGATTGGTATTGCGTCTTCCCCGTTGATGCCTTCATCTCCGGACTGAGGCTGCCAGTCCACCCGTTTGTTCGCGAGGTGTTGAACTGGGCGTCCCTGGCGCCGATGCAGTACGGGCCGAACTCCTGGAAGCAGATCATCTGCTTCGTGCTGATGTGCGAGGAGCAGAAGGTACCCCTACGGCTGAATGTGTTCCGAGCGATGTTGATAATCAGCTCGGCGGCTGAGGGTGTCTATTACATTTCGCCCCGGAGTAAGGGGAAGGTCGTCCACAGTCACCCGGACTCCATCAAGGATTGGAAGAAAAAGTATCTGGTGATCCGGAGTGAGGAGCCTTGGGACATTCCCACTCGATGGAACCACTCCAAGCCGAGGTACAAAACGCCGAGGCCGAGGGACCTGACGGCCGAGGAGTGGGGGTTTGTTGAGCGCCTCCGTCTGTCGTATAGTATCAATTGGACGAAGGTGACGGAGGGTCATCTGGCAAGCGTCGGACTGAGCCCGGCCGTTCTGTGTATGTAGTTGTTTCTTTCTTTTGACTTTGTTGTTCCTCTGTGCTCATTGTCCTTACTGGATCTTCTTGCAGATATGGATGAAGCATCGATCAAGGCAAGGAGGCTCGCCATGAAGAAGGAGAAGGCCGAGAAAAAGGGGGATGTGACGAAGAGGCCGAGGGAGTCGTCCCTAGCCATCTCGGAGGCCCAGCTCGAGCCGAGGACCAAGAGGACTCGCTCGGAGACGAGCAAGGGGGTGGCTACTTCGAGGGGCCAGGGCCAAGCGAAGGCATCCGCTCTTGACAAGGGGAAAGGTCCCTTGGTCGAGGTTGAGGAAGAGGACCCGGTGGTGGAGATGTTGCGGCAACGGTGGGCACCGGATTGGTCGGTTCGGATGGGGGATTTCCTGACCGAGGAGGCCCAGGCCGTTGAGGTGGTGGAAAAGTTGGCAACCCCTCGCGACCGCAAGGAGATGGAGAGCGAGCCCGTGGAGGTGGCGTTCACGCGCCTGGCGCAGGCCACCGTGCTGGTAAGCTCGTCGACCCTATCCTCCTTGTTAATTTTACTGCGGAAGTCTTTTTCTTATCTGCGCTTGTCGGTCGCAGGCTTGCGTGCAGGGGGCTAATGTAAAGAACCTCTACGAAGCGTCCCTGGCACAAGAGCGAGCTCGGGCGGATAAGAGCGAGCGGGAGATGAAGGAGATGCGGATCGAGCTTGAGGGCTCGCATAAGAGGGAGCAGAAGATGAAGCTCGAGCTCGAAGCCAAGGATACGGAGTGGGGGAAGAGGGTGGTCTCCTTGAAGAAGAAGTTCGCAAAGGAGAAGGAGGAGCTGACGAATGCGGGTCAGATGATGGTGATCAAGGCCCAGGACGAGTGTTATGCAAAGGCCCTCAGTCATGTGAGGCACTTCTACCCGACCGTCGACCTGTCCAACTTTGAGTATGACATGGAGATCGAGGGGACACCGAAGACCCCTGGCGAAGAAGGGCCCGCTCTTGACCCGTCTGCCGACCCTCCTGTGAACCCGTCTGTCGACGCTGAGGTGGGAAAACAAGTTGTATAATTTTATCCTTCTTTTTCCCTCTCTCGATTGTATTTGCCTTCCGCGGACTGGCCACCGCATTTTTTGTAAGAAGCCACTCAATTTATAAAAAAAAGATTTTTGACTGGCCAAGTGTTTTGACCTCGGATATTTCCGAACCTCCTTGCTAATGTGTTTTGAGTGGGCTGGTGCTCTTGTAGGTTGCGGCTCCCCTTCCCGAGGTGGACCCCCGTCGTTCCGACGTGGCGTGGCTTCGGAGCAAAGTCGAGGTCCTGGAGGCCACGTTGGTTCGCTACCGAAAGGGGGTTCGTGACACTGATGTGGCCTTCAACTATTATCGGAACAAGTCTGAAGCCCTGAGTGAGGAGGCGAGCCGACTGAGGAGGGCGATGGTGGATCGGGACCTCGGGAGTGCCGGTCTTGGATATACCATGTCGAGTGCATCGGTGCAGAGGCCCTCCTCTGAGAGGCTACTTCGTGATGTCATTGTGGAGAAGGAGATGGAGATACACCGTTACAAGACAATGCTGGGTGTCTCGACATCTTCCTCGTTGGGTCGGCGAGCGGAGGGGGTTCCCTCTGCGCTGCTGCTGCTGGAGCGTATGCGACCAGTTGATGCCCAGAGCTCCGTGGCTGGCGTGTCGACCGTGGCTGAGCCTAAGGACCATCATGACGAGGAGAGGGCTTCTAGTCGCTCGGTCGGAGTGGTCCCGCCCTTTGTCGGACCCGAGGGGCCTTAAGATGGCGGCTTCCTCCAGTTTGAGATGAGTGGAGTGGTTCTGTAACGGTCTGTGTTTGTTTTCTCAGAACCAAATAAAAGAGTATGAATAAAGAATTCTTTTCCTTCTTTGCTCTGGTTAGTAGTGTAGTGAAGGGTGGCGGAGGCGCGGTTCGGCTCCGCCGATCCGTGAGGGATCGACGCGGGGCCTTAGGAAGAGTCCCTGGTCTGAAGCTGGGTCGAACCTACCGAGACGTTGGGGACGATACCGGAGTGAGGACTCGGGTGCCGATCCCATTGCCCGGTGTTAGGTCGGAGCTACCGAGGCATTTGGAGTTTGACAAAAAGAGATTTCTTTCATACAAGATAGAGAGGGTCGCTGAAGCGGCCCTTTACATATGAAAGCTTACAAAAGATTTTATTTACATTAGCCAAGCTAGAACCTATGTTCGCTCTTCTAGGAACTTCATTAGGTGCTCGGCGTTCCAGGGTCGGCTGATGAGCCGGCCGCCTATATCTGCCAGTCGGTATGTACCAGGGCGCACAGCCTCGACTACACGGTATAGGCCTTCCCAGTTGGGAGCCAATTTCCTCTTCTTGGTTGGATCAGAGACGGATAGTTTTCGTAACACGAGGCCCCCCGCCTTGATGATTGTGGGGTGGACCTTCTTGTTGTAAAACTTCTCGATCCGTTGTTGGTAGATGCTTCTTCGGATTGAGGATTTCTCTCTGACTTCGGCGACGAGGTCCAGGTTGGCCCTCAAGCCGGATGAGTTGTCAGTTTCATCGAAGGCCATGATACGGGGAGAAGGCAGGCCAACCTCGACGGGGATGACTGCTTTCGTCCCGTAGGTCAAGGTGAACAGCGTCTCTCCCGTGGGGATCCTCTTGGTGGTTCGGTATGCCCATAGCACGCTAGGCAGTTCTTCGACCCAAAGCCCTTTGGGGGAACTGTCGAGGCGCTTTTTGAGGCCGTCGAGGATTTGCCTGTTCGCGTTCTCTGCTTGGCCGTTGGACTGAGGGTGGCAAATAGCGGAGAAACGCTGCTGGATGCCGATATCCGCACAGAAGGTTTGAAAGTTCTGACCTTGGAATTGGGTTCCGTTGTCCGTGATGAGGACCCGAGGGATCCCGAACCGACAAATGATGTTCTTCCAAAAGAATTGCTGTACTTGGCGCTCAGTGATGCTGGACAGAGGTTCGGCTTCGAGCCACTTGGTGAAGTAGTCGATGGCGACTATCAAGAATTTCTTTTGCCCTACCGCTACGGGGAAGGGGCCCACAAGGTCCATGCCCCACATGGCGAATGGGGTAGGACTAGCCAGGGATCGGAGATTGGCTTGAGGAAGCCTCTTGATAGGGGAGAACCTTTGGCATGGGCAGCACCTCTTGGCATGGGCCAATAGTACCCCTGATTCAGGGCCTTCCGGGCGAGTGTCCTGCTCCCCATGTGGCATCCGCCGATCCCTTCATGAAGATCCTTTAGTGCGTAGCCGGCCTCGTCGCTGGTGAGACAGCGGAGGTATGGCTTGCCGTCGGCCAAGGTGTATGAGCATTTGAAGAGGATGTCATCAATCATGACGAACCTTTCAGCTCGGACCCTGATACGCCTGGCTTCGGCTCGGTCTTCAGGAAGCTCGGCACTGACTAAGAATCTCCGGATGGGAGTGGTCCAGTCGTCTGGACTGGCACCGTCTTGGACACACATTGCCTCCTGGTCTTGATCGTTGATACTTGGCTTTAGGAGGATTTCTATGAGCACCGTCTGGTCGAGACCCTCGAAGGAGGAAGAGGCGAGCTTTGACAACGCGTCTGCTTGAGCGTTCTGCTCCCTAGGGACTCGAATGACTGCGGAGTGGCAGAAGGATGCTAGGAGACGTCGGACTACTGCCAAATACCTCACCATGCGTTCATCGCGGGCTTCGTATTCTCCGGTGATCTGATTGACCACGAGCTGAGAATCGCTGAAGGCCCGGATTTGCTTGGCTCCGGCTCGATGTGCTAGGGTCAAACCGGTGATCATGGCCTCGTATTCCGCCTCGTTGTTAGAGGCCGGAAAGTTGAGGCGGAGGGAGTATTGAAGTAAGAATTGGTCGGGGCCACGAAGGATGATGCCAGCCCCACTCCCCGTTTCGCATGATGATCCATCGACAAATACCTCCCAGGTCGGATCCGAGGCCTCAGTGCAGGGCTGCTCGGAGACGGTGCACTCAGTGATGAACTCGGCGAGGGCCTGCCCTTTGATGGCCGTCCTCGGCTGGTAGCTGATGTCGAACTGACTCAGCTCAATCGACCACTTGACTAAGCGGCCGGAGTTTTCGAGCTTGTGAAGGACAGTCTTCAGTGGCTGGTCGGTCAGTACTTGGACGGAGTGGGCCTGGAAGTAAGGACGGAGTTTTCTGGCTGCCATGACTAAGGCATAGGCCACCTTCTCTATCTTTGCATACCTCGTCTCGGTGGGGAGCAGAACTTTGCTCACATAGTACAATGGCCTCTGGACCCCATCTTCCTCTCGGACGAGGACGACGCTGAGGGCGCTATCCGAGACGGACAGGTAGAGCCATAGTGGTTCGCCTGGCTCGGGCTTGCTGAGGAGAAGGGGGTTGGCTAGGTACTGCTTCAGCTGTTCGAAGGCCTCTTGTTGATGGGTACCCCACTCGAAGCTCCCTTTTCCGCATAGAGCCTTGAAGAAGGGGAGAGACTTCTCCCCTGACTTGGAGAGGAAACGGCCGATTGCAGCCAACTGGCCCGTGAGCCTCTGAACCTCTTTGACATTCCAGGGTGGGGCCATGTCAATAATGGCTTGGATTTTCTCGGGGTTCGCCTCGATGCCGCGCTGGCTGACGATGAACCCCAGGAACTTCCCAGTGGATACGCCGAAGGTGCATTTAGCCGGGTTGAGCCTCATATTGTGATGTCGGAGGACTCCGAAGGCTTCCTCCAGGTCGGCAACGTGGTCCGGCCCGACCCGGCTCTTGACGAGCATGTCGTCGACATAGACTTCCACGTTGCGGCCGATCAGGTCTTTGAAGATTCTGTTGACGAGCCGTTGGTATGTGGCTTCGGTGTTTTTTAGCCCGAAGGGCATAACGCGGTAGCAGAAGAGACCCTGGTCGGTGACGAACGAGGTCTTGGAGATGTCCGGTGGAAACATCCGGATCTGATTGTACCCTGAAAATGCGTCCATGAAGGACAGTAGCTCATGCCCCGAGGTTGCGTCGATCAAGGCGTCGATGCGAGGGAGGGGGAAAGGATCCTTTGGACATGCTTTATTTAAGTCCGTGAAGTCGATACAGATCCGCCAGCCCCCGGTTGCCTTCTTCACCATGACGACATTAGCCAACCACTCGGGGTAGCTGACTTCCTGAATAAATCGAGCCGACAAGAGCTTGTCGACCTCTGCCTTCACAATTTGCTGCCTCTCCGGTGCGACTTTGCGTCTCTTTTGGACGACCGGCTTAGTGTCACGCCCCGCTTCCCGGAATACGGGAACACAGACACGTAACTGAGGCCCAGCGAATGATATAAGTATGCCAACTCATATCATCCATAAGCTGTACCAGTCTTAACTCAACAATATGAGAAAAATTAATCACAACCACGCAGGAAAACATAATCACATAAACGATAATGAAATTCAATAACCAAATCTGAAATACAAGAACTTACCAAATAGCTCGATAGGCTCCAGCTCCAATCGTAGAGAACTGCTCACAAATGTCTTCTGAAAATTCTCCTTGTACACCTGTACTTGTTCATCTAAAAAGAAGGAATAATTTGTCCTTATAGCAAGTCGTGGACATGCAAGTGGAGAAACAGTGAAACAATGGCAATAAAGGTATAGCAATGAATTCAACTGAACGATGAAGTCGATAGTATTGAACAGTGTAAAACAGATAACAGTATAATATGCATTAAATATGATTTACCACGATAACGATAAACAATACCAAAAATGACAATAATAATGAGGACACTGTTCATTTAGATAACAATATGCAATGATAATGTGGGGAGAGCCTTAGGTCTATTATTCATTTTTAATCCTAGCTAATGCACGTACTACTGTGTCCCATGTGTGCCGTACCACAGGTTCGATGCATACAATCAATTTCGCTTAGACTAAGGTGGTAGACTCTATAGTTCATGTACTGGGTATGATGACGATAACGATAAACACTGGACACGTGTAATTTCTTACACTGCCGATAAACACTGGACACGTGTAATTTCTTACACTGCCGATAAACACTGGACACGTGTAATTTCTTACACTGCCGATAAACACTGGACACGTGTAATTTCTTACACTGCCGATAACGATAAAACACTGGCCATCATCCGAGTACACTTACTATATTGTCAACTACCATAATCAACCCTTAACCCCGGCTTGCTTTACTTTCTTTACTCAATTATCATACAATAATGCAATAATAAGGGACGCTAGAGAAGGTGTCAAAACAATCCTAAGATCATGCAATACACTATATACAATTAAATACACTAAATATAACATTATAAACACAATTGTACATTATAAAATATAGAATCCCAATTCTGGACAGCAGTACGTTGCTGTACCAAAATCAGTATTCCCGTTGCTACAGGACAGCAACTATGGATCCGTCAGGTGGTCTAGAAACTAGACTCCCGCCCGGTTCCAACGCATACTTAAAAGTTACATTCCGACAACGGTAGCTAGGTGAAATTCGGTGATCGTTATAGGTTTTAGTTTCTGGCTGGGTGTAGATGTTGTCTAATTTTAATTATAAAGGCAGTAAATAAATATTATAAAAATCCGTAAAAATACTTTTTAACACCCTAAACATGTTATTTACAAATCTGGAATTTATCTTGGCCATGTGTGATTAATAGTTCACTTAATTCACTAGCCTAAGTTGTTATGTACGTGAATCTGTAATTTCAGCGCAGCTGTGATAAAAGGTTCATAACTGGAGCAGTATAACTCCGAATTCGAAAGTTTTGGTGTCTATCGACATCTAGACAGATAGGGCTACGATTTACTTTCAGGAAGTTTCTGATTTTAATGAAGTGTTCTAGGTCTAAACGGCACATTAAGGTTCAGATTAGCGTAATTTTCTGAATAGTCTACATGTTCATTCTAAATAAAATGGTTTAAAAAATTAAGGATAGTAATTGAAGTTTAATTAATCATAACCACAGCGAATTAACATTATGTGAACATGGTATTAATATAGGTGATGTCTAACATTTTAATAATTACAATTCAACAATTTAGCAATAACAATCACATTAACGATCAACAATTTCTACGATCTACCATAGCTATTTGTCATTCAATTTCATGATATGAAATGTGTCTACAATTCCCTATTTTTATAATCAATAACTATAACTATATGGTGTATGAACATCTCTATACTTTAGAGGCAAAAAGATGGCACGATGTCGAGACTACCACTTGGATTCGCTCGTGTAAATCCGTGGCATCTCGACGATTGATACAGCAATATTTTATGATTTTAAAATAAGATCCACATGCGGAATTTCAACAATAATTATCGAATATGATACAAATAAAAAATATTCGATAGAAGTGACTTGCCTTTTTGTAGTAGTCAATTCGAAATAACTAAGAATAACGGGATCAGTATCCCGGGGAGCAATCCCAAGAGTGCGTGCGAAGACCGTGCGAAGAAAGCTAGTAGATGGCAATAATCCTCCACACTGGATCGGCAATACAGCAAAACGGCGGAATAGGATTTGGTGCGGCAAGAACGCGGGACAGCAAGTGGCAGCCAATCAGAAACAACCCTCGCACCGGATCTGATCCACACAGCGGACAGCGGATTTCGGATCCGCTGTATACAAACAGCAAACAGCGATCAGATAGGAGAGATGGGCTCGGATCTCGATGCGATCCAACGGCCGAGATTTAAACTCGCCAATCCACTGTTCTTCTTCTTCTTCGTTCTCTTCTTCGGTTCGACTGAGAGGGCGGTGGGGCGGCGCTCACGGAGGCTGGGCGGTCGCGGCGTCAACGACGAGGCGGCTGGTCGAGAAACGACGGCAGCGCGGAGGGTCTCTGTTTCGCGATCGAAACAGGGGAGGCGACGATCGAAGTGTTTCTCGGCAAAGAAGAAGACGGAGGGGATCTCCGGAGGGGTAGGGGGGTTCCACGGCAAGGACTAGGGCGGCGAGGAGAGGGGAGAAGGTTCGACGAAGTGGTTAATGGTGAGGTTGGGTTGAGTTGGGTTTGAGCGGCGACAAGGATGCAGGAGGTGGTCGACTATGGGTCTTGGTTGATCGGTGGAGGCCAGGGAAGAGGTGGTGGCGCTCCGGTGGTCGACTGGTAGTGGAAAGAGCGAGGAGCGCTCGGAGGCAGGGGCGAGGTGGAAGGTCGAGCGGGAGGAAGAAGATGAGTTGGTTTTGGGTTTGTTCTGATTCGCTTGGTTTTGATTTGTTTTGGTCTGTTTGTTTTTGTTTGTTTGGTTCTTAACAGAGAAGGAGAGAGAGATATAATAAATTATAGAAATAATATAAAAGTAAGGTATAGAGTGATTTTAGGGAGGGAAGTTACAGGAATTACACAATGAGGGGAATCAATTGGCTCAGAATTAGGGATAGAGATTAGGGGGTTACAGGAGAGATTCTGGGGTTGATTAAGAAAGAATAGATATGGTCAACAAATTAACTAAGGGAAATTGGGTTAGTGGGCTTTGTTAATTGGCCTCAAAAATATATAAGTAAACAATTAGTTTGTTGGGCTAGATTTTGGGCTTAGATTTAAATTAATAAAATCAAATACGAATTTGGGCTTTAGAATAAACAATTTAGTTTTAGAATAAAATCAAAATACAATTTGCGCTCACATTAATAATTAATAAAATCAATAGTGTAAACAATGGCTTAGAAATAAACAATTAAACAATTGGGCTAAAAATAGTTTAAATAATAAAATCAATTAGGGATGAATAATTACAAGATACTGAGAATTTAAATACGGGAAAAAAATACTTTGAAAATACGTATTAATGAAAATGGGGGTTACACTTAGAGTCTGGGATGACGCTCAGCCGATGCATAATCAAGTCTTCGGAGATCCCGGGCATGTCGGAGGGCTTCCAGGCGAAGAGATCAACGTTGCGGCGGATGCAGGCGATTATGTCTGGCTTCAAATCCTCGGGGAGCGAGCGGCTCACCCGGAACCACTTTGATTCATCCTCGGCGCCGAACGGGACTTCCTCCAGCTCATCGACATGCTCTGGGGCAGGACCGTCCCTCTCGGGTTCGAGCTCAACGGCATCGAGGGGGAACACACCTCCTCCGACGGTGGTCATGTAACATGACCGTGCTGCTTCCTGGCTACCTCGGACTATGCCGACCCCTTGCGGGGTGGGAAATTTAAGCTTCAGATGGTATGCCGAAGGTACCGCTTGAAGGGAGCATAGTCCGGGTCGGCCGAGTATGGCGTTGTAAGCTGCTTTGACGTTTACCACCATGAAGTCCATGGACTCGGTCCTCTTGACAGGAGCCGATCCCGCGGTGACGTCGAGAGTAACAATCCCTTCTATCACAACAGGGACGCCAGAAAACCCATGCAAGGTGTACCCAGCTGGCTTGAGTTTGCCTCTGGGTAGTTTGAGATTCTCGAAGGCCTCAAGGAAGAGAATATTTACCGAGCTGCCGTTGTCGACGAGAATTCGTCGAACTTCACAATTAGCCATGTGGAGGCTGATGACGAGGGCGTCGCAATGAGGGAGGCGAACGCCTTCGAGGTCCTCTCCGGAGAAGGAGACAGGCACCGGTTGCAACTTGGGCGAGGGGTTGTCTTGGACTGCATTCACCTCTCGGATGAAGGCTTTTCGTGAAGTACTTGACTCTCCCCCCATTGGCCCCCCATGGACACAGTGCAAGATGAATGGCGTATCCGCGGCTCCCTCGGGTTCGGGATCCCGACCCTGGATGCGGTTCGGAGTAGGGTTCGGAGGCGAAGGCCTCCGGTTCCTAGCATCTCGCCGTTCCCGTGGGCCTTCTCTGGTGAATTCTCGGAGGTATCCCCGTGAGATGAGGTCCTCAATTTCGTCTTTCAGGGCCCGACATTGGTCGGTTTCGTGCCCATGATCTCGGTGGAAACGGCAGTAGAAGCGCTGGTCTCGCTTCTTGTTGTTGTTTGATCGGGGAGGTAGTCGGACAATGCCTTCGTCTTCGATTTCTAAGAGGATGGCGGACACGTTATGTGTCAAGGGAGTGTACCTTTCGAAGCGAGGGACCGGAGGTGCCCTCTTCGCGCCGACCCCTTCCTTTGCTGTTTTCTTGGCAGGCTCGGCATCATCGACCCTGCGCTTGCCCTTCCCCATGACTTCTTTGCTGCCCTCTGGGTTCAGAGCTTCCTCAGCTCGTATATACTTCTCGACCCGGTTGAGAAGGTCAGGGAAGTCCAGAGGTGGCCTCTTTGCCAAGGAGACCTTTAGCTGGTTGTGGAGGACATTGTGCCGGAAAGCTGCCGAGGCGACCCCTGCGTCGAGGGCAGAGACGGATCTGGCCTCGGTTGTGAACCTCTTGACGAAGTCACGGAGCGATTCTCCCTCCTTCTGACTGAGGTTGAGCAGGGAAGCGCTCGTCCTTTCGCTCTTCCGGCTTGTGATGAAGTGGGCCAGGAAACTGGCTTCCAGCTGGTCGAACGAGAAGATCGAGCCAGGGGTGAGTTTGGAGAACCAATCCCTGGCCGGACCCCGGAGGGTGGCCGGGAAGGCTCGGCACAGCAGGGGATCCGAAGCGCTGTGAATCATCATGAGGGTTTTGAAGCCCTCCATGTGATCAGCTGGATCACCCTCGCCGTTGTAAGTCTCGAACTGCGGAGGTCGGAAGTTCCGGGGGATCTCCGCTCTTATGATGTTGACGGAAAATGGAGGTCGAGAAGGCCTCCGTCCTTGGACTAGGTCGGGATTCCTGTCGCCGATGCGCTCGAGTCGATTCTCCATCTCTAGGAGACGTCGGAGCACCTCGTCTGCGCGCTCAGGAGGGGGGGTCGGCGCACGAGTGCGACTCATCCCTTTGCTCATTTGAAGGGGTCGGCTATAGGTCGCGGACCTCGGCGCTCCATAGAGGGCCTCCAAGATTTCCTCTCTGAAGCTTCTGAACTCGCCCTTGGTGACCCCGCCGTGGTCGGAAGGGTAGGGTCGGGGCGCAGGAATTCGGCCGATGCGGCTGAGTGCCGGCGGCCTTTCCCTTTGTGCGGGCCTGGAGTGGTTCGAGACCGAGTTGGAAGCGGTCCCTCCCCTAGCCTGGCTAGCCCTTCTGTTCACGATGACCCGACGAAGGTCGGGTTCGGCGACGTGTGAAGCGCTTCGCTAGGGTCCGGGGTTTCCACCCGGATTATTGGATGCTTGCCCTCCGTCGAGGCCCCCCTCGGGAGGAGGCCCGTCTGGTCAGGCGGAACGGGCTGATCTTCGGGCTCGGGGAGCCATGGGAGATTGGGTCGAGGGAGAGCGTCGGTGGTGAGGCTCGGATTCACGTCCGTACCGGATAAAGTTTCCCACAGACGGCGCCAACCTGATGCGGTTTGTTTTTTGTCGCAGTGTGGATGCACCAGGTGTGAGTTCGGACTCAATTTGTAATGAGGGAAGAGTGCGGCACGGGACGACGAGCGGGAGGCTCGCTTCGGCGCTTGAGGATCGCCTCGCCTCGAGTACCTGCAGACGGTCCCGAAACACCGGGGTTTATCCCGGCGGCAGACCCTCCGACGATCTAGTCAGTCTCTTTGAGAGAGTAGCAATAACTAGGAAAATTTAGGTGGCAAAGGATTGATTACCTGAAAAGGTGGGTGAGGGTCTGGTATTTATAGGGAATTCCAACCGGGTTTGGATCCGCTTGGGGGCCGGGTCTGAACCCGAAAGCCCATGGGCCTGACGTGGCAGAAGGCCCAGAGGGTTTAAGGCTGACGTGGCAGTACCAAGAGTGGTATAGGGCTGACGTGGCAAAGCCCTTGGTGGTATTTGGAGTTGACATGGCAGATCATGGGGCTCCTGTGCTCCTGGGAGAATCTGGTGGCCTAGGTTGTGCCAGGTCATCTTCGTTCTTTACCAGGCTGGGCGGACGGCCCGTGGGGCAGTCGTGGATCGGAGGCCGAGGGCCATCGAGACTCATCGGATACGAGGAGGCCAGGTTTGTGGGGGTGAACTTGAGGTTCGGCGCCGATCCTGTAGTGGCTCGAGGCCGAACCAGATTGTTGTTTTTCCCTTTTTGAGTGAGAGCTGTACTGGGCCCTGGTTGGGCCCCAAGCCATTTTTACCCTACCACATATAGTTTATCTCCAAATTGGTAAATTATGGGTATAGTTTAGTCAGATTTATAAGAGCATCGGTCGTCATTGGCTATTTAGCCAAAATATGCAAATTTTGGCTCGAAGGGGTGGTGCATTCATTGGCTATTTAGCCAAATTTTGGCTTTTGGGGAACAATAGCGAGCTATATTTTGGCAGACGAACTGACTGAA
This sequence comes from Hemerocallis citrina, assembly GCA_017893485.1. Classification (NCBI taxonomy): domain Eukaryota; kingdom Viridiplantae; phylum Streptophyta; class Magnoliopsida; order Asparagales; family Asphodelaceae; genus Hemerocallis; species Hemerocallis citrina. The sequence goes on along the minus strand of CM030359.1, from coordinate 433,208,961 downwards.
TGAAAAAAATAGCCCGACGATAAATTATATTTTGTCTGAAAATCGGACGAAGTATAATTTACCGTCTAAACATTTTTTTAATAAAAATGAACGGACGGTAAATTATACACCGTCGCACAACATTTTCTAAAAGTTTTTTACGAGACGGGACATTATACACCATCCGAACATTTTATGAATTTTTTTTAGGGACGTCCCATAATAATAAAATAAAAAAAATCCACAACTGATGTATAATACACCGGCCAAGGCCGGTGTTTTTTTTTCTTCGGATTTTCTGATTTATTATTTATTTAAATGTCATTGTCATTGTTAATTAATATTTTTTTTAACTAATTTTTTTATAACGTCGGACAGGAGATAGTTTACCTTTCGGCCAAATTTTGGCTAACAACGACTACAACAAAAGCTATTTTTGCTATTTGTTAGAGCATCCACAGTGGTTTGCTATAATTCTCAATTTGCCATATTATAGCAAATGAATCGCTGCAACGGTTTCTCATTTTGCCATTTTTTAGCAAACGACCTATATTCGTTTCTCATATTTGAGAAATAGAATAGCGATTCTCAAATTATAGAGGACGGGATATCATATCCCGTCTGATCTATTTTTATTAATTTTTTAATAAAAAAACACCTCTCAAACGGGAGATCATATCCCGTCTCAATCAGGCGGGAGATGATATCCCGTCTGAGGGATGTTTTTTTTTTGTATTTATTTATTTTTTTAATATTCAAACTAACGGCCATGATTGGCCCGATTAGAAAAAAACAAAAAAAAAAACAAATGGTGGGACGGTACATGTAGTACTGTCCGTGAAATCCGGGTGTGAGTGGGTGGGGTTAAGGTATTAATTAGGTTTAGGTAGTGGGATAATTATAATTAGTTATTATTATATTATTTAATTTATTTAATTAATTAGGTTTAATAGTTAATAAGTCATTAACTTTTTTTAATTAAGTTTTAAAAGTTGAGACGGTATATCATATACCGTCATCATATACCGTCCCAGTCAATTTTTGAAATTTTTGGCAATTTTTTAGCAAACGACCACTGCAGCGATCTCCCCTATTTGCTATTACTGTTGTTGCCATTGTTTGGCAAATGAGAAACACCACTGTGGATGCTCTTATAAGTCAAATATGCAAAATTTGACAATCTCTATTCTCTAATCTCTAATCTCTAATATAATCTCTAATATTATAATGGGAGAAGGCTTTAGTGTCATTTGTAAATGTTTGTCATTCTACCAACCCGTGCAGCGCACGTGTTGGTAGATTTTTAAATTTTTTTTGCCCTTTTCATTCCCCTTCCCATTTTTTCTACGTGCAACGCACGTGTATAATACTAGTAATATTATAATGGGAGAAGGCCTTAGTGTTATTTGTAAATGTTTTGTCATTCTACCAACCCGTGCAACGCACGTGCATAACTATTATAAATGAGGTCATAAGTTCAAATCAAGCACGTGCATAACTATTATAAAGAAGGTTCTATGTTCAAATCAAGACTACGTCTAAATTTTTATTTTAAAAAACTATAATTATTAAAGCGTGCATCGTACGTGTAAACTACTGGTAAGGATTAACGACTACAGATGCTCTTACCCTTGTAATTACCGTGTGGCGTATAAACACAGCAACCACAACCCACCATAAAAGACCCATCAAATCAAACCCTTGACTAATCAAACCCGCATACCGAAAACCTGAAACCCGATTCGCAGAGTCTACAAACTACTACAATGTACGAAGACGAGACGAAAGCCCTAGCGTGCGCACGACACGGGCAATTCGAGCACGAAATTTGGCGCCTCTTTCCCTCTCCCCCAAATCCCAGGGTAGATTCTTCTTCCCCCTTTCCCCAAGAATTAGGGTTTCGATTCATCTTCTTCGAATTCCCCAAATTTCTCTCCCAATATCTGTAAGTAATCAAGGTCAGGGTTTGCGATTCCCTTCCTTTCCCCCGATTTTCGCGTCTTTTTTTCTGGTTTAGGGTTAGGGTTTCGGCACAGCAAACCGTAAATCAGTTAAAAATCTCACCATTTTGGGTTTTTTTTGTTTAATTAGTTAAATTTTGCTAATTTGGGTTTTGTTTGTGTAGGAATGGTTGAAAGTTTGCTTGGAACGCGAATCCAACTGGGGAGTGCTGATATCAAGAATGTTCTACGAGCAGGTTCGGGTTTCTTCGTATTTCTTGTTGTTTGGTGAGATTTGATTAGTGTTTGAATTTAATGCTAGTTTTAAGTACATAGTATTGAATATGATTGATGCAGTGGTGACAGTAAATATGTGCTCGATCTTAAGTTTAGTCACTTGATACATTTAAATAAGTTGCATGTTGATTGAATGATCTTAATGTTGTTACATGATGCAAATGTAGTTCATTTTTGACGTAAATTTGGAAATTCGGGAAGGTTGAAACCTATGTAGTACGAACACGGGTACGGGATACGGGTACGACATGACTCAGGTATGCGGATATGTGATTTCTAAAAAAATTAGGATACGGGTGCATTTTTTGGGTACGATGAATATAAAAATAATAAATTGAATAAATATGATGTTTTAAAAATACAAAATTTTTAAAAAATATAATAACTAGAAAAATGATTGTAATCTAGAAATTGTAAATGTAATTATACCTCTATTTTGCACATATGACGTCTTTGCTTTTCGTTGGTGGGAGCTGTGACGATGAGAAAGTCCTAAAAAGAAACAATAGATTAGCAATCATAGTATTAAACACTGCACTATTAAGTGTTGCAATATCTTAACAAACATTAAATTTAGATTGCTAATTGTATGCAGTTTCTCAAACATGGATAGTAAAATTCTTATCTTATCACTCAAAAAGAAAATGGCTAAATTTAAAAAAATCCCATTGAGTTTTGGGCCATTTTAAAAAAACCGCACTAAGTTTTTTTTAATAAAAAAAACGACACAAAATTTCAAAAAACTCCATTGGGTTAGTTAGGGTTAGGGTTAGGGTTAAGGTTAGTTCTGGGGGGTTTATTTAAACATCTGATTAGTTAAGTGATTTTTTTAAAACACAAATGAAAGATGAATGTGATTTTTTAAACACAAATGAAAGAGAAAGTGGTTTTTTTAAACCTTACCCTAACCCAACCCTAACCCTAACTAACCCAGTGGAGTTTTTTAAAATTTTGTGCCCTTTTTTTATAAAAAAATCTTAGTGCGGTTTTTTTAAAATTGCCCAAAACTCAGGGCGGTTTTTTTAAATTTAGCCAAAGAAAAAATATAAATGAAGATGGCTTATGAGTATTAAAACAAAAAAATCAACTCAAATTAGAACACTGCACTATTAACAGTAAGTAACTAACATACAAATTACTATTAACACGGACCTCAACTTATTCATTGTCCTTATCCATCAGAATGAGAAATTGAAGTAATATTTCTCAATTCTAAAGGCTAACTCATAAAGTCCATAAAGAAATCAATAAAGAACAAAATATATAGATCACACCCTTTCCAGTTGTAACATATTAAAAAGAGAATTCATTCAAGTGAAATCCATTATTTCATTCATTGAATTGACCCATTATCTAATTTGTATATAGGAAAAAAAACATCAAACTTGCTGTCTCTGATCGACAGGGGATCGAGTGGCACTAGAAAGAGAGAGAAAGAGGCACGACGCTAGAGAGAGGAAAAGAAGGGGCTGAAATTAAGGGAAAGAGAGAAAGAGAGATATTTTGTAAATAAATATTTTTTTATTAAGTAATTCATTTTGGGCGCACCCACTCGCACTTGGGTGCACTCGCTCGCACCTGCCCCGCATCCATTAATTATCTGGATACGCACCGGGTACGTACCTGCAACGTACCCAGATGTACCCGAACCCGATTCACACTCGATACGGGTACTTAACTCGTCTTTAAGTACCAGTGCTTCATAGGTTGAAACATTAGTGGGTATTTGGAATTATACCCTATTTTGTTGGAAAAGAACTATTTGAAATGATTAGTTTTGTTGCTGAAATTTGTTACGATTATAGTAAACATTTAATAAGTTTACTCTAGATTGTTTGGTTTGAAATATTCTTGTCAGTTAATCAAGGGGTGAATGGTAAGGAGGTAATTTTTCGTTACTGTTTTTATTAGTTTGACATTTTGGTATGCTATATGCCTCGTAGGAATTTACTTTATTGATTATAGAATAGTTAGGAATATATGATAATTAGCTTATGCAAATGTCTTGTATTTCACACCTAGATAATAGAATGTGTTGCTTGATCTGAAGTAGTACCAATGTAAACTTAACCCTAAATAGAGAAATTCCAAGAATTTAAAAAGATTAAGTTTACCAACATATAATGCAAATTAAGTCAGAAATTAAAACTATTAATTGGTTTGATGGATTTCAAGATATGAAATAGTTTAACAAGTCCAATTAAAAGTTCACGCTTAATAATCAACAATTACACCTAAGTGTGATTAGCAAGTAAGATATTTAATAACAATTCGTACCCTAATTAGCAAGTAGAAGCACACACTCTCAATATTTGTGGATGACAGATTAATCAAATAATATTATAGAGACGATAAATGATATCACAAATAAATGAGAATGGAAAGAAGTTACCGGGGTTGCGATGGTGGAGTTTCAGGATGATGACGAGGCAATGGAGGTGGTGCTGTGATGGTGAAAGTCAGGGTGCAACAACTCAGGGCGAAGTTGAGGCAGCATGAAGGAGCAGTTGTAGTAGGGCAGCGACAATGAGGTGTTTGAGATTTGGAGGGCTTGGCGTCGAGGACTGGTGGCTGTGGAGTAGCGAGGGGGGATCGGGTTCACTGTTCGGGTGAATGGCAGCCAGGCAGCGAGGGCTGGCTGACGGCGGTGCAGAGTTGATCGGATGCAGAAGGTGGTCGTGATGGTGCTTGGATGGGCTTGTGGGGTGTGCTTGTGGTCGAGCGCAGCAGTGTAGAGGAAAAAGGGTCAGGAGTTATGGGTTTCGATTGAAGATGAAGAAGAGGAAGCAGTCGACTGTGAGGTGAGGGGTAATTAGATTGGGGTTTAATTGAGTGATTTGGGGATTAGAGTTTAAGGCTTGAATAAAGATTTGGGGATTTGGGATGTAATTAGAGCTTCTCACAAACCCTAATACTTTCTTAGGATTTCTCATAAACCCTAATAATTCTCTCAATTGTCTCAAAAAAAGAGGGATGAAGAGCAATAACTCAACACAATAATTTTTTAAAAATCAAGAATAATATAACTTCTCATTATTCTCAAGGCCTATATATAGGTTCAAAATAAATCTCAAACAAATTTAAAACAAATCTCTCAAATCTAAAACAAATCTCCTAAATAAACTACATATGGCTAAATCTCAAAATAAAAATAAAACAGAACCGATATCCTCATCATTCTCTTCGGGTGGGAGAGGGGTCGATCCAGTCGAGTTAAAACCAGTGATTCTGTCATGGTGCTCCAAAGATCTGGATCCAAGCGTCGGAGATCCTCATAATCACTCTAAGTGTCATTCGACTTCGGCTTGTTCTTCCACCTCACCAAATACCGATGAATACCACCATCTCTAGTAGAGATTATCTGATCATCTAAAGTATTATCCAGTTTGTCTGTCGGTGAGTAAGTAGTATCAGGTAAAGGGAGAAATGTGAAAATCTCACCATTAAGCTGCAGGGTAGGTTCATCTATAAGAAAATTTCTATGGTTAATTTTGAGCCTTCATAGAGTACTAGATCCTTAATATTGAAAGTCTTACTTATGCCAAAACCTTCAGAAATGTCAACGATATAGACATTATCATTAATGTTATGCAGAATTTTAAGAGGGTCTGCAGCACGTGTGTTCAATTTCTTAACGGATTTGGCTGCAAACCGTTCTGGACGAATCCGAACTATCACTTCGTCACCAACATCAAGGGTTATAAATTTCCTTCTAGTATCTGCTATTAACTTGTAGTTAAAATTATTCTCATTAATTTTCTTGAAGATTTCTATATGCAAATCATGAATGCAAGATGCAAATGTGAATGCAGACTCAGTGACTTTAGAATGTTCTAACACATGGATACAATGTATAAGTTGCCAAGTGACTTGGAAAGGAATGGGTGACTCAGGTACATTCAATCGAGGTAATTTGATTGACTGAATACAGTGGAGAGGCTGGTCATCATCTTCTTTACCGAAGTCATCATTTACATGAGGTTTATTGGTAAACTCATTGTCGGGCTCATCAACAATGACAGCGGTACCTTCTACAATGTTGATCCTACTGGGGCTGGAACAGTTGCCAGCAACATAGCCATATCCTTTGCATTTATAGCACTTAGTGCGAGGATCAATTTTAGAATAGTCTCTTTCAGTGTTCTTATCCGTGTTATCATTTTTAAGTGAATAGAGATTTGAAGTAGACTTGCTTGGGTAAGACTTGTTGGGGTGCTGAGAAGAGGGGGTTTAGGTCTAGAGGGCTCAGTAGAGGTCATTCTAGAAGAATGATCTCTCGAATCGCTGGACTTGTAGAAAAAAACTTGCTGTAAGAGAAACCATATCGAGGACAATGGCATAAGCTGCTACCAATGAATCCATATTTCTATGAATTAGCTCGTTCCTAAGATTGGCTCGTAGTCCAGCCCTGAACCTAGAGAGAGTTTGTTCTTTGCTCTCTTTACCTAACTTCCTAAGGCATTGCACTGAATAAGAAAGTAGTGTAGTCGAAGGCGTTTGGCGCAAGCAATTTTACTACCCCGTACACAGCCTGAGGCGCAAGGCGCAATTTGAGGCGTAAGCCTCACTTAACCGAGGCGTACTATTACTTTTTGGGGTTTTTAAAATTTATAAATAAGATTATATAAACAAGATCACATCATAGCAACAAAATTTATAACTGTGTAAGTTATCATTTTTATAAAACTACAATGTGTCTTTGTAATGTATAACTACAATGTGTTTCTTGCCCCAAAGAAGAAGTGATACAATTTGTTCCTCTGTAAAACTACAATAATATCATGTTAACCTTCAATTCATAGTTTCATACAGTATTACAGTAATACGGTAATGAAGATACTTACCATACAACATACAATATTACAGTATTCCAATTTTGAGCATACAGTAAAACTACAATAGTATCAAATTAAATATTATTGTAATGAGCCTACAGTATTACAATATTCGTCTTAGTAAATGGTAAGGTATTTTGAAATATTACAACATAAAGTTAGTCGACCATAAAATTTGGTCATGCTCTAAAGTGTGATAAGATGCAATTGTTTGAATAAGGCATGATTTCATGATTATAATAAATTATGGAATGAACTAGCTTTACAATTTTATTTTAAAAGCAACTTGCAAAAACATCATAAGCACAGATAGACGAACAGCCAAGATAGAAACCATAAAAGTGTAAAATCGGAAAAGAAAGAAACCAGAATAGGAGTGGAGAGTCTGGAGACTGAGGAGTAGGAGTGTCGCCGGTGCAGATGATCTGCTTCCGATGTAGCTGCCGATCTGTTGTATGTATGTTGTCGTGTTGCCGCCGAGCTACTTCATTGTTGCCGTCGATGCTGTTGAGAGCGGGGATGAAGAGGAGTGCAGATTGCGAAGTTAGGGAGGTGAAGATTGAGGTTAGAGTTTGGAATTGGGGATGAGAAGGTGAGAGAGAATTGGAGGAATTACATGATTCAGATTGTAAAGACGGGTCGGGACGGGTCTGTTATGTTCAGGCGCGTCTTTTAATTGAGGTGCAAGCCTCGAGCCTTTGCTAAAGCGCGTCTAGGCACAAGCCTGAGTGAAGTTTCAATCAAGGGGGAGCTTTAAATGAGACTTGAGGCTCAAACTGCTGTTAAGCCTGAGCCTTGAACCGGAGGCTGAGCTTGAGGCGAGCCTTCAACTACACTATAAGAAAGTCGTCAAATTTATCAACATACTCTTAGGTGGATTTACTTTCTTGATAGAGTTGGTTCTACGAATCTAGCAATTGGGTGTGGAACTATAACGACACATCTCTCAGTGAGCTTCTCTTTCATGGCTTTCCAAGTGGATATGAGTGTTAGGCATCGGCCTCTGCCGGCATGTTCAAGATTGGTTCAGTGTTGTTGAGCTTTTTTAGTCAATTTCATCGTGACAAATTTGACCTTCAAGGCTTCACTCATGTCAAACCACACAAAATAGTGGTCCATGGCACGAATTCAATTGAGATAAGTTTGGGATTCCATACGGCCTTCAAAGTGGGGAACGTCAGCCTTAACGTTCTTCTTGTATTGTTCGTCAGGGTCACGATCTTGACGTCAGTCATCACGATCATTCCCTTGAGGAATCTGATGATGAAGCTCATGAGCAACATTTTGAATCAATTCCACTTTCTCAAGTGGTCAAGCCTCTGATTGATATTGGCAAGAGTTGCTTCAACGACAGCGAGGGCAGTGGAAATATCAGAGCTGTCCATTTCAGTACGAGGAGGGGCTTGCTGAATTCTAGGGTTCTTGAGTGGGTGGTTTGGGAGGGACAAGAAAGGCTCTTCGGGATTCGTGATGGTGCTGCTGCGAAGACGCATTCACCAACGATGGTCAACTAGGTATCATGGGGACGTGTGTGCTGAAATTTGGGGAAACGTGTCCAAGCTGTGATGCACGGGTACTCTAAAAACCCCTCCGTACCAGTATCGGGTGCGTATCGGGTGCGGATACGCATAGGTACGCCCCGGATAATTCTCTCAATTGTCTCACACAAAAAAAGGATGAAGAGCAATAACTCGACACAATATTTTTAAAAAAATCAAGAATAGCATAACTCCTCATTATTCTCAAGGCCTATATATTGGCTCAAAACAAATCCAAACAAATCCCTCTCAAATCTAAAACAAATCTCTCAAATAAACTACATATGACTCTACGTATGACTAAATCACAAAATAAAAATAAAATAGAACCGATGCCGTCATCAAGTACTTCCTTCCATCTTCTAGGCTACCTGCTTATGGACAGTATAATGACATGACTTCCTCTTTCGTATCACAAATACAAACAAAACTTTGATCTTTTCACTGAGACCCTGAGAACCGACTTATCTTTTCCAACTGCGAGAAGATGCTATATGCAGTCCTTTTCAGTAAACGATTCACTATTCATCTTGTAGTTTCATTGTTTCAGTTTCCACAGAGAACTCTTTTAGAACTATGCATTCATTCTGGTCACTTGCTGCATGGGATTCAAAGATTCTTTCCTGGTGGTTACTAGAACAGTTCTCTCGGTGTGATGAATCTCACATTCTGGGTCAAAGTCATCTTCTCAAGGCAAACCCTTGATCCTGGTTTGTATAGAAATGGTTGAGAGTTGTTGTCGCTGACTTGCTTGGGCTGTTCATGGTGGAAACACAAACCCAATTGCAGATAATAATATTGAGGAAATTTTTCCGAGCAGGTTTGAATTTCTTCATCTTTCCTCATTGTTTCCGTGGGATTTGATTTATATTTAAACTTAGTGCTACTTATAATTAGATATTATTTAATACGATTAATGAAATGGCGACAATAAAAATTTGTCCAACCTTCAATTTTAGTCTCTTGATACATTTAAATAAGTTGCATAATTAAAGTTATAATCAGTTGCTTCTAATAAACCGATGTTCACTAATTTAGGTTTTGTTTGTGTAGAAATGAATGAAGGTTGTCGCTGCTTGCTTGCTATTTTTGGTGGAAATACAAACCCATCTGCGGTTAGTAATTTCAATGACATTTTATGAGCAGGTTCGAATTTCTTCATCTTTTCTTATTATGTGGATAGTTAATAGTTGTTCATATTTAAATTCAATGCTAGTTTTGATTAGATATTTTTGAATAAGATTAAACGAAATAGTGACAGTAAAAATGTGTCCAACCCTCATTTTTAGTTACTTGATACATTTTAATAAGTTGCAGGTTGACAGTTATAAGAGTGGTCTATTATGTTGTTACATGATGCAATTCTAGTTCACTTTTGTCATAATTTGGGAAATTCAGATATTAGTGTCTATTCGAAATTATACCCTATTTTGCTTGGAAATTAAAGAGTGAAGTTAGTACTATTGGAAATGATCTTTTCTTGTTTACAAGCTGAACTTTGTTGGGTGGCAGTGAATTTTTAGTTAGTTTAGTAGATGGTTTGGTCCGAAATATTCTTGTCAGTTAGTCAGGCCTGATAGGTAAAGAGGTAATCATTCATTTTTCTTTTTGAGATCAAACCGTGGGGTCAAAAAACCCTTGAAGTTCCATTAATAAGCACTGAATGGAACAACCTCAAGGGTAGGGGAGCAAACAAGGTTGATACAATCTCAGATACCTAACCCCTCAAAATAAATTAAGCTAAATAGATCAGATACAAAAAAACCCTATCCTAAATAGAGCTAAAGCTCATTCCATTTATCATGCCCAAATGAATGCATAAACTCATGAGCACACTGAGCTGACCTTGGGTTGCATGACACCTAATCCACCATGATCCATCAATTGCATTCAACTTAGTGCCCGAACCCTCCTTGGCTGCACCAACATTGATCCAATTGCCCAATTTAGCGCCTTAACCCACATTAGTTGCACCAACATCGCCCAATTCTATGAAGCACCGATACGGGTATGACGAAACTCGTACGGGGGCACAGGTATGGGGGATGCGGCGGGGATATGGCTGTGTGTGTGTGTGTGTATATATATATATATATGAATAATTACACATAACTAAATAATATTTCTTGTTAATAAGGAAATGGTAAATATCTTTCATCAAACATAAATAAGATAATCCATAAAGGTTACAATAATTATTCATAAGTATAAGCAATAACATAAATAAACAAAGTAAGTTCATAAGCAATACAACATAAGCAGACAAATCAAATGACTGGACAAGTTTCAGCAGTATCAAATAGTTGGATAATAAAAAAATGCAGGATACGGGGATGTACAAGATACAAGGACACGAGTATAATATACGTACAGGATACAGGTACGACACCCTCCGTGAAGTATCCGTGCTTCAGAGGCCCAATTTGATCCGATTTAGTGCCCTCGCCTCTTTGGTTGCACCGATATCGATCAAATAATCCTGATATAATGCTCAAGCCTTCCTTGGTTGCGCCAATATTGAACAGTTCAACTTGAGTTACTTGACTTGTGCCGTAGCCTCCTTGGATGCACCCACATTGTGCTCCAACCCTCCATGAGTGCATCAACATCGACCAAAAAGCCTCGTTTGGCTGCCCCAACTTTACCTAATTGATGACCAACTCCAACATATCAATCAACAAAGATGTACACTTTAAGAATGAAAGATCACAAGTAAATCTATTTCCATGATTAGAGCAAGAACAATCGGGCTAATTAAACATCAACCCTCAAAATTGAGATATCAAACATCGTCTACCTACTCTTCTAAAAAACTCTGACAAAAAGCTTCCATGGTCAGCAAGGAAGATAGGATCCATGCCCCCTTCGTTTGTCGGATCAATGGTAAATACCATGATCCCTTGCAGGAAAAACCTAAAACCTTTCAGATTCATGGTAAGAACCATGGCACACACCCTCAAATACACAACTTCATAGGATCCATCCGTCATTGACGACAAATTTGGCCACCTCCACCACAGGTCTGTGGACCCTTGGTAAAAAAATCTCCTCTACTTGCAATTGTTAATTTGGGTGCGCCGGGAATAGAAGAAGAGGGTGGATAAAGCAAATAGTGCCTCCTCCCCCCTTAGTTCTTGATATTAGGATTTAGAGAGAGATTAGGGTTTGTTGAACGGGAGAGAGGAGGGAGGGAGAGGTAATAATTTTATTATTTTACTTTTTTGACATTTTTTTTGTATGCTCTTTCAGCATCTATTGGGAATTTAGTCCATTGATTATATTATAGTTAGGAATATATGATATTTAGCTTATGCATGTTATGCATTTCTGATGTAAACTTAACCCTAAGTAGAGAATTTTCAAGAATATTAAAAGATTAAGTTTACTAACATGTAATGCATATTAAGTTAGAAATTAAAACTATTAATTAGTTTGATGAATTTTCAAGAGATGAACTTAAGTTTAACCAGCCCAATTAAAAAATTCAAGCCTAACATTCAACAAATATACTTAAGTGTTATTAGCAAGTAAAATATTCAATATTGATTCGTACACTAAGTGGCAATTAGAAGCCCACACTCAATATTTGTGGACGACAAATAATTCAGATAATAATCTAGAGATGATAAAGCAGTATCATAATTATTTGAGAAGTGGAAAGAAGTTACTGGGTTCGTAGACAGTGTTACGATGTTGTCAGATTTGAATCTGGATCTTGCCCAAATGCCGTTGATCTGCGGTGGAGGAGGGTAGTGGAGGCGAGGCAATGGTGATGAGGTTGAGCGGTTGGTTGGAGCTGCGAGTGGAGTTCGAGCAATGGTGGGAGAAAGGTGTTGGTCAGGACTGCTGTGGGAGTGCTCGGGGGTGGCTGCGGGGAGAGCAGTGGGGAGAGCTCGAGAGGGCAGCAAGCTTACGGCTGATGGTGGTGCCAGCGATGGTTGGTCAGGGTTGATGGTAGAGAGGCAGATGCTGGGGGAGGGTGAAGGTGGAGATGGCGACAAGGCAGGGTGGAGGAGAGTTGGTGCACGTGGCTGGCGAGCGGGGTTCGGGTGCTGGAGTGGTGGAGCGAAGGGAGGCGAGGCAGTCTGGGGATGAGCGACGGTGAATAGGCAGTGGCGTGACGGTTGCAGGGTGTGCGGTGAGGTGCAGGCGGGAGGAAGAAGGATTAGGGGGTGAAGATTAGGCAGCTGAAGAAGATTAGGAGATTGGTTAATTAGGGTTAGGAATTTTGTATAATGGATTTGGGAATTTGGGATGTAGTTTAGAGTTTCTCACAAACCCTAATCTTCTCTCAATTGTCTCACACAAAAAGAGGAATGAAGAGCAAAAACTCAATCACAATAATTTTTTTTTATCAATAATAGCATAATTTCTCATTATTCTCATGTCCTATATATAGGCTAAAAAATAAAATCTCAATACAAATCTCCAAAATATTCTAATGCAGAAAATAAAGGGTGCAAATTGTAAAATTACTACATATGGCTAAATCTCAAAATAAAAAAAAACAGAACCGATGTCCTCATCAATTTTCCACCTAGATAATGGAATAGGTCGTTTGAGCTAAAGCATTGCTTCCTTCATCTCATATATGCATATGGACAATATAATGATAACAATGAGCTACTCAGTTTGTACAACATGAAATACACAATGTTTTCACTTTGATACCACACTTAGAGAATCTGTAGTCGTGATTGCTAAAAAATAGCAATATGCATATTTTACATATAGCATTTTAGCGTTTGATGCAGTCGGCAATTGGTATATTATAGCAATTTAAATTAAAAAAATATAAGACGGACTTTGGAGATCCGTCCCACTGCGAAATGTATTATCGACAATATCTAAAAATGCTAAAATGAATTTTTTAATATATTTAATTCGTAAGACGGATCTTGAAGATCCGTTGGAGGAAAAAAAAGTAAATTGAAGGGGACGGAACCTTTTATCACATCTTATTTAAATTTTTTCCTTGATTCATAATAACCCACTATATAAACACCTATTAGTTTACCCTGATTGATGATAACCCACTTTATTTATTAGTTAATCACCCACCAATAGGTAATTAATGATGATGATAGTGACGGACGGAACTTGAAGATCCGTCGAAGGGGGGTTTTCTTTTTTTGGGCCATTTTTTAAGCGAAAAATTATTAAATATGGTGGGACGGACTTTCGAGTTCCGTCCGACCAATTAAAAAATTATTTTTTTTAGAGGGACGGATCTTGAAGATCCGTCCTGTATAATATGCATATTCTCATTTCCACTCTCATATATAACAATCTACTGTTGCGAAATCGTCAAAATATGCATAAATAGCAAATGACTGCAGCGGTTCGTTTGCTAAAATATGCATAAAATGGATAAATAGCAAACGACTACAGATGCTCTTACAAACAGAACTTCGATTGTCACAATGGTTGAGAGCCTGTGACCTGATATCTTTCTTCCAACAACTAGAAGATGTTAGATTCACTCCTTTTCAATATAAGATAGGTTCACCATCATCTCATACTTCCAGCTTCCATAGAAAACTGACCTTTGTTGGAACTATGCGTTCACTTTGATTAGTTGTTGCAGGTGAACTCAAAGATCGTTGCTAGTTAGTTACTAGATTATGTTCACTCTATAAGACGATCTCACATTTTGACCTATAGTCATCTTCTCAAAGCAAACCATATATTGCTTTCCTAAGTATGAATCACATTTTTTTGGTTTTCTACACATCCAGCCTGATACGCTTAAAGATTGTTGCTAGTTAGTACGTTCTTGTATGGGTGCTACACAACCGCTCTGACGCAGAGAGAGCAACGTTAGACACATTTTATTAGTTGCACGTAAGGAGCTCTACAACAGGTTGGAAGATCAGTCAACGACCAACATTGTACTGAGACCTCTATTCGTAGATGGGACATGGCTTATTTTTGTTTTTGAACTTGAAAGTGAGGTCATATGGTGGCCATACTTTTGTTTGGTGGTAGGTTTGTCATTTTGACTTTTGGGGTTGCCTAGATAGCTAGGAAGCACATGTACTTCCAAACGCCCAACGTACCCGTGTCGGGTGTGTATCGGGTGCCGATACTTCTTACTCCCATGTGCATACCCAAGGAGCATCTAATTTTTTAATACATTTTGCAACTTTTGGACACATTATGTTTAGATAAATATTTGGGGTCATAGTGTAATTTCAAAAACTTGATGTTTTATGTTATGCTCAAACACAAAATAAGTATACTCAATATTTTGATAGTTAGATTGTTAATTTTTTTCTCAAAAAATGCTTATAATTATGATGTATTCTTATAATTCTATAAAATGGTTCAAATATTTATATTTTTAACAACGTAAATATTTATTTATTTATATACATAATATAAAATATATTATATTTAACATACCCACCAACACACCCGTATCCTTCCATTTTATAAAATCATGTATCCCTATACCCGTGTCGTGTTGTACCCACACCTCGTACTTGTATCTATGCTTCATAGCTAAATAGGTGGTCAAATTTTGTGGGAGACCAATCCTATTATGCGAGAGGTGGTGGACCGCCTATCTTTGGACTTTGTGCAACAATTTAGGCATTAGGGCCAGGGTAGGACCATGCCAGCGGCTATAAGGCCGGGGTGATTGTAAGGAATATCCCAAAATTTATGCCTTAGGGATGGGGATAGGCTTAGCTATTGACTACGAGGCGGGGTTGACTGTTAAGGACGAAGCCACCGCAAGTTGGGCTGATAAGGGGGGTCATTCATGTTGATTTTTTTATCTACTAAGTGTCACCCAGGTACCACTAGCTAGGCTAGATAGGTTCTTATGATAGCGACCATTTTATTCAGGGCTTAAACAACTTGAGCAATACCCCGATAAGCCTGCCTTGATAAAGCTTGTAATTACTTTTCGTCGGATCAGTTTGGGAATCGCTAAGATATATATAATCAAAAACTTGTTATTAGCCTAATCTTCCCGAAAGAGTTAGTGGCCAAGCATCCACGACTTGACTAGCAAATTACTTACTCAAATTCTTTGTTGGTTATGTTCAAACTTTTTTGAGAATGTAATACTAGCCTATGTGTTGGGGGCATTATAGGCGGAGGGAACTACCTACAAAAGTGTAGTTTTCAAGTGATCTTCGTGAAGGAAACCTATTTGTCACTTGTCTCTTTATCTGGTTTGTTCTCTGAGCTTTCGGGAACTGCGGATCTAGTTGCACTTTGAATCTTTTTGATATTGGAAGTGGATGGGTGTCTATAGGAGGATGATTACTCGGTGTTTTATGTGATTATGGAGTGCCACTTGGCCTATATTAACCATGTTATGGATGTATGCATAACGTGGTTTCAATTTCACCATGTTTCTTAAATTTTTGCGAGTTGTGACATAACTTCCATCGGTCAGCGGTCTTCTATAGGTTGGTAGAAAGATCAGAATGACACTAGTGGTCTTCCGGATGGAGGTTGACTTATGTCGACTATCTCTTGGAAGGTGGTTGGAGCAAAGAGATATTGGTTGATTGAGTGACATCCCAACTATTTTCTGTTTATGCAAGTAGATACCTGAAGTTTATTGATGGAGATTTTAAAATATCTACCATCATTAGCGTAGGTGAGAGGTTGGATCTCTTGGGTTATTTTCACCCTTCAACAACCTTACACATGCAGTTCCGTGGGAGAACGTCGTGTTATTATTACCCTCCTTAGGCCATGGATTTTTGGACTTTTGCCTCCACATGTTTTTCTCTTGTTTATAGTCCCGTACATCGGTATGTGCCACCTCCAATTCCAGGTGTCCCTCGTCATTGATTACCCCCTTGCTCTTGTTTTTTCTATTGGATAAATTCTTTTGATATGTTCCTTTCTAATTCCAACATTGCCAAAGCGCTCCATCGCTTTGGCTTGATTCTTATATGTCGTAGCTTTTCAACCATAATCCCTAACGCGTTCTGACAATTGCACACGATGTTCCAACTCTAGTGAATGACCTCCTTTATGCTTAGGTTGTCAACCACATCCCTCCACAGTGAAGGCTCCTTTGACAACTCGTCTTATCACTTCGGTGCTTACCAAAATTGGCACATGGTCTGAAGTATTTCTAACGCAGGACGAAGCACCTGATAATGGGCACATCACCGCCTAATAAGGTGACCAAAATTCTATCCAATCTTGCCAAGAATGGTTGCCATCACATATTAGATCACGAGAATTGTCAATCCAACACCACCAATTCCTTGAGATTATGTGGATTCATTGGCTAGATAGAAACGATGCTTGCTTCCTAACTGTAGATTTCACATGATGCTGCATAAAATTTTGGTTCTAATAGATGCTTGGGCAGGTCAAGCAGGGGCGAGGAAGATGCTTCGTATGGAGGGTGCGGAGTAGCCTAGGGTGTGATGTTTGCAGTCAACTCCTATCTCTCAGTGTTTTGTTGCTATTGCTGGAGGTTATTGCAATTTTTTGTCAGATGTATGCTTTATTTATTCTGGCATATGTTGTTTTACTTAGTAGTTTGAGTTAATGGACTGGATTAGACTTGGTTTGTAATATTTGATACTCTATGTTTCGTTTACTTTTTATTAATGAAAACAGTGACTGTGGGTCACTTTTATGGCTCTTTAAAAAAAAAACCCACCAACTCCTTGAGATCCAGGTTGGCGGTCAGATCATTGAAAGTACATCTGTTCCTAGCGATACCTTCACCTCCTTTTGATGTTCTCCCTAAATCTTATCACGCTGAATTCCCCCTTAATAACCATTGAAGGCTCCACCTGGCTTGGACGCCCCAAATCTCTCCCCAACAGACCTCTCGTATGTTTGTGAACTTGACTAAGTTGATTCAACGAATGAATGAAAGTAATTGAATGTAGGAAAGGTTATTTTTTCATTGGTTGGGTGAAGAGTTCAGCTATGAATATTTATATGGGTACGTTGGGTGTGGAACTTGTTTCATGTTTCCATTCCATTTAGGATTATGATTTTGCCACTTTATCCTTTGCTTTTTATGCGATTTTGAACTTGAATGTTGAACTTAATCGTCCATTGGTTAAGGAATCAAGGCTGAACTCTCATCGAAATTCTTAAAAATTTTCTGCACCAAACAATTAATGATGATTTTTTTTTCCAGTCCTTCACCTTCTTTAGCAATCTTCGATTTGCTTCGGTCTTAATTTGCTCCCTTCAGCTTTTGAAGGTAATCTTTGGTAAATGGATGCAAAACTGCAAATTTTTTCTCCGCTATTTAGTTTACTTTTAAGAGTGAGCATTACTATTATGAAATGAGTCTAATGAAATTAAAGAAGTTTCTCTCTGCTTTTATTTCCTCAATCGATAGAACTGCACAAACCTTTGTACTAGATTCCCTCCATGCCTGAGATCACATGTTCTTTATTATAGCATTTTGTTTTTGCTGTAACTTGTTTTGCTGATGGAGTATCTTGGTTTCCAGGAACTAATAAGTGGCAGTTATTTTGGGTTTTAGGAAGCTGCGAGGCTCTTCTGATTTGGATAGGTGCGTTTCTTATGAAAATCTTATACATCTGTTTCTACTGAAACTCATGTCTAGATGAGGGCAGGGAAAGAGTCTCTTTATGTAGATACGTAGTGCCAGTGATTACCAGCTCTATTTGTGCATCCAGATTAATTTCATAGAAATGTGTTCTCAATGTCTCACCTTCTCATTTCATTATTAATAATCTTCACCTTCTTGGGCAACTGGGAAGAGGCTTGCTAGCTGGCTCACTACAATGATCTTGGTAAGACACGGTTCTTTAAAATGTTAAGATTCTTCCTTCATTACGATTCTTCTTGAACTTTATAATGAACAACATAGTAATCATGCTATTAACTAATGATACTGCATTTGCTTTTTGCTATTATTGTTTCTGTTTTGAGCATTTTCTAATGGAAAACTGATGATTTACCGACTTATGTAGTATTGGAGTTATTTTGGTCGTCTTTCAGTACACGGTTGTTTCTACAAAACCATGATAGAGCATGCAAGTTCTCTAATTAGTCAGTGTTCCTTAATTCCATATATTATTATTATCATTATCAGAATGGTTGGAGTTAAGAGGTGTGCTTTCAATATATATGTGAAACACCTGCGGATTGAATTTCATGAAAAATTAGCTGGAGGGCTAATATCAACTACCTGCAAACATCTGACCTTATTGGTGTGCAAGATGGAAACTTTACGAAACGGAAACATGTATATCTCATGAGACTATTATGTAAATGAAGTATATGATTATCAACTGAATGCACTAATAAATGCACTAATAGATGGTTGGAACATGTGTGCAATAAGGATCCTGATCCGAGGAAGGATTTTTATTTTATTTTATGCCGACCGCGAACCATCCTTGAAAGATTTGATTGATGAGAGGGAAATTGACAAGTCCCGATAGAAATGACAACAGCATTACACTTCTCATCACAAATTCAGTTCTACTAGAGGCCAAAATTTGTAATGCGGTGGCATACAACACATGTCCCTGGGCCATAACAGCTCATCTTCAGCCTAATTATTAGGGGAAATTTTGTGGCTAAGCCTCTCGTTTGACCGTGATTTATCATTAGCCCTTCAACTTTATTTTCTTCACTTTAAATCCTCTTCAGCCAAGATATTTCAAAGGATCTGTTTTGTTATTAAAAAAGGGCTGAAGGAATTTTTTTTTGAACCAACATATTTTGTTATGTACTTTCTGTTACAAGATGGAGTATTATTTTATTTTTTAATCATATTACAAAATGTGCTATTTTTTGTCAAACTGTATTGTTTTTGTTGTAATGTAGCTTTTTCCTCCCGATATCAAAGTTTGAGGCTATTTTTGTCGCAAAAGATATAGTTTAACTGTCATTGTTAGAGCATCGTTGGCTATTAAAACCAAATTTTGCAAAATTTGATATAAAAAAAAGTGCCGAAGTCGTTGGCCAAATATCCAAAATTTGGGTACGAGAGGAACAATAGTCTACTATATTTGGGAAGCGAAATAGAAATTTGGAAATTATAGCTGACGGGACATGAAATTTTGTCCGTTCAAGAAATTGGCGCAAAAGAGTATCGGACGAAAGATGAATTGTCGTCCAAATTTTTTTAAAAATAATCCAAATGAACGGATAAGGACGAGATGGAATATTCTATGGTAGGCCTGTAAGAATTGTTATGTGTACATATTAGCTTTGTGATTGGTGTGTGTTTGGTTCTAGGGCTAAGATGGAATGTTTATGTGAACATGGTTTTATAGGAAATTTTCACCGTTTTGGCCCACAATTGTCGGACGAGAGTTCATCATCCGTCTGACACTTGATTATTTTTTTTTAAAAATTAAACGGGACAAAACATGTCACTTTTAAAATAAAAAATAAAGCCATATTTTGAGTTCAAGGACTACAACTACAACCCCAAATTTCTATTTCAAAATGCCAAATACCCAAATTTTGAGTTGGGACGGCTAAATATGCTCTTACAGAAGGGACTACATTTTATAAATTTGTTTTTAAAATTAGGAGTTGAAGTGTGTAAATACTAGTCAAAGGGGCTTTTTGTTAAAAATAAATAGTCAAAGGGGCTAATATAAGTTACAGCCAAAATGGGGGCCTACAATAAAATTTTACATATTTACAAAATATAGGAAGACCTATTAGTTCTTGCTAAGCCTACATGCATTTCCAATCTTTCTTCGCAAAAATGTCCTTCAAAATGCCTTTTGATGGTATTGACACAAAACCTCACTTTGTGTTGGTTCCATTGATGGCTCAAGGCCACATGATCCCCATGATTGACTTGGCATGCTTGCTTGCTGGCCATGGTGCCACTGTCACTCTTATTACTACCCCTGTCAATGCCGCTCGTATCAGCACCACAATCAATCGTGTCGAGCAATCTGGTCTACCAATCTTGTTCACACTCCTCCGGTTCCCAGCTACTGAGGTTGGCCTGCCGGAGGGGTTGGAGAACATTGACATGTTACCTTCTCGTAATCTCATTAAAAACTTCTTTGATGCTATCTGTATGCTGAAAGACCAACTCGTGCTCCATATTGGTCATCATTGTCACCCTCGTCCCACTTGTATAATCTCCGACAATATTCACTATTGGACTCAAGATGTGGCCCAACAGTTTGGTATCCCAAGACTCGTGTTTCATGGGTTTGGATGTTTCCCCCTCCTTTGTATTCATAACATCATCCAATCCCTGAAGATCGATAAGAAGATGGAAGATGAGAATGAACCATTTCTAGTTCCTGGCTTGCCAAATTGTACTATTGAGGTAACAAGGGCTCAGCTGCCTGGTTTCTTAGTGATGCCAAGCATGGACCAGCATCGGGAGAAGCTAAGGGAGGCTGAATTGGCATCTGATGGTGTGGTGGTCAATACTTTTGATGATTTGGAACCTGGGTTCAGCGAGTGGTATGGAAAGGCTATTGGGAAGAAGGTTTGGACAATTGGGCCAGTATCACTCTCAAGTAGAGACGTAGTAATTATAGCTTCAAGAGGGAACAAGGCTGCTGTCAATGAGAATCAATGCTTGAGGTGGCTAGATTCAAAACGGCCAAGCTCGGTACTTTATGTGAGTTTTGGGAGTCTTGCTGATACCATTCCTGCACAACTTGTAGAAATAGGATTGGGCTTGGAGGCTTCCAACTGTCCATTCATTTGGGCAATTAAAGTCGGAGAAAGGCTTTCTGAGATGGAGGAGTGGCTCTCTGAGTTTGAAGAGCGGACAAGGGATAGAGGGCTTATAATTAGAGGGTGGGCACCGCAAATGGTGATTCTGACCCACTCTTCTGTTGGAGGATTCATGACGCATTGTGGGTGGAATTCAATGTTGGAATCTATGTTGGCTGGCGTGCCCATGATAACATGGCCTCATTTTGCCGAACAATTTTTCAATGAAAGATTGGTTGTGGATGTATTAAGAATTGGAGTAGCTATAGGTGTGAAGGTTCCAACTCTATGGGGAGAGGATAATAAAAGTCTAGTCCTGGTGAAGAAGGATGATGTAGTGAAAGCAGTGAAGAGATTGTTTATTGAAGAGAAGGAAGTTGAAGAGAGGAAGAAGAGGGCTAAGGAGTTGGTTGAGAAGGCAAAAAAGTCGGTGGAAGAAGGAGGATCTTCTTTTATCAACACAACAAAGTTGATTCAACATATGAATGCAAGTAATTGTATGGAGGGAATGAATAGGTAGAGAGAAGAGTTTGGCCATATTTGTCTAGCTTTTCCATTTTCAAGTGCTTTGTATTTGTGATTTATGTGAAGACCGGCTAAGGAATAATATGTTCTCTTAGTTTGGTTTCTTAGCACTGAGGCTGTGAGTTCTCTGTGTTTCTTTATATCAACTCGTGAGTGTAAAAGAAGTGGAATTCCACTGCGTTCTGTTAAAGAGAAATGGTGAGAATGTGTAACCATATATATCGTTATCTTTTTGTCCCGGATTGATGTTTTGACATCTTGTTATGACCTAAAATTAAAGGGATATTGTTTCAACCCTTTAATTTGTCCCGAGATTGGCTAGAGATATGATGTAGTGCAAGTGATAAGACTTCTTCACTCTTAAGTACAAGGTCACATATTTGATTCCGGTCTTAGAATGAATTAATTTAGGATGTTGGAAAAACCCCTCGCCTCAAGGTAGGCAGCTATTGTGAAATCCCAAAAAAAAAAAAAAAATCGTTCTAAAGAATATGATTAAAATTAAAAAAATAAAGAAAATAATTTTGTTAAGGGTGATTTCCAATTTTCCATATAACTCACTCACAAATGTGACATTCCATATAACTCAATTACAAATTGCTATTTCCATATAATTCATTCACAGTATGGGGAGCATTCCGAGAAAACTACTTCTGTTATTTCCATTCACTTCAACTCGGGATAAATTAAATGAGTTAGAAAATACTATTTTGCCCCTAGTTAAAATTGCCCAGGTCTCATGGAAAGATGAACCATCAAAATGATGGAGGAGTAGAAATGTCATTTTACTTTGAATGCATTAAAATATTCTGTAATTTTTAAATTGATGGTTACTAGCTGTAGTTTTTTTTTTGTGGGAATGAGCTCCATATTATGAGTTATATGTAAATTAGCATAGTGTGAGCAAGTTATATGGAAATAACCCTTTTGTTTATTTATCAGCTTGCATCACTAAAATTTTGATTTTAGGGTGATAAAATATGACATAGGAAGCAAACAAGATGGCTGAATGGACGTTCCCTCGAAAGCAATTAAGTGCAACTTGTTGATTATATCATTTGTGATGTCATGTTACCTGATTAAGATTTGATATGACCTGTTAAATATCATTTTCAGTGTTCTGCATGCTACTTAGGATTAACATTGTTTTCATACGACTTGTCATTTTTTTGAAGTTTTGCTGCCTTGTTGATTATCATTTGTGGTGTCATCACTGTCATGTTACTTGGGATTAAGTTTCTCGTGGTATATTTATTACTCCTCATTGATGTCGATAGAAATTTGGGGACTAGCTGTGATGCTTGATGCCTTTGTCATCTTCGATCATTACATCCTGGCTTTGTCTTATTTCTATAATGCGACCCTCGTATGTAATTTTAATTGCTAATTAGTTGATGTTCTTGCTTTACTTCTTTCTTTTATTATGGTTTAATATTTTCTTACAGTTAACATATATATCTGAGTTTTTCCTTTTATGCGTTCTTTTTAGTTCTTATCGTCATACCCCTTTTGGTCTTTTTTGCAGGTAATTTTCTGACTCAGGCAAGTTTGCTTTTCCTTCTTGGAATTCTAAGCAATTAGGTACAATTATCATACCTTTATTTATCTGTGTTTATTTATTTTTTCATTGAATATCATGATTTATGATTTATTTTATTATATTTTGCAAACATATACGGCACAAATCATGTCTTTGCATGCATGCATCTAGTAACATCCCCCTTAGCTAGTTGACTGGTGTTTTGTACTATCTTCCTTGCCTCGTGTTATCAAAGTCCTGTATCTTTGATCTTTATATGGCTGATCCTCAATAAATTTCCCTCTACTAAGAATTCGAGTAACTAGAGGGTCCTTAAATCTTATCAGACAAAAAATAGGACCACCTTCTTTACTGATGAATTATGGATTCCGTAAGAATTAAGGAAAGACCTAGAAGGGATCAAAAGTATTGTGATTTCATTGATGGGATAGGAATATAGGAGAAACTTATAAAAGCTTGTATGAAAGTCACCACAAAATTTCAAATCGATCCGACTAATAACTGCTTTCGTGAGGGCATGTCATATTCCCTGGTTGCATTCAATGCCACATGATACATATATATGATTGACTTGGGTCCCTTGTTCACTAGTCACTGTTGGTGCCGCTGGTATCAGCACTATAATTGATCGAACCGAGCAATCCTTAGAGGTTCTAGATCTTACAACGAGGCCATCCCTAGCCTGTGGAAATCTCTGAAGTCTGATCCTTATCTTACATTGAAGTTCTTTGTTTACATCAGACATTATTAATATGAATGTATGCATATGGTTGTGATCTACCTCTGTCTATCTTATCTTCACATACTGACACTGATGATTAACTTGAAATCTTGACCTCAAATCAGCCATGTGCAAGTGGGTATGTCTCCTGCTTCTATGTGGGATACCCAGGTTAGCATTCGACCGAAAGAGGGTTCTTTGGGACATAGAGTGCAAAAATGAAAAGAAAAAAATACTGAACTGTTTGATATTAACACTTTGCAGGAACCTAGAAGGGGTTATCTAGGTGTTAGATGTTTATTTGTTTTTTATGGTATACATATTTTGGAATGTTAGAGCGATGCGACAAAAGGTGAAAAAAAGAGCTATTGGAGTGACTTTGAGCAAGATACATCCGGACATTTGCGGCCTCCAAGAAACTAGAATCGAGAACCCATTAGAGGTAGACTTCACCGCTCTTAGAGGTATGGAAGACTTCCAGTGGATATACAAGTCTGCTAGATGTTTTTCTGGAGGTATAGCTGTAGGGGCTATAGCTGCCTCTTACGAGATCGTTGATTCATTGATTGGTGATTATTCGGTGTCGATAAGAATTAGACGGCGGCGAGATGACTGGACACAGACGATTACTAGTGTTTACGGACCTTATGACAGTAGATTACGTCAAGCATTTTGGACTGAATTAAGGTCGATCAGAAACAAGTGGGGAGGGGCTTGGGTAATCGGAGGCGATTTTAACATTACCAGATTCCAGGACGAGCATATCGGCAAGAGTCACAGTAGACACGATCAGGATGATTTCAACAAGACGATAGAAGATCTAGACTTATTAGAACTAGCTATGACGGACAGAAAATATACGTGGTCTAGTATGCAGAGGAATCCAATATTGGCGAAGCTTGATCGAGTTCTAGTATCCAACGATTGGGAGGATGTCTATCCCTTCGCAAAAGTGAAGACGACACTACCTTACACCTCGGACCATTTGCCACTGGTTATAGATTGCGGTCTTTTGGGTAAGAAGAGGCAATTTAGATTCAAATTTGAGAAAGCATGGACTGTTTGTGAGGATACGAGATAAGTGATCGCTGAATCATGGAACGCAAGCACCGATCAGCTATCTTCAGCCGTTGGAATATGGATAGAGAAAACCAGACGGCTGAGACGGAAATTAAAAGAGTGGGCCAGACATAAAATGAGAGTCACTAATATTAGAAGAGAGACTTTGGCTAGCAGAATTGCGGAATTGGAAAGCTATCAGGAGGATAGAGATCTTCAAGATGATGAGAAAGACGAACTCGCTAATGATAGACACGAGCTGCAACACATCGGGAAAATGGAGGAGATATACTGGCAACAGAGAGCGAGAATCCAATGGCTTAGAGAGGGCGACGCTAACACAAAATACTTCCACAAAATTGCTAACGGTAGAAAAAGACAGAACCACATCACGGGAATATCAATTAACGGAGCATGGACGGAAAACGAAGAACTGATTTTAGGGCATCTGGACGATATATTAGGTGGTCCTTCAGCTAGCAGATGCGGGATGGCTCAGGATATGTGGAGTGCTTCCAGGCTAGAGGGGAGTGACGGCATCGAAGACAGATTTACGGAAGCAGAAGTTTTTAAGGCAATTAAGTCGCTGGGTCAGGATAAGGCTCCGGGGCCAGACGGTCTACCGATTTTCTTCTTCAGCACCTACTGGCATATTATTAAAGATGACCTTATGAATATCTTCAACGAGCTGTACGAAGTTAGGGATAATTTGGAACGTTTGAATTACGCGACAATTATTCTAGTGCCAAAGAAAAAAGAAGTTATTTCGTACGAAGATCTCAGACTTATTAGCTTGTTGAATGGATCCTTCAAAATCACCACTAAGGTCTTAGCCCTAAGACTAGCCCCTATCCTTAACGAGGTGATCGCGCAATTGCAGAGTGGATTCATAAGAGGAAGGGATATCATGGACAGTATAACTTCAGCCCATGAAATTGTCTTTCGAGGCAACAAAGCGAAAGTAGACGGGTTCATTCTAAATCTAGATTTCCGGAAAGCCTACGATCTCGTTTCCTGGGATTGTGTTGAGGAGGCTTTGACCCTCAAAGGTTTTGGTATCAAATGGAGATTATGGATGAAGATGTGTGTGCGAGGCGGTAAATCGTCCATTCAGGTAAACGGATGGCAAGGGAGGAAGATTCACTGTAGAAGAGGCCTTCGTCAGGGGGATCCATTATCGTCACTACTCTTCGCAATTGTAGCAGACTTGTTAGCAGAAATGATTAGAAGAGCGGTGGAAAACAACACCATCAAAGGGATTAAGATCAAGGGCATCAACCAACCTATGTCGATACTACAATATGCAGACGACACTATCCTGTTCGGAAGTGCAACTACAGAGGAAGCTTTAGCCTTGAAGGCGGCTCTAGCCTGCTTTTAGGGATGGTCAGGACTGAGAGTGAACCTAAAAAAGACAAGCATCATCCCTATCTACGATCAGCCTTCGTCTCCTATTCAGGATATCAAGGATATCTTTGCTTGTAATATCGGCGATTACCCATTCAAATATCTAGGCACGCCTATCAAGCCAGGAACGCTCGGTAAGGAGGATTGGAACTTTATCATTGATAAGATCAAAAAGAAGTTGGCAGGATGGCAAAGTAGATTTCTATCTTTGGGCGGAAGGTTCATATTGCTCAATTCAGTTATTAGTGCCATCCCGCTTTTCCTTATGTCCATCTATGAGTTGCCTAAGTGGGTGATCAAAAGAATTGACATGCTCAGAAGCAGATTCTTATGGAAAGGGTCGGGCGAAGGGAACAAAGGTTTCCACTTAGTTAACTGGGGAAAGAGTGTGCAAGAGGAGAGAGTTCGGCGGTTTGGGTATCGTCAACCTTCAAGATAAGAATAAAGCTCTTCTCAGCAAGTGGTGGTGGAAGATGAATAATAACCCCAAAGGTTGGTGGAGCCATTCCTTCGACCTCTATCGTAAGCAACGGAGATTCAGATTTGGAGGAAGAAGTTCGTCGGCGAAAGTGTCCCTCATCTGGAAAGGGATAGCAAAGCAGGGACAGATTTTCCATACTAACACAAGATGCAAAGTTAGTAACGGGAAGTCCACCAGATTTTGGAAAGATATATGGTGTAGCGAGACTACACTTCAAAACCTATTCCCTAAGGCGGCGGAGGCTACACGGAATTTAGACCTCACAGTGGCTGACATTCGGAAGCGTGGAAAATTGAATTTTATCGTTTCAAACAATATCTCTTCAAAAGGAAGAGCACAATTTGAAGAGTTGAATAGATGGGTACTTCAAGAGGGCGGTCAGGAAACCGATAGTCCCGACGAAAGATGGTGGGTCAGAGAAAACTTGAGTCTCATCAATGTATAAATGGATCAACGACGGAGGAAAGAGATGTCAGGTCCAATCGGTAATCTGGGGAGCCAAAATTCCATTCAGAGTAAAGGTGTTCTGTTGGCTAGCCCACAACAACGCTATTCTATCCAAAGTTATCCTTAGGAAGCGAAATATGCAGATCAATGTAATTTGCGACAGGTGCCTCAACGATGAAGAGGATGTCAATCACATACTGTTCATCTGTCCAAAGGCACGTCTTACTTGGGAGGTTGTTTGTAGAGGTTTTAGGTGTTCACAGGTCCCTATCTCAACCTACGAATTATGGGGGTACATTAGAGATGTCCACATCAAATTAGAGGATAGAAAGACTTGGGATTTAGCAACTGCGGCGGCTATGTGGAACCTATGGCTAGAAAGAAACGATTTTATTTTTCGCAATAAAGATTATAGATTTCCTTTTTCTATGAATAAAATGTTTCTTCTCATCCATGATTGGGCATCAGGAGGCAGCAAAGAGAACAAGGAACAGTCCGGAAGATTAGTGAAGCTGAAAGTTAATAGCGACCGGTTACAGTGGAGAGCCTGGGACAGCAAGTTGGTTTACTAGTACTGTTGTAGGCATTCTGTTAGGTGGTAGATGTTTTGCTGCTTTTTTTGGTTTTAGGCCGTTTATTACTGTTGTTGGCCTCTTTTGGATGTTGTTCTATGCCGACTGTGCTTATGCGATAGCTTTTCTGTATTGATCGATCTTGTTGTACTTTGTTTTCTTAAATTCTCGTTAATGAAACGATGGCTTCGGTCATCTTATTATCAAAAAAAAAAAAAAAAAAACACTTTGCAGAAACAAACTAACAATATTATTCAGAAAACAAAAGTATCTATGAGCGGTATTAGTATTACATAGACAAAACGGTGAAGAAAGACAGCCAGTCTACTAAAAAAAATTAGTGTCAACGTAGTTTCGTTATATCAACTGAACAATTACTTTAGAAAATAAGCTTAATTATGTAAATAAATTTTAAAATAGAACATTCACAATCATCCATGAAGTAGTATAGTTACCTCAGATGCATTATGCCCTTGACACCTCTTGTCTACAATAGCTAAAGGTGCATCATGTAGCTTCTTGGCAAAACTGCGAGCTCGGGCAATCAATACCCCCAAACATCAGGAGAAACAACTACAAGGTCTTTGGGAGATAATTTTTCACCAGACAAATAATCCAAAATCATAAGCTGCATGGATCAGGTTGAAAAATATTACATAAGCTGTGGTCGACAGCAATCAAAATGAGTTAAAGCAATTTATTTAAAACCACTAATCCTTATTTCCCCGTGAATTTCTTTAGTACATCCATTTGGAAATTGAACCACTGATCATCCAAAATATGTCAAGAGCTCTTACATGAAGCAGTTAAAAGACACAATTTTGGATAAATATACAAACAAGGTGTGTATATATATATATATATGGGTAAAAGGGATATGAGCAACTTGCTCATTTAGTAAATGAGCAATTGATTATGTGGCATGCATGTGATACATTGGACAACTAATCCTTTTAAGGCTTTTCCAATCACATGTGTGCCACATCATCAATTGCTTATTTACTAAATGAGCAAGTTGCTCATACCCCTTTTCCCCTATATTATATACTAGTAAATTACACGTGCGATGCACGTTTTAATAATTTCAAAAAATTAAAATAAAAACTCTGTAGGGAGGATTTGAACCAGAAATCTCTTTTATATTAGTTATGTACGTGCGTTGCACATGTTGGTAGAATGACAACGACAAATGACACGAAGGCCTCCTCCCATTATAATATTAGAGATTAGAGATATTAGTTATGTACGTGCGTTGCACATGTTGGTAGAATGACAAAATGACAGATAACACAAAGGCCTCCTCCCATTATAATATTACTAGTATTATACACGTGCGTTGCACTGGGAAAAATGGGGAGGGGGAATGAAAAGGACAAAAAAAAAATCTAGTATTATACATGTGCGTTGCACGTGGGAAAAATGGGGAGGGGAATGAAAAGGACAAAAAAAACCACCAACACGCGCGCTGCACGTGTTGACAAAATGACACATTTACAAATGACACTAAGCCCTTCTCCCATTATAATATTATAATGGGAGAAGGGCCCTTCTCCCATTATAATATTATATATATATATATATATATATATATATATATATATATATATATATATATATATATATATATATCAGCAATGCTTCATTGCAAACCACTTAGTTTCGTTTATTTTGAACCTAAGCCATTGTTCCGAACAACGACTTTGCTATTATATTTGGATCAGCAATGCTTCATTGCAAACCACTTAGCGTCGTTTATTTTGAACCCAAGCCATTGTTTCGAACAACGGCTTAGGTTTATAACCTAAGCCGTTGTTTTGGAACAACAGCTTAGATTTATAATCTAATTCGTTGTTTCCAACAACAGCTTAAGTGATTTGTATACCCGTTTGCAATTGAGTATTGCTATATATATATATAATGTATTTTTTATTTGTGCTTTGAAATTTTGGATGCAACGAGTTTTGAGTGAGTGAATATGATATGAAGTAATACACGAGGGAATGTATTTTCACCATTGATGTGGGTATAGTTGTCGTGGCCTAGTCAGGACCGTCAGATTTTCTCAGATTTTGCCCATCCCAGACCATCAAGTCAACAGGTCCAACGGGCCTTCTACCATGTAGGCCCACAGGCAAGCGGGTCTAACCTGGCCCATTACGGTTACATACCTGCTTTGCATTTGCCTATAAATACTAGACCCCCTCCTCACTTCTAAAGGTTATCAAATTTTTTCCACCTGAACCCTAGCTTCTTAGTCTATTTTTCAGTGACTGACTAGATCGTCGGAGGGGTTGTCCTCGGAATTTCTCCCGGTGTTTCTAGGCCTTTTGCAGGTACCCCGGTCGTCCAAGCTCCAGTAGCTCTTCCCAGTCGACCTCCAGGAACCGACCCGAGCCGAGGTCGGGATTCGTCCCTTCCACTTCACAAATTACAAAAACTCACACCTGTTGCTCCCGCACCGAAAACAAGCAGCATCAGGTTGGTGCCGTCCGTGGGAAAGGACTGATTCGATCCTAAGCTCGGATCCCTCTTGAAGCCGAGCCCTCCCATGGCTCCCAAAGCCAGAAGAGCCTTCACCGCCGGACGCCGTCAAGACCCCTCTCCCTCTCACAGCCATGTGAACACTCAGGGATCTAACCGACCACCAGCCAATGGCACGACGGGTCTGAGTTGGAGTGCCTCTCGCTCGGTTGCCCAAGACTTACAACATATCATCAATCACTGGCAGCCCGTGAACGACCTTCGGCTCCAACTCAGCCGATCAAGGAGCCGTGCGGTTCCTTTCGAACCAGCTCCGACTCAGCATTCTCCCACATCCCGAAGCAGGGAACACAACTGCAGTCGATCCCCGAGGGGTGGCTCACCTCCGCCCAGTCAAGGCGAATAAGCTCCATTCATGAGGGTTGAGTTCCGATACTTCAGGAACGAGATCCTCCGAGCCCTCGGAGGCGGGCCCGGTTTTGAACAACAAACTGCCGGCCCAGGCTCGAAGAGGGTCGGGGTCCCGAGTCTCACGGTTTGCCCCAGCCACCGCGGCAGAACGAAGCTGTCCTTCACCGCCTCCAAGAGATGGAGAATCGCCTCGCTCGCATTAACGAGGGTGTACCACAAACCGGCTGAGCGCATTAGCCGAGCCGACCTTCGTTCTCCCCCTAAATTCTAGACACTGAGATTCCCAAGAATTTCAGGTCGCCTCAGTTCGAGACCTACAATGGCAAGAGTGATCCAGCTGATCACATGGAAGGGTTCAAAATCTTCATGATGATTCACAACGCATCAGATCCTCTCCAATGCCGTGCCTTCCCTGCCACCCTGCGTGGCTCGGCTCGGGAATGGTTCTTGAAGCTCGCTCCCGATTCGGTTTTCTCGTTCGACCAGCTCGAGGCAAGCTTTCTCGCCCACTTCGTGACTAGTCAGAAGGTTGGGAAGACGAGCGCGTCCCTTCTGGACCTCAAGCAGAAGGAAGGAGAGCCCCTCCGTAAATTTGTGCGGAGGTTCACAACTGAAGTTGTAACCCCTGTTCCCGTTAATATGTATTTTTTCAAGTATTTTTCCGTATTTTAAATTCTTAGTATCTTGTAACTATTTTTTTCTTAATTGATTATATTATACAAGCTACTTTTATGAAGCCCAATATACAATTATACAATTGTTTAACTATTTATTGTAAGCCCAATTGTTTAACTATATATTCTTAAAGCTCAATCCCATAATTGATTTATTAAATGATTTGAAGCCCAAGCCCAATTGTTTAATTTAACCTCAATCCTATAACTAATTTATTATATTGTTTTTGAGCTCATAAACCAAGACCAAATCCAACCCAGTACTCATATATATTTCTATAGGCTCAAACCTATGTGATTGTATACAAATCCCCTCACATTCCCTCCACTCTTCATATCCCGTAACTCCATAACCCCCCTCATAACTGCCCTACTTTCTCATCCATTACTCTATTCTTTATTTATTATATTATTATATAAATTACCCCCCCCCCCCCCCAATGTTCTCTCTCTCCCGTACTCTTTCTCCCATCTTTGCCTCCCCCCTCTGTTTCTCAAACGAAAACAGAGGAACCCAAACAGAAAAGAGAACCCCCCCCGTCTTCCACCTTCTCCTCCTTCGTCGCTCCTTCGCTCGCCCCCTCACTGCCTAGTCGCTTGACCCTCGCCCTCATCTCTCCCCCAATCTCCTCCTGGCTTCTCCCCGTCAGCCTCCTTGCTGCGCTGCAACGCCCAGGCCAGCCAGGGCGACGCCACGACAACCCCGTCTCCTCTCCTTCTCCTGGCGAAGCAACAACACCTAGACGACCATCGAAGACCCCGTGCGCCCTGCCATCCGCTCGCGATGCACCCAACCACCCTCTTGCGTCGCACGGCCAGCGACGACACCGCAGTACCTCCCCCCATCTTCCTCCCTGTGCCTGCTCCCTCTCCCTCTCGGACGTAGCAGCAGCATCGATAGCCAGAGCAGCGAAGCCTCGGCAACTCCCGTCGCCACCTTCGTGCCAGCCCCTGGTGTCACCGTGCGACTACAGCGTCAGCCACCTCCGGCACCGCCCTGTCCTGCCTCCGACACACAATAGCAGTGTTGCCTTACCCTGCGGCGTGCCGCGCGGCTACAGCACCGCTCCCCGGTGTTGTGCTCCTCCCGAGCAATAATCAGCCAGTGCACTCCCCATGCCTTTGTTGTTGCTGATGATATGGGTTTTGATCATCTTTGATGTGAGTCATCCGATTGCCGATCACCTTGATCTCATCTGATCTTGATATTTTCGATCTGATCCGTCCGATCTGATGTGATCATGATCATCATCATGCTTGATTGGATGTGGGTTGTCGATCTGCTCTTGATTTCTCAATATTTCAAGTCCATGCCACTCGGCTTGGACTCCTATACTAACATGGGATTTCTCAATCTCTCAAGCCCATGCCATTCGGTGCAACAAAGATTCGCGTATTTCCTATGTTCGTGGATCAACTAGCAAAGCTATGAGATTTCCTTTTATTATAATATATGAAAGTACATCAGTACGACATGCCGGACTGTATGAAGGGTAATACAACGAAGTTACAAACTAGTAAAAGCTCGGCCTACGCCTCGGTTCGGGGGGGGGGGGGGTGCGGGATCAACGCAAACCAGATCAAGGCCAATCAAGCGCGTTTGTTCGCCAGCAACATCGGGATCCTTGGGAGATGCTATGGTGGAGGCTCCGAAAACCGAACTCTAGGCATCACCCATGCCTTGCCTTTCAATGCCTTGCTCATGTACGCAATGGGATGCAGCTCCTGCATAAGAATTGCTCCAATTCCTTCATGGGATGCATCAGTCTCCAAGGTGAATGGTTTTGAAAAATCAGGGGATCGAAGAACTGGGGTGGTAGTCATCGCTACTTTGAGATCAGTGAAAGCTTGAGTTGCCTTTTCAGTCCACTTGAACGAGTTCTTCTTCAACAATTGAGTGAGAGGAGCTGCGATAATTCCATAGTCTTTGACGAACCTCCAATAGTAGCCAGTAAGACCCAAGAATTCCCTCAATTCTTTGACATTCCTAGGCACAGACCATTCTTTGACTGCCTTGATCTTTTTAACATCGACGGAGATCCCTGCTGAGCTGATGACATGGCCCAAATAACCTATCGTTTCTTTACCAAAACTGCACTTGTTCATCTTGGCTACCAACCGATGAGAGCTCAAGGTCCTAATAACTTGAGTTAAGTGTGTCATATGGCTTTTCCAAGTGGTGCTATAGACTAGGATATCATCAAAGAAAACTAGAACAAACTTGCAGAGGAACTCTTTGAATATGTCATTCATGAGGCTCTGGAAGGTGGCTGGGGCGTTAGTGAGTCCAAACGGCATCACCAAAAACTCAAAATGGCCATGATGGGTTCGAATCTTGGGAATGTCGTCTTGGTGTACTCTGATTTGGTGATAACCCGACCTTAAGTCGATCTTGGAAAAGTACCTGGCGCCACTCAACTCATCTAGTAGCTCGTCTACAACTGGTATAGGGAACTTGGCCTTGAGTGTTTGGTTGTTTACAGCCCTGTAGTCCACGCACATTCTCCAGCTACCATCTGATTTCTTAACCAATATGACAGGAGAGGCATACGAACTAGTGCTTGGTCGGATGAACCCCAAGGTGAGCATCTCCTTAACCTGTTTTTCAATTTCGTTTTTGTGATAGTGGGGGTGTTTGTAAGGCCTGATTCACACAGGCTTGTGGCCTTCGACCATGGGAAATTGGTGATCTACTGCTCTTGGAGGAGGCAAACTCAATTCCTCAGTGAAGACTTCAGGGAAACACTACAGAACCTGTTGTACTTCGACATTGTGGTTAATGATTCAGAGCCATTTCTGCTGCCTTCTTCTTCTACCATAACACCTTGCAATTGTATCATGTATGCTTTACAAACACAATTACTTGGGTTGTGGGTTTACAATTCCTTATTCTCATCAGCTCCTCAGCCTCCAAACACTGCAGTTGTGGGTTTACAATAACTTGCAACTTCTGCCAATTTCCTTCGACTTGGAAGAGCATGGCCATCTCACTAAAATCCATAGTGACTGGATCAAGAGACCTGAGCCAATGAGCCCCTAATACCATTTGCGCTGGACCCAAGGAAAGTAATAGCAATTCGGCATGTAGGCTCACCCCTTGAACAGAAAAATTCACCTTCTCTATTGTGCCCTCACTATACATCACTTTCCTATTTGCTAATGTCACCTTATACCTGGGTTCTCTTTTGATCAACAGATTGGCCTTAATAGCAGTTTGGGGATCTAAATAGTTATGAGTAGACCCCGTTTCAATCAAAATATTAACCTCTCTTCCATTGATTTTTCCTTTCATGCACATAGTTTGTGGGTAAACTTGAGCACCTACTAATGCATGGAATGAGATCTCTGGTGGAGAAGGATCTTGGGAAAGAATTGGTGTGTTGATGGGATACTACTGTTCAGTGTTGGGTATTTCCAATTCTACTTCCTCCTCCTCTGTTTCCAGGGCTTCTATGTAGTAGAACTTTGGAGATTTGCACAAATGTCCCCGAGAGTACCTCTCGTCACAGTTGAAGCACAACCCCTTGGCTCTTCGTTCTCTTATCTCCTAGAGGCTTAAACGACGAGGATTAAAAGTAGACACTGGGGTGGGTGTAGGGTACTGGTTGTTGGAAGTGGAGTGAGTTGTAGCTGCCTTAGCAGGAGTAGAGATTGCCGTGGGAGTCAGAGTTTTAGCTACAAAGGGAGTTTTATAACTTCTTCTCATACAATTGATCTTCTCCTCAAATCCGCGAGCCAATCCAATAGCCTCATTTACATTCTTTGGTCGCTTTTATTTAACATCCCAGCGGATCTCATCCCTCAAACCACTTATGAATGTACTCAGATAGTGTGCCTCCGTCCAATCTTCCACGAAATTGGAAAGTCTATCAAATTCTTGGATATATGCTTCGATGTCCCCTTTTTTGTTGCAAATTCGATACGATTTCGTTGTAATCCTGGAACTCAGTGGGTCCAAATCTGGTGAGCAGCTCTTCCAAGAACCGTGCCCAAGTGATTTCATGGACCTTTGGCTTCAGATGCCTGCGGAACCACTGCGCCACTCTCCCTCTCAAGTTAAGAGAGGCGTACTTCAACTTCTGGGACACTGGGATTTCATAGAATTCTAGGAATTGTTCCATACCACCGATCCATTCCGTAGGATCACCCTCTTGGAATATCAGAAACTCAACCTTAAATGGAGTTTTAATCCAGTTACCAAAATCACTCTGACCTGTAAAAGCAACTGAGTGGGAATTAGTATGGGTTACCTTTCTGTTGAGCAGCGATTGAGAAGGCTTGGGAAGCAGGGGAGGTTGTTGAGCTCTCGATTGTTGATGATTAGAAGGGTTTGGAGGTTGTTGTTGCGATCGTTGCATTCCCATCACCGCCTCCATTCTTGACTCTATAGAAGAGAACCTCTTACCGATGCTAGTTGCAATGGCCTACATCCTCTCTGTCAAGTACCCCGTCCGAAGTTGGTTTTTAGTCAATCGACTTCTCAGATTAGCTACTTCTCCCTCCAACTTCGTGCTTCCTTCATCGCGACCATCGTCGTCGGCATTATCTGGCTCTGATACCAGATTATCAGGTGTAACTCCTGTTTTTATTTTTTCCTTTTGTTATTGATCCCAATTATAATCTCCATTGTAATTCTATTTTGTGTTGAATAATATTTATTCTAATGTTATTCATAATCTAATCCTGATCTCAGTTGATTATTTTAAACCTAGTCCTTGTATTCCTAATTCAAATTTAATTTCATAAAATTGCCTTGTCTTCTTGGGCGTGAATTTTCCTCCTAATTGATCCATTTTGTACCCAAAGCCCAATATCCACTTCCTATTGGATCTCTCACCCAAACCCACTAACCCAAATCAACCCCCAAATTCTTTCTAACAGACTAATCCCTATGATTCCTCCTAATCACTCCCCACAATCTCCATAAATCCGTAACTCCCAAAAATTTGAAAACTCAATCCCTGTTATTAAGCCCTATAATCTCTCTCCATTACTAATTCAATCAAAATTTAACCTAATAACCCCTACAGCCGCCATTACCTATTAACCCAAAAGAAAACCCTAACCCCATCTACTGTTCATCCCTAACCTAACCCCATTCACTGTGCAACCATCCCCCTTCAACTCTCCTGCTCACTCCCCTCCTTCTCCTTCTCGCCTTCACCCAAAAACCGAACCCACTCCGCTTCCCCGTCGCCAGCCTCCAACCACCACTACATTCCCTTCCCCATTGCCAACACCACCACCTCCTTACTGTCGCCACAATCTCCACCATTTCACCCCGACCACCTTCAAACCCATCATCCCCGTCCTCGCTTGAACCCAACTCTGCCGAAACCCAAAGAATCCATCACCACCCCTTTCCTCGTCGCTCCTCACCATCACTGCACCCATCTTCCCCCTCATCGTCTTCGTCGAGTGCCGAGAACCACTCGTCGTCGTCTTCTCTGTTTTCGAGCAAAACAGAGCACCACTCGATTGCCGCCGTCCTTCGCTATCGCGTCGCCTCCCGACCTCAGCGCCGCCATCGCCTGTCCACTTTGCAGTCGCCAGTCGTCTTGCGCACCCTCGCCGTTGTCCCATCATCCATGTGTTCTCTCTCTCTCTGGCGCGTTTGGGGAAGAAGAAAAGACGGGAGTGGGTAAAGTTGTTGTTTGGTGTTTTGTGGTGTAGGATCCGGTTTTCGTGTTTGCTGTTCGGTCAAGATCCGGTGTGAGGAAGATCTCCCGTTGGTCGATTATGCTGTTTTGTGTTATGTGCACAGCGGATCCATTTTCTTGCTGTCCCGTGTTCTGCCCAAGATCCTGTGTTGATCTGGTTGTTGTGGTGTTATTGATCTTGTGTGCTTTGCTGTTCGGTGTTGGCACGTAGCTCGCACGTGTCTTGGATTCTTATATTTATCGGATCTAATCGTCAAAAAGGCATGTCATTTCTTATCGAATATTTATTGTATCATATTCGATATTTTTATTGAAACCCGCAAGTAGATCTAAATTGATTATCGTATACTGTTTATTGTATTCTATTATTGGGATGCCACGGATTTACACGAGCGAATCCAAGTGGTAATCTCGACTTCGTGTCGTCTTTTTGCCTCTAATGTATAGGGATCTTACATGCACCCATATAGTTAGTTATTGAATATGAGAATAGGTAATTATTGTTACATTTCATCTCATGACATTAAAGACAACCATTGTAGATTGTATATTAGGGTTGATTGTTCATGTGATTGCTATCGATAAATTAGTTGATTGTAATTAGTAGAGTTATGGACATCATATATCTTAATACCATGTTCACATAGGATTGGCTTGCTGTGATTTATGATTATTAAACCCCAATTCATCGTTCTTAACGTTTTAATCGTTTTATTCAAAATGAACATGTTGACATTCACGCCAGCCTGAACCTTGCTGTGCTGTTTCAACCTAGATAACTTTATTAAAATCAGTCACTTCCTGAATATGAAACGTAGCATTAAGTGTCTAGATATCGATAACATCCAGAATTTTTGAATTCCGACTTGTATCGCCTGAGTTATGACCCTTTTGCTACTGCTGCGCTGTAATTTCAGATTCATGTACATACCATGTTAGGCTAATAAATTATGTGAACTAATGATCAAATATAGCCAAGATAAATTTTAGATTTGTAGATAACATGCTTAGGGTGATAAAAATTATTTTTACTGATTTTTGTAATGATTATTTACTGTCCTTACAACTGAAATTAGTCAACATCGACACCCAGCCAGAAACTAAAATCCGTAAAGAACACTGAATTTCACCTAGCTACAGTTGTCGGAATGTAAACTTTAAATATGCGTTGGAACCGGGCAAGAGTCTAGTTTCAAGAAATTCTGACGGGTCCGCATTTGCTATCATATAGCAACGGAAATTCTGATTTCAGTACAGCAACCTACCGCTGTCCAGAATTGGGTTTCTATGTTTAATAATATGGAATTGAATCTATAATGTTATAATTAGTGTATTTAATTGTATAGAGTATATTGCATGCTCTTAGGATTGTTTTGTCACCTTTTCTAGTGTCCTTTATTAATCGCATTATTGTATGTTAATTGAATAAAGAACATTAATCAAGCCGGGGTTAAGGGTTGACTAGGGTAGTTGATGACATAGTGACTGTACTCGGAAGAGGGGCCCGTGTTTTCCTATTTATCGG
Organism: Hemerocallis citrina; assembly: GCA_017893485.1. NCBI lineage: Eukaryota > Viridiplantae > Streptophyta > Magnoliopsida > Asparagales > Asphodelaceae > Hemerocallis > Hemerocallis citrina. The sequence continues at coordinate 433,170,188 of CM030359.1, read as the reverse complement.
TCGATCGGTCTATTGGTCTATTTGTCATATCGTTCATCGGTTAATTGCAGATTACTGACTTCAGTATCTCGATTGATTCGGTCATCGGTCATTATTGAATATTGTTCCCGAGTACATAAACTATAGAATCTACCACCTTATGCTAAACGAAATTGATTGTATGCATCGAACTTGTGGTACAACACACATGGGACACAGTAGTACGTGCATTAGCTAGGATTAAAAATGAATAATAGACCTAAGGCTCTCATCACATTATCATTGCATATTTTTATCTTTATTGAACAGTGTTATCATTATTGTTGCCATTATTGATATTGTCACGCCCCGCTTCCCAGAATACAGGAACACAGGCACGTAACTGAGGCCCAGCGAATGAAGCAGATACATCATTCATAAGCTGTAAATTTAACTCAACAACAAGATGACAATTTCAACCACGAAAACATATAAAATCACAACAGGATAACAGAGTACATGACATATTACATGAACATAACCAACAACTGGAAAGAAACATAGTTACGGGTCAAACACGCCCGGATTACAACAAGAATTACATGAATAAAACAATAGTTAAAGTAATATGAAATTAAACAAGGCTAGAATCTATGTTCAGCAACACCTTCAGGTAGTTCTCCATCTGGGCCTGCAAGTATATTATTATAAGGAAAGAAACAAGTGGTACCTGTTAATGCAAGTCACGGGCCGCAAGTGGTACACGCTACGGGACAAAAATAGAATAAAACAAAAGCAGGAAAACGAGCAAGGAATCAAGAATCATATGATAGAGCAAATACAACATGTGACAGGATCAAGAACAAGACCTCATGGAACAAATAGCATGCATGTAAACAATTAAATAATCCATAGTAACATGTAACATGTAAACGAGTAAGCAAGTAAACGTGTCAACATAAATGAGTAACATGTAGACAAGTAAACAAGTCATCATAACCATGTAACATGTAAACGGATCATGCAAGTGTACATGTCATGTCATATCTTTTATTAACCTAACTAGGTAGCACTTCATGCGTCCCATACCACATGGTCGCTATCCGAAATCAAGTGAGCGTTTAGACTAGTGGTGGATTCTATAGGTCACGTACTCGGGAAACATATCCAGTCGAGTCAAGTCAAGTATATCTTGTATCAAGATACGTGCAATGTGGACATAGTGTAACGTAGCGTGAAACATAGAACATAAAGTTTGCAAATTTACAATTTGCAACTTGCAAATTTGCGTCGGGGAACCACGAGCCCCCGTCCGAGTACGCTCTTCTATATTGCCCACTACTAAATCTTTTCCCTTTATACCCCGGTTTTTTATCTTTTTTTTTATTTACAATTAAACATGAACCATAACTACATGCAACAATAGGGACGGGTAACATGGCAAGGGTAACATGACAAGATCAAGTATCAAGACTTATACGAGGCAGGAAACATATTTCAGGGCTTATAGAACATGTGATGCGACTAATGACATGTATAATACTTAATCAAGAAAAATATAATATAACAACATGCAACCTAGGAACAAACAATTCATGCACAATATCATGTATATTTCTAAGAGTATTTATATGTGTATTAATTTTTGTGTTCGTGTCATGCATACGAGAACAAGGTATTCACGATTACATGTGAATACAGATCGACGGATTAGATATGAAAACGGTTATCAATTCGACTTATGAATGCGAATTGAAGTCAAAAATAATATACTTGCGGTATTTTTATAAGGGTTTGTACTAGAACAAGTAAAATTGTACAAGAGACACTTGCCTGTTAGTTGACGACGATGAATTTAAAGATAGAATAACGGGATCAGTATCCCGGACAGCAGAACACGTGCGAGATGTTTGGCAGCCACGCCAAAACAGCAAACTCCGAGTAATCCAAAGAGCAATCAAGTGAAACTCCTTTCTCCTGAACAGTAACAATTCCTTCACAACTTCAAGACAGTAAACACCCAACTCCACATCACAACACTAAACTCCAATAAATCCAATCCCCCACTTCACCAAAACACCACACAGCAAGCAAATCCCCTTATATTCTCCAAACAACGTACACAACACATACACGTGCAATACACGTATACCCAAACAGCAACTATCCACAGCAACAAACCCAAACAGCGAATAGGCAATCCCCAAAACTACTACTTCTTCTTCTCTTTTCCCAACAGAGAGAGAGAGAGATAGAAAAAGAGAGAGATGGCGGGAGACAGCGGGCGCGCGGCGAAGACGAGCGGGAGGAGGGAACAGCGACGGGGTGAAGTCTCCGGTGGCGGCGCGATTGGAGGGGGAGCGGCGACTGATGGTCGCGACTGGCGGAGGACTCTTGAGCGACGGGGAAGCTCGGGGTCGAAGTCGAGGCGACTGCGGAGACTGAGCTTCAAGCGGAGGGCGGTGGCTGTCGAAGCTTGAAGTCGGAGGAGAAGACGAGCGGGAATGGTGAGCGGCAACAATGGCGGAGGCGAGCTCGAACTGGGGAAGACGACGGGACGAGAGGAATGGCGAGCGATTGCGAAGCTTCGGAGGAAGACAGCAATGGGGGGAGCTCGAGGTTGAAGACGACTGGGAGCGGCGTTGGTTGAGTCAGCGACGGCGGAACTGACGATGAGGGGGCTTCGGTTGTGGTCGGCGGTCGAGTCGTCGAGGTCGGAGTGTCGAAGGCGAGGCGGCACGCTCAGGGAGGTGAGCGGCGCGATCGGCGAAAGAGGAGGCGAGCGGAAGCAATGGTGAAGGTTGACTGCGGGAGGTAGAGGAAGAGGCTGCGGTGCGACGGAGACAACGAAGGGAGAAGGCGGAGGCGCTGGCGTGACTGGGCTCGAGCGGAAGAGCAATGGCGACGGAGGACTCGAGGCAGGGCGGCGAGAAATGGTGCGGGAGCTTCGATGGTGTTCGGAGGAAGAAGACGATGAGTGGTCGAGGCTTCACTGTGGGTGGACGACGCTTGGGGGAGGCGAAGCTTCGAGCGGAGGAATGGAGACGAGGCCGACGATGGTGATGGTATGAGGCGGACGGCACTGTCGAGGGAGCTTCGAGCGGAGGTGAATGGCGACCGGGAGATGGGAGGTTGGGGATGAGAGCGGGAAGTGAAGAAGATGAAGTGGAAGGAGAGAGGAGTTTGGGTTCGGTTTCGTTGGGTTTCTCTGTTTTGATAGAGAACAGAGAGGGAGAGGGAGAGAATGAATGGGAGAGAGAATGTACGGGAGTAAGGGGTTTAATATAATAAATAAAGTAGTGGAATAGTGGGGGTAGTTACAAGAAGCATGGGGGAACGTGCAAGCAAAATGGGAAAAGTTGGAGTACGGGACAGAAGTGGGGTGTGAAGAATAAATTGTATATGGGTGGTTGTAGGGAAATAAATCTGTATAATATATGGATTCTGGATTTGGGCTTGGTTCTTGGGCTAAAAAATATTTAATTAAAACAATTAGGACATTGGGCTAAAATATTTTGGACTCATATTAATTTAATTAAAATCAAATACGAAATTGGGCTTCAATAATTGGGCTTATAACAAAATAAAATAATAATTAGGGTATTGGGCTAAACAATTGGGCTTGAATTAATTTAATAAAATTAAAATACAAAAATGGGCTTTTAACAAGGTTAAATAATTGAGCTTTGAACAAAATATTAAACAATCGAATAATTTGTATATTGGCTCATAAAATAGTTTGAATAATAATATAATCAATTAGGAGAACATACTTACAAAATACAAATGATTTAAAATACAGAAAAATACTTGAAAATTACGTATTAATGAAAACAGGGGTTACAGATATTGTTTATCGTGATAAATCATAGTTATTGCATATTGTACTATTATCGCTTTTTCACTGTTCAACACTATTGATTACAACACTTATTGAATTCATTGCTATACCACCATTGTTATTGTTTCCCTGTTTCTCTACTTGCATGTCCACGACTTGCTCTAAGGACTTTCTTTTTCCTCTCTTTAGATGAGCAACTTACAAGTAATCAAGGAGAATTACCTGACGGGATAGGGGAGCAAAAATGGTGAAGGAGATGTTTTACTGCGCCACTAAAATAAATATTGTTTTATTTGATGACTTTAATAAAATTGGACAAACGCTATTTCTTTGTATTGTGGACTTCGACCCAAATATTGTTTGTTAAATTTCCAGATGTTGGGTTATTTTGATGTTGGTTATTTTTATACTTAATTTCCAACATTTTTATTTATGTGATTATTCTTTCAATGCATGTGTGGTTGTTTTTATTTCTTGTTTATATTGTTGAGTTGGATCAATAACAGCCTATGGATGATGCAAGTCATTTGCTGGGCCGTGTCACGTGCTTGCATTCCGTACTTTTGGGAATTGGGGCGTGACATCAAGAGTGGGGTTTCGATGAGTTCGGGATCTCGCCATTGCTAGTGAGAAATGGAGGTTAGGGTTGAGAAGAGAAGGAGAACGATGAGATTGGGGAAGAAGCAATTGATTTTTATTGATATTCATAAAGTTCATTACAATCTGGGTTAAGTAGATAGGGGAGGTGAATACGGTTACGCTACACGACAAATTTCAAAAGGGCACGTGTAAAACGCACCAAACCTACCCGCCACCTCTCCCACTACTTCCCAAGTTCAAAATATGTGCACAATGCATGTAAAAACAAACAAACAGACACGAACAGAACAAACAACAGACACAAACAAACAACAGATGGCTGAAGACCCAAATGGTGCAGGATGATGACGACGACTAATCTGCAGATCACTCGGGTGACTTCGGCGACGGTGGGACTGCCGGCGTCCCTGACATAAAACTGTAGATGACAACAGTACTCACCAAATCGAAGAACAAATTCAATTAGATGGAGACTGAACTCACCAAATCGGGTTGTGGCAACGGTGATAGTGACGACGGCTAGGTGATGAGGTGGTCGGGGGTTGGGGGCTAGGGTTTGTGAGAAAGAGATAGGGGACCGGGGCACAAACAGACTCGACATTTGAGCGAGATAGTGTTTGAGAGAGGGAGCTAGGGTTTGTGAGAGGAAGGAAGATGAGATGGGGATCAACACTCGGAAATCGAAGAGGCATAGGCGTCGGCCTAGAGACGAGGGGCACGGCCACGTAGGGGAGATGGTGGGGGAGGAGGATGGCGACGACGATGGGGATGGGTTGGGTTCGTGAGTGAGCGGGAGAGAGATAGAGGGAGAGTGAAAGAATTGAGATTAGATTTGGGGTTTTATATCGCTCAACATACCCCGGTGTTTGAAAACGCCGGGGTAGCTTCCACATCCGGCGTTTTTTTTTAACAAACGCCGGGTTATACTACTACTACTACGGCGCTTTTTAAACAAACACCGGGGACGTCCTGGCGCAACTAACCAAACTCCGGGGTAGTTTCGCTGGGAAAACCCCATTTTTTTGTAGTGGTACTTCATCGAGAGTTCTCTATTGTAAATAGTATATACTATCTTCCAGTGAGGCTTGAGAGATAGATAGGCTCTTAGTGAGAGTGTTTGTAACTCTTGTATATTCTCTAGTTGAATAATCTTTGGTTATTTCTTATCCAAATTAGAGTTCGTCCAAACCGAAATAAAATTGTGTGCTTTGTGTGTTTGGTTTGACTACTTTGCTCGGGAATTTGTTTGTAGTGATCGGTTGTCGCAAACTCAGCAGTGAATTCCCAATAGATGTCCCTAACTATCCTACGCTTGGCGGGAACCAGTCATCTTCCCCCTCTGCATTCATCTCTCTCTGGATCTTCCTCTGACCCATCGCCTCACCGGTATTGATGTTGAGCATTTCGTCTTCAGAACATGCCTTCTGATCAGTTTTATTCATCCTCAATGAGGGAATTCATCCCATTTGCCACCATTTATTTGATATGCAGCTCGGTTGCGTTCGCAACCACCTGCACTATCCAACCGCTACTCGCGGTTAGCTGTAGTATATGCAGCATATCCCTCAGGGTGGCCTGGGCTTGGACGAGCGTCACATTAGCTAGTGATGATCTCTATGCTCTGCCCCTTGCCTGGTTGCAGTTCAATTGATTTGCTCTTAGGCTGTTCCTTCAATTGCCATCAGCCCTTGTCCAACTGTGGTCCCAATGTAGGTTCTTTCTCTTGTTGAACTGGATGTGTGAGATGCCACCCCTATATTATCTGCAGACTTATCAACAGCTGCTGTTTAAGTTGGAAGCCCATTCGGCTTATCCCCCCCCCCTTCCAACTCCCAACTCAACGACAGCTCTGTCAGTCATCCTCATGTGAGCAGAGCGGGGTCCTCCCAACCCAAATGAAGGGTCTCGGACGTTGTTTCCTACAATTACTAATATTTTACATTACTTCATTATTGGAATAGGAGAAAGAGACATTGATAAGAGTGCAAATAAATACGACACATTCTAGTCCTCACACAACTTCAAGTAAAGACATTTGCTATTAGGGGTGGACAACTATTATCCGGACCGACCAATTCGAATCAATTCAATCCGAAACCAACCGGTTTTTAACCGAACTAATTGGGGGTTTGGGTTGGTGGGGTTCTTGATCTTCAAAAACCAACTGGACCGGTTCGATTGTTGGATGGAGCTTTCAAAACCGAATCGACCGTACCTCTATGCAGATGTCCATAGAAGGTGAAAAGTAACACGTCAAACTGACCATCCAATCCAATCCAATCCAATCCAAACCGAGCTTAATCGGCTTGGATGGAAACCGATTCAATTAAGGTTCGGATTGGTTGCGGATGAAAAAATTAAAAAACTGATATTCTTTGGATCGGTGGTGGATGGTCCATTTTAGGTCGGATACCGACCGATGCCCACCCCTACAAGATATATATTATCCAACTAAAGTTCAATATTGCTTGTGTAATGGCATACGTAAGACAATCCCTATATAGAACAAAACGGGAGTTTTGGCAAGTTGTATCAGCAGGCATACATACATTTTGACAAAATGTCCATCCAAATACACTCCAATGGTTCACAGACTAAACCTCACTTTGTATTGGTTCCTTTAATGGCTCAAGGCCATATGATCCCCATGATCGACATGGCTCGCTTGCTTGCTGGTCGTGGTATCATCGTCACCCTCATCACCACTCCTGTCAATGCTGCTCGTATCAAAACCATAATTGATCGTATTGAGCAATCTGGCCTGCCTATCACTTTTCTAACCCTTCGGTTCCCGTCTGTCGAGGCTGGCCTGCCAGAGGGGGTAGAGAACGTCGATTTGTTACCATCGCGTGACCTCATGAGGAACTTCTTCGATGCTATCTGTATGTTGAAGGATCAACTTGTACTTCACCTCCGTGACCATTACCTTCCTCCCAATTGCATAATCTCCGACAATATCAACTATTGGACGCATGATGTAGCTCGAGAGTTTGGCATCCCGAGAATTGTGTTCCATGGTTTTGGATGTTTTGCCCTCCTCTGTATCCATATCATTCGGTCCCATAAGATTGATGAGAGGATGGAAGATGAGAATGAGCCATTTGTTGTGCCTGACTTGCCCAACAGTAGTATTGAAATAACAAGGGCTCAGTGGCCAGGTGTGCGCATGGTAACTGGCATGGAGAAGCATTTCAGTGAGCTGAAGGAAGCCGAGTTGGCATCCAATGGTGTTGTTGTTAATAGTTTTGACGAGTTGGAGCCTTCTTACAGTGAATGGTACGGAAATGCTACATCGAAGAAGGTTTGGACTATCGGCCCGTTATCGCTCGCAGAAACAGACTTGGCAGATTTGGCATCAAGAGGGAACAAGACCTCCGTAGACGAAGATCAGTGCTTGAAATGGCTAGATTCGAACAAACCAAGCTCGGTACTTTACGTGAGCTTTGGGAGTCTTGCTCGCACGGTTCCTTCACAACTTATTGAGATAGGATTGGGCTTGGAGGCTTCAAACTCTCCATTCATATGGGTGATTAAAGCCGGAGAAAGGTTTTCCGAGGTGGAGGGTTGGCTCTCCAAGTTCGAGGAGAGGACAAGGGAGAGAGGGCTTATAATTAGGGGGTGGGCACCACAAGTGATGATTCTGAGCCACCCGGCCGTAGGAGGGTTCATGACGCACTGCGGATGGAACTCGACGTTGGAATCCGTGTCCGCGGGCGTGCCCATGATAACATGGCCTCACTTTGCCGAGCAGTTTTTGAACGAGAGATTGGTTGTGGATGTACTAAAAATTGGTGTAGCTGTAGGGGTGAAGGTTCCAACCACATGGGGAAGAACAATAGAGAAAGATGTAGTGCTGGTGAACAAGGATGATGTAGCGAGAGCAGTAAAGAGTTTGTTTGATGGAGAGAAGGAAGCTGATGAAAGGAGGAAGAGGGTCAAGGAGTTGGGGGAAAAGGCAAACAAGGCAGTGGAAGAAGGAGGGTCTTCTTATGTGAACTTGAGTCACTTGATTCAACATATATATTTGAATGCAAGTAATTGAATGGAGGGAAAGTAATAAAAGTGTTGGATTGGTAGAAAGAAGAAGTATTTTCTTCTTCTTTGATTTAAAATATACTATTCAGTATGCTTTGTATTTTAGTTCTGATAAACATCATATCCAATCATGCATTTCTCTAATTTCCTTGCCGAGTGTGTTTATTGAATGTGGATATTAACTTTTTTATGATTGAAACTATTTAGTACTGACTTGGGGGGTTCATAGGCTATTTACCAGCAGAAGAGAACATATAATTCAATCAAAATCCCAGTATTTAGAGATTGAGTCGAATATAGTGAGTACAAGAGACAACTGCAAGAACACAACGTGAAGTATGCAATCTTTCACTCTCACATTACTGCACTCTCAACTTGGAGTGAAAACTCTCGTAACTCTCAACTTGGAGCAAGAGCTTGTTTTTGTATTTTTGAAAGGATGAGAATGAGCATATGAACCCTCTTCATATAGGCCAAGGAGGAAGAGTGAGTCTAGATTCTTTCTCAAATATGACTTGGATTGTGAAGAACACTGGCATTTGAGCCCTCGTCATGTCAATTGTGCTCGGCAACCCACGCACTAGAATGGTTTATCCTCGTCTTTTGTCTCCTCATCAATCTTTGTAGACCTAATGTTGCAAAGGCAGAGAAGAGTGAAGCATCCAAACGGGTGGAACACGAGTCTCAGAATGCCAAACTCCCGAGCTACGTCTCATGTCCATTCTTCAACTTGCTTCTGCTTTTTTTTCTATTGAAAACGGTGGGTACTAGCCCCCGCGCTTCATTAACGAGATTTTAACCAAACATGACAATCAAGCACGAGAGATGTTATTCATGCATCCCAACAAGGGATCATGATACTCATCCCTTACAGAGAAGATCCCTTCCAAAAAAGAAATAATTACAACTGATACGATGAATCCGTAATTCGGAACATCCAAAAAAGACAAAAATCCTCCACTCCGTCCTCAGATCACTCCCCCACCGGTGTTCCCCATTTCTCATCAGACTCCGCTTCATAGTTAGATGAACTGATATCTGCATACACCTCTTTAATCTTCTTTATTGCTTCCGCACCTGCCATTTGAGATCAGAATTTGATATTAACTTGCTTCAGCTTTTGAAGCCCATTCTTTTGGTGAATTGATGCAAAACTGCAATTTTTTTCCTCTGCTATTTAGTTATACTTCTAAGAGTGAGCATTACTATTATGAAATGAGTCTAATGAAATCAAAGAAGTTTCTGTCTGCTTTTATTTCCTCCATTGATGGAAGTGCACAAACCTTTGTACTAAATTCCCTCCATTCCTGAGATCATGTGTTCTTTATTATAGCATTGTGTACTACAATGGTCTTGGTAAGACACAGTGCTTTAAAATGGTAAGATTCTTCCTTCACAGTTACGATTCTTCTTCTTATCATTATCAGAATGGGTGGAGTTAAGAGGTGCTTTCAATATATATGTGAAACACCTGTCGATTGAATTTCATGAAAAAATAGACGGAGGGCCAATACCAACGAACTGCAAACATCTAAACTTCTTGATGCACAAGATGGAAACCTTATGAAATAGAAACATTTATATCTCAAGAGACTGTTGGATTAAGATGAGTAATTAGGATTAGGGTTTATATCTCATAGCCACTTAAGATATTATATCCTGCCTATCAGTATTGGAATATCACAGAATATACACACATATATATGTGCTATCTTCCATTGCAAATGCAAATGTCGTGCACACCCGTGTACACCACTTAACCCGTCATCTCCAATGACGGGTTAAGTGGTGTACACGTTCGGAACTGCTACAGTAGCGTTTGCAACGGAAGAAGCCTCTTTATATATATATATATGTGTGTGTGTGTGTGCGTGCGCGCGCGCGCGTAGAGACTATATGCAACTGATGTATATGACTCTAAGTGGATGCACTACATGTGCAATTAGGATCCTGATCCATAAAAATCCCAGAGGGATTTTTTTTTTAATATATAATATTTATGCAGACCGCGAAACCATCCCTGAAATGAATTTTTTTGCCGTCGTAGGCCAATTTTTTAAAAATATTTGCGTTTAAGAGTCAATTTTTCAACTATTAGCTTTTTTGGGCTACTCTGTCCCACGTCAGCAACGGCCACTATTTCCAACAGCGGCCTCTTCATTTTCGAGGTCGCTAATGGGAATAGCGGCATATGTTTTAATTTTTTTTGAATTTTTTGTTTGTTGTTGCTATTCCTACTAGCGATCTGAATATATATGAGGTCGCTGATGGGATTAGCAACCTCAAATGAATGTACTGAGACACCTAACGATTTATAGAGAGTTTTTGTTCTCTTTGGGGAAAAAAAAAAGTGGTCGCTATTGAAATAGCGACCTTAGTATATACGAGGTCGCTAATGGGATTAGCGACTTTTAATGAACTAAGGTCGCTATTTTCAATAGCGACCTCAGTTTTAAATAAAAATTTTCAAGAGAGCAAAAACTCTCTAAAAATCGTTAAGTGTCTCAATACATTCATTTGAGGTGTTATGTTATGACCCAAATTGTTTTGGGCCCATTGGGCTTTGTATCTTCACATATGTAAGCTTTGAATCAAAGAAAATTATCAATTAACATTTTTGTGCCTCTTTCCAAATAGCAGCCGGCTCTCTCTCCTCTCTTCTCTTTCTCATCTTCTCAAACCCTAACAAATTGGTATCAGAGCCAAATACTCCTACCCCCAAATCGCCACCTTCTTCTCCGGTTGCTGATTGATTCCGGTTGCTGTTGTTGCTGATTGATTCCGGTTGCTATTGTTGCTGATTGATTTCGGTTGCTGTTGTTGCTGATTGATTCCGGTTGCGGTTGGTGCTGATTCCCTCCGCCACCATCGACCCCCAAGCCCGGATCAAGAAGGAGAAGGTTTGATTTTTTGTGATTTGAGTAATTTAATTTTTTTTGGGGGGGGGGGGGAAATTTGGTGTTTTGTTGAATTGGGTTCAAGAAATTTGAATGGATATGTCGGAAAAATATGATATTGAGAAGTATGATGGGAAGACGAGTTTTGCATTATGGCAAGTGCGTATGGCAGCAATTTTGTCGAGCCAAGGCGTTAAGGATGCCATTTTTGGTCGAGAAAAATTGATTTATGCAGTCGCAGATAAGAAATGGAGAGAGATGGATGATAAAGCGCTCTCTATTATCCAATTGTGTTTGAGCGATTCGACATTGCAAGAAGTCCTATCGGAGAAGACCGCTAAGGCTTGTGGGAGAAGTTGGAGAACATTTACATGAAGAAGTCCCTCACCAATCGACTGCGGTTGAAATTGCACCTCTACACTCTTCGCATGGTTGAAGGTACATCAATTTCCAATCATATTACGTAGTTTGCATCTATTTTGAATGACTTAAGTAAGATTGATGTTAAGGTGGAGGATGAGGACCAAGCCCTTTTGTTATTATGCTCATTGCCCGCATCATACAAGGCTTTTAGAGACATGTTGATTTATAGTAGAGATAAAATTTCTTTAGAGGATGTTAAGAGTAATTTGCAAGCCAAGTTGCACATTGATAGTGAAATGACCAATAATGAGAAAGGGAGCCAAGGTGTTGGTTTAGTTGTTGATCGAGGTAGGTCATGGGACCGAAACTCGAAAGATACAAGGAGCCGTTCGAAGTCTAGGCACAAGAATTTGACGTGCAACTACTGTAAGAAGAAGGGACACATTAAGGCCGATTGTTTCAAGCTCAAAAATAAACAAAAGGCGGATAGTAAAGGTTCTTCTTCGGAGGAGGCCAATGTGGCTTAATGTGACACGGTTGATACTCTTTGTGTGATAGATACTAATGTTGATGATATACATTGTTGGGTGATGGATACGGGTGCTTCGCAACACATGACTCCGAATAGAGATTGGTTTAAGACTTATGAGCCTACGGATGGTAAGGTTCTCATGGGGAACAACAATATGTGTAAGGTTGCCGGAATTGGTTCGGTGACAATTAAGTTCCATGATGGAAAGGTCCGAAGGTTGACGGGTGTGAGGCATATACCCGATTTGTCTAAGAATTTGATTTCTTTGGGGTCTCTTGAAGAAAAGGGGTGTAAGTTCCAAAGTGAAGGTGGAGTCCTTAGAGTCTCTAAAGGGGCTCTCACAATCATGAAGGCGAAGAGAATTGGAACTCTTTATTTCCTACAAGGTTCCACGGTCACGGGCTCGGCCGCCATTGCACGTTCGGGTACTATGTCGAATGAGGATGCTACTAGGCTCTGGCATATGAGATTTGGGACATATGAGCGAGCGAGGAATGACCATTTTGAGCAAGAGAGGCTTGTTGTGTGGCCAATGCACGGGCAACTTGGAGTTTTGTGAGCATTGTGTATTTGGCAAGCATAAGAGGTTGAGCTTCTCCACGGCCATTCATTTGACCAAGGGAACACTTGACTACATCCATTCGGATCTTTTGGGGACCTTCTCGTGAGCCTTCTAAAGGTAATGGTTCTCGTTACATGCTTACTTTCATTAATGATTTCTCAAGGAAGGTTTGGGTTTATTTCTTGAAAGAGAAAAGTGATGTGTTTCGCATCTTCAAAGAATGGAAGTCACTTTTGGAGAACCAAACGGGAAGGAAAGTTAAGAGGTTGAGAACCGATAACGGTTTGGAGTTTTGCAACCATGAGTTTGATAATTTTTGCAAGGCCGAAGGGATCGTTCGGCACAAGACGGTGGTCAACACTCCACAACAAAATGGTGTTGCAGAAAGGATGAATAGGATACTACTTGAAAGGTCTATAAGTATGCTTTCAAATGCGGGTTTGGGTAAGGAGTTTTGGGCGGAAGCCATTAACACATCTTGCTATTTGGTAAATCGATCTCCTACCACTTCAATTGAGTTGAAGACACCTGAAGAAGTGTGGTCGGGTAAGACAGCCGATTATTCGAATTTGAGGGTGTTTGGTTGTCCCGCTTATGCACATGTGAATGAAGAAAAGTTGGAGCCTAGATCGAAGAAGTGTATTTTTGTTAGGTATCCTATAAATGTGAAGGGATATAAGTTGTGGTGTCCCGAATCATCCAAGTTCCTTATTTCAAGAGATGTCATTTTCAATGAGTCGGCCATGTTGAAAGCAAATGATGTTGCACCCGAGCCAACTATTAAGGAGAATGAGACGGTTGAGAAGAAGGTGGAGTTTGAGGTGCCGGTCCAAGAAGGTGATGATTTGATCTAACATGATGATGTCAATTTGGAGGAAGCCCAAGAAGAGGCACAACCATATGCATTGGCAAGGGACCGAGCTAGAAGAGAAACAAGACCACCTACAAGGTATGGATACTCCGATTTTGCTTATTGTTTGGTAATTGCAGAGAATGTGGAGTATTGTGAGCCATCTTCCTACAAGGAAGCCATTTCTTCTAAAGATGCGTCCAATTGGATTGCCGCTATGAATGAAGAGTTACAATCTTTGCAACAAATTGAGACTTGGTCTCTTGTGAAGCCTCCGATTGGTAAGAGGATTGTGGGTTGCAAGTGGGTGTTTAAGAGGAAGATTGATGGCTCAAATCCTGCGAATTTTCGATACAAGGCAAGGCTAGTGGCAAAAAGGTATAGTCAAGTCCAAGGTGTGGACTTCAATGATGTGTTCTCTCCTGTAGTTAAGCACACCTCCATTCGAGTTTTGCTCTCTTTGGTGGCAATGAAGGATTTGGAATCGGAGCAAATGGATGTGAAAACTGCCTTCTTGCATGGTAATTTGGAGGAGCAAATTTACATGAGCCAACCGGTGGGTTTTGGAGTTGCGGGAAAGAAGGACCGTGTGTGTCTTTTGAAGAAGTCCCTTTATGGCCTTAAGCAATCACCGCGGCAATGGTATAAGAAGTTTGACTCATTCATGGTGAGTATTAATTTCCATCGTTCCAATTATGATAGTTGTGTTTATTTCAAGAAGTTGGATGGTGGGGATTTCATTTACTTGTTGCTCTATGTGGATGACATGTTGATTGCATCCTCAAACTTGAAAGAAGTTAGGAGGTTGAAAGAGCAACTAAGTTCGGCATTTGAGATGAAAGATTTGGGGGCCACCAAAAGGATTCTCGGGATGGAGATCACAAGGGATAGGTCCAAAAGAAAGTTGTTTCTTTCACAAAAGAGTTTTGCCGAAAAAGTGCTACGCCGTTTTGGCATGGAGAAAACGAAAGTTGTTTCAACACCTCTTGCGGCGTATTTCAAGCTTTCGGCCGCTTTAAGCCCAAAATCCGATGATGAGAAAAAATATATGGAAAAGGTTCCATATTCAAGTGCGGTCGGGAGTCTCATGTACTTGATGGTGTGTACTCGACCCGATATTGCTCAAGCCGTTAGTGTGGTAAGTAGATATCTCTCTTGTCCGGGAAAAGGGCATTGGGAAGCGGTGAAGTGGATCTTCTGCTATTTGAGAGGTACTATTGATGCTCGTTTGGAGTTTGGTAATGGCAAGAAACTAACGGGTTATGTGGATGCGGATTTTGCGGGTGATTTGGACAAGAGGCGTTCTTTGACGGGTTATGTTTTTACCCTTGGAGATTGTGCAATTAGTTGGAAGTCTACACTTCAAGCCACCATTGCACTCTCAAGTACTGAGGCTGAATATATGGCAATTACTGAGGCTATTAAGGAGGCTATTTGGCTCAAGACGTTTGTTGGTGAGATGTCTTCACTCGAGGGTCCTATTACGGTGTTTTGTGACAACCAAAGCGCGATTCATTTGACCAAGGACCGCATGTACCATGAGAAGACGAAGCACATTGACATTCGATACCATTTTGTTCGAAATGTGATCTCGGAAGGCAAGGTTGCCGTGAAGAAGATTGGTACTGAATTGAATCCGGCCGATATGCTCACAAAGCCTCTTCCAATTGCAAAGTTCAAGCTTTGTTCAAGTTTGATGTCGGTTTGTTTCTAGCTAGTTTGAGCTAGTTTTGTTTCTAGCATGTTGCTAGTATATCTTTATGTTTACTTTTGTTTAGGTTATGTTTGCTTTATGCATTTGCTTTATATTTTAGTTTGTTTTAGATGCAATTTGGTTCAAGGTGGAGATTGTTATGTTATGACCCAAATTGTTTTGGGCCCATTGGGCTTTGTATCTTCACATATATAAGCTTTGAATCAAAGGAAATTATCAATCAACATTTTTGTGCCTCTTTCCAAATAGCAGCCAGCTTTCTCTCCTCTATTCTCTTTCTCATCTTCTCAAACCCTAACATGAGGTCGCTTATGCCATTAACGACCTCATATTATACTAAGGTCGCTATTCCCAATAACGACCACAGTTTTAAATTTTTTTCCCAAAAAGAACAAAAACTCTCTAGAAATCGCTAGGTGTATCAATACATTCATTTGAGGTCGCTAATCCCATCAGTGACCTTATATATACTAAGGCCGCTAATCCCATCAGTGACCTCATATATACTGAGGTCGCTAGTGGGAATAGCGACAGCAAACAAAAAATTCAAAAAAGTTTAAAATATAGACCACTATTCTCATTAGCTACATCGAAAATAAAGAGACCGCTATTGGGAATAACAGTCACTGCTGACATGACACAGAGTAGCCCAAAAACGCTAATAGTTGGGAAACTGGCCCTTAAACACAAATATTTCTAAAAAGTGGCCTATGAAGGCAAAAAAACTCCCTGCAACACATGTTATGAAGTACTGTAGTACTCTAAGCCGCATACCGATTACCGAAGTTGAATTTTTCAGTTAACTCCCTGATGGCCATTGTGGCATAGCATGATGTTGGGAGTGTAAACCCCAACTTCAAAGCAACCTTAGAAGATTGAACATCAGATTTGTCAACAGGCTTAACATGTGACAAGGGCCTGTCACTCCTATTTGCAGACTGCAGGCAATCTACCTCAAAAGCATTAGTTTGCAAAAGCTTTTCTATCCAACGAAAACTCCAATTTTTATTTAAAAAATTGAAGCCAAAGAAGAAAAAAAGCTTCAAATAAAACTAGCAGTTTATGTTGTGAAAATGAGAAACTCAAGCTTTGGCACTCATGTCAGTAATATCATTGCATGAGTGAATTTATTAATGCATAGATTGCATACAAGTTATGTTCGGCATCACAATTTCAAGCTGCAAGGCAAGTCCAGCCACAATATATAATTAGGATTTTTGTGCATGTACATTCACACAGTACATTCAGAACTTCATATGGATTTTTAACATAACAAAAATCCAAGGGGCAACAAAGGAACACAAGTTTATTAAGCGATGCCAATCTTTAAACTAACTGTATGATCTAAACTGCTTTCCTTTATTACCTTTAATTGCTTAATCAGTCAGTGATAACTTATATTAAGAAAATGAAACAGATCGTTACTTTCAAGCTCAAAGGAAACAAAGACCAGGCCCGCTATATATCCATAAATGAAACATAACGACTACTCATAAAAGAAGGAATCTGTCACCTTTTCTGCTAATTTGTGGTATATATCAGCAATGTCATTAGCAGGATAGAGCACTTCTGAACTGCAACATAAGTTAATCGGAATAGTTTTTCCAGTCTAGTAGATTTTCTCCGATCAAAACAAAGCATCATTTTATTTCTCTGAAGATGGTGAACCACAGGCAGGAGTTCCAGAGTAACAATATTCAGAGAGCGATGGTGAAGAGAGGAAGAGAAGAGGAAGAGGTTAGACATTCGGAGCCTGGAGGCAACACCAGAGGGGAGAGAGGCATCTCCAGAGGGGACAAGACTGAGCTACCGAGAGGGAGAGGTTACTCTCAGGCGAAAGAGTCTCGGGTAGACCATAGAGGTCTGCATAGGACGGGAGATAGAGAGTTCCGGAAGCGTACTCAGGTGGAGGAGGGACGACATCACTCGCCAGAGAGTCGGAGAGGGGGTTACTGTCCTCAGTCGATGAATAGGGGATCCTATCTAGAGGCAGCAGTGAGGGGTAAGAGCGGCTCAGATCGGGTAGTGCAGTGAAGAGAGGTCTGCTCGCCGGAGCTAGAGGTGTTGAAGAGGAAGGAGGACGCTTAAGGAGAATAGGTTTTAGTCAAACCCAAGCGGGTGGTGAAAGCAGAGAAGAAGGCGGCAAAAGATCCGTCTTCATCATCATTGGCGCCGGCGGGAAACAAAAAAAATGTGTAATGTCATAAGTATGCGGAATGAGGCCACACGATCAACGAATGTGTGAAAAATTGGTTTTGCTACGCCTGTAAAATGCATGGACATATCTCAACTGCATGCCCTAGGCTCAAAAAGGGGGGAAGTGGAGCCAGCTCGGGTCCGTCGCTCAAGCCGGAGTTGGTCAGCGGCAACTAAAGGAACCAACTGGATTTGTTTTGATGTGCCGGTCTTTTGTTTCAAACTGGCATGTGCTTTTGGATGTACTGCACTATTCATTCTGTAGGGTATGTTAGATGGTAGATTGTGTTAATGTTGGTTTGTAATAGTTAAAACTATGTTTCGTTAATTATTCATTAATGAAGAAGCAGGTGACTTCGGTCACTTTTATTTCAAAAAAAAAAGAAAAAAAAAGGAACCAACCAATATCGGAGGAGAGTAAAAATGAGGGAAGGAAAACGGTTAAAGCGGTGACTGGCCCGACCCCGATCATGGCAGACTTCGAGCGTCGACTGCAATTGTGTATTATGTTAAAAGTGCACACGGGTAACCCATCAATAACTGAGAAGATTAAAGAAAACATCAGGCCGTCGTCGGGTTGGAGTTGGGAGATCCAAAAGGTGAAGCAGGATGTGCTCATGGTGTATTGCAGGACTAAAGAAAGACTGAAGGAGTTGCTGATGATGGGTAGCCTTGAAGTCACCTTGTTCGACAAGTAGTCTCTTTCCCAGATCAAAAGAACTTCCCAGACCCTGCTTGGAACAAAGTTAAGGTAACTGGGTTATATGGAGTTATATTACACAATGGATTGCTACAACTACAGGTTGTTTACTGTTTTCGGAGTTGACAAAAGGTGGAACTATCTCTTCTCAAGTCCCACTCAATTTATTTCTCAACTATATCTCTTCCTTTCTCTCTTGTTCCAAAACACTTAAATAAAAGATAAACCAAAGTCATAAGCGAAGAAAGAGGCTATGTTCACCCAAGTTGGCATATCTCTACCTCTAATTTCCCGTGATCTTTACATGAACGCATGGAGATAATTAGGATTACTAAGCATAATTCCAAATAAACACCTTAAATATTTTCCATCGCTGCCGCTCCAATTATTTGAACTTCTGCTATCACATAACCCATCATCTTCTAAACCGCCCAAAGGTTAAGATAACTTGAGTTATCTCTGCTCCAGTCCAGCTCAACTACTCTACTACGTAGACTACAACCCTTATACTCTCATTGCTACTCTAACTACACTTATTTACTTAGACCATATTTGGATACAAAGGTTACTGCATTTGACTTGTCTACATGTACCTATCCAAACTTTGATATGTTTGGATCATATTTTGGACGTACGCTCCCTCCGTTTTCTCCACCTCAAGGTTAAGATAAAATGTAGGTTATGGTTGGTATACACTTCAATAAGATCAAATTTAATTTTCAAGCCAAAATGGAGGTACATGTATGCAACCTATAGGTTGCAAACCTCTACCTTCGCTTAAAAATTACCTATAGGTATCATACCTTTTTATCCCAAATAGGACCTTAAAGGAAAAGCTGAAGTAACTCTATCAATAGCTTGATTTACCTCTAATTATCCTAACTCCGAACTCCATTGCTAAACATGGTTCAATTCAAAGTTTACTCTCTGTAACCTTAAAAAGGAAAGAGTGGTGCAACATTTGCTATCTCCAATTTACTAGTTTAGTACTACTAAGAGAGAACTTGGTGCACACAAGCAACAAATGCAAGCCAAAAAAAAAAAGCAAAAAAAAATCATGAGCTCTACATTCTTGAGTCTAAGATTCTAGCAGTGCCAAAAATAAGATATTAATTAGCACACAAACAAAAATTCCAAAAGAAACCAACCAACCTTAAGAACATCCCATGCTCGCCGTTCCAATTATGTGAACCTATGCTATCAAACAGGCAAACAGCCTATATCATCTTTCCCACTCCCCATACCCTTCCTCTTCCTCCCTCTATTCCCTCCACCTACCGAACCCAACCTCACTCTTACACACTTCAAACTTCCCTCCGGTCCATCAACCATATCCGTAACCAAGAATTTAAAACTTAAAACTCTTGAGAAAATTGTGCACTTCCTACATTAATACTAAACCAACATCACAATCATCCAAACCAACTCATCACGCAAATTAATAAATACAACTGACCACTCTATGTGACTAATCAGAATCTGCAGAGAAAACAACCGGATCAACATCAAGATCATTTCCCGCACGTTCTGCAATTCGATCAAGAAACTCCTTCAATAACTCTGCATCCTTCTCACCACAAAGCGCCCGATACGATTCGATCCCGATTGCTTAACTCTTATCGCTCAAATTATGGGAGGCGATGGATTGATTCTTGCAACCCTTCGGTAGTTGACACCACATCCTTTATGTCTGATAGATTTTCCCCCTCCTTTGATACTAGCAACATCCCGGCTACAGACATTTTCATCCATAGCATGCATAAAAATAATCATATCTCAAACAGTTCTTATATTTCTCAGCTATCTACGACACATAGTTTTACAGTGCCGTAAAACATGAATGTGTCAGTTGTATCTTGTGAAAACCGCCTATATAGATCAGTTGTCGAAATAAATTCCGGAAAAAAATTTGACTGAGTTTTGCACATAAAATAATCTGTTAACTTTAGTCGAAATCCATCGTTTCGAACTAAAGTTTATTGGACTTGACTTCGGATTGAGGAAAACGAATCATCTCAGACAACATTGTTACTAACTGATAAAGATACAAGTTGTGCCAACTGAGAATGTTTGTTCACTTGGATAGTTCTCGTACATTTACTAAACTATTGTGCACAATGTGACGACCATTTGATATACCGCGAAGTATGTTATTGTATCTTTCAGACCAATATTTCTATACTAGTTAATTCTCATACTTCCATCAGTTTCGTAGGAAATTCCAAGAGAATTTACATATCTAAAAAAATCAGTTTTGTTGAAAGCTAAAATAACATATTTCGCAACATATCAGATGGTCGCCACATTGTGCATGGTAGTTTAGTAAAGACGGTAGGAGAACTATCCAAATAAAAAAATAATCACGGTCGGCGCCGCTTGTATTTTTATCAGTTAGTAATAATGGTGTTTGAGGCGATTCGTTTTGCTCATCTATATAATAAAACACAAAAAAAGCTATCAAGTGGCTCTCCTCCAAAAACCAAAGGTCTAGATCTAACCTCACAAAACACATTCCCCCTCCCCCCCCCCCCCCCCACCCCACCCCACCCCAAAAGTTTTCCCCCAAAACTCAAATTTAAATCTCCCCCTACAACTCCTTTATTTATTTAACTCTCTATCTCTCCATATATATTTATATATGGGAAAAGGAGGTATGAGCAACTTGCTCATTTAGTAAATAAGCAATTAATGATGTGGCATACATGTGATTGGAAAATCCTTAAAATGGTTAGTTGTCCAATGTAACAGGTGCATGTCACATAATCAATTGCTCATTTACTAAATGAGCAAGTTGCTCATATTCCTTTTACCATATATATATATACATGGAAAATGCTCCATTGAAAAGGGGTCTAGTTTTCACGGGTTGGAAAACAGCGATCTGAGCCGTTGGATCGCTCATGATCGTGATCAGCGGCTCAGATCGAGCCCCCCATCACCTGTTTCAATTGATCGGCGGAGGGTTTTTTTGAAAATTTCGTCCCAAATAACTCTTCGCCTGATTCGCTCTGAAAATTTGATATAACCTAGGCCGTTGTTGGGAACAACGACCTAGGTTATAAAAAATTGAATCATAGGCCGTTATTTGGAACAACGGCCTTCATTCAATTTTTTATAACCTAGGCCATTGTTCCCAACAACGGCCTAGGTTATACAATTTTATAGCCTAGGTTATTTGAAACAACGAAATTTTATAGCCTAGACCGTTGTTGGGAACAACGGCCTATGATTCAATTTTTTATAACTTAGGTCGTTGTTCCCAACAACGGCCTAGGTTATATTATTTTTTTAGAGCGAATTAGGCGAAGAGTTATTTGGGACGAAATTTCCAAAATAACTATAACCCATGTTTCCCCAAATCCGTATTTTCTGTGTATTGTCCGGGTTTGGGTTCTTTATAAAATTTCTCGTTTTCTTAAATTCATTTTTTGTTTAAAAATTTATTTTGTATATCCTGCTAAAATCATTTTTTCCATTAATTGTATTTATTGTTATTTTCAAACAATTTCCTTATATTGTAATACAAACACTATTAATGTTATTTTGTTATTATTATTATTATTATTATTATTATTATTATTATTATTATTATTATTATTATTATTATTATTATTATTACCGGTAATTTTATTTTATTATTATTATGATTGTTGCTATTATTGTTATTATTATTTTCTTCTTTTTATTATCTTTGTTTTGTCAACTTAAAAACCTATTTCTATGTACTAACTATATTTGTAGTTATTTCAAAATAAATTATATATTGTAATGTAAATTGCATTATTTTAAAAAATTATATTTTATTAGTTATTTTATTTTTCTTATTGGATTTGAACCCAAAAACTCCAAACCCAATAGCATATTATACCAAACCCAATATCCAATAAGACTCCATTAACCCCAACATGTTTACCCATACAGCCCGTAACCCAATTTCATCTACACCCTATATATTTACCGTTAACCTAACCCTATATCTCCTAACCCCTTCATATACCCAACTTCTCATCCCTCCAACCTCAGCCGCCTAATGACTTTTGGGTTAATGTTCACCCATCCCTCTCCCGCTCTCATCTCTCTCCCGATCGCTCTCTGCCCTGCTCCTCCCGAGCTCCTCCCTACAGCCGACGCCAGCGAAGTCCCGACTGTAGCAACTGCCCTGCTCTCCTCCTGCAGCGGCAGCCAGTTGCGTCGCCCTGTCCTCCCTCCTTCCCGTCACTCCGTTGCAGTCAAGGAAGCCACCTGCAGCCTTCTCACTGGTCCCCTCTCCCTGTGCTCCCCTTTGACAACAATAGCCACAACAGCCCTTCAGTCGACCAGCACCACCCGGCATTGTCGTCCCCCACCGTCGCGCCTCCTGTCCCCCTGGCCACCGGCGCCTCACCACAGTGACAACAGCCCCAATTCCATGCCAGTGCCGAAGCTCGTAGTGCTGTGATCATGGGTTTTTTATCATGGCTTGATTGGTGGCCGTCCGATCCCCATCGCGATCGGGATCTCCATCATCATCATTTAGTTAATTCTGGGCCGTCCGATCCTGCATCATGGTCAGATAATCACCATCATCATCATCATCATCAAGATCTTAATCTTGACCGTCATATCTCTTTTGATCATCGCGATCGTGATCATCATCTTGATCTTGATCTTCGATCTCAACCATCCGATTGATCGATCACACTTGATCTCGGTCCTTGGTCATCTCGATCATCTCGTTCGTCTTCCACTTGGTGAGTTAAACATTTGATCCACGTTTTGTTCTCATTCATCAAATTTTCAATCATGGTATATTTACTCTTTTGGTACTCATCTAATTCTTATATGTTTTATGTTCGATCTAGGCCGTCAGATTCGCTTGATCTTCATTTCGATCACCATCTTGATCGACGAGATCCGTGCCCGATCGTGATCATCATGATCGTTTGCTCGTCGCCGTGTCGCCCGGGATCCATTCCCATTATTCTTTCGTCAGATTCATCGTCACCCTAAGGCAAGTATTCTTCTTGTACAAATTATTGTTCTAGTACAATCATTTAATTGAAAATACTGCAAATAGATCGTAGTTGTGACTCCTCCTTATCTCATCGTTTGTTGATCTTAAATTATTCCTCATCGATTCCATAATCTTAAGAGTCACAACCATTCGTTGATATATTTACAAACTAGTTGGACCCCTTTTTATCTCCTAATTTCTTAAACATGAACCCCTTGACTTATAGGCGTGTGTTGTATGATGTATTGTGTTGATCTTATATTATTGAGAGTTGAAAAATACATATGACTTGCTGATTTGATTCCCAATGCATCCGTATTGTATCACACACTAATCTAGACTCATAATAGTCATTTATCATGCAACTTGTATATAAAAGAAATTCACACTTGCTGCTATTCTTGTCTTTACTTACTGTTTCGACCACGATAAAACCAAAATCTCAACTTGAGTCCTGAATATGAAATGTATCCCTAAGTGTGTAGTTGCCAATAACATCCAGAATTTTTGAATTTCGAGTTACGGTCTAGGAGATATCGCAGTCTTACTGTTGCTGTGTTGGTAATCGCAGATTCACAAAAACAACCGCACCACCTTTGGTTTACTATTATTTTAACTATGCTACCGGTAAGTAAATGACTTGAAATTTTGTATGCTATTACTGTACACCCTAGAGAACATTCTCTAATTTTCTCAGAATTAATTAATGATGTTTCAACACTGTTTCATATATACAAACTCGATTTTACAAATTCTGGCTGAACACAAATGCCGTATAGTTTGCTGTTTTGACACATGTTACCACAACTTTTATATAACTTAATTATATGCGTTGGAACCGGGCAGGAGTCTAGTTTCCAGACCTTCTGACGGATCCACATTTGCTATCTTGTAGCAACGAAAATCGTAGTTTTGGTGCAGCAACGTCATGCTGTCCAGATTTGAGATCTCGTTGTTCTTGATACTTTGATTGGTTTTGACCTTCGAATATGTATCCTACTTAGCCTAGACTAGTTCCATGTTCTTGATTATGTTTACTTGACTTGTTTCGCACACTTTCATGCTTGCTTGATGATAATAATAAACAACAAGCCGGGGTTTAAGGGAAAGACCATAGTAGTGGACAATATAGGTAAGTGTGCTCGAAAGGGGGCCCGTGTTTCCCATGATTACAAGTTATATGGAACTAAGTACCACGTAGAACTAAGTGTCACGTCAGTGGTTGACGGGGGCCACCTCTAGAATCTATTACATGATTACAAGTTTATATGTTTCACGCTACAAGTTTACACTCTACATATTTCACGTTACAAGTTTGCATGTATCTCGAACAAGATACAATTGACATGTTTTTCCTAAGTACACCGCCCTATAAAATCCACCACTAAGCCTAAACGAAATTGCATTGACCGTACCAAACATGTGATAAAAGGATGGCACATGAAGTGCTACCTAGATAGTAATAACTACAAGACTTGACACATGATAATTGAACATGGCACATGCTTACTTGATACTTGATGATATGATACATGAGACTTGATACTTGAGCATAATTCTTGACACTTGTTACTTGATACTTGTACTTGACAACTTGACACTTAGACTTGTTACTTGTTACTCGACACTTGTACGTGATACTTATTACTTGATGCTTGATACCATTACATGTTCACTAGCCACTTCTTTTACTACTAGTACTTGTTGCTCAACCTTGTCACCTGAGTTGTCTTTCTTGCTAGCTAGTTTTTTGAATCCCCACTACTTGTTGCATCCCTATTACATTCTTGATTCCGAATCTTGTTTCATATTTCTTGTACTTATTTTACTATTTGCGGTCCTAACTTGCACTAAGGACGTTCATCTTGTTTTTCCTATTTTTTTTTCCTTTTTATATTTTTATATACAGACTTTGGAGGCGAGTTGCCTATTGGAATTGGTGAGCAGACGTTCTAGACTTCTCCTGGGAAAACTGCTTAAATTTTTTTTGTATTTGAGTTATTTATATTTGTTGTTACTTAAGACTTGTAACGGACTTATGTTCCTGAGTTTTATCATTTGATCCAGAGCTGAAAACTATTTGGAATATCATTATGTGTTTTAATTATTTTCTATTGCTTAATAAATTATTCATGCATGTGTGGTTGTATACATTTGTTATACTCTTGTTATGATGCTGAGTCGATCCTACAGCTCATGAATGATGAAAATCATTTGCTGAGCTTTGTCACACGCTCGCATTCCGTGTCTTTGGAAAGCGGGGCGTGACAATAACCCTCCGCCACTTAAGTGATAATGGGTGATGCGGAGGCGATCTGAGCCACTGATCATGATTAAAAGCGATCCAACGGCCCAAATCGCTATTTTCCAACCCGTGAAAACAAACTCGTTATATATATATGGGGGGGATGAGGAGAGAGAGAGGCGGTGGGGATTTTGAGAGAGGGAAAAGAATCGACAGAAGGGGGTGTTTTTTTTTTTTTAGATGAAGAGAGTTTGATTTGAGTGACAGAGAGATTGAAGTAAATGTGAAGTGAAAATTACGCTGGTAACCTCTGATTGTGTAGGAATTAGGGGTAAAATTTGACAGAATTAACCCTACATTATTTTTTAGCTTTCTATGTTTATGAAGGCATGATAGTAAAAAGCCGCAAAAATGGGGTTTTGCTTAATAATAGTAGAGATTTATTTACCAGTCCTAAACTCAAAATTCGATATTTCAGAGCATCTGACATCTGTAGTCGTTCCCTATTTTTCCAAAATTTGGAAAATATAAGAAACGAACCGTTGCAGTCATTCTCTATATTTCCAAATTTTAGAAGAATTACTACAGTAGGCTTCTATATTTGACAAACGATATATGAATTTTCCAAATATAGAAATCGGCAGATCATCTTGTGTTCGATTTATAAAATAAATCTCGGACGCTACATGATATTGCGTATGAAGAATTTATAAAATAATAATAATAATAAAAATAATTTGGACGCAAGATGATCTTGCGATCGATCAATTTTTTTTCATAAAAATGTATCAGACGCAAGATCATTTTGCGTCTGGAAAGAAAAACTCTGAAGATATCAAACACAAAATCATTTTGCGTTCGCCGAATTAAAAAATAAATAAAGAAAGAAACAGAACAGACGCAACTACATGCTGCGTCCCTGCCTTTTTTCACAATTTTTTTACTTTTTATTTCTATAGAATAGAGCCTATCGGATTATTTATGCATATAAAGTTACTTTTAGATTTGTTTGATTATTTGATCAAGGGATGAGATTGAATGGACCTATAGAAAATTTTATGGATTTCTATGCGTACAATTTTCAATATTTTCCAAATGTAATGGAATTTAAAAAAAAAAAAAAAAAAAAAAATCAATGACTGAGATTCAAAAGCAAAAAGATCATCAACCGTTGAAATAATTTTGG
This sequence comes from Hemerocallis citrina, assembly GCA_017893485.1. NCBI lineage: Eukaryota > Viridiplantae > Streptophyta > Magnoliopsida > Asparagales > Asphodelaceae > Hemerocallis > Hemerocallis citrina. The sequence continues at coordinate 433,143,516 of CM030359.1, read as the reverse complement.
GTTTTAACGACTACAGGCCCAACTCAAAAATCCTATTTATAAAACCCAAATATAGGAATTTTGAGTCTTAAACGACTGCTGAGCATCTGTAGTCGTTAAAGCCAATTTTTGGGTATTTGGCATATAACAAATAGCAAAAATAACTTTGGTCTATAGTCGTTGTTAGCCGAAATTTTGAAATCCAAATAGGACAGACGGTGAATTATTTCCCGTCCGATGTTAAAAAAAAATCATAAAAAAGTTAAACCCAAGGTATGATAGTGATATCTAAACCAACAAAAAATTCAAACAACTTACCCGCGGGATCCTAGGACGGATCCTAGGATGGTATATGATCCTTCGTTTGAGGATTTTTTGTTTTTTTTTAAATGGAACGGACGGGAAATGGGGAAATGATTTCCCGTCCGACCGTTTAAAAAATAAAAATAAAAATGAAAAATAAAGGGACGGGGAATAATCCCTCGTCCGATGAGTACGCATGAAAAAAAATATTTCGTCCGATCTCTCTGACGAAAAATTATTTTTCGTTAACTATATCTTGGCAATTGTCATTTCGTCTACTAAATATAGCCGATTACTGTAGCTCCGAAACCTAAAACACAATTTTTTTGTCAAATATTGGCAAAATGGCCAACGACTAGATGCTCTGATGCTCTCAAATATCCCTTCTCCCTAATTCAACGAAACCCGACCCGATCTCAGGAAAGAAACCCACCCACCGAACCCGACCCGAAATCAAGCTTTCTCCAAAACCCTAATCCCTCTGTCGTTCGTCTCAATCCATCCCCAAAAGATGAGCTCTTCTAATGGCGGCGTCGCTCCTCCTTCTCGAACCCTAACACCCGAATCCGCAGCCCTCTTCAGCGAAGCCATCACTCTCGCTCTCTCCCAATGGGTGGCTCTTCAAGTTGCTGTCGAGAACCAATGGGGCCACGGCGATTCCCGCCAAAAGTCCCACCATCTCGCCTCCTCCATCTTCTCCTTCTTCTCCCAATCCAAAGGTCTCACTTTTCCTTATCCTTCTCTCAATTTTCCATTTTCTGTAATTAATTTGTATTATTTAAAAATTGTTTAGAGCCTCTTTATATCGATGATTTGGAAGCTTTGTTGGATGAGAGTATGGTCGAGCTTTTCTCGACTGAAGTTGAGGATGGAAGCATCGAAGAGGTACAATTTTGTTGTTGTTGAAAGTCGTCAAATTTAATGGAATTGTCGAGTTTGTTGCGTAAATTTAATTTGCGATTTTGAGTTTAGGTTGCGGAGCAATTGATGAGTATGCACGAGGATTGTCTTGTAAGGAATTATGAATCGGTTGAGAAGCTGAGGAAGTTGGCTCCGGTGACCAACGCTGTTATGCGGAGTAAAGCGGTAACATTTTTTCGGCTTTGATTTTTTTTTGTTATTATGCGCATCCACCATTGAACCATTGATTGTGAGAATGGTTCGGTAAATTTGTTGGATTTATAGGTGATGGGAGGCTGTGGTTAGGTATAAGAATGGATTAGATGTTTCTATTAGTTGTGTTTGTGAAGTGATTTCGGACCATGAATGACTTGTTTGGTATGGGTGTTAAGTAGTTGTGGTTATAGGGTGTAATGTTTGTTTAAAAAGATTGAAGGACTAAGGAATGGATGTTGGGTAGTAGAGAATTGGAAAATGGATGTAGGTAATATGAGATTGTTGAATGGAACGTGCGGATAACAGTTAAAAATAGGAGGATGATTCAATGTTCATGTGTGAACTATGAAGTTACGCATAGTTCCATTTGAGAGAAATTGAACGGAGTCGGTTGAGATGAACATGTTTATGGTAAACGAATTATTGCACTTATAGTGTTAATTTTTGTTCATGGAGTGCCCATAGGAATTGAAGAGATTGTAGTAAATGAAACGAGGATTCTGGGTAGACCTAACCTAGATTCGAATGTATCAATTTGGAAGGATTTAGGATTTTGTACTTGTTAATTTGAAGACATTCAAAACAACTAAATGAATAGAAGTGACTTTTACAACCAATCCCGAGATCTGCAGTAGAGATTTTGTTGCTTTTGGTCTTGATTTCTCATTCCTATAGTCTTGTTGCTTATGTTGTCACGCAAAAGTTCAGTAGTAAACTGGTCATTCATGCGCACTTTTACATATGAATATTGATTTCCTTTTTATTATTATGTGGGTAAGTTAAAAACACCAGAAAGCAGAAACAAAGTTTGATTGTCTTTCTACTATTTGATGATTGATTGCGTTGAATTTGATCATAGACCGACCAAGTTCACAATTATTTCCATATTATTTTGGTTTTATTACTTTTAAACTAAATTTGTGTATGATTTTAATGACGGTAGATGGTGAAGGAAATTAAATTGGGAAAGACATGATGCCTTTTTAATTATTTGAAAGTGATGAGAATGAAATGTCTATTTCTGTAAGAATTTTAAGGGTTCAGTGTGTGGATCCCTTCCTTTGGATCTATGTTACTCAATTCGCTCAAACCCCTATGTTTTTCGTACTAGACTGTTCATTTCGAAATGTGGTACGGTCGCGTTCTGAAACGGTGAAATTGTTGTTCCGAAATTGAAAAAGCCTACATAGGATTGTGATCCATGTGAAAGTAACAAGCTTTAACAAATTAGAAGAGAAAACGAACGAATAACATGGAATTTGTGAAATCCTTTCTTCAGTTCATGAAAATGCATTATAGAATAAAGGAAATATGAGAGTTGTTTGAGAAATATTAAGGTGCTAACCTGATTTTTATGATCTTTATTATTATTTTTTAGGGATGACTTGGTTGTAATTCCTCTTAGCAACTTACTGTTAAGAGTCAACATTTGGAGTTTTTTTATTTATCTTTTATGATTGATTACTTTTAAAGTTCTTTACGTATTTTATGATTATTAGTGAAGTTATCTTACTGTTTTTTCATATATATGTATATATATACATACATACATAGCACGTTGCAAAAAACGTTTTGCAGTCCAGCTCAACGTATTTTGTTCCAGCTGATCCATTCGAAGAAAGCTACCCCAGCCGTACCGAGTTCTAGCACTATTGGCGTTCTTCGTTACTATTTCTGTTCCACATACTGGAGCGATTCGCGTTCCAAGCAACCTAGCTAATCCATGTTATATATATATATATATATTGTCATTCTTAAGCACTAACGATCTTCACCATTTATTTTCCTATTGCAAGCTTTGTTTGTATAAATCATCTATAATCTTTGTATCTAGAAATAATTTATTTAGTGTATTATGTACAATTAGCTATTACCACCCATTTTTCATATTCAAACAATCACCTTAGAGGCTTAGACTGTTCACTTACCTATTTAGTTTATGGTTGTGAGAAAATAAATATAGTTCACAAAACCATAACCGCAACTTCACAGTTTTGATGTACTGGCAAGGATATTTTACATGTTATGAGAACTACCTAGGTTTGATTCCCCCTAGGCACTTACCAAACTGAATTTTAAAAAATACTACTACATATTGCCTAGGTCTTTTGCCCCCAAAAGAGCGCTAAACCTGTGGATTTGTCTTCGAATACAAATGGTACTAGAACCAGGGTCGTTTCTCATAATCACGAGCTACCCAGGTCCAATTCCCAAAAGGCGCTTACTGCATGCAGTTCTTTAAGAAAAATAGCTTCCTCTGCGCACAACCTTTTGCTCACAGAAAAGTGCTCGACTTGTAAGGCATGTTGGGATATAATTATAACTAGAGTTACCCTGTGCAATTATGTTTACCAAAATATGTCTCAAATTTAACTAATTTATGTTAAAAAATATATTATAACATCATTAATATTCAATAAACATGTTATACATCATAAATCATGCATTATAGTACAGATTAGGGTACAGATGATAGAATAAGGGAATCATATAAAAACACTTTAATGAACTATGTTTGCTTAAAAATCTACTTCTAAATTATCCATACAACGCATCTCACCTAATCAAACCCATTTAAAAAGATCCAAACTTCAGCTTAAATTTCGTACGACCCATAAGATTAAATGCATCATTTACCAAAACCACACCATAATCAATATATCAAATATAAGTGATAAGTGATTAATCAAATCAAATGATGATAGATAAGACAGATTCATAATAGGGTCAAGGTTTGTACCAATAGCGAAATCAATAGGGAAAGCGGAGATCTTGAGGTAGGTGGCGGCTCTTGAAGCCCACAACATCCTCGAAGCCATGATCAAAATGTTGGCACCTTTTATTTACTTTGTATTTGTGGCTGCTGAGTATTATATTATAGAGATGAGACAATTTTCAAGCTAAACATTACCAAACTTAAGAAACTAAGACATTAAAGCATAACCAGTAGATTATGTGGCTTCACATTTCTATAACAATCACCTAGAACTGTATGAATGTAAGTTTACCCTGTAAATATATGCAAGAAAAACACCAATAACTGTTACCCACACAATCCCCTAAAATCCATTTAAGCTCAAATATGAAAAGAGAACACAAACAGACCTGATACATGTAAAACATCTCCCCCATTTGCAGACATTTGGCCCAAAAGCAAAAGCAAAGCAATCATCCATTTGCAAATGAGAAAATTTGTACAAAATTTTGACTTGTAACAATTATATCTGAAACGCAATGCCGAAGGAGCCTGTTTCGACGATCCGCTCGGTCATGTAGCTAATCGTTCTCTTAAAAAATCGTGTCAAAACCCCAAAACTATAATGAAATGACATGTTGCGGAAAAAAACTCAAGATTGAAACTCTTAACTATTTTGGTTCACCATTCTGGCCGCCAATTTTGGTGGAGATGATGTGGCCTTGATCATTCCTCTCAATCTCAGAAGCTTCTTGAATTCAATTCCACACAAAAAATACCACTTGCCTAAACCAATCCAAAACCTAAGACTAACTAACCTTAACCTACCAAAATCGCTACATTTTTAAATTCTAAACCAAAACGGAAAGATTTTGCACCTAAGTATTGAACATGATGATGACTGAATACTGGTAATGGTGTACTCATTATCAGTTATCCCACAACTCCAAATTGATATACTACATACTTGTATCTTGAACTAAGATATTTCCCATAAAAATCAAAACTTTTATGCGATTTTGCTTAACTTGTACCTCGCTAACTACCTGAATCCAAAGCAATCTAGATTGGCCCTAGATTCTTTATTGGAACCCTAGCAACTGTGCATCCCACTGACAAATACAACACTCATCACAGTTCAGAACCATTAAGAACAACTCAACCACTAAGATTCCACTCACAAATACAACACTCATCACAGTTCAGAACCATTAAGAACAACTCAACCACTAAGATTCCACTCACAAATACAACACTCATCACAATTCAGAACCATTAAGAACAACTCAACCACTAAGATTTTAAAATTAAATTCAGTTACCGGAATTGGATCAATCCATTACCCTGTAGTAGTCTTTGAAGGGTTTTGGGAAATGAAAGGCTCCCGTTGGGGGTTGGACTTCGGATTCGGGTCGGTTTCGGTGCCTTTGGGTCGGGTAGCGAAGTGGGGTGGGAGTGGTGTGGGGATGGGGTGGCAGGTGTTAAGGGCGGTGGTGCCGCGAGCGGCGTGTGGGGTTGCAGGAACCTGGGAGGGCGCGAGAGGTAGGGGGCGGAGGGGGTGCGGGAGTTAGGGGAGGGGGTGAGTTCCTGAAAGAGGGAGGGGAAGAGTCGTGTGATTTTGAAAGTGAATTGTAGTTTTTATTTTGTTTTGTTTTGGTTTTTTAATAAAATTGTGCATAGTGCACGTGTTAGTTAAATAAGAATCCTTGCTTTTTCTCTCCTTTCTCTATTTCAAAATAGAGAAATGAGAGAGTGGGTAGACTCTCTCTCATATTAGTATAAGTTATAGATATAATTCTCTCAGCCCTCAACCACTACTTTGTAGTTCTGGGATTTTTTTTAAATGCCAAATTTTGAAACTATTTGCAATAAGAGGACAGTTGAAAACTATTTGCGGTTGTGGACACAACAACTAAACTCGTTGTTCCCAACAGCGAGTTTAGTTGTTTCATGCTCGCCGTTGGGACACGGCGAGTGTAGTGCTAATTTTTTAACGGCGAGTTCAGTTCAAAAATGTCAAAAAAGACTTGTTCCCAATAACGAGGCTCTGTGTACTATACTCGCTGTTGGGGACGGCGAGTTTAGTTCATAATTATCAAACAAGACTCGCCGTTCTCAATGACGAGGTTCTTTATACTAGACTCGTTATTGAGAACGGCGAGGATGTAGGAAGTTTCATAGAGTGAAACTCTCTCTGTTGGACTTAGTGAATTTTCAGGAAAAAAAACTCTGGATTTTTTTTTTTAACTAAACTCGCCGTTCCCAACGAGTCTAGTATAAATCTCCTCGCCGTTGGGAACGGCGAGTCTTGATTGAAAATTTTGAACTAAACTCGTTCTTGGGAACGACGAGTTTAGTTGTTTGCGACCACAATTACTTTGGCAACTGTCATCTTTCTGCAAATAGTTTCGAAAAGTGGCATATAAAAAAAATCGTAGTTATGGTGTAGTGAGATAAATTTCACGATTGCGAAGATTTTATATTAGTCCTCTTATTTCTTATAAAAAAGTTCCTCTTAGTTATTTTATGTACTAGACTTATCCCCTTACTGATGAGGGTTTCCATATTTGAAGTTGCTAATCTTGAATTTGTTTCTTACCCCCTTGTATAAGATCCGCATGATTTTCGGAGAATGTTTGCTATAGCGGTTTAATATACCGTGGTTTAGACATCCAATCTATTGGTCACTTAATTGGTTAAATTTGGTTAATGCTGAAAAATTGAGTGTGTATTTCTTGATGGCCATAGAGAGGTGAAGTGGTCAGTTCGCTTCTCTGGTATAAATAAATCAGTAAGATAATCTCTACATACAAAACCATATGCTTTGATTGTTCTTCAATGAAATGCTTGAGGATTCTGATTAGTGTATAAGGATGTGTATTAAACTTTATGTTTATCATGGTGAAATGTGGAGTTAATAGATGGATTGATGCTGTCTAAAATAATTTAGCAAGGCACCTTGCATGTGTTGCCTACATTTGTATTTTAACTTGCCAAATATTGATTGAAAAAATATTTAGAATGTTGAAATGATGCCATGACTTGTCCACAACAGAGCAGTTGACTTGTTGTGCTGACATTAACATGATGCTTTCATTATTGATTAAAATTTACTAGTTCTATTAACAATAGCTAATGTTGATTATTTCATTTTTTTGTAGGGTTATTTTTAATATTATTTTCTGTATTCATTACATAAGACTGCCTTTCTCTTACTATTTATATATTCTGTTCTGATTGCCCCCGTGTTATGACATGCATTCATTTCATTTGTGTGCATTGCCTCTAATTCAGTAAATGATACCAACCCTTTTATACAATGATCTAATAAGATAAATATGTATTCCTGTTTCCAACAAGGATACTCAAAATATAAATGAAATGTATTGCCTATAATATCCGACAAAGATACTCATGAATATTAGGACAAGAATATTGACGGTATGCTGTAAACTTATCAAGAAATCATAATCTTAGTTTCTCCATTATGTGATCTGAATTAAGATTCTGTCTCCATATTCTGTAGAAATCTTGTATAAGTTCATGCAAGTTTGATTTGTCAAAACTTCTTTAAAAGGCTTCCAAACTGATCTTAACGTTTTTCTTTCTTTCCATAGGTTATTAATGATGATGAGGATGAGATTTCAGATGAAGAGGGATCTGACATGATGGTGGATGAGCAGCCCGGAATGGCTATACATAACCCAACACGAGAAAGCATACCCAACAAACCTAATGGACCTGATGAAGACGGATGGACAGTTGTTACCTCTAAGAGAAACAAGGGTAAGAGCTCAAAATGAAAGAGGGTTAGGCTGCGGTTTGTGTATTCTATTATGCTGTGGCCACTGTATTTAGCTATTGGTTGAGTTTGTGGATCTCTTCTTAATTACCTATTTACTACCAAAATTTTTGTAATAGTAGTTATAATTATATGACTTCAGATATTTGAGAATTGCTCCGTTTGAAGTAGAAGCCTCAACGAACTGTTGTCAATTTTTTTGTTTCGTGTTTTTAGAATCGTATTATGATAGAGTTCACACAATGTGTTGCATAATAATTCTTTCTCTTCCTTCATCCAACATCCAAATTATCATGAGTACTCCATTTCAGTTTGCTGGAGGTTATGCTGCTTCTAGTGCATGCTCTAACTCGGATTTTGAGCATTGGTTTGTTCTGTAAACTGCTGCTTCAATTTCATGATCCAATCAGGTGTTTGTGTGAGCAATTTCTTTCATAAAGTATATGAAGCAGATTAGAGTGTACAAAATTGAAGCAACCTCACCAGAGGTAGCCGGATTGAGCTGCAGTATAAAACTATTTTGGCAATGAATTTTTAGCTTTTTCCATCTTTAAGTAATATTCCAAAAATTGTGCTGCAGATTATGACTATTTGGCTATGATTTCTTAGCTTCTTCCTTTTCAAAGCAGTATTCTGTCCTTAAATAGTTAAATAACATATTCCTCTTTCAAAACTTAAATAGTTAAATCTAAAACATTATAAATATTTTTTTACAAATATTTAGTAGTTCAGTCCTTATTATACATGGAGTTATCACCAAAAGTTTCCATTTCTCTTAATTTACTTATCTGCAACAAATCTTTAGTTAAAATAACCAAAATATAAGAGGGTCCACTGATTTCGAAACTATATGGCAGTTTAGTGTTCGCATAAAATTCTCTAAGGGGCTGACTGTGTTAATTATTGAAATGATTTCACCTTCATGAATCTATGGTTTGCATGACAAATTATTTGAATTTGAATTCATTTTCTTGATTTTCTCTTCATATTTTACACATGTAAATAATTTTATTCTTTTTTTTTAGGGAGAGGTGGAATAAGGCCACCCTGTTTCATTAATAAGAAATTAACAAAACAACCCCAGCATACTGGGGCAAGTTACAACCTACAGACAGAAAAAAAAAAAAAAACATAAAGCGACATGACCAGTACATATAATCAGCTCTTACTCTAAACTACGAGGACCAACTAATTGTATGTCCATCAAGCAAGCTTCGAGCACCCACCTCCACGGCAAGCGCCCGCCCACCTGAAGCGAATCATGTGGGATTTGAAAATTTGCCGCTCCCATCCTTCTACCTCACCAACGCAACTTCACACATGGCCCAATCAGAGTCGCACCCAAAAGGAGAGTCGTGGAAAGGGTACTCACCTCTGTCACGCTATAGCTCTCATCAGCAATTTATCACCAAACAAAATACTCGGTCACCCTAACCACGAACACCGACAAGGAGAGAGCCGTGAAGAGGATACCTTCGCCTCTCACATGCATCTACTCTCTCTAGTGATTTCTCACAAACACTAACAGACACCAGCACAGAATAGAGAGAAGCAATATCTTTACTCTCTCACTCTCTCTCACGCAAAACCCGAAACAATCACAACTAACAGAAGCATCACCTTCCCCTCTTGTCCCTACGGGCGGTGGACGTTGTAGATTGCAGGTTTATTGATGAGGACGTAGTGGCGGCGCTGTTGCGAAACCTGTGGCCGTTGATTAACGGGTGTCGAGTTCAGGGTGCGACTACCCCACTTCCAAACAAAAACAGATACATCTCCACCTAAACAATTTCTACATGACACCTCATGGGGGGACCCCGTCTGCGGGCCCAAGCCCCACCTAGTGCTATAAAGGTGCGCACCTATGGGGGGGCCCCGTCTTCGGGCCCTAGCCCCGTAACCGTGCAACACCGATCCCAAGCATCTCCTCCACTCCCCCCACACAAACAATAACCAGATCAACCTACTGCCGTCTCTAACTCCGGTACTACCATCACACCTACTCTTTCTTCTCCGCATACACAACCAGCAACTCAACATCCAAATCGCAGCTGCAGATCACCGCGGTTGGCGTTGAGTGTGCGGACATGGTGGCGGTAGCGATGGTGCCGCAACCATCGCCGAAGATGGGGACGGCAATAAGACATAGTGGGGATGACCGAACTCGTCAATCCTCCGACGCAAAGGCAGGTCCCCATCACACCAGCAGCGATGGATACTCCAAAAACACAGATCTCGCCACCGGCGTTCGAGATCTCAGATCTGGAAGGGGGAAGGGGACGCCGGAGGTACAAGGGGGAGGGGACAGAGGTGAGTGGGCTGTATGGGGGGCGCGATGGTGGCCGTCGTCGATCGGGGACGACGCGCGGCTTCGACGAACGGCCGCCGTCCAACTCGCAGCTTCTGCGAACCGGGACGGTGCGCGGCTTCAAAGACTTGGGATGGCGCGCGGCTACGACCAACACCCGCCGCCCAACTCGCGCGTCTTCGACGAACCACCACCCAACAAAAATCGCGACTGGAGACTGGAGAGCTTCGTCTCGTGGAGTGCGCTCGCCACTTGGACGGAGGAGGAGTAAGGAGGGAGGGGGGGGAGCGGCATCGTTGAGGGCTAGCCGCCGCCGCCCTTAGGCTTGTATATCTAGGGTTTTGAGATGATTTTTGGGTTCACGATCGGGATATTTTGGGGAGAAGAAGTCAGCCACATGTAAATAATAATAAATGACTTATGTTGTTTCCTATTATGTTAGCTCTAACCGCCTTCAATTAAGAAAATATATGATGCAAATTCTATATATAAGGAACATGATATTGAGAAACAATTTGTCATTTCTCCGTATTTTCTCTTCGTAGAAATTTTACTTGGTATCAGAGTGTTAACAAATTGCGCTTCTTATATATCATCATTGGCCATGGCCCATGGACGATAATGTTGGCAAACCGTTCTTGGGTATTCCCTCCAATAATCCCAAGGAGCATGTACTATATAATAAGGTAAATAAAGAAGAGGTACACCCTAACCAACATCCAATGTGGCAGAGGTTGTAGGTAACTCAAGTTGTTCTCTCCAAAGCCTTGTATTCTTCATAGATTCTCGACACTGGAGCAACGAGCAACCTGAGTTTCAATTCCACGAACTTTTTGAATTAGCATCCTCCTTTCTCCATTACTACTTTGCCTGATGGTTAGGGGCGTAGCTGGCATGGACCCAGGGGGTGCAGCTGCGCCCCCTGGTTTTTTTTAAAAAATTCGATTTTTTTTTAGTAATTTTTTTAAATAAGGGTTTATTTGTGAATTTTCAACCCATTTAGCTTTCTTCCTTTCTTCCTTTTCTCTTCTTCTTCTCTGCCCTCATCGACGCCCCAAACGGCCCTTTCTCTCTCTCCCTCCCTCTCTCTCTCTCTCTCTTGTTCATTATTATTATTCTTGGTCTCACCCAACCTCTACAATCTTCTCTCCCGCTTCCGGTTTCTCTCTCTCTCAGGTTCGTCACTCTCTCTCCTGAAATTGTGTTAGGGTTTCAGGTTGTTCAAATATTTCTAGATCCTATGTGTAATCGCTAATATTTCTAGATGACTAGATAGTCTAGATCCTATTTGATTCGATCTGATTGGTGTATGTAACAGATGGACATCATTAGCACTAGATTTAGTTATTTTACATTGTCTTCTGACTTCTTCATACTGTTTCTTAATCACTGTGCTATACGGCATCTTCCTCAGAACTTGGGAGAGATGAGTTTGGGCATAGCAAATTTGGGTTTTCCCCTGTACATGCTGTTTCTGCCCTATCAAATAAGTTTGGGCACATGGACTGTTTGATGCAATGCCACATTCAAATTTTTCATCAATTTTTTATGTTGCTATGCTGTAAATGAAGCCTTTAGCTAGCACCCACATTCCAAAACCGTATAGAATTGAATGCCTGCAATTAATTTAACACCATGTGCTTTTCGCATTCTGTTGTGTGCGTTAAATGGAGCTGTTTTTAGATACTTTTGCTAACATTATATGTTTTAAAATTGGAAGCACCCGTGATTTTGCATAATTATTTTTTCCATACAAAAAGGCAACCTTCCAACTCTTGATGAACCCTAATTCAATATCAATAGCATTACTTAAAGTTGGAGAAGAAGAGGAGACAAAGACATTGATTTCAGATAATTGAGTACTTTCGTTTATCTATTTATGCTTTTATATGAATACGTTATTGGCTACTACATACCCTAGACAAGTTTAAAATTTCAGATGAAAAATACTACACTATTCAAGTTTTTTAAAAACTCTCAAGAACAAGCTGCTTCAAGAAGCCAAGAGCCCCCACCGAGGCCACCCCCATCCCCACGATAGCTCGTTGTCCAGCCCCCACCTACTTGCATTGTAGAAGAAGAGTATCCGTCTGATCCTGCTTTAAGAAAAAATATTTATGAGTACGATGTTAAAGAAAGAGAGAATGTTCGACGATACTACTTGCAAAAAGGACCCTGTCAACCTAAGGATCACAACTTTCTTTGGCGTTATTGTGCAAATGAGAAGCGTCGATTTCAGGCTTCGTGGTTCAAAGAGTACCCTAATTAGCTAGAATATAGCATTACAACAGATGCCGTTTATTGTTTTTATTGTTATCTTTTTAAAGCTGATCATGGTGGCCAAGGTGGTGGTGATTCATTTGTTGGTGGAGAGGGATTTAAAAATTGGAGAAAGAAAATGAAGTTGAATGGGCATGTTGGAGACCACACTAGTATGCATAACAAATGTGTGAGAGCTGGCTATGATCTTTTGAAGCAATCGCAACACATTGAGCATTCTTTGGCAACTCAATGTATTCAAACTCAAGCCGACTATCGTCTTCGTTTGACGGCATCAATTGATTGCATTAAATGGCTGTTGCGCCAGGGACTGGCTTTCCGTGGTCATGATGAATCTCAGGAATCACAGAATAAGGGAAACTTTCTTGAACTCTTACAATTTCTTTGTGACCACAATGAGAATATTGATAAAGTTGCATTGAAGAAGGCTCCAGAAAATCACAAATTGACATCCCCTCAAATCCAACAAGAGATTATTACTTCCATTGCAAAGGTAACTACAAATGCTATCATCAGCGATCTTGGTGATGAACTGTTCACTATTTTGGTTGATGAGGCGCGTGACATATCTGTGAAAGAACAAATGGCTGTTGTTTTACGTTTTGTGGATGAAAGAGGGCATATTATGGAGCGCTTTCTTGGCATTGTTCATGTTGGTGATACTACTGCCTTATCACTTAAGACAGCTATTGAGTCTCTGTTGTCTCAGCATGGGTTATGTATATCGAGTATACGGGGGCAAGGGTATGATGGTGCTAATAACATGCGGGGAGAGTTCAATGGATTAAAAAGCTTGATTATGATAGAGAATGAGTCGGCTTATTATGTTCACTGCTTTGCTCACCAACTTCAATTAACACTTGTAGCTGTTGCAGAAGGTCACGGGAAGATTTCTGTTTTCTTTGACATTGTTACGAGTGTATCAAATATTGTTGGAGCATCATGCAAGCGCAGGGACATTCTTCGTGAAAAACAATTTGAGAAAGTTGTTGAAGGAGTTTATAAAGGTGATATTTTGACCGGGCAAGGTAAGAATCAAGAAATGACATTGAAGCGAGCAGGAAGCACCCGTTGGGGTTCTCATTATGGTACACTAATGAGTTTGATTTGTTTGTACTCGTCTGTGATTGATATTATTGTGATTGTTGAAGAGGATGCAAAGGATAAGAAGATAAGGGGGCAAGCAGAAAATCTATTGGGAATCATTGCACAATTTGAGTTTACATTTCATTTACATTTGATGAAGAATATTTTGGGAATTACAAATGATTTATCACAAGCTTTACAGAGAAAAGATCAAGATATTATAAATGCCATGACTCTTGTGAGGATAACCAAGCAACAATTACAAAATATGAGAGATGATGGATGGGAATCATTGTTGGAAGAAGTTTCTTCATTTTGTGCGAAACATAAGATAATAATTCCACCTATGGATGAATTATTTGTACAACATGGAAGATCTCGTCGCAACTTTGAAGGAAAAACAAATATTCATTATTATCTTATTGAATTGTTTTATGAAGTGATTGATTTGCAACTTCAGGAGTTGAACAATCGTTTTAATGAGGCAAATATGAAGTTGTTGTTGTGTATGGCTTGTCTTGATCCAAGCGATTCATTTTCTGCTTATGATAAGAGAAAATTGCTTCGCTTTGCTGAATTTTATCCATCTGATTTCTCTAACATTGAGTTAATGCACCTTGACTGGCAACTTGATACCTACATTTTGGATGTGCGCTCTGATGACCGATTTTCTGAAGTTGCAGGGATTGGTGGGCTTGCTAGAAAGCTGGTTCAGTTAAAAAAACATCGTGCATATCCGTTGGTATATTTGTTGTTGAAGTTGGCATTGCTATTACCCGTTGCAACCGCAACAGTAGAGAGAGTATTTTTTGCAATGAAAATCATCAAGACGTTATTACGAAACCGATTGGGAGATGAGATGATGAATGATTGTTTGGTTGCATATATTGAAAGGGATGTATTGGATGCAATTGATAATGAAGATATCATTCAATATTTTCATAATATGAAATCTCGAAGGGTTTTATTGCTAAAGAAAAATGCTATTTAGTGATTGTAATAGTTTGTATTTTTGGTAGTAATATATGATATTTTAAGGCTTGCAAATGTGTTTATTATAAAAAAAAAAATATAGTAAGTGCGCCCCCTAGATTGAAATCCTGGCTACGCCACTGCTGATGGTCATTGAATTTCCATCACACATGTAGGATCTTTCAAACTGACCTCACATATTACTCTCAATAATCCCTACTGTTGTGCGGAATACAAATCAAACCAACAATCAAACGAGAGTAACAGCGAGAAAACACAGAAAAGCAAGCAACACAAGAACACAAGATTTACGTGGTTCGGCAAAACGATGCCTACATCCACAAGGGGCGGTTGGGGTTTCTTTACTATGATCTCCAATGGGCAAACAAAACCTTTACAAGAGATGACGGCTGCAAAATCCGAATAAGGTGTTACAATTTACAAAACCCTAACGGGTGTATTTATAGGGAAACTATTGGGCCTTTCGAATTGGGCCGAATCTGAATCCAAAACCCGCCGACAGTCGACTGGTCTTCATACCAGTCGACTGGTACTTCCTTCGGGACGGTCGACTGACTCCCACATACAGTCGACTGCTGCTGCTGTATTCTCAGTCTTCGAAAAACTCCTCTCTGGACAGTCGACTGCTCCTCCATCCAGTCGACTGAAGCTCTGAAACTTTCGAACACTGCAGATACCAAATACCAGAATCGAGCCATTATCCTACAATCTCCACCTAGGCGAGATCTTCCAAGTCAAGTATCCAACAATCTCCACCTTGGTGAAATCTTCCAAGTAGCCCAAGCAATCTCCACAAATACTCCAAAACAACTGCTCATCACCAAATGTAACAAACGAACCCAAACTCCACCTTAGTATGATATCACATACTAAACAAACCAATAGCAAAGTACTATCCCAAACGCCCATGCCAAATCATCAAACATGCAAAATATTAGCCAGGTTCATGCAATGCTTGAACTTGGCTGCCCCAACAATTTTGGTCAACATATCAGCAGGATTATCAGCTGTTCCAATCTTCACCAAATGAATATCACCATCCTTTATCAAATCACGCACAAAATGATAACGGACATCAATATGTTTGGTCCTCGAATGATGAACTTGGTTCTTCGCTAAATGAATAGCACTCTGACTGTCACAGTGTACCTCCACCTTCTCCCGATGAATCCCCAAGCTCTTCAAAAGTCCATGAATCCAAATGGCTTCCTTCATGGCCTCAGCAACCGCCATGTATTCAGCCTCAGTAGTAGACAACGCTACAGTGGACTGCAAATTTGACCTCCAACTTATAGGTGCTCTAGCCATAGTAAACAAATAGCCTGTAGTAGACCGCCTCTTATCTAGATCACCTGCATAGTCTGAATCAACATAACCCACCAATAACCTGCTAATATTGTCATCCCTTTCAAATTTCAAACCCACATCTGTGGTGCCACTTATGTACCTCAAAATCCATTTAGCTGCTTGCCAATGCTCTTTGCCTGGATCATGCATATATCGACTAACCATACTCACCGCCTGAGAGATGTCTGGTCGAGTACAAACCATGGCATACATCAAACTGCCAACCACACTAGTGTAAGGTACATTCGCCATATACTGTCTCTCTTCATCTGTACTTGGAGACTGAGAAGCACTAATTCTGAAATGACTGGCTAAGGGTGTGCTAACTGGTTTAGTTTTCTCATCTATACCGAACCGTTTCAGCACCTTCAAAAGATATTGCTTCTGTGTCAAACTCACTACGCCCTTTGCTCTGTCTCTAGCTATCTCCATCCCAAGTATCTTCTTGGCTTCACCAAGATCCTTCATTTCGAATTCAGAACTCAACTGATTCTTCAAATTTTGAATCTCCTTAGCATTTTTAGAGGCAATCAACATGTCATCCACATATAATAACAGATATATGAAAGAACCATCCTGCAATTTCCTGAAGTAGACACAATGATCATACTCACTTCTGGAATATCCCTGCACTTTCATAAACTGGTCAAACCTCAAATACCACTGCCTTGGAGATTGCTTCAACCCATAGAGAGACTTCTTCAACCTGCAAACACAACTTTCCTTCCCAGCTGTCTTAAACCCATCTGGCTGCAACATATATATTTCTTCATCTAGATCCCCATGTAAGAACGCAGTCTTCACATCCATTTGTGTCAACTCAAGATCAAACTGTGCTACCAATGCCAACAAAATCCTAATAGAAGGATGCTTCACAACCGGAGAGAACACTTCATTGTAGTCAATTCCTTCCTTTTGAGCATACCCCTTTGCAACTAGTCTAGCCTTGAACCGAACACTGCCTTTTGGACCCTCTTTCTTCGTATACACCCACTTGCAACCAATTGCTTTCTTCCCCTTTGGTAGTTGCACTAGATCCCAAGTCTTATTCTTATGAAGAGAGTTCATCTCCTCATCCATAGCAACTTTCCAATCTGCATTTTCTGAACTTCTAGTAGCTTCTTTGAAGTTGGAGGGAACTTCATCATCCACAATGGGAAGAGCAAATGCAACTGTATCTGTAAAACGAGACGGTCGTTTGATATCTCTTCTTTGCCTTCTTACTGCAATTGATTCTTCCTGCTGGATAGGAACTTCTTCATCATTCTCAGTATCAACCACATCATCTTCATCTTGGACAGGAACAGGATTTTCAACTGAACACTTTTCTAACTCCACCTGTTGGAGAACTCTCCTACCAGTCGACTGATTATTGCCAACAGTCGACTGTCTCGAGCTCCCGCTCTTCTGTTGTTCTAGACCACCAGTCGACTGCTCCTGTACACCAGTCGACTGTCCCGAGATTCTGCTACACACCTGTTGGAGAACTGTCCCACTCTTCTGCTGCTCACCAGTCGACTGTCCTATACCACCAGTCGACTGTCCCGAGCTAATCATGCTGATCTCATCAAAAGTCACATCTCTGCTGATTGCTAACTTCTTTTGTTCTGGACACCACAACCTGTAACCTTTGACACCAGTACTAAAACCAACAAATATAGCCTTCTTGGCTCTTGCATCAAGTTTAGTTTCAGTTACATGAAAATAAGCAGGACAACCAAATATATGCAAAAAACTATAATCAGATGCAGGTTTACCACTCCATACCTCAATAGGCGTTTTGCCTTCAAGTGCTGCTGATGGTAAACGGTTGACAATGTGGCTTGCATATATAACAGCTTCTGCCCAAAATGTCTTCTTCAATCCAGACTGTGCTAACATACATCTTACCTTCTCAAGTAAGGTTCTGTTCATCCTTTCTGCAACCCCATTTTGCTGTGGAGTCTTCCTAACTGTGAAGTGCCTCTGGATCCCTTCATCTTCACACAATTTCAGAAACGGATCATTCTTATATTCCCCTCCATTATCTGACCTCAGAACCTTAATCTTCCTACCAGTCTGATTTTCAACTTTCTTCTTCCAACTTGTGAACAATGTCAAAACTTCATCTTTGTGCTTCATGGTATATACCCAAACTCGTCTGGAGTAATCATCAACAAAAGTAACAAACCAGTGTCTACCACTCATAGAAGGTGTCTGAGTAGTGCCCCAAACATCTGTGTGCACATAATCGAGGATACCCTTTGTCTGATGTACAGCTGTACCAAATTTCACCCTAGTCTGCTTACCCAAAACACAATGTTCACAAAATTCCAACTTGCACCCTTTAGCATCTTTAAGCAACCCTTGCTTCACAAGCCCCTGCAAGGCTCTTTCTCCTGCATGCCCGAGTCGCATATGCCACAACCTAGTAGAGTCGGGAACAACCTGTTTAGGCCTTTCAGTTACACTGGCAGCCTCACCCAAATATGTTTTTCCCTGCAAGAAAAACAAGTTCCTTTTTCTTTGCCCTTTCATCACCACGAGTGATCCGCTAGTCACCTTCAGAATGCCACCTTCACTAGCAAATTTCAATCCACTGGCCTCCAAAGCACCAAGTGAAATTAAATTCTTCTTCAAATCTGGAACATACCATACATCTGAAAGCTCTCTAATAAGACCATCGTGCATTAGCAATTCAATCTTCCCGATTCCTACCTTCTTACAAGGTGCATCATTTCCCATCAAAACTACACCACCATCCATATACTCCAAAGAAGTAAACCACTCCTTTTTCCAAGACATATGATAGGAGGCTGCTGTATCAAGAAACCATACTTCTTGATAAAGTGAGGGACTAGAAGCAAGTGCAAAAGAAAAATCCTCGCCACTTTCTAAATTATCAACAGTCACATTTGCAGTCGAATTTCCCTTATTTCGTAGCTTTGGACAATCCTTTTTCCAATGCCCCCTTTCATGACAGAAAGCACATTCATCTTTGGCCGGTATTTTCCTGTCCTTCGAAACTCCTCTCGATTTGGAACGAGATTTGTTTCCCTTTTTCCCAGATTTGGACTCAGATCTGGTCTCAGTCCTGCCCCTTACAATCAAAGCTTCAGAAGTTTCTCTATCAACCATTTTATCCCTTCTCCTAGTTTCATTATTCAACAAAGCATTTGCAACATCTTCATATTTCACAGTATCTTTTCCATATAATAAAGTAGTTGCTAAATGATCATAACTTTCAGGTAATGAATTCAACAGAATTAGGGCTTTATCTTCATCCTTAATTTGCTCATCCAAATTTAACAAATCAGCCAACAATTTATTAAATGATTCAACATGAGCATTCATAGACATACCTTCCGTATAGGTGAAGCGAAAAAGTCTCTTCTTCAAATACAGCCGATTCTCCAAACTTTTCCTCATGTATTTGTCTTCGAGTTTCTTCCACAACACCGCAGCAATGGTATCCCTCATCAAATCATACTTCTGAGCCTTCTCAATAAAGTGCTGAATAGTCCCACATGCAACTCGATTCAACTTCTTCCAATCTGCTTCGGACATATCCTTTGGTTTTTCTTTCTCCAAAGCAACATCTTGTTCTTGTTGAACAAGAACATCCAACACCTCACATTGCCACATCCCAAAATTGTTTGTCCCATCAAATTTTTCAACTTCAAATTTTGCGTTGTGAATCGTTGTTCTTGACGAACTTGATCCCACAACATCCTTGGTTGCATCTGCATCACCCGCCATCTCCCTCTAGGTCGAACCAACAGCTCTGATACCACTTGTTGTGCGGAATACAAATCAAACCAACAATCAAACGAGAGTAACAGCGAGAAAACACAGAAAAGCAAGCAACACAAGAACACAAGATTTACGTGGTTCGGCAAAACGATGCCTACATCCACAAGGGGCGGTTGGGGTTTCTTTACTATGTTCTCCAATGGGCAAACAAAACCTTTACAAGAGATGACGGCTGCAAAATCCGAATAAGGTGTTACAATTTACAAAACCCTAACGGGTGTATTTATAGGGAAACTATTGGGCCTTTCGAATTGGGCCGAATCTGAATCCAAAACCCGCCGACAATCGACTGGTCTTCATACCAGTCGACTGGTACTTCCTTCGGGACGGTCGACTGACTCCCACATACAGTCGACTGCTGCTGCTGTATTCTCAGTCTTCGAAAAACTCCTCTCTGGACAGTCGACTGCTCCTCCATCCAGTCGACTGAAGCTCTGAAACTTTCGAACACTGCAGATACCAAATACCAGAATCGAGCCATTATCCTACAACATGTTCCTTCTTTTAAATTTAATCCTCTTGAGCTTAAGAAACTTACAAATAATCTTAATTGCTTCGTGACATTATTTTTTTGAGTATCTCTCGACGAAGACAGTAATTTGGACGAGATAGAAGAGAGATTTGAGACCACAATGAGAAAGGAAGATAGAAAGGTTTTGAGATGTTTATCCTACGTGCTTTGTAGTTGAGTGACTTAGCTGACTGTGTTCATACTTACGAAGTACGAACATATAGAAAAAGTTCTATAGTGTGTTTGGTTTGGTGTTGTTTTTTTTTTTTTCCCTAAAAACACCAAAACCTTTGGTTTGGTTTTCTTTTTAAAAGAGTTTTCACAAAACAAGTTTTCTCTTTTTCCTTTACTCTCTTCTCTCTCTACACAAGTTACCCCTCTTTACTCCTATCTCTCCTTGACTTAGTTCACCTGCCTCCTCCCTTCTCGATTTTTTCGCTCGAAACCAGATTTGAGTGAATATCCACCCAAAATCAACGATTTTGGAATTATTTTGCGCCAAATCTACTCCACCTTAACTTCTTTGTCCCTTGCGGAGAGCATACTACTCTCGAAAACATCGTATTTGGTGGGGGTGAGCGACCGATTTAGTGTTGATGGTTTGTGAGACCTGATCTGCTTACAAGAGAAGGTATAGTCGACAACGGGCAAGTCGAATCAAATGCCGATTGAAGCTTGAATCTGTTGGTGACAATTTCTTTGCTCTTCAAACCAAGCAAACGAAGGTATGATCTGATTGGAACCTATTTTCTCCCTTGTTACAAGGCTATGATTTCCATTCATAAGAAGATAATCCAGATCCGTAGGCCAATTTTTATTTTATTTTTTTCTTCATAATTTTTTTTACGGACTGATTTGAAGGATTATAGACTGTGAATGGGGTGAATTTGGAGATGATGACTTCTGATCCTATGGCCAGATCCGTGGGCCAAAACTGGTTTTTTTATGTTTTTTTTTTTTTTTTTAAGGACTGATTTGAGGGATTATAGACTGTGAATGGGATGGATTTGGAGATGATGACTTCTGATCCTATGGTCAACTAATTATTTGATTAAAATGAGGGTTCATTTTGTTTCTGTGAAAAAAATGTTTCAAATCCTACATTGGAGATACAAGAAGTCCTCAATTTTTAATTTGCTGACTTCCGCAAATAAGTTCGGATCATTCTTTAAGTGCAGCAATTTGTCATTGTTGTTTATTATTTACCGTTTCTTTTCCTAATATAGATGACTAGTATGGGAAAGGAGAAGGAGATGGAGGTGGATGATGATGTTGGGTTATGGAATCCAAGTGTTGTGCGGGTATTTGTGAATCTTATAGAGGAGGCGGTAGACCAAAATAGTCTCAAAAGTTCGACATTTGAAGCCAAAGTCTGGCAACGATTTGTACAACATATGAAATACATGTGTAATCGTACATTCACGGTTAAACAATTAAAGAAAAAACATTCCAGACTGAGAATTAATTGGAGGGAGTTTGAGACTCTGAAGAAGCAGAGTGGTTTGGGTTAGGATGAAGAGAACCAAACAGTCATTTGCGAGAAGGAGGTTTGGGACAACTATGTTAAGGTTCATGTATAACTTCATTTTTATAATAGTCTGTGATTATGTTCTTATTATACTTAACCATGACCTTACTCCTTGTAAATTAACAACACAAATTTTGATTAGGCACACCCTGCGGCAAAAATATTCAAGTCAAAGGGATTGGCAAATTATGATGCTTAGACCAAAATTTTTCAGGGGTCTACTGTCCGGGGCTTTGTTTCTAGGGCTTCAACACAAAGGATGTATGACTCCGATGAGGAACGAAGGGTCAATTATGAGTTTGCCCACCCCAATCCACCATATGTAGATGTACTTGATGAGGATGACGATGCACCGATAGGTTCGGGGTCGGGGTCTCGCAAGAGACGATTTGGTGCATCAAGTGGTCGAGCAACAAAAAGCTCGAAGATGGATATGTGCCTTGATTCGTATTTGGAAACTCAGGAGGTAAAAAGAGACAAGTATAGGAAGAAAATGGGCGACCAAAGTAATCCCTCGGTTGAACAAGATTCTTCCTCCCTTGATCAATGCATTGACATAATTAATGCCATGTCTGGGCTTGATTACAAACAGACAGGGAAGGCACTTGATGCGTTAGTTGAAAGCCCTCAGTGGCGTCATGCCTTCCTTCGTATGACCCAGGATGTTAGGGAGAGATGGGTGAAGTGTCGTGGTGAGCAGTAGGGATCCCACTAGTTTGAGTGGATCCATCATATCCAAATTGTTTATTTCTTTTAACAATTTTTATTTATTTGTGTGTGATTTATTGTATTCTAAATATTTAATGGCAGAACGTGGTGGTTTTTTAAAAATTGATTATTTTTTAATTGTAAATGCATTTGCTATTAGTAGCTGTTGTTGCTATATTTTTTTTGTCTAAGTTTAACAATGTTACATAACATAAGATGTTAGGATAAAATTCTGTAAATAATCTCCACTATTGTCGTAGTATTAAAGTTTGAACTTACTTTATGCAACTGAATTCTACTTTTGTCAGATTGAAGTACTATTGCAAGTGCTACCATAGTGATGGACACGTCTTCATCTGATAGTGACGGTCTGGATGACTTGATGGAACTCCAGTTCCTACAGGCCATCTCTGAAAAAAATCCACAATGCACTCGAAAACTAATATGACGTGAATATTTGCAAGAAATTCTAGATGGTCCATCGGATAAGTTTCATCGCATATTCCATATGAATCAAGATTCTTTTTTGGCTTTGTGTCGTTTTCTGAAAAATGGCAACTACCTCGAGGAAATAGAGGAGGAAGCCCGATGTAGACGCGTCTTTTGAAGAAAGTGTTGCCATTTTTTGTTCATTGTCGGTCATAGTCATAGAATGCGAGGAGCTGCTGATAGGTTTCAACACTCGCTTGAAAGAATCGAGCGACATTTTACAGATGTTTTGAAAGGTTTGGCAAGAGCAACCACAGTTCTAATTACTCCCCCGAACACTACACGTATGCATGAAAGGATCACTAATTCCACGGACTTTTATCTATGGTTTAAGGTATTTTGTTACCTCCATCCTGACTAACATATGATTATAATATTTCAAAGTTTACTAAAGTTGTAGGTTTCAAATTCATTAATGTAGGGAGCTATCGGTGCTGCTGATGGCACATTAATCGATGCTTCGGTACCTGCTAGTTGAAACAATGCTTGTCATGGACGAAAGGGTAATATAACTCAAAATGTGCTGGCCGCCTGTGATTTTGATATGATGTTCACATTTGTTTATGCGGGATAGGAAGGAAGTGCTAACGACTCCCATGTAATACAGAGTGCATTATCACAAGGATTGTTGCAAATCCCTCCCGATGAAAAATATTATTTAGTAAATTGTGGTTACACGAATATGCCCGGCTTTTTGGCTCCCTACCGTGGTGAGCCATATCACTTGCAGGACTTTCAAGGGGCCAACCATGCACCAACCCAACCTAGGCAACCTTTTAATAAAATGCATGCAAGGCTATGAAATGTCAATGAAAGAACCTTTGGTGTATTCAAAAAAAGGTTTTCCATCTTCAGCCACATGACAAACTACTATTTTACAAGACAGGTTATAATGGTCATAGCATGTTGTGCACTTCATAATTTTATACGTAGATATTCAGCGGACGATACTTTTTTTGAGAAATTTGTAGATGAACAATTAATTTATCATCAACAAAATGAAGATATCGCATCCACATCTCAATGGTTGGATTTTTCATCTTCCCAATTGAATCGTATGAGTACGAAAAGAGATGAAATTGCTACGGCAATGTGGAATGCGAGACATTGATGTAATTTTGATAAAACTGTTTCATTGTATCATTTACTGTTATGAATATAATATTTTATGTACTGTTTGAGATGGTATCTTGACCATTTACTGATGACCAGGCACTGCACATGGTACCAGTTTTGTTAGCAACAATGGTCAGAAGAATGAAAGGAGTTGTCAGTAACAGGAAGTGCTTTTATTATCATTTTTTTTACTCACGAAGATGATGTCGTTATAGGCAACGATGAAATGCACAACTCAATTTTGAATGTGTGCCCCCCTCCCTCCCTCCCTCTTTTTGCTTAGTTGTACTGTATATTGCAGATATTGAAAATATCAAAACTATGAGTGAATATCCACGGAAATGATGTGTAATAGCCTTTAAGCTGATCTGTGGTTTATGTTTAGAATTATGTGAAGTAAGAATGAATCCATTATGTGAAGTCAAAATGATGAAATCATTTCTTGATGTCAAGGGGGGTGGACAATTTAATTAGTACTACTAAGCATGGCATTGTCAAAAATGCAGCCCTAGACTGGAGTTTTTATGATTTATATGAACAATTGTTCTATACAACCATGTTCTGAGCCTACGACTAATTTGATCATTTTTGCTTATTCACATGGCTTTGTTCTAGTATTTGATTTCATGGTCATCTTTGGAGGATACATATAAATTTGTTTTTATTTCCTTCACCTGCTTCATTTGCTTTAATTGTACACAGTACTGCCATCAGAATCCATCATAACATCAGAAGCCATGAGCAGCAGCAGAACCCATCACAGGAAGGTAATTGTACACAGTATGGAAATTCTACAGAGGAAGAAATCAATGGTTTAATTTAATAGCATCAGAAGCCATCATCTCTATATTCAAATGAGCCACATGTACTATTTTGTGTTTGGTTGGTAGAAATTGACACTCGTGGAGATGATGATGATGTATTCTGATCCTATATAACCTTTGGAGTATTGAAATTACCAAACACTAGTAACCACAAACATGCTAGGAGGTAGTAACGAAACAGAAATATGTACTGAATTTTGTAGATGTCCATCTGAGGAACCTGGAGATGATGGCTACTGATGAGATGCTTCTTAACTTGACTATTGATTTCTTCATATTTAAAAGATCTCATTGCGTTACCTTCCTGTGATGGGTATTGTTGCTGCTCATGGCTTGTGATGGCTACTTGGTAGATTGTGATGGCTTCTTCTTGCAGGTGAAGGGTGGAAGCAGGTGAAGGAAGTAAAGGAGAGATAGAAGTAAAGAGGGAGTAAAGTGCTCGTGTATAGAGAGAAGAGAGTATAAAGAAAAATGATTCTGAATGAAGGAGTTTTGTGAAAACTCTCTTGAAAGAAAACTCAAACCAAACAGGTTTTGGGGTTTTTTTCCCTGGCTTCTTCTTGCTTTATAAAGGATGAAGGCTTGGGTTTCACTTTCAAAATTAGTTTCTTGTTACATCCCTTATAACTATAAAGGCTCGTCAAAATTGTCATGGGTAACTCAAAATCAGATTGTGAATTACTAGTTACCAAATACAGAAAAATTTCTACAATATTCTGTACATGTGCCTCTCATGAATCTGGAGATTCTGGCTTCTGATCCTATTTAAGCAAACTATTGATTTCTTCCTTTGTAATATTCCCACACTGTGTACAAGATTCTTCCTGTGATGGGTATTGCTGCTGCTCATGGCTTCTTATGGCTTCTGATTGATTGTGATGACTTCTTCTTCCTTTATAAGGGATTGTGGTATGAATTTCACTTTCAAAATAACCTTCTTGTTACTATGCTATTAACTGTGAAGGATTCTGATGCTTGTGATGGCATCTCATGCTTGGATAAAATCTTTCTAATAAAATTTGTACATGTGCCTCAGATGAATCTGAAGATGATGGCTTTATGATAGTATAAATTTTCCATGTTGTGTACAATTTCCTTGCGGGGATGGCATCTGATGCTGCTCATGGCTTCTGATGTTTATGATGGATTCTGATGGCTTCTGATGCTGTGATGCTTCTGATGATGTGATGGCTTCTGATGCATGCAGTTTCGGTGGAAGTGCTTCTTGTCATATGTTTGTTGTCAGTCTCCATCTAACAGGAAGTGCTTCATTTAATTGTTTTTAATCACCCTTACTCTTTTATCTCTATCAGTCTAGGCAATGATGAATAATCAAAACTTATGATGCGTGTGATTGATAATGAAAGCATCTGATGCTTTATAAGGTAATAAAAGTCATCCTATCAACATTGATCATTTTCATTATTGGCATGGCATTCAAATGCATTACAATACATGATTAGAACTAGTTGGCATGGCATTCAAATGCAACCCTAGACTAATCTTCATGTTTTATTCAAACATTTTTTTCTATACACAAGTGTTCTGAGCCTACGACTAATTGAATCCTTTAAATATTACCTGTATTTCGTTTCGTGATTAATTTTTTAACAATATGATTCAATCCTTACCAGGAAGAAGATTGGTATCAGAAATAGCAGCTGAACTTCTTTTTTACAACTGCGACTGTGTTGCGCAATTGGGTATTGATATCCTGCACTTCTTAATTGGGTTTTTTTGTTTTGTTCTAATGCTGCTCATGGCTTTTAATGCTTCTGATGGATTGTGA
The DNA here is from genome assembly GCA_017893485.1 of Hemerocallis citrina. Classification (NCBI taxonomy): domain Eukaryota; kingdom Viridiplantae; phylum Streptophyta; class Magnoliopsida; order Asparagales; family Asphodelaceae; genus Hemerocallis; species Hemerocallis citrina. The sequence goes on along the minus strand of CM030359.1, from coordinate 433,116,850 downwards.
AACCTTGTAATGCTTTATAAGGGAAAAGGTCTGATGTTTTAGTTTGAAAAATATGCTTTACCTTCTTGTTGATTTGTTATAACTGTGAAGGCTTCAATTTGGACTGCATTGGGATGCTTCTGATGGCTTCTCATGCTTTACCGACCCCTAACCCCTCGACGCTCTGAGGTCAGGTCGAGCACCAGGGTAGCTTTCTCAAGGGAAAGCTCTCAGGCTCGCTAAGACCCTTGCCGACCACTAAACCCTCGACGCTCCGAGGTCAGGTCGAGCACCATGGTAGCTTTCTTAAAGGAAAGCTCTCAGGAATGCCTACACCTTGCCGACCCCTAAACCCTTGACGCTCCGAGGTCAGGTCGAGCACCAGGGTAGCTTTCTCACAGGAAAGCGCACGGGCTCACCAACACCCTTGCCGACCCCTAATCCCTCGACGCTCCGAGGTCAGGTCGAGCACTAGGGTAGCTTTCTCAAGGGAAAGCTCTCAGGCTCGTCAACACCCTTGCCGAACCCTAATCCCTCGATGCTCTGAGGTCAGGTCGAGCACCAGGATAGCTTTCTCACAGAAAGCGCACAGGCTCGCCAACACCCTTGCCGACCCCTAAACCCTCGACGCTCCGAGGTCAGGTCGAGCACCAGGGTAGCTTTCTCATGGGAAAGCTCTCAGGGTCGCCAACACCTTGCCGACCCCAAATCCCTCAGCGATCCGAGGTCAGGTCGAGCACCAGGGTAGCTAACCACACCTCGGCCATCGAGGCTCCGCCCAACTAAGGACATACCCTCGTGCTTCGGAAAAGCCCACGGTCGAAGACCAGGCACTCGGTCCCCGAGCCAACCTCAGCCTCGGCGGCGACAATGAATGCCTTCAGGAACCTCCTCCACGACCAAAACTAATCCTCCACGGCTAGCTCGCACACCCTTACAGGAGTGGGGGGCTTACGACATAGGGGGAAAATGGCCTGGCCCATCCTAGGCCACCCGATCTCCTAAAAAAGTACTCACCCTTGATCATCAGATCAGACTTAAGGCCCATGGGCTTCTTCTACACTAGGCCCACAGCCATGCAAGTCCAGACCCGGCCCAAACGGATCCAGAACCGTTTGACATGCCTATAAATACCATGCCCTCTACCACCTTCAAAGGTAATCAATCTTTTCCCTCTTAAACCCTAGTTACTGTTACCCTACTTCAGTGACTAACTAAACCGTCGGACCCGGTGTTCCTAGGCCGAGTGCAGGTACATGAGACTCCCGGATCCGAGCTGCCAGATCCGAGCAGAGCCTCCAGCTCCGAGCCAAGTAGCCGACCTCCGCCTCTATTCCCGATCAGGTCCCTTGGCCGAGGGTCGGGCGTACCATCCAATACCGTATCCTTCCACTAAACAAACAAATAGAACTCACACATATTGCATCCACACCTCCCAAAAACAAACAACATCAAAGTACAACTCTATCATGGATCTGTCTCATCTTTAATGCATCTTGACATGAGATTCCTAGCACCATAAATAACATATGAAATTAGTGTGTGTGTGTGTGTGTGTGGGGGGGGGGGGGGGGGGGGGGGGGGGGGGGGACAGTAGTATCTGGAATGGTGGAAATTGGGGGTAGGTGAGAGTGATGGGCTGAACGTGTATGTGAGTGGGAGTTACCAAAAAAACGATTAGTAAATGGGGGTAGGTGGGAGTGATGGGCTGAACGTACATGTGTTGACATTGAACGTCTAATTTGTATAGGTATTTAATTTGGAGTCTGCAAAGTACTCATTGAATACCTCGTTAACAGTGTTGACATTGACATCTATTTTGAATAGGTATTTAATTTGTCTGATATCAGGAGTGGAGTCCACAGATAAAGGTAATCGTTGTGTTGATACTGACATCTAATTTGAATAAGCATTTAATTTGTTCGACAGCAGGAGTCCACAGACAAAGGTACTGTTGCCAAAACCCATTAGAGCATTTGTAGTCGTTGTGACCCATTTTTTGGGTATTTGGCAAATGGAAATAGAAAATTTGACTGCGCGCTGTAGTGTTCGAAACCCAAAATTTGGTCAGATGAAGGATTATCTTTCGTCTCAAAAGATTTTTTTTTTCAAATTTGGCTGATTTTCCACACAAAAGGACAAAAAAAAAATTTAAAAATAAAACTCCAAAAGTGAGGGACGGTGGATAATGCACCGTCCCAACACTTTTGTCTTTAGCAAAATTGTTAGGACGGTGTATTATCGACCGTCCGACAACAATTTTATTATTATTTTTTTAAAAAATTTTGGGACGGCACTTTATCTTTCGTCGGATCAATTCTTCGTACGTCTAACCTTTGATCTTTCGTCTCTTTCGTCTCGTTTAAGGGACGAAAGATAATGTATCGTCAGCTATATTATGACTTTTGCCAAACCGCCTTCTATATTTGACAGTCAACTGTTCATGCGACACCCAAAATTTGGGTTTTTGGCAGACGACAACAGCGATTTATTTTCCATTTTTTGGGTATTGCCCACGGTCTACAGATGCTCTTAAGGAAGAGCAAGGCAGAAAAGAAAATTGCCAAACAAGTGATTGATTATATACTGTACAAAATATATGAAGAACAAAGGTACTTCTACATCAACCCAAAAAAAAAACACTGTTTTTTTGTAATTTTTTTCTAGTATCTAAAGAGCAAGCTAGCTAATGCAGTGTACAGTGACTGTTTGAAATAGTGGAGGTCTCAGAATTTTTCTGTCTTCAACACCAGCTCCTTCAATAATTCATTCTATTGATATCCAAGTTGGAAATTATCATCCATATACATCTCTTCTCTTCGAATAAAACAAATTATAATCCCACAAAGTAAATGCAGCAGATTCTGTATGAATCCATCCAGTAATCATGCCTTAAAACATTGTAAATTCTTGAACCTATAAAACAAAAATTAACACAGAATTCAAACCCAACGGCATAATAATCCTCAAGCACGGAGATAAATCTCACATACAATGCACCTGTCAAAATAATATAATTTCGATAATAAACGACCATTTTCATTCTATTGATAAACGACCACTTTTACTTTCATGCAAACATTCTACAAACATCGAGCTTCAAGTTAAACATACATATTCTTTTGATTTAATCAGCTACACTTCTCAAAAACTTTTTAACTTAAAATATGAACAATCAACAATGACAAATGCGGTCAGAACAGACACTGAAGAACAGAAAGACGAGAAGTCTGTAACGCTAAATAAAATGTCTACATCCAATATATTAACGCAAAAACCAGAGTCTACTGCTTACAAATACAAACGCTCTTTCATCTGATCATTGGAATTCTTGCAAATGTTACTTCACAGCAAAGCTTCCATCTTAAACAAACCTCTTCATTTCCTGCAGCTAACGATTAGGTCTATTCAGAAAGGAGATTTTGCATCAGAGAAAAGAAAATGTTTAGGCAGTTCAGAAACAAATTGAAACAATAGTGATTTGGTAATGCAACATTAAATGAGAACCTTACATTATTACGCGTGTGGAAGTCAGTTTCTTTTCCTGTTCTTTTCTGTTTCTAAGGACTAAATACACATGAAAACATTCTGAACAGCTTGAGAATAACATTGATGCGTGTAATTTTATACATGATTTTATTACTCTTTTTATACATTAAAATTGCTAGTTCTCGTTGATTTCTTCAAAATTGATATTCTTTCCATTGATTTTATTTATTTATTTGATTTTGAAGGAATGAGATTGATTAATGCAAAAAGATGAACATTTTGGTAAAATCAACGAAGAAAATAAGGATAAAGCATTTAATATTTAAATTTGTTTTTATACGAAGATTTTTGGAAAAATAAAGGACTCGAAAACATACTTTACAATTTGGTGCTAAAAAAAGTCAATAGAAAATATTATTATCAATTAGGGGTTGGAATGAAATTATACAATTTTAAAAGTACGAATTGATGGATGAGGAAAGAGTTAAAAAATTAGTTGATTAGGTTAATAGATTAATCTTAATCTAAATATTCTAATTAATTAATTAATTATTTAACTAAACTTAATTAACTAACCTAACCCTATTCTCTTTCTCCTATATAAACAGCAACAACCGAAGGGGGACTTCGGAAATCGGCTCAGGGAGGCGGCACGAGATCCGAGGGGGGATTTCGCCAGGAGAGAAAAAAGGAGAAATAGGGGATGGCGTGAGATCCAGGAAAGGAAGAAAGAAAAAGAAAAAGAAAAAGAAAAGTTGGCGGCTGGACTTCGTGGCTCGGATTTCGAGACGTCGATTTTCGCCAAAGACAAGAGTTTTTCTTCTTTGTTTTCTGATTTTTATTATGCAATCAAAGAACATGTTTGTTAGTTGCAAATTTATTATGAACTAATTTTATTTTTATAGGACTTTGATGTAGCCTAGTTTTGATAGCACAATTTTAATTTCATATTATTTTTCAATTTTTCAATGGTTGTGTATTTAATTTTTGTTCTTAAAGCTTACAATTGTTTAGCCAACTTTTGTATGATTTATTAAATCATGGAGAGACCGAACTGGTAATTTGTGATTTCGAATTAATAAAATTAAACACCGTTACGAGAGCGAACCGCTGTTAATGTGACCGTTAAGAAATCCATAAACCTTGATGAATTTTCAATTAGTAATTTGTGCATGAATTATGACAAGTAATTAGTTGAGAATATTTTTGATATTGCTTGAAAGAGAATATTGAATAATTTGGGAATTTTGGTCTACAACTTGGAAAAATAATACTTTTATTCACATGGAATTGTAAATTGTGTGGGATTAACTAGGTGAAATCGAAAGCACTAGAATTTGTTTTGCCATTAACAAATCACAAAAATTTTAGATTTTCGTTCTCTTAATTAATTTAGTCCTTTCTTTTAGATTAATTTAATTTAGTTGCTTTATTTATCATATTTTTGATTTTCCAAATAGTAGTTAATCTAGTAAACTTTGGTACTCAATAAAATAATTGGTCCTTGTGGGTTCGACACTCTTTTCACTTAACTATACTACTTGTTGCGATTTTGTACACTTGCAAATAATTCCCATCAAACATCTACGATATCGAAGGTAGGAGGACAATGGCTATCAATTAGCCCACAAAGTACAGCAACTGCTCACCTTAAAGAAATGTTGGCTTACTTAAAAAGCTTTGGGTTTTTGAAAGATTTTATGGTAAATAATACATTTGCAACTAGCTTGTTATGGTTAGACTTCTAATGTGTCGATCTGGGTGGTTAACTAGCAGCATAGGCTGTAACATTGTGTTTTTTATCACAAATACTGTTGTAATGTTTCTATGGCTCGACCGAATTCACGTCTATTAAACAAATCAGGGTATAGTATTTGTGCATATCCAATCCAACATTACCCTTAGTCATGATCATGATTACCAACATTTATAAGAACACAAATGATCGGTTATATGTAGGCACTGAAATTGTGGTACATATTATGTCTAATTATTTGGAAACGTTTAATAGTTTTTACCTTTTAACTGAGATAGTACTGGAAGAACTGCCAGGAAACTTAATTTATGATGACAACATACAGTAAGATGCTCTGGAGTCTCCATAAAGCAACAAAGGAAATTACTCAAAATAAAATTGCTGAGAAATACAACTGTCAGCACATGAAAATCTTAAACTAGCACGGCAATAACTTTCAACTCATAAATTTAGTAACTCCGATTGAAACCACAAAGAAAAGTATCTTAGTGCTTGAAACGGTGTACCCACCCACCCTCTCCGAACCATGATCCGGATCTCGTGATACAATTCACAGGGAGTTCTCGATCTTAGATCCCTTAAACTAGCGATCCTCGTAATGATTTTTCCTATTTCTCCGAAACGAACACCCTCATTTATTAACCCATCAACTTGTTATCAACTACCATCAATCCATCATTGAGTTAAAATGGATTACTACTCCTATATTTAGAAGAGCAGGTGATTAATAATTAAATATATTACTGTCTCTCTTTCTTCTCTCTGCACAAATAAAACTCAAATGAGCAATTTGAGTCTACTGACCCACCCTACCCCCTACCCCCTCCGTACCACATACCGCTCAAGGCCGCATACTGAGATCCCATACACGTAGAAACGTACCATGAACCTGTTAACACGGGCCCAAAATTCATGTAATACGGATTTCTTGCAATCAAATGAAGGACACTTTCGCTTACAATTATAAGCACTTGCATGCATGCCCTTTAAAACAGGTTCTACGTAGAAAGAAAAGGAATATAAAGAAACAGTGCCGAGACACCTATTAGTGTTGATCATTAACAACATTAGATAAAAATATCCATCATTGGAAAGATCTTTCTTTCAAATAAGTGCAGGTGCTTTCTATAAGGCCCACCAATAAATGCTAACATATACTGCATCCGTGAATATACCAATGTTGCAAATAATGGTTGTTTTGAGAAATTTCGTTTAAAATTTATTCAACCATTGATACAAAGTAAGCAAAATATAGAAGAGGTGTTTTTTATTTTGAAAGATTATACCCTCAAATTTTGCTAATTTATCACAGTTTAGGTCAGTCGGTGTGCCTTACCCAACTACAGGGACCTATTTAAAATAAATTAACAAACCGAAGAACTTAATCGATTTTAGCAAAAGACATGGCAACAAACAAAGATGATATCCCAAGAGCATTGACAAACAAGATGAGAAGAAAAACCAAAAATATAAAATAACATACCATAACTAAAGCTGAGAATCGCAGGTTGCCTTGTTATGCCCAACTACCTTGCATCTACTGCACCTGAGTGGTCTTATACTTGTCTTATGGGGATTAATTCGCTTCCTCTTTGGCCTTCCTGGTGGGCGATTAGTTGGCGGAGGATATGAAGAAGGAGGAACAAAGAACTTCATCTCCGAAATATCAGGTATCCGTTGAATTGGTTCCAAATACGTCAAAAGATAACTGTCTTTCCTAAAATATCTTGAGCAATAGTCATACATAGATTTGTCTACACGATCAAAGACTGCAATTGCATGCATACAAGGAAGACCAGTAACCTGCCACCTTCTGCACGTGCATTCCCAACTACCGATGTTTACGACATTTACTGTACTACTGCGGACCTCAAACATGGTTTCAGTAGAACATATTACGTTGAGTGTTCGCGACCTAGCCAGTTCTTTCTGCAACTTCTTTTCAAGGCTTGGAGTCAAGGTTCCCTCCCACATGCTAGCAGCCTGTTGGCGTGAATATGCAGTATCCATCGTCTTTGTCAGTAATGTGTGCATTATTTGGACTGCAGATGTCTCATCTTTCATAGGTATCCATTTTGTCAGCGAATCTACAATATCAGATGAAAGGTGCCCATATCGAGGACCCACAAAAAGGGCATTTGACCATTGATCAGGCTTTGTAGATGTTACCCACTTAGCTACATCCTTCGAAATGCTATTAATTCTATCAATAAATGCATCAAAATCTTCGACTAAATAAGATTGGGCTGCACCTATAAGACCATCAACCATCGCTTCCTTCACTTGGTTCGACCATGGCCCCTTCTTCAGCTCTGCCTTGAAGTCCTCAATCAGATGAGAGAGAGAATAACTGTGGTAACAATCCTCGAAAATTCTAGGCACCAATTCATCCAAACCTTTTCGCCTGGTTGACACAATTGTAAATTTATGATATGCATTTATTGCATATTTCAACTGTACTAAAAACCAATGCCAGCTGTCAGGAGTCTCGTCCTCAACAGTAGCAAAGGCTATAGGGAATATTTCATCATTTCCATCAACTGAAGCTGCAACTAATACCTTCCAATCATTATTTAAATTGAGACATATTCGATCAAGGAAAATAAGAGGGCGGCAACCCTGCTCAAAACCATGTAGAGAGGCATAGAAGGAAACAAAAAAGCGACGGATTTTTGCATCAACAGATGTTGTTATCATGGTTACACTGCCTGGGTTAGTCCTCATAATCTGTTCACATAGCCATGGCAACTGGTTATATGTCTCTTCCTGCAACATGTGAATCTCTTTCTGTGCAGCCTCTTTTGCATGCCATGCTTGACAGTAGCTCAAATGAATCCCATATTCTTGATAAAGGTCTCTTGCAATATCTCTGGGTCTAGATTCTGGATTATCAAGCACTTTTCTTCTGATAATATTTGATAACCATTGTTTTTTTTGCTCGGGGTTGAACATTTTCACCGGCTTTTACTCCACATGTATGTACATTATTGAACCTCTTAAGCACAAATTTCTTCTTACGAGCTGAGCGAGATGCATGTATCCTCCATGGACAGTTCTCTGAGACGCACTTGGCAGTAACACGTGCATGTTCATTCTTAACAAATCTGTATTTGAAACCCTTGGCAAAAGCATATTTGCACAAATCATCGCGAAAGGCCCTCACGTTTTCAAATTCTTGCCCTACATCAGTGATAATGTTGGCCCAAGATACGGTTGACTCCTGCGATCCAAGATAATCAATAGCATCCATAGACATGCCAATGGGATTTGTATCATCCATAATGTTCATGATGTCACTGCAAAAGAGCAAACACTTCACATTATTTTTTTTAATATTTCACATATACAGAGAGGTCTTATGGAAGAATACCTATTGGGATCCATCCTCTCCAAAGCATCGGATTCAAACCTCTCCTGTCTATTAATGTCAATTATAGGGAGTGCTGGGACAACTGGATCTGGATCATCTGCAACAATTCTGGTTGAAATACCAGAATATAAATATAAATATAAACATAAATATATAAAAGTAAACAGTAATATAATACTAATAAACAACCCCATCTGAAAAGGCCCCATATATACCTACAGCCGGGGGGGAAATAAAAGAACGACAAATAATCTACTGGCATTTATATCTATTTCAGATTATGTCCTGTTTACCTTGCTTTAAAAACTTACTTATTCTACCTTAACTAATTAACAAAGAAGTTGTGTGAACCCCACATCATTTAATATCTTTATAGCAAACTTTTTTTTCGTAGCGAACAGGCCAGGTGTAGAGAGAGGCACATTGAGCAAATCGAGCAAATATAGCATTTATTTGCAAGCCATAATTTTCAACCAATAACAGTTAATTATGTACAGTTATTTAGATATCTTTAAATGAGTGGTAAAACTATATCTCAACCAACACCTGTCTTATCCATTTGAAGTTCTGCTCTTCTGATTAACATGTGTAGCTCACATGCACATGAATCTAGACATACAGGGGGGTATATGGTATGTGTAATCCGAAGGGTATCTGAGATTTCAGTAGGAATACATTGTTTGCATACCGGCATTGAACTGTGCTACAGGGGTGGTCCCTTCTAATAATTACCATGTTTAGTGTAACACAAGCATTGAACTGTGATAGAAGGATTCCCACCAGTGATTATGGGAATAATGGATTCTCCCCCTATAAAGGAACGCTCCTAATAATAGATATCTAATTTGCCCCCATTGCTATATATCCTTAAATTAGGGATGGCATCCGGGTCGGGTCGACCCGCGATCCGCCCGCAACCGGTCCGCTTGGACCCGACCCGCGTCGACCCGGTTCAGGTTCGGGTCAAGCCCGATACCTTTACCGAGTTGAACCGGGTCGGCAAAAACCCAAACCAAACCCGCTCGACCCGGTCCACGCAACCCGGAACCCGATACGACCCGACCCGAACCGTGACCCGCCGGGTCTGTGGATTCGACCCGTTTGGTTTTTTAAAAATTTTTTCCTGTTTTTTTAAACTTTTTTTGCTGCAAAATATATGTATATATGTATATATATACTGCAATATATATATATATATACTAGGTTTGCCCGTTGACACGTATCTATGGCACGTCTTCGAAACAGTGCACATTATTTGATCATATAAAATAGTTTTGGAGGTCCAGCAAATTAATTGAAGTAACAAACATATTATATAAGAAACTTTTTGGGGTTCAACAAAAAACATATTATATGATTAATTTTTTTTGAATTATTTTAAAGTTTTTAAATTTTTAATTTTTTAGTTTTTTAATTGTTTTTTTTTAAAATTAAAATTTTTTATTTTCTTAATTTTTTGAATAGAAGAGGGAGGGAGAGAGAGAGAAAATTATTAAATAAATATAAGAGTTGTTTTGAGTGGGGGATTTGAATTTGAGTTTTGGGGGGGGGGGGGGGGGGCTTTGGGAGGAATAAATATGTTTTGTGATGTTAGATCTGGACCTTTGATTTTTTGGGGATTGAAGGAGAGCCACTTGATAACATTCTTTGTGTTTTATTATATAGATATTTTTAAAGTTTTTAAAATTTTAATTTTTTAGTATTTTATATATTAAAAAATTAAGATTAAAATTTTTTTATTTTCTTAATTTTTTGAATAGAAGAGGGAGGGAGAGAGAGAAAAAAAAATTATTAAATAAATATAGGAATTGTTTTGAGTGGGGGATTTGAATTTGAGTTTGGGGGGAAAACTTTTGGGAGGAAAAAATATGTTTTGTGAGGTTAGATCTGGACCTTTGATTTTTTGGGAGATTGAAGGAGCTTTCTTTGTGTTTTATTATATATATATATATATATATATATATATATATATATATATATATAATAAATTACAAAGAAAGCTATCAAGTGGCTCACAATCAATTGCCTCTAAAATTAAAGGCCTAGATCAAACCTCACAAAACATATTTTCCCTCCAAAATTTCAAACCCCAAAACCAAATTTTTTCTCCCAAAACTAAAAAACTTATTACTTTATTACTATCTCTCTCTTCTCTCTTCACTTTTTCATATTTCTCTCTTTCTCTCTCTCCCTATCTCTCTCCCATTCTTTCTATATATTTACTTAGAAATTTAGATTTTCAGAATTTTAATATTTTTTTACACATGTTATTTTGAAAATAGTAAATATCTCTTCAACTCTACACTTAAAGTTCTAAGAAGTTAAATTTTATACCCCCATTTATAATTATTTTTCAATATATACTAATGGAAACATGGACTTCTATTTACAACTAATTATTGTCATACTATTCAAACTAGAGCTACATAATTGTTGTTTTACTGTTTACAGGCTTTTCGTATTTTGTATCGTTCCGAAGACGTGTCGTAGGCACGTGTCCACGGGCAAATCTAGTATATATATATATATATACATATATATATATATATATATACTCTAAAATATTTCAAAATTTAATAAAAAAGTGTAGACATCAAAATTAATTGATTTCTACCCACTACTCAATTAGACAACCTCCACCCTAGTTATTTATAGCCAACTCCACCTCCTCACTTCTCTAATCTCACCAATGTGGAACTAAAAGTTGTCAAAGTTTAAAATCCAAACATATTTAGTCCCACATTTATGAGATTAGAGAAGTGAGGTGGAGTTGGCTATAAATAGCTATGGTGAGGTGGGCTAATTGATTAGTGGGTAGTGAGCAATTAATTTTGGTGTTCACACCAATTTGATATAAAATTTGAAATATTAACCAACTTATTAATAATAAATAAAATAAAAAAAATTAACACAACCTGGGCCAACCTGCGATCCGGTCCGGCCCGAAACGGATTCAATCCAAAAGGGTTCACGGGTTGACCAGGTCGACATTTAGGTATTCCAACCCGGCCCGATTGTTGAGCCAACTCGACCCAAGCCTACCCGCACTCCGGGCGAACCCATCGGGTTTGGGCACGGACTGGTGAGCCCGACTGCCAACCCTACCTTAAATCCCCAAAGACTTTGTCTTCTCCCCACTGTCATCACCATTGCCTCCCTCCCTCCCTACCTTTGTGTGTACAAGTTCGCAAGCATAACCACATTCTCACCCTCTGTATTCTCCTCTCTCTATATAATTCATGGAACACTATATTATTTTTCAGTCTCCAACCACTCACCTTCAATGTATTACTGAAATGTGCATTGCACGTGATTCAGGTAAGGTCGCATGGTTGTTGTAACTATAAAAACGATTTTCTACACTCACTAAATCAAATTCTAAGTTATTAGCAATGTAATGAAGTTTATTACACTGTTGCAGGGTATATTGGAAAACAAAACTATATTGAAACATTCCTGGGAATGTAGTGTCCCCTATAAAATAATGGGTTCCCTTAACCAAGGCACTGCCGACTGGATCGCCTGTTCATTCAGCCACACAATTTCTTTTTTCCCGTTTACACTAAATGAAGGATTACACAATTTGCATTACAATTTGCAATGCAGTGCTTTGAACCAAATGTAGTAACACAGGAACTGTCGTATTACTCAAAGAAAAAGTGTACCAAAGGCTAGAAATCTATTCCCGCCACCAAATCTCTTTGAGGGGGGTAATGGGAGAGGAGTTCTAAAACACACGTTGAGAATTAGGGTGTTTTCAAACTTTGAAGTTAGTGCGAGAGGATGTCAAAGTAGATTTCAAAGTTAGGAGTTTATCAAAAGTAAATTTTAGAAACAAGGGTATTTAATGAAATCCTTCTTTCTTTGTTTCAATAGTCCCAAAAACACACTCCTTAGCCTAAGTTTTTTAGATCATGTTGATTATTCATCTGCTTCCTCCTTGAACGTCAGGTAATTCGTCTATACCATCTTTATTTCTTTTTCCCTCTTTTTTTACTCAAACCAATGTTACTAAAACAGCAAAAACTCGATTTTGATCACACGGGTCAAATTTGTTTTGATCACAAGGGTCAGATTTGTTTCTCCTTTCAGTGTTAGGGTTAGGGAAAAGATATAAATCAGAATGGCTATCGAAGTTTTTAGGTTTAAGGTTTGGAAAGTACCACATAGTGTAACGGTAGTTGGTCATATATTTATTTTTTGATATAACATTGTTCTTGATCGTAGTAGGTTTTCTAGCGAATAACTGTTTGTTTCCTCTATCTAATTAAAATATGTAACTATCATATCTCTGCTATTATATTCCTCAAGAAACTGGGCAACCACATCCTTTAAGTTCAATTTATATATCAACTATTCACCAAAATTTCACATGCATCGTGCATTCGTGCATTATACTATTTTATAATAAAACCAAATTTATAACATATTAGCATGCATCACATGCGTGACTTGCTAGTATCCATATAATAAAACACAAAGAAAGCTATCAAGTGGTTCTCCTTCAATCTCTCCTAAAATCAAAGGCCCAGATCTAATCTTACAAAACATATTTTTCCCCCCAAAAGTTCTCCCCCAAAACTCAAATTCAAATCCCCCACTCAAAACAACTCCTTTATTTATTTAATTATGTCTCTCTCTCTCTCCCTCTCTCTCTCTCTCTCTCTCTCTCTCTCTCTCTCTCTTCAATTCAAAAAATTAAGAAAATAAAAAATTTAAAAAAATTTAAAAGTTCAAAAGATTTTTTTAAAAAAATTTTAAAAAATTAAAAACTTTTAAAATAATTCAAAAGAATAAAAAAGTTTTAAAAAAGTTTTTTAAAATTGTTTTAAAATTTTTTTTTAAAAAAAATTTTACAAATTACTTTTTTTATTTTTAAATTATTTTTGAAATTTAAGAAATTTTTTAAAAATATGAAAATTTATAAAAAAAAATTAAAATAAAAATTTAAAAATCTTAAAAAATTAAAAAATTTTAAAATTTTAAAATCTCAAAGCAAATCCAAATTCAAATCCAATGTCGAACTCCAATCAAGAAGTCGTCGCTGATATCTAATTCGCTGCTGATTCTGTATCGGTGACTCTCCAGTCCCCTCCACCAAATCGAGCGCGAATATCAAGCGACTTCGTATCGGCGATTCCTCTCCACCGAATCGAGAACCTCTATATACGATGCGACGACTCTAATTTCATCTCATTAACCAAATTCTCATTCTAATTTTTAATTTTTTATGTGAAGGGGATTACTCAGTTTTTTGCCGACTCGAATCTTGTGTACATGGGATTTAAGTTCAGAGAGGTATGATTGTTTTGTTTTGGGGTTTAAAAAATTTTAATTTAGTGATTTATTTGATGAGTTTTTTATTGATTTTGATTTAAGGTATACGCAAGTGAAAGATGAATTATTTGGTGGCCTAAATTTGGACTTCCAAATCATAGCAGGACACGTAAGTTGACTAGCAACCTAAAGTAACTTTGCAAATATGCAACATTAATTTCTTTAATACAAGAGAAAATACTATCGTGAAGTGTTCCCTTCACTGGTTATTAGAAACCATGGATAACATAACATATAAGAACTTTCAGTGTATATTTGGATACATAGGATTGGGATGACTGAAGTTTACCACTGAAGGGTGCAAACTCTCCACTCAAGAAAGATAGGTAAAGTAAATTTGTTATTTATCCATTTTGGTTTTTCTTATAAAGGTGCAATGGGAAGACAAAGTGGAGATAAAAGACTTGATTAGCTTGGATTAGAGTTTTTAGTACTTCATGTATTTCATTTTGATTGAAATAATAATAAGAGATATTTCAATCGCAAACTGAGTCTAAGACAAACAAATGTTTAGATTATTGGTATTGTAGATACTTTCACACATGCACTTGCATTACCATTGTATTTAGACATGCTCATAATGGTTATGGAATTAGAGTAAGCTCTATAAAACCTATATGATAATGTCCTTGCATAACTATTACAAGCATCTAAAAGTGATGCTGAAGTTAAATAAAACTCTATGCAGTGTTTCTAACAAACTATATGCATTTCAGGTAAATTCAAGTTAATGATCAAGAAGGCGATGGTTGAGCTTAAAGGTAGATATGCTGCTTTCTCATATAATAAGTTTGCTACTTTAATTAATTTGCTGGACCTCCAAAACTATTTTATATAATCAAATCAAGTGCACCGTTCTGAAGACGTGCCGTAGGCACGTGTCAACGGGAAAACCTAGTTCAAAATTATGATTCACCAATAATCAATTATATAATTTACTTCTTTTGTTGTTGTTATTATTATTAATTCACGTATTCATGTATAACAATACAATAAAAAAGTATATGAAATGAGTGATTTCAAATTTACACGGTGTCTGGTGTTTGAAAATCACAATGAGTCACACAGATTTGAAATCACCTTGGTTTGCTTTTGAAATCATCTTGCTCCTAAAATACCTCTATGTTTATGGAAATCCTTTCCCATTAACACCCCTAGAATTTTGCATTCATGGGAATATGATTCCCGCATCAAATTTTGTAGAAGCCCACGTTCTTAGAAATTTTCCATAAAGTGTACAGAACACCCCCATAATGTGAAAGGGTAACCATGCTATTTTTGGGCTCTGCACCCTTAAACTGATCGAACAAACTCATGAATACTTTTTCATTTCCTACAAATATAAAGATATTTATATGCATAAGGTATTAAAGAAAAGTTTTGTTAGCAATACTTAGCCACTTGGCAACTCTTTATGACCATTTGTTCCATGACTATATTGAATAATTAATTAAGTGAATAACTCAGAGTAACTTACAAAACATACCTGATAGTAACTCTCTCACCAACTTTTCGTTTCCGCTTTTTGTTGTTCTCTGCAGTTTCACCAGTAGCAATGTTCAGAGTGCTTGAATCAGTAACAGCATTCCTATCTCTTGTGACCCTACAGCATAATAATATTATATAGCAAAATGAGGTTTAGGGTTAAAGATGAAACTACTATTGTACAAATACCTTTGGCTATTAGCAGAAGGAGCAGACCTCTGGGATCGAAGGCGGTCAGCCATAGCAGTGTCTACTACAGAGGTACCTGAGTCAGCAGCAATATTCCTCGTTGTTCTATAAAAGAAATAGATCCTTGTATATTATTTAGAACAATGTGGGGGAAAATTGAACCAAAAATCCAAATTATTGATAGAAAAAGGATGTAAGTTACCGAGGTTCAATCTTATGTGATACATAAATGTCTATGGTTAGAGAATTGAAATGAAAATCAATCATGCGTTCAAAATCCTTCTCGCTTGATATTGTGATCAGAGTTCGCTTGTTGATTGGAAGAAAGTATTTGAGAGACATGTTGTTAGTATCAATGTTAAACATGCTGGATAATTCTAACTTCAAGTCATTGAACGGCATGTCACGGTTGATAGTAAGTGCATGAGCTTCTCCACCAATGTACGACATACTTCCATCTTCTTTAGTGACGAAGTCGCCACCAGACTGGCAAATGGCTACAACTGTCCCACCTTCCATGATCAATATCTCAAATTTGTCTGTAAAAAAGGGTAACTTAATTCACATATTAAAACAAGATTGAGTAGGCGAAAAAATAGGGGGTATTTTTTGATATCACCTCAAAAGACTTGCATATTTGGATAATATCCCCAAAGCAACTTAATATATGGAACTAAACCCATAAAACTCTAATTTATATGACATATGCCAAAAAAAATTCTACGTTGATAGTCATGTACAAAGGATATTCAGGGGATGCTTGGGATGCATTGATATAACTTAAGAGTTTAGGCGAGAGTGATATAATACAAAGTATTAAGGAGTACAAAGAAAAATACAGAACTTGATTGGGAGATAGGAAAAAAAACCAAAATTTTCCTAACCGAAATAATAATCATTATTCTTCCAGTATATACCTTACAAATTGTTGATACTATTTCCACATTGGATTGAAGTAAAACTATATCATGGATCTGCCTTGCCCCTGATGCATCTTGACATGAGATTCCTAGCACCATAAAATCACATCTGAAATACTAATTAAGATTAGCAAAAAGAAAGACAAGCATTCTGAGCAATTAGGATCCTTTAATGAAAATTTATTTGAAAAATTCATTAAAAACTAGAACAGATAGAACATTATGTGTACCGAGTTAAGCGAATACAATACTATAGATTTGTGGAAGAAAGAAGAGCAAGTATAGGATGTAAGGAGCTAACATATAAATCCAATTGCAAACAATTCATGTATAAGGTCATGGATATGATATAGAACAGCATTATATTTTTTTTTCTTTTCTTCTCTTAATTTATAAAGTAAACTTCAGTCTTACCACCTAATGTGGCAAGTAAAAAGGTCCATACTTCAATAGGCACCTTTGTCAGTAGCAACTTTTGAAGACAGAAGAAATATAGTAGGATAGTACAAAGATGCGTAAAGAAATTGTAAGGAATTGATAAGGTGTAAAACTATGGTGTACAATCTATGGAAATGTGTAAGGAAATTGATAAGATTGATAAATACAACCTTAGTGAGTAAACTGACTAATACTACGATCAATGAGCGTATTTGCTACTAAACTATCAATTTTAAAATTTATGTTTTTAATTATTCTAACTATATCTTTAAATCAAACAATTTTCATGTTTCTCAACTATTAGAAGGAGTAAACTATCAAAGTATAAAATGTGTCATCTGAAAGATGTCATTTGATGTCCAACCACTAATAATAGAACCGAAAAATAAGACGCGACAACAGTGTGTAATGTGATTGGATCAAGGGTTACACTTCAACACAAATGTTGCCACATAATGATTTAAGGGCCCCGGGAGGAAACTTCTCCAAGAAAGCCCACTGGTTGGTCTGGGTGTCCCCCCGGCGGCATTTCAGTCTGCTTTCGGTATCAACAAGCAACGCCAGATATATTAGTTCGCGTTAGCAACTTTCTTTCATTTGAATAAAAACGTGAAATCAAAGTAGGTGATAAAGTAGCCGGAAGACATGGGAATAAAGGTATCGTTTCTAAAATTTTGTCTAGACAAGATATGCCCTACTCACAAGACGGAACGCCTGTTGATATGGTCTTCAACCCATTAGGAGTACCCTCACGAATGAATGTGGGACAGATATTTGAATGTTCGCTAGGATTAGCGGGGGATCTGCTAAAGAGACATTATAGAATAGCACCTTTTGATGAGAGATATGAACAAGAGGCTTCGAGCGATTATTATCTTGTCAATTCCACATTATTCTACTTGTGTAGTTGTGTTCCATAAACACTAATTACGTTAATCGCCTTTTTCTCTAGCTCAAAATCAACAAATATAGTTGGTTTCACAATTCTTTTTACATCATCAAGACCCTCTTTCAAAAGCTTAATCACGACAGTACCTGAATGCTTTTATTTCTTGTTTACAACAATCTAAAAAACTCAACTTTCCCAATCTCCATCTACTTTTCCCCCTTCCCTTCATCTCTCATAGGCAAACTAATCAATAATTCTCTTTGTCATCATGCAAACTAACTTCATCCCTTCTCTTCTATAATTCCATACGAATTATGTTAACTTACCTATTGCCTCACTCCTCTCACTTCTATAATTAGTTAACTTAACTTGCCTCCATTTCCATAATTATCTGCTTTCCACAATTCAACTATAGAAAATTATAACCAAGTAATTAAGGAAGAATTACTAAAAACTATCCTGAAGCCAAAATACCCTATTAAATGAACCCACTATATTCCTAATTTATCTTTACAAAATAATTCCATTCAAAAAATGCAGCATACATGCACGTGCTTAAGGAAGGCAGTTAATTAACTAAAGCCTTACTAATTAAGTGAAAATTCAACTAAAAAAATCTATTAAAAAGTGAATTTTACTGAAAATTCTAAATTAGTTAATGACACTCATTTTCATGTCAAATCCTCTCACCAAAATGAGTGAATTTTGGTGATAAATCAACGAAATCGCAGAAAAAAAAGCTCAGATCCGAATCAAGTAGCAAAGACAACGTGCGCGAATTTTGAGGAAATGGGTCGGAGTTGAGAGTGATTACCGGCGAAGAACGGATCGGAGAAGACGATCGGAGATCGGCGATTCGAACAGATGGAATTTTGAAGGATTTTTTGTGGGTCCTTTCTAGGGTTTTTGAGGATTTGGATGAAATCGAGGAGAGTTTTAGGGCAAAATTCAGCTTTTTGTCTTGATATTATAAATTTGGGGATAAAATTTTTACGTGCGATCCACGTGCTAGATGACATGAGAAGAGTAACCGAATAATTGGAGAAATTTCCGAAAACTCCTTATATTTTTCTGTAAAATCAGATAAGCCTCCTCAGTTTTGTTTTTTTATCAAATTGCTCTTATAGTTATAGCATTTCTGCTTTTGTGGACACTTTTAAGAGACATATAGAATTTCTATGAGAAGACATGAAGAGCTTTTAGATCCCCTCTACGGCTCTACAATGACATCCAGTAGGGCTGCAAACGAGCCGAGTTTCGTGAGGCTCGAGCTCGGCTCATTAAGCAATCGAGCTTGGTTTCAAGCTCGAGCTCGGCTCGAGCTTGCTTCAAGCCGAGCTTTGACCAAGTTTGAGCCGAGTACTCGCGAGCTTAGCCTAATAATCATAAAACGTCCAAGCTCAAGCGCGATTCGAACAGATGGAATTTTGAAGGATTTTTTGTGGGTCCTTTCTAGGGTTTTTGAGGATTTGGATGAAATTGAGGAGAGTTTTAGGGCAAAATTCAGCTTTTTGTCTTGATATTATAAATTTGGGGATAAAATTTTCACGTGCGATCCACGTGCTAGATGACATGAGAAGAGTAACCGAATAATTGGAGAAATTTCCGAAAACTCCTTATATTTTCTGTAAAATCAGATAAGCCTCCTCAGTTTTGTTTTTTTATCAAATTGCTCATATAGTTATAGCATTTCTGCTTTTGTGGACACTTTTAAGAGGCATATAGAATTTCTATGAGAAGACATGAAGAGCTTTTAGATCCCCTCTACGGCTCTACAATGACATCCAGTAGGGTTGCAAACGAGCCGAGTTTCGTGAGGCTCGAGCTCGGCTCATTAAGCAATCGAGCTTGGTTTCAAGCTCGAGCTCGGCTCGAGCTTGTTTCAAGCCGAGCTTTGACCAAGTTTGAGCCGAGTACTCGCGAGCTTAGCCTAATAATTATAAAACGTCCAAGCTCAAGCGCGATTCGAACAGATGGAATTTTGAAGGATTTTTTGTGGGTCCTTTCTAGGGTTTTTGAGGATTTGGATGAAATCGAGGAGAGTTTTAGGGCAAAATTCAGCTTTTTGTCTTGATATTATAAATTTGGGGATAAAATTTTCACGTGCGATCCACGTGCTAGATGACATGAGAAGAGTAACCGAATAATTGGAGAAATTTCCGAAAACTCCTTATATTTTCTGTAAAATCAGATAAGCCTCCTCAGTTTTGTTTTTTTATCAAATTGCTCTTATAGTTATAGCATTTCTGCTTTTGTGGACACTTTTAAGAGGCATATAGAATTTCTATGAGAAGGCATGAAGAGCTTTTAGATCCCCTCTACGGCTCTACAATGACATCCAGTAGGGCTACAAACGAGCCGAGTTTCATGAGGCTCGAGCTCGGCTCATTAAGCAATCGAGCTTGGTTTCAAGCTCGAGCTCGGCTCGAACTTGTTTCAAGCCGAGCTTTGACCAAGTTCGAGCCGAGTACTCGCGAGCTTAGCCTAATAATTATAAAACGTCCAAGCTCAAGCTCGGCTCGTTAAGCTGTCGAGCTCGATTTCGAGCTCGAGCTGAGTAGCTCGGATCGTTTGCAGCCGTAACATCGAGTAATTTATGCATTGAGTGGCTAATAAGTGTAGACCACAAAATACGCCCAAAATTTGCATTTGTTACTAGTTCAAACAATATTAACCACCATCATGCAAGCAAGGCAGATTAATGTCATCTTGGGCAGGGCCGGTCCCACCCTTGAGGCGGGTGATCTTAATTACAACAATCTCATGTTGTTTCAATTGATGCACAATCTATATAATAAAACACAAAGAAAGCTAGCAAGTGGCTCTCCTTCAATCCCCCAAAATCAAAGGCCCAGATCTAACTTTACAAAACACATCTCCCCCCCCCCCCCCCCCCCCCAAAGTTTCACCCCCAAAACTCAAATTCAAATCTCCCAAAACACTCATTTATTTAATTAATTATTTCTCTCTCTCTCTCTCTCTCTCTCTCTCTCTCTCTCTCTCTCTCTCTCTCTCTATATATATATATATATATATATATATATATATAGAGAGAGAGAGAGAGAGAGAAATCTTCGGTTGCACACTACTTTGGTGAGCACTCCGTGAGCACTCACGAAATAGAACACCTATGACAAATCCGAACCGCTCATATTGTTCTATATACCTTAGATAGCCTAACAATAAAAAATCAAGTAATTTGAAGTTCATTTGCCCATGATTTACATCATTACAAAATTGTATGGCTGAAAATTCTAACAGCATGATGGATGGGCAAATGAACTTCAAATTACTTGATTTTTTATTGTTAGGCTATCTAAGGTATATAGAATAATATGAGCGGTTCAGATTTGTCATAGGTGCTCTATTTCATGAGTGCTCACGGAGTGCTCACCAAAAGTAGTGTGCAACCGAAGGGGATATATATATATATATATATATATATATATATATATATATATATATATATATATATATATATATATATATATATATATATATATATATATATATATATATATATATATATATATATAGGGAAAGGATCCGTTGCACACTAGCCTAATGTTCAATCCCGTGCGCACTCGTTGTGGACCGTCCGATCGTCATGATCCATCTTGATGAGCATCCCACGGTTTGCATTCATTCTGTTGGGTCACTTAATGGGGGGGGGGGGGGTATAATCGGAATCCCCCCCCCCCCCCCACTAAACCTATCTTCCTATCTGCAACATTCCCTCTCTCTCCCGCTCATCCCCTTCCCTGCCTTCGATTGGAAAAACCGTAGCCCCCAAATCATCTCCCCCTTTCCTCTTGAACGTTATCTGCGAAAGATCTCTCCATCTACTCCCTCCCTCTCCAACGCTCCCTTCGACTGTTCTTGGTCATTTTCAAGAGGCAATTTGAAAACCCTACCCCCAAAATCGAGTTAGGGAGACCCATCGACCCTATCGATTTCTTCCTCCTCGTGACGCGATCCAGATCTTGTAATGGGTTTTTCAATTTCTCATCTCTATCTCCAGTGCGCACCCGATCGTTATTGAAGGTATCGATTTGATTTGATTTGATTTGATTTTTTTAATTATTACTTGATATTGTTGAAAAAAAAACTCATTTTACTGAACTCAGTTTCAAAATTAATTTGTTGTTGTCGAAATGAAATCCGAAATTAGCATCTTGATTAACGTTTCAAATTTGTAACAGGTATGAAGTTAGGTGAAGGTTGGAAAAAAACACATTTTATTGAACCCAGTTTGGAAATGAATTTGGTATTGTTTATGATATATGTAGTTCTATATTTTAGTAAATTCATGCAGTTAGTGAGAGATTAGATCCAATCCTAGCTCAAATTCCTAGCTCATGTTATTTCCTAGCTCAAATTCCTAGCTCATGTCGTCGTCATCGTCGTCGTCGTCGTCGTCGTCGTCGTCGTCGTCGTTGTTGTTGTTGTCGTCGACGACGATCGTCCTCGTTTATATAAAACCATCATCAGTAAAGATTAGATCTTTATGGGTATTACTCCATTATTGAATCCAAACTTTGAGTAGATGTTATGAGGGTTTCTTACTGTTGTTCGTAGGTTATAACTATGAAGAATGATAATTTGGGATGTGCATTGGGATGCTTCTGATGGCTTCTCATGCTTCGGGCAAAAAATAATCAAGTATGCTAACACAACTGTTTCAACTCTTTTTCTTGTAGATGAGGAGGTTGAAAAAAGTGGAGATGAAGGCTTCTGATCCTGTATAACTCAAGTGCTACTATTTTTTTTACCTTAACAAATTTTCATAATGTGTACAATCTCCTTCCTGTGAAGGGTTCAGATTCTGCTGATATTTTATGATGTTATCATGGTTTGTAAAGGCTTTTGATATGTTATAACTGTGAATAAATAATTTGGGGTGTGGATTGAGGTGTAACTGATGGGTTCTCATGCTTTGGATAAAAAACTATCAGTATGTTGCCCTAAGCTTTTCAATAAATTTTGTTGATGTGCATGACGATACAATCGTGGAGATGATGGCATAAACTATGAAGTTGAAAATGTGTAAGCTCAGAACAACACAAACTGAAGATGAAATTGAAAATGTGTAAGCTCAGAACAACACAAAGTGAACATGAAGTTCAAAATGTGTAAGCTCAGAACAGCATAAAGTGAACATGAAGTTGAAAATGTGTAAGCTCAGAACAACACAAAGTGAACATGAAGATGAAGTAACAAATTTTGTAAGCTCAGAACAAACAGAAACTGAGCATGAAGTATCAAAATTTGTTACCTCAGAACAAACAGAAACAGATAATGAAGTATCAATTTTTGTAAGCTCAGAACAAACAGAAACTGAGCATGTAGTGTCAAAGTTTGTAAGCACAGAACTAACACAAACAGAAAATGAAGTATCAAATTTTGTAAGCTCAGAACAAACAGAAACTGAGCATGTAGTGTCAAAGTTTGTAAGCTCAGAACAAACACAAACAGAGCATGAAGTATCAAATTTTGTAAGCTCAGAACAAACACAAACAGAGCATGTAGTATAAAATTTTGTAAGCTCAGAAATAACACAAACAGAGCATGAAGTATCAAATTTTGTACGCTCAGAACAAACACAAATAGAGCATGTACTATCAAATTTTGTAAACTCAGAACAAACAGAAACACAGCATGAAGTATCAAATTTTGTACGCTCAGAACAAACACAAACAGAGCATGTACTATCAAATTTTGTAAACTCAGAACAAACAGAAACACAGCATGAAGTATCAAATTTTGTTAACTCAGAACAAACAGAAAATGAACATGAAGCATCAAATTGTGTACATACAGCTCAGAACAGCAGAAACTTAACATGAAACATCAAATTCTGTACGCTCAAGACAAACAGAAGCTGAACAAGAAGTTTCAAATTTTGTAACCACAAACTAGTTGGAGAGTGTTATGAAGATTATAGAAAACAAATAAATACACAATTGTAACCACAAACTAGTTGTATCTTTCAATTTCCACTATTTTCGTTACAATCCATACATGACCAACACACTAAAGAATTCCATTTGTCGGAGAGTGTTGTGAAGGTATCTCTGGTTCTCCGCTAACGACCTTCTTGTTCTTCCTCTTGAATTCCTGCACAAACTGATTCATCAAATAAAAAAATGCAAGTACGTATGTGCTATGTTCATTTACCAGTGTTTTGTAATTTTCAATACTGCAAAGGTTATATAGGATCAGAATATATCATCATCATCTCCACGACTGTCAATTTATACCAACCAAACAAAAACAAGTATCGTCATGCATCTCTTTTATGTCCATCATCAGTTTGCAAGACATAACGATTAATTTAACAAATGTGCTATTTGGTATTCAAGAACATTAATTAACGATTTTGCCCCTTTTGCCCCTCGACAAAGCCAAGATAAGCGGGATCAAAATAATGTGTGTGTGTATTCCCATATAGAGAAAGGATCCGTTGCACACTAGCCCAGTGTTCAATCCCGTGCGCACTAGCCCAGGACCGTCCGATCGTAATGATCCATCTTGATGCCCATCCAACGGTTTGCATTCATTCCCGCGGATCACTTAATGTGTGGGGGGTATAATCGGAATTCCCCCCCCCCCCACACCAAACCTATCTCCCTATCTGAGCCGTTTGATCGCGATCATTCGCGATCGAATAACTGAAAACTCCAGCTCCCAATAAGGATCTCGGCTTCCCAGCTCTTAATAGACTAACTTTATATGAGTCAGGAAATTTAGCAACATTCAGTGAGTGACAATCGTAAAGCTCAGATAGGATTATTTTATCACTAGTCACTCCTATTAATCATTAAATCATAGTGTGCAACTTCAGAAACATAATCCATCTCATCATCACTTATAACCAATTAGGAAAAATAAAGCTCAGATAGGATTAATTCATCACAAGTCACTCCTACAAATCATTAAATAAATAATTTATAGTGTGCAACTTCATAAACATAATCCATCTCATCATCACTTTTAAAACTAGAATCCAAGTTATCCAACGAGAAAACAAACTCACAATCACATGAATGTAACAGACTATTTGGGGAATCGAATACTTTCCTAACATATTGTAGTTGATCCTCTTGTTCCACACACTATTCTTGAGATGCAAACATTACCTGACAAATTAATTAACAATAAAGAGTTTGAACAAGTGAATGGAAATTAATTAATGAACAATTGTAATAAAGTTGTTGATTTGATGTTCAAAAATGAAATACAAAGAAGAGAAGTAATCTCACCATGTTCTTGAGAATGCACCCCGAGAGTAAGTTCTTGAAATGAACTTTCTATTCTAAAAAGGTAACAACATGGAGCATCCTTTCCTAAGAACTAAGAATACATTAGGATTGCAGTTAGTTCTATATTTTACTAAAATATTGGACTACATATTCATAGGGAAAAAAAACCTTCACTGACGATGACGAATTGAGGAGATAGAGATGAGAAATTGAAAAACCCATTACAAGATCTGGATCGCGTCACGAGGAGGAAGAAATTGATAGGGTCGATGGGTCTCCCTAACTCGATTTTAGGGGTAGGGTTTTCAAATCGCCTCTTGAAAATGACCAAGAACAGTCGAAGGGAGCGTCGGAGAGGGAGGGAGTAGATGGAGAGATCTTTCGCAGATAACGTTCAAGAGGAAGGGGGGAGATGATTTGGGGGCTAGGGTTTTTCCAATCGAAGGCAGGGAAGGGGATGCGTGGGAGAGAGAGGGAATGTTCAAGATAGGGAGATAGGTTTAGTGGGGGGAATTCCGATTCTACCCCCCCCCCCCCCCCCCCCCCCCCATTAAGTGACCCAACGGAATGAATGCAAACCGTTGGATGCTCATCAAGATGGATCATGACGATCGGACGATCCACAACGAGTGCGCACGGGATTGAACACTAGGCTAGTGTGCAACGGATCCTTTCCTATAATGTATATATATACACACACACACACACACACACACACACACACACACACACACACACACACACACACACACACACACACTAGATTTGTCCGTGGGCGCGTGCCTACAGCACGTATTCGGAACGATACAACATATGAAAGTCTTGTAAACAGTAAAACAACAATTATGTAGCTCAAGTTTGAATAGTAAACAATAACTAGTTGTAAATAAAAGTCCATGTTTCCATTAGTATATGTTGAAAAATAATTATAAATGGGGGTGTAAAATCCAATTTCTTAGAACTTTGAGTATGGAAAATGAAGAAATTTGACTGTTGATGAGATATTTGTTATTTTCAATGTAACATGAGCAATAAAAAAATGCATAAAAATCTGAAAATTTATAGACCTGAAATCTGAAAATAAATAAATAAATAAATATAGAGAGAATGAGATAGAGAGAGAAAGAAAGAGAAATAAATAAATAAATAAATAAAGGAGTTGTTGTGGGAGAATTTGAATTTGAGTTTTGGAGGGAAACTTTTGGGCGGGAAAATATGTTTTGTGAGGTTAGATCTGGACCATTGATTTCAACCCTATTGAATAAGAGCCACTTGATAGCTTTCTTTGTGTTTTATTATATATATATATATATAATAAATTACAAAGAAAGCTATCAAGTGGCTCTCATTCAATCTCTTCTAAAATCAATGGCCTAGATTGATTCTCGCAAAACATATTTTTCCGCCCAAAATTTCAAATCCCAAAATTAAATTTTCCCCCCCCAAACTAAAAAACTCATTACTTTATTACTATCTCTCTTCTCTCTTCACTTTTTCATATTTCTCTCTTTCTCTCTCTCCCTCCCTCTCTCCCATTATTTCTTTATTTACTTAGAAATTTAGATTTTAAGATTTCAGGTTTGTAAAATTTTCAGAATTTTTATATTTTTTTATTGCACATGTTATATTGAAAATAGCAAATATCTCTTCAACAGTAAAATTTCATCATTTTCCACACTTAAAGTTCTAAGAAGTTGGATTTTACACTCCCATTTATAATTATTTTTCAACATATACTAATAGAAATATAGACTTTTATTTACAACTAATTATTATCATACTATTCAAACTTGAACTACATAATTGTTGTTTTACTGTTTACAGGGCTTTTCGTGTGTTGTATCGTTCTGAAGACGTGCCGTAGGCACGTGCCCACGGGCAAATCTAGTATATATATATATATAGGGTAAAAGGGATATGAGCAACTTGCTCATATAGGGTAAAAGGGATATGAGCAACTTGCTCATTTAGTAAATGAGCAAGTGATGAGGTGGCATGCATGTGATTGGAAAATCCTAAAAGTGGTTAGATACTCAATGTGTCACATGCATGCCATCTTATCACTTGCTCATTTACTAAATGAGCAAGTTGCTCACACCCCTTTTACACACACACACACACACACACGCACGCACACACACACACACACCCCCTAGGTTTGCCCGTTGACACGTGCACACACACACACCCTAGGTTTGCCCGTTGACACGTGCCTACAGCACGTCTTCGGAACAGTGCACCTTGTTTGATCATATAAAATAGTTTTGGAGGTCCAACAAATTAATTGAAGTAGCAAACATATTATATGAGAAATTTTTGGGGGGCCAGCAAAAAACATATTATATGAATTTTTTTGAATATTTTTTAAAGTTTTTAAAGTTTTAATTTTTTTTAGTTTTTTAGTTTTTTAAAATTTTTTAAATTTTTATTTTTTAAATTTTTTGAATAGAAGAGGGAGAGAAAGAGAAAGAAAATAAATTAAATAAATATCGGAGTTGTTTTGGGTGAGGAATTTGAATTTGAGTTTTGGAGGAAAATTTTTGGGGGGAAAAATATGTTTTGTGAGGTTAGATCTGGACCTTTGATTTTTGAGGGAATTGAAGGAGAGCCACTTGATAGCTTTCTTTGTGTTTTTTAGTTTTTTAAAATTTTTAAAATTTTTATTTTTTTAATTTTTTGAATAGAAGAGGGAGAGAAAGAGAAAGAAAAAAAATTAAATAAATATAGGAGTTGTTTTGGGTGAGGAATTTGAATTTGAGTTTTGAAGGAAAACTTTTGGGGGAAAAAATTAATATGTTTTGTGAGGTTAGATCTGGATCTTTGATTTTTGAGGGGATTGAAGGAGAGCCACTTGATAGCTTTCTTTGTGTTTTATTATATAAATAGAAACATGGACTTTTATTATAACTAATTATTGTCATATTATGGCTCTATCCGTGTTATCAAAAAAATTATTGTCATATTATTCAAACTTGACCTACATAATTGTTGATTTACTGTTTACAAGACTTTTCATATGCTGTATTGTTCTGAAAACGTGCAGTAGGCACGTGCCCACGGGCAAATCTAATATATATATATACACACTAATAGCTTCTCTTTTTTTTAGGGGAAAGGTGGAATAAGGCCACCCTGTTTCATTAATAAGAAATTAACAAAACAAACCCAGCATACTGGGACAAGTTACAACCTACAGACAGAAAAAAAACATGAAGCGACATGACCAGTACATATAATCAGCTCTCACTCTAAACTACGAGGACCAACTAATTGTATGTCCGTCAAGCAAGCTTCGAGCACCCACCTCCACGTTGTGCGCGCACCCACCTGAAGCGAATCATGTGGGATTTGAAAATTTTCCACTCCCATCCTTCTACCTCACCAACGCAACTTTACACATGGCCCAATCGGAGTCGCACCCAAAAGGAGAGCCGTGGAGAGGATACTCACCTCTATCACGCTATAGCTCTCATTAGCAATTTCTCACCAATCACAACACTCGGTCACCCTAACCACGAACACCGACAAAGAGAGAGCCGTGAAGAGGATACATTTGTCTCTCACACGCATCTACTCTCTCTAGTGATTTCTCACAAACACTAACAGACACCAGCACAGAATAGAGAGAAGCAACATCTTTACTCTCTCACTCTCTCTTTCTCATGCAAAACCCGAAACAATCACAACTAACAGAAGCATCACCTTCCCCTCCCGCCCCTACAGGCGGTGGACGTTGTCGATTGCAGGTTTATTGATGAGGGCGTAGTGGCGGCGCTGTTGCGAAACCTGTGGCCGTTGATTAACCGATGTCGAATTCAGGGTGCAACTACCCCACTACCGACAAAAACAGATACATCTCCACCTCATCAATTTCTACAGAACACCTCATGGGGGGACCCCGTCTGCGGGCCCAAGCCCCACCTAGTGCTGTAAAGGTGTGCACCTATGGGGGGACCCCGTCTTCGGGCCCTAACCCCGTAACCATGCAACACCGATCCCAGACACCTCCTCCACTCCCCCCACACGACCATGAATTGAATTGTTCCTGGTAATCAGATATGACAAGACAAAATCCTGAAAGCTTCCAATTAGCAAGAGATTCTCTTAACCAGCTGGTAATCTTGAAACTTCCTCCCTCAGAATAAATGGGAGAAACGACACATCTCCTTAGCAGTCGGCAAGAGCAGCCGGGGCCCACCGAACCACCAACCTCACGCCATGAGGTGGGCAGTCGTCGTCGTCGGGGTGGGGGGGCGCACCTCCAACGGCCAGGATCAAGCCGATCTGGGCCATCCCAGCTCCAAGCCGTTCTCGACCACTTTGATTTTGACCACCGCGATTTCGACCATCGCGATCTTGACCACGGCGATTAGGGGAGGTGCAGGGGCTTCGGCGTCGGCGACTACGTCAGGGGAGGAGCGCCGTGGAGTTCGTCTGTGGAGGTGCGATCGATTGAACGCCCGCCACTTCGTCAAGAGCGGGAGGAGCTCCGTGGCCTTTCGTCTTCAACCGCGGAGGAGTCACAGCGGAGGGGAGGAGAGGTAGGGGGGGGGGGGGGGCTGAGGGCTAGCCGCCGCCACCCTTAGGAGTTTAGATCTAGGATTTTTTTTTGTGGCTCTTTTTTCAGATTTAGTTTCTCTCTCTATAATTTTCTAGAAAGAGAAACTTTTTTTTCCAAAGATGATAAAGTTTACTAATAGCTTCTCTTACCCTGCAACAAACACTCTTTTCCATCTCACCTTTTCTTCAACAAACACTCTTTTTTTTTTTCATCCCACCTTTTCTTCAAAAAAAAAAAAAAAAAACAAACACTCTTTTCCATCTCTTCTGACATAGATGAGATAATGTGCATTGAGATTAGTGTTATACTTTTGAAAAGATGCATACAATGAACTCATAAAACTTCCAAAATTAAGGATGGCACTTATGTACAGACAATATAGCAATGTATCTATAATACATCAATAATTGAGAGTCTTACATGGTATCGAAATGCTATCGCTTAGCAGTCACTTGCAAAAGATCATACATGTAAATACGCCTAAAAAATAACTCTGTCGCATTCACCAACGTAACCACAGTTATCTTTGCTTGAGAAGCCACCAAAATAAATATCTCAGCAATTGTTGGTGCCTCCTGTTAAAGTTAAAAACAAGGGTTAATACATCGGGACTAAATATATTTGGTAGTATTTAATTAAGATGCACGAAATTGCAGTTCTGTGATAGGTTGGTAACTAAGAACAATACATGATGGAGCGCGAGTAAAAAGTATAGATTAGTTTATTGGAGGGACAATCAAACCTCATGCTAGTAGCAATTAATAAGTTTAACCAACTTCGTAAGTATATCTTCGATATATAAATTAATGGGTAAAACGTCTCATATTGCAAGGGAACTCATCATTTGTATAAAGCTTATAGAAAAACACAACCAAAAAACAAAATAAAATTTAATGCTATTTTCAAGAGGAGGATGATCCATGGATCACCGAAATAATGTCAAGACTCACGACCAGATGATTTATAAGTTCAATTTTACAACTGCAATATATTATAAGCAAGCCATTTATGAAATATGTTCTTGATCATCAAAATGCATGGGATTCAACATATAGCAGAGTTAAGTGTACTTATGTTACTCTGCAGTTAGATGCATGCTCACTCTTCTTCTATCCAGCCCATGGACCTGGAGGTGTTTCTCGCGTATGAGCTTGCTGTAAGTTTATCACTAAACTTTCCTTCCTCTTCTTTGGTGGCTGCCCTTTTCGGCTTACTTGACCAAGATCGTGAATGTCATCGACTTCATTTACCATACTCCTTCTATTCATTGTACTAGAAATCCTTGGGAATACATCGCCTGCAGTATAATCACTTGAAATAAGTTCCTCAGTGGCTTCACTTATTATTTTCAAGGCAGAGTCATAAAGATCTTCAGAGACGGCCCCAAGCTCAGCAAATTTGATGCAGTGCTTGTACAAACTATCATATCTCACCACTGGCCCATTGGCTACTATTTCACTAGAAGAACAAGGCAAACTTCGTCGGAGATTATAGTCTTTTTGCCAACGATTGACAACAAATTGTGGCGGGATTTTCGTACACCTCAAGAAAGTTAAACACTGACAACATATGCCTGCACGGTACACCAATAGATTGAAAATAACAACAGATTCATCGAATATCTTGTTCATTTGAATTGTAAGTAACTTCATTATCTTTGCAACAATCTCAAGTTACATATACTAGTACTTTACACCTGCGACGTCTTAATAAATAAATAAATAAATAAATATATATATATATATATATATATATATATATATATATATATATACTAGTTGAAATTTACCGTGCACCAAGTGCACGTGGCTTGGTGGTAGTGTTGGTTGAATATTTTAACAATGTTTTATATTGTTGGAAAAATCAGTCTCAGAAAAAATCTCATTTAGAACTCAAATGAATATATAGTATGATCACTATATATTAATTATGTATACAAATAAATATATAGTATGATCACTATATATTAATTACGTATATAAAATATTTAAACTTTTAATACTAAAGACTCTAAACAATATTATAACCAATCTTGAGTAATACAAAATAACATGTAAATAATTGTGTCATCTAAAATATAAAAAATATAAGAAAAGATATTAAAAAAAATTAGTGATTCTTTTTTTCAGAACAATAAAGGCTTATAAAGATTGAATCTTTATGGTTTATAAAAAGTGAGAGTGCGTCATGATTTTGATTTCTAAAATTCCAAACTTACCAATATTTAATTTGGTACCACGAATTTGCAATCCAATAATCAATGATAGAACTACAAGGAACCAAATTAAGAAGTTGTGGGAGAAGGCCTTCGAGTCGTCGGAAGCGTCAATAGTCGAAGGCGAAAGGGTCGTCGAAGTCGTGGGAGACAGAAAGTGCTGCAGGAGGGAAAGTAGGGCGGGGCTGAGGAAAGGGTTTGAGAGGGGAGGAGGATGATGCGAGGATTTAGGGTTTCGATTGAGAACGAGATCAATTTTGTGATTCAATTTTTTCAATTTGGGTTTGATTTGAGGGTTTCGATCGGAATTCTTTAAGGATATGG
The DNA here is from genome assembly GCA_017893485.1 of Hemerocallis citrina. Lineage (NCBI taxonomy): Eukaryota > Viridiplantae > Streptophyta > Magnoliopsida > Asparagales > Asphodelaceae > Hemerocallis > Hemerocallis citrina. Next base: position 433,084,636 of record CM030359.1, on the reverse strand, counting down.
ATGCTAGGATTAAGATGATGATATGAAAAAATAACCGCTCATCAAGTGCACGCTGCTTTGCTATCAAAGTTAGTGAGAACATGGCAAATTTTTTATTGATAATACAACTTATGAGAATTTACATCTACTTCATCATTTGATTATATTCTAGATACCACTTCCTAAAATAGTCCAATTAGTCCCCGCAATTAGGATAAATTGATGAAGAGTTAAATCTATTTGCAATAGCTAATGAAGAATTAGTTTGTGTTAGTAATATAGATAGTTTTTCAGTAAAGCCATTTGAAGCATATTTGAATTGTTAAGTTTTTGCTCTAAGTTGGGCTCAAAAGCTTTGATACCAACACTATAAGCAGGCCACGTAATGGAAAGTTGATGACCGGGGGCAAGTTAAAAGATTAGCAGTGGCATATATGGACTTTGGATAAAACTTACCTTGATAGCTAATTCAGTAGCATAAGAATGTTTTTGGGTAAGATCCTCCTATCCAGACACTTAAAAGATTTCTCCAGTTGCATTTGAATTGTCTTAAATTCTACTATTCCAAGATGAGCACAACTATTCAACTATATATAGTAATAATAATAACACTTTCCCTTGCTGTGTAAGATATAGAAGGTTCATATCAATAACTTGCATGAAAGAATGATAAACAAAAATTTAGCCACAAGAATCCTGAAAAGGTTAATGAATAAGAAATGCAAAATCTGAGGGGAAAAAACAAATTTCTCACCGCAACTTATTCTCCCACAATGGAATGGAAATGATCCATTGATTCTTTAGTTGTGAATTTTTACATCAAAAACTGGATCTTAATATCTATGTGAACAAGAAATTAATCGCCTGTTGATACTCACGTGCAAACTTAACTACCAAAGCAATCTGAGACATAATATCTATGTACTGAGTAAAAAGTTTAAACACTGAAATCCAAATTCAACAAGATTGCAACTATTCAAACTTTAATACACAATTTCACTTAAAAGTCTGTTAGTGCCTATAGCACTACAAATAAAAAAGGATAGCAAGAAGGAGAAGGAAAAAAAAAAACCAAAGATAAAATTGTTTCAATAAAAAAGTTTTGTGTGTGTGTGTGTGTGTGTGTGTGTGTGTGTACATAATCACAGATATTTCTATTTCTTCTCTTCTCTACTCGTGAAGGCCTGAGATAACATTGAATGCAGACTATAATGCTGACAAGAAATGCGAAGCAATAGTTTGAGCCACGAACTATTGGATCTGTTTCTTGACATCTGAATAACACAACAAACAAACAATAAAAGAAATATATATTTTTTTAAAATGAAATGAAATAAATAACACAAATGCATGTTCATTCCAAATAAAACCAACACATGCATCTTCGAAATGAACAATCACTTATCCACATAAAGAAATTAAATATAATATGTATCGGTAGCCAAAAATATATCATGCTCATTGCTAAATAGCAGCAAGACAGAACCTACCTTACTATAGGTAAATAGTCACAAAATATAAATTTGCTTAGTTAAACAAAATGAAAGAATTACAAACATTTTTCTTCTTGAAATGTGGAGCTGAAATGGATCTCTGCAAATGAGTAACATTTCAGTGAAGTGTTTCTCCTGTGTCACATAAGTAAATAGTTCGGTTCACAATTATGACAATGAATGATTAGATATATCTAAATGGTGTGTGTGTAAGGAGCTTCTACCCAAAAGTAGGCTAAAACCTCTGATCAAACCTAATCATCGTATCTCAAAATGATACAACAGACATGATAGGCATCCTAAACAATACACTCCTAAATTAATTATAAAAGATATCAATATATCCACATTTGAGTACAAATACAGAATTTGTAAAGGAACAAAAACAGTTCTAGGACAAACCCAATAACTACCTCGCTTCGATTATGTAAGAAAATATATTAATATATTTTCCATGAGACACCATAAGAAATAATCAGAAATGGAATGGAAACAAGGAGAATCTAGACTCCAGTATAGCAGACAGAATCCCAACTTCGAAATTATACCAAAGAAAAACAACAATGTTATCAACTTTATTTTATTTATTGATGCTTGAAATTAAAGGTTTCTGGAGATTCTGATACAGTAAAATTTAATTTCACAGATTTATTTAAATAAATAAATTTTACGGAACAAGCTAGGAATCCAGAATTTTATGTCATAAGGGCTGAAATAAACAGTATATATAATGGCAATGTATCAATGCTTTCTTCATTCTTTAAAAAAATGGAGAAAATAGTAGCAAATTTTTTCAGGTATTACCTTCTTGCAACTCTGCCGGCAAAAAGAATTGTTTGATTTACTGGAACAGACAGAAATAGCATCCACTTCTGGGGTGCACTCCTGATGACCCAGTAAGTTTATCACGAACTCTGTACATTTTTATCACACTGAGAACATGTGAGCAGCTTAGGAATAGTTGAAGCATTTTCTTTCAGAATAGCATTAGAGACTGACCCACAATATATACATGAACAGTTTGTGCAGTGCCAATCATCAGGAGGAAGCATATGTAAGTAACTGTAGGTATTACAAATCTTTAGTGTGGTTTACACCGAGCTAATGCAAAGACCAGATTGGTAACAAACTGATGGAGAACATAAAGAATATGCAGAAACTAAAAGGGAAGGTTAAAAATAATAATTAACAAATAGAAAAGATGAATCTACATAACCTAAGAATTACTTCAGTACAGAAACTATATATCTGCATACCTGAATACCCATGCAATCTTTTCATGTATCACTCGAGCTAATAAATAAGGAGATACAATACTCTTACCAAGAATTTATCTATCACTCAAGCTTTACTAAAAGATATTCTGCTGTTTACACTGAAAAACTCTCAGATAGAGTCATGGAGGCCATTACAATTATCTATAGAGATCTAGAAAACCCTAGGTTGTAGTTTTCATCCTTCACCGTCCGATAAATCCTGAAGAGAAAGCCATGCGATAGAGGCCATACGATATGAGTTGAGTGCATCTCCTGGGCAGCCAATCCAGCACCTCCTTTCGCCTCCTTTCTTCATTTTGAAACCTCTTCAAGCTACGCCAATTTCTTTACATAGAACTTAGAATGCAAGACATTAACTCTAACAACATAGACCATAATAAAGAAACTAAACTTTATATCAATTGATATTTCAGAAGGATGAAAAAAAAATCCAGCCAACCAGGTTGACAGAGTTCATTTTGGATGGTACCAGTAGAAAGAGACTTCTCTAGTTCAGTTTAGACTTCAACACTATCTGAAAGAAGTTGTTGAGAACTAAATGGTACTTGAATATGTGATGGCTATTTATCAGAATGGAAGAGGGTCGTATTATGTCCAAAACTATTCCCTCAAAAAATAGATGTAGGCAGAGATGGAGCCATAGCTGCCATTTAACCTACAGAGCTGCAGCAATGTTGCTTGTTTACCAGATACATTCCTAAAAATAAGGAGAATTCTTATAACCAACCATATCATAGATCAGGCAAAATCATCTAATATTAAAGAAAAGAGTTTTATTGCAGCCCCTTCCATTTTATTGCAGTCATATAACTGTTAAATTTTGGTTCTAAACAAGGAAAATGGAGAGCAGTGACACTGTCGCTTATGCTCATAGTAGCTTCGACAGGCATCACAACATGTAGGATAGTTACAACCAAGTTACAATACTTTGTCAGACATCACATGGCTATTCATACATGAACTACATGTATAAGTAAATAACTGTACATATATAATGATTTTGAAAATTTATCAACATAACCACAGCAATACTTACACACATGTAGGACAATTATACCCTTTGTTACAGTGCATTCTGGACATCATATGCCTAATCATACATGAACAACATGCATAAAGTAAAAAGCTGCACATGTATGGTGACTTTGAATTTTTATCAACATAACTATGACATTACACACAAACACACACCTATTTAATTATAAAAGCCCATCGATTTCTCCAATTACAACTCCAATTGGTGCTTGTGTGGACTTGTGCAGTACCGTGTTACCTATACTGCATGTGTCTTTCCGTATCAATTTATTCAAACTTCATGTATTCATCGAAACTGATAATCATAATTATGCATGAATTCAGACACTACATGAATGTTTTTATGGCTTTTATTAATTAAAAATAGGTTCATGCACATGCTAAAATATAGTCTCATAGAACCGGCTCTCAAAAAAAATGAAGATGTAACCTATTGTAGGCATGCAAACGCTGCTTCTCTGTAAGATTTTGATTTCCTCGTGCAAGCAGAAGACATAGCACTCAGAATTACACCTGGAGTAGTGGCATATTCAGCAGATATTGAATTATGGCAAGATGAACAGATTGAGGCGATTGCATATAAAATAACATCTTTGCCCTGCAAGGATAAAGAGCATAAAATGGTTAGCATGTATAAAGTCTCATCAGGACTGTAACCCTGGTTAGCAAAACCATAATATTTGAGGAGAAGGTTACAAATATCCATACCTAATGGAAAACATTAATATAAAATAAAAAGAGGTACACAAATAAAAATTAGTATTGTTTGAGAAGAAGATTCTGCTAGGAGCCTAGGACCAACATGGGCATTATTTCGTAATATCAGATTCTAAATATGGGAGATCTATTGATATAAACTAATTCTCCTGTATTTAAGTGAATATTTTCCTTGACTTATTGATCTATTAGTACATAGCCTAAATGTTTTCACAATGTCCTTTCAAACTTTCAAATAAAAATTATTTTACCTCCTACAACTGACTCAGTTTCTATGGATGGGAAATACAAAATCAACTGGAAAGATATTACATCTCATACCTCCCACAAACGACCAGGAAGTTCTTTCAAAAGACAGTTGAGAAGAATGTGATAGGAGGAAGAAAGAGATTCATCTAGGATATCGCTAAGCTTTTTTATTGCCTTCGCTAACTGCAGATATAAAACAGCACAAATCATAAAAACCATGTACTTGAAATAGTGAGAGTGAAGTAGACACTAAACATGTACCTTTCTTTTACTTGACCATGATGATGATGAAATACAGTCACACAGTAGACTAACGATTTCCATTAAATACAATTGAAGTGTGACCCTTTCTGTAGAACCCCGTATTTTCAAATATTATTCTAATTATTTGAAAATGAATTTAAATGATTTTTGAGGATTTAATAAATATTTTCTAAGAAATTTATCTTTTGTACACGTGCAAAACACGTGCAAATGACTTTTTAGAAGTTTGAAAAATTAAGTTTTCTTTATGAAAAATCATTATTTATTATTTGAGAATTATTTAGTATTTTTCCAGATTTTTCTGAAATTAAATGTGCGTATTTGCAATTTTTGGGAAAAGAAGGGCTTATTTGCAAAATTGACATTTGTTTGGGTTAAAACGCAAAAGTGGCATTCTGGACTTTTTGAGCAGTATTGGCATTGAGGTTTAAGTTATATTTCACTATTTAATCCTGGTTTAAATGATATTTGATGAAATTTCAAGACTAATCTATATATATGTAAATTATATTTTGGGAAAGGATTATTTTGCAAATTGGGTGAAAACCCTAATATTTTAATCCGGCATATATAAGGGATTTTCCTATTCCCAGCCGTCATTGAGTACACACAGGATTTTTGAGATTATTTTGAGGAGCAAAAGAAGAGGCTTTTGGATCTAGCAAGGAGAAGAACTATTTCGTGGATTTTCTTCAAAACAAAGTGAGTGGTTGTTTTGTTTTGTTTTGTTTGTTTGTTTACTTTGTTTGCTTGATTAATGAAGGACATGAGACCTTTGTTATGATTGTTGTGATCGTCATGCTATTGTTTGTCAATCTCATTGTATATATGATATGGATCCTTCATTTGATATGGATGATTAGAACTTTTAATTGATATTTGGACCATGATGAGAAAAGATTTAGAATTGTTGAGGATATGTTGATTTATGAGATCTTGTTGTTAGAAAGCAAGTTAAGAACTGATTATGTTGTGATCAGATATTACACATCTGGATCTATTGATTACAAACCAATCTTAATTACGTGTTGAGGAAGACATTTAGTTTCGTTGAGAAAAACCCTAATGGGAGAATTAAAGAGTTTAGATCATGAGGAAATGAGATTTGAGTATTTGTTTGATTGGGAAATGTATCCATGATGGAGATTATTGAGAGTTGTTTATTTGCTTGGATATAAATTAATTTTATGATCGATGAATCTTTAGAATACTCCAGTTTGATTTGTGTTCAGACCTATACTATTTGTAATTCTGTAGCCGACAGTCGACTGGACTGCGAAGCAGTCGACTGGTACGAGCCTACTGTGTATTTTTAGTCTTTGAGATTTGTTCGGGACAGTCGACCTAGACTGAGGTCAGTCGACTGGTCCTCTGGCTGTGATTTTGTTCAGTCCTTTCGGGACAGTCGACCTATGACCTTTCAGTCGACTGATCATGCCTTAGAATGATTTTTGTAAAATGTTGGGATATGTCCTCTGGACAGTCGACTGGTCCATCATGCAGTCGCCTGGTCCTGTAGGATCTTTGTATTTGATTTGAGATATTTTGTTTAGTGTTTGATTTCGAGACATTTGTTCAGTACTTGATTCTGAGATATTGTTCAGTATTTGATGTTGAGATATTTGTTCAGTGTTTGATTTTAAGATGTTCAGTTAAGTATTGGTTTTTGAGATGTTCAGTTAAGAACATGATTTTGAGATATTTTGTTGAGCCACTTGTTAAGTGGAATTTGTTCAGATATTTGTTTTTGAGTCTCTAGAGGTAGGTGACCCTAGTATACCGGTGTTTGTTCAGTTATCTGTTGAGGCTCATTGAGGCAAATTTTCAGTTATTAAGATTTTTAGTCCGGTAGGGTACACCACTCTAGGAGATTTGTTCAGTAACCCAAACTAATAAGGACAGGCATTAGTAGTGTCATGACGAATGAGAACTTGAGTTATGCACCTCAGTATGGCTTTTGATGTAGGATTTAATCTCCTGAATTATCCAAGTAGTTAACTTGAGATGTGTGATTTATCTCCGGAATTATCCAGGTAGTTAACCTGAGATGTGAGGTATTTCTCCGGAATTATCCAAGTAATTATCTTGAGATGTGGGATTGAACTACGGAATGATCGGAGTCGAGGCGACACTTTTGGGGTATCCTTGTGATTATGAGTCTATGTTTAGATGTGGGATGATCTCCTGAATTATCCAGGGAAAATACCTGTGATGTGGGATCAATCTCCGGAATGATCAAGCATGGGCAAATTATCATAGTTTATCTTCATCTCTTAGTAGTCATTGTTGTCAGCATGTAGTCATGATGTTTTCTTGAATCACTTTTATGCATTTGGATTTCCTGTTTTCGGCACACACTTGGCCTTTGGTTTTGGTATCACCCCTTATTCTTTTGTTGTACTTCATACTTTAGTGTTTGATTATTATTTGTTGGATATTATGTTTTAAGTTCATTTATGTTATTGTTTTGATTAGTCGCCACTCACACCATTTTTATGGCTGACCCCTTTAGTTTGGGGGTTAGGGTTCAACTCTAGCCTCACTTGTTGCAGATTACTGCTTAGACTGGAGGTTGGATGCTTGAGTGGGCATTTTGAGATAGTTGGATTATTTAGTGTTGTTGTAAAATTGTAATGACATATTGAGTTGTTATTGAGTTGTAAATAAAATATGAATTTGTGTTGAGATGTTTAGACTTCCGCTGTAATTGTAATAATTGTTGTAATAAAGAAGAAAAATTTTAGTGGTGTTGTTGGTGTTTATTGTTCTATTGAAGTGGATTGCTGGGATTTCGCCACTTATTTTCTAAGCTCTCATATTAGAAATTTGGGGCGCTACAGAGATTGGTATCAGAGCTCTGCTTCAATATAATAATAGACTTAGTATGACAACCAACCTAGGTGTGGACACTAGAGAGTGAGTACCTAGGTGTGGACATCAGAGTGTGAGTATCACATAGAATTAAATTGTGATGTTTGGTTTGAAATTATGGTTTGGGTATGGTTATGGCTTTGCCATAGGGTAATGATTTGAGTTTGAATTGTATGTGTGCTCTAACTTTACCCTCGTTTTGCAGTAATCACGATGGTTGCACCCAGAGGTAGAAATGGTGGCAACAATGAGGATGGATCGGGTAGTTCTCGAGGAGCGGGAATTGACCTAGAGGCTGAGTTTGCTAAGGTTTATCAGACCTTGAACACATTGATGGCATTCAATGTGGCGCAGCAGCAAGCGCAGCAGCAGAACCCGCCACCGAATCATGGAGCTGGGTATGGATTGGTGAATGCTGACCCCATAAAGCAGATCGAATCCTTTAAGAGGATGAGGCCGCCAGTCTTTGAAGGGCAAGCTGATCCAACAGCAGCAGACGATTGGATTCGGAAGATGGAGACGATCTTCGAAGTATCGGAGACTCCAGCAGCCAGTAAGGTGAAGTTAGCTTCTATGCAGCTTGAGAAAGACGCTGGTGTCTGGTGGGAGTCACTGAAGAGGAACTTGGGAGATCAGCAGCTGACATGGGAAGCTTTTCTGGAGGAGTTCAGAGATCGCTTCTTTCCTCTGGATGTTCAGGAGAAGAAGGCGACTGAGTTCATGAACCTTCAGCAGGGGAGCATGACTGTTCGGGAGTATGAGACGAAGTTCGCTCAACTTTCGAGGTATGCACCAGAATTGGTCATGGATGAAGCTAAGAAGGCCAAAAAGTTTGAGCAGGGCTTGAGGCCGAACTTGAGGTCAAGGATGGTTCCGTTGGGCATTAGAAGATTTGACAAGCTGGTCAGGAGGGCCGCGATGACTGAAGAAGATATGGAACTGTTTCAGAAGAAGCAGGAATCATGGAACCGGAACAAGAGGCCAGCATCAGGCCAGAGTGGGAAGGGATTCCCCGCGAAGCAGGCAAAGTTCAGTGGACCGGTGCAGAAGGCATTTGGAGCTCAGGGAGTGACCTGCTACTACTGCAAGGAAGTAGGACATTACAGGTCAGCATGTCCGAAGTTGGCAGAGCATGTTTGTTCTCAGTGTGGGCAGACTGGACACTCAAAGCCCCATTGTCCACAACTGAAGAAAGATGGTTCGGGTGGAAGCAAAGTCCCGAAGAGGCAAGGGCGAGTATTTGCATTGACCGAGGAGGATGCGAGAAACTCGGAAGATGTAATACAGGGTATGCAGGAATTTTGATTTCTTTCATTTTTGAATCAGTGTAATGAATAAAAGCTTTTCTTTCAGAATAATTTAAGATTGAGTATCATTCTTATTGTAACAGGAGTTGTTTTAATAAATGGAATAAAAGCAAAGGTTTTGTTTGACACTGGTTCATCGCATACATTTGTATCGCCAAGTTTTGCAAAGATCTTAGGTTTGGAACCTAAGTTATTTCCAGGAAGAGTTTTGTCGGTGGCAACGCCGTCAGGAGAAGAGCTAGTAGCGGATCGATATTACGAGGGCTGTGATATCGAGATTGGTGGAAGGATGTTCGGCATCGACTTGATTGAGCTTCAAGTGTTGGGAGTGGATGTCATCGTAGGCATCGATTGGATGGCTATTTATGATGCCACAATTGATTGCAAGCAGAAGGAGGTGTTGGTGAAAGCACCAGGTGGACCTGCAGTAACTTTCCAAGGGAAGAAGAAGATCCCGCAGGTGGCTGCAAGGGTATCTAAGAAGTCTATTGCAGATGAAGTCAAGGGCATTCTGGTGGTCCGAAAGTTTCCTCAGGTGTTCTTGGATGATTTTCCAGGATTACCGCCGCCGAGAGATGTGGAGTTTTGCATCAACGTTCAGCCGGGGAGTGCGCCGATTTCCAAGGCTCCGTACAGGATGGCACCTGTAGAGCAGGATGAAGTGAAGAAGCAGATTGAGGAGCTTTTGAGCAAAGGGCTTATCAGACCGAGTTCATCTCCATGGGGAGCGCCAGTGTTGTTGGTCAAGAAGAAGGATGGGTCGATGAGGATGTGCATTGACTACAGGGAGTTGAATAGGGTGACTATTCAGAACAAGTACCCACTGCCGCGGATTGATGATTTGTTCGACAGGCTTCGAGGAGCAGCGGTATTTTCGAAGATTGACTTGAGGTCAGGATATCATCAGGTGCGAGTCAAGGAGGAAGATGTGAGCAAGACAGCTTTCAGGACTCGTCATGGGCTGTATGAGTTTTTGGTGATGCCATTCGGGTTGACGAATGCGCCAGCAGTTTTCATGGATATGATGAATCGGGTGTTGAGGCCATTCATTGATTCCTTCGTAGTGGTCTTCATCGATGATATCTTGGTATATTCTAAGTCGGAAGAGGATCATTCGACGCACTTGACAGCGGTATTACAGACATTGCAGGAGCACAGCTTGTATGCCAAATTGTCGAAGTGTGAATTTTGGAAGTCTGAGGTAGCTTTCCTTGGTCACATTCTTTCTAAGGAGGGAGTGGCTACTGACCCTCAGAAAGTGGAAGCAGTGAAGGATTGGCCCAGGCCGACGTCAGTGAAGGAAGTCAGAAGCTTCTTGGGATTAGCTGGTTACTACAGGAGGTTTATTCAGGGGTATTCTCAGATTGCAGTTCCATTGACAGGTTTGACCCAGAAGAATGTGGCATTTGTATGGACCGATAAGTGCGAGGAGAGTTTCCTTGAGTTAAAGGAAAGGTTGACTACCGCACCTATATTAGCACTGCCGCAAGCAGGGAAGGATTATGACATCTACAGTGATGCATCTCTCAGAGGTTTGGGATGTGTCTTGATGCAAGAAGGCAAGGTCATTGCTTATGGTTCGAGGCAGTTGCGTCCGCATGAGAAGAATTATCCGACGCATGACTTGGAGTTAGCAGCTATCATATATGCCTTGAAGCTATGGAGGCATTATGTCTATGGTGAGAAGGTCAATATGTACACTGACCACAAGAGCCTGAAGTATATCTATCAGCAGAGGGATTTGAATCTTCGTCAGAGAAGATGGTTGGAGGTATTGGAAGACATTCGTCCTGAGATCAGGTATCATCCGGGCAAGGCGAATGTAGTGGCTGATGGACTTAGCAGGAAGAGTAGTTTGTCAAGGTTGATCACTACTCGAAGAGAATTGGCAGCAGAGATCGATCAGGCAGGTATCGAGGTGGTACTGCGAGGCTTAGGGGCATCTTTGGCTCAGTTGAGGCTGCAGCCGTCCTTGAGAGAGAAGATTGTGGAAGGTCAGAGATCAGATTCAGAGATCCAGAAGATGTTGCAGCAGGTTTCAGAAGGCAAGTTATCAGAATTTCGTGTCCAAGATGGAGTTCTTTGGCTGGGTGAGAGGTTGTGTGTTCCAGATGATGCAGAGTTGAGAGAAAGTATCTTGCAGGAGGCACACAGCACATTATTATCAGTTCATCCAGGAGGTACGAAGATGTACAGGGATATCAAACCCCACTTTTGGTGGTCTGGCATGAAGCGAGATGTAGCAGATTTTGTGGCAAGGTGTCTGACTTGTCAGCAGATCAAGGCAGAGAATCAGAGACCTGGAGGTTTGTTACAGCCATTACCCATTCCGGAGTGGAGGTGGGAGAATATCAGCATGGACTTTATCACGGGTTTGCCTAGGAGTTCGAAGGGCAATGACTCGATTTGGGTTGTTGTGGACCGATTGACTAAGTCGGCACATTTTCTAGCCATGAAGATTACTTGGTCGATGGAGAAATTGGCTGAGTTATACATTGAAGAGATTGTGAGACTTCATGGAGTTCCTGTTTCGATTGTGTCTGACAGAGACGCAAGGTTTACTTCGAGGTTTTGGAGAAGTCTACAAGCAGCTTTGGGCACCAGGACTGATTTCAGTACAGCATTTCATCCGCAGACAGATGGTCAGACGGAGAGGGTGAATCGAGTGCTGGAAGATATGTTGAGAGCTTGTGTTATGGACTTTGGTGGTAGTTGGGAGAGATACTTGGCATTGGTTGAGTTTGCCTATAACAATAGTTACCATGCAAGTATTGGGATGGCACCGTATGAGGCTTTGTACGGGCGGAGGTGCAGGACACCTGTTTGTTGGTATGAGGTTGGCGAGAGGCAGATGTATGGTTTTGAGATCGTGCAACAGACGTCAGAGCAGATTGAGCTGATTCGCAAGAGATTGGTTGAAGCTCAGAGTCGGCAGAAGAGTTATGCTGACACTCGACGAAGAGAGTTGGAATTTGAGGTTGGAGATGCAGCTTTTCTCAAGGTTTCTCCGACCAAAAGAGTGATCAGATTTGGTAAGGGTGGCAAGTTGGCGCCAAGGTACATTGGTCCGTACAATATCGTGGAGAGGATTGGCAAGACCGCATACAGATTGAAGCTTCCAGAGGAGTTGGCTCAGGTGCATGATGTGTTTCATGTATCATTACTGAGGAAGTATGTGGCCGATCAGAAGCATCAGTTGGTAGAAGTTCCTGAAGATCTACAGGTGAACCTGAGTTACAAGGAACAACCTGTTGAGATCGTTGATCGTAGGGAGAAAGTCCTTAGGAGCAAGGTGATACCTATGGTCAAGGTATTGTGGAGGAATCAGCAGTTCGAGGAGGCTACTTGGGAGCCAGAGGATCGTATGCTGAATGATTTTCCTGAATTGTTTGAATGCATGTATTTCTTGTATATGATTGGAATTCTTTGAATAATTGTACTATTGATTGACACATGTGATGTATTCCTTTATTTTGATTGTGGTGTTATATGGAATTGTTGGATTTTGTTCTATATATGAAATATTGTTTCCTTTTGTTGGTATGTGTTTGAACTCATTAGTAGTAGTTCTGAGGACAGAACTCTTCTAAGGAGGGAGTGATGTAGAACCCCGTATTTTCAAATATTATTTTAATTATTTGAAAATGAATTTAAATGATTTTTGAGGATTTAATAAATATTTTCTAAGAAATTTATCTTTTGTACACGTGCAAAACACGTGCAAATGACTTTTTAGAAGTTTGAAAAATTAAGTTTTCTTTATGAAAAATCATTATTTATTATTTGAGAATTATTTAGTATTTTTCCAGATTTTTCTGAAATTAAATGTGCGTATTTGCAATTTTTGGGAAAAGAAGGGCTTATTTGCAAAATTGACATTTGTTTGGGTTAAAACGCAAAAGTGGCATTCTGGACGTTTTGAGCAGTATTGGCATTGAGGTTTAAGTTATATTTCACTATTTAATCCTGGTTTAAATGATATTTGATGAAATTTCAAGACTAATCTATATATATGTAAATTATATTTTGGGAAAGGATTATTTTGCAAATTGGGTGAAAACCCTAATATTTTAATCCGGCATATATAAGGGATTTTCCTATTCCCAGCCGTCATTGAGTACACACAGGATTTTTGAGATTATTTTGAGGAGCAAAAGAAGAGGCTTTTGGATCTAGCAAGGAGAAGAACTATTTCGTGGATTTTCTTCAAAACAAAGTGAGTGGTTGTTTTGTTTTGTTTTGTTTGTTTGTTTACTTTGTTTGCTTGATTAATGAAGGACATGAGACCTTTGTTATGATTGTTGTGATCGTCATGCTATTGTTTGTCAATCTCATTGTATATATGATATGGATCCTTCATTTGATATGGATGATTAGAACTTTTAATTGATATTTGGACCATGATGAGAAAAGATTTAGAATTGTTGAGGATATGTTGATTTATGAGATCTTGTTGTTAGAAAGCAAGTTAAGAACTGATTATGTTGTGATCAGATATTACACATCTGGATCTATTGATTACAAACCAATCTTAATTACGTGTTGAGGAAGACATTTAGTTTCGTTGAGAAAAACCCTAATGGGAGAATTAAAGAGTTTAGATCATGAGGAAATGAGATTTGAGTATTTGTTTGATTGGGAAATGTATCCATGATGGAGATTATTGAGAGTTGTTTATTTGCTTGGATATAAATTAATTTTATGATCGATGAATCTTTAGAATACTCCAGTTTGATTTGTGTTCAGACCTATACTATTTGTAATTCTGTAGCCGACAGTCGACTGGACTGCGAAGCAGTCGACTGGTACGAGCCTACTGTGTATTTTTAGTCTTTGAGATTTGTTCGGGACAGTCGACCTAGACTGAGGTCAGTCGACTGGTCCTCTGGCTGTGATTTTGTTCAGTCCTTTCGGGACAGTCGACCTATGACCTTTCAGTCGACTGATCATGCCTTAGAATGATTTTTGTAAAATGTTGGGATATGTCCTCTGGACAGTCGACTGGTCCATCATGCAGTCGCCTGGTCCTGTAGGATCTTTGTATTTGATTTGAGATATTTTGTTTAGTGTTTGATTTCGAGACATTTGTTCAGTACTTGATTCTGAGATATTGTTCAGTATTTGATGTTGAGATATTTGTTCAGTGTTTGATTTTAAGATGTTCAGTTAAGTATTGGTTTTTGAGATGTTCAGTTAAGAACATGATTTTGAGATATTTTGTTGAGCCACTTGTTCAGTGGAATTTGTTCAGATATTTGTTTTTGAGTCTCTAGAGGTAGGTGACCCTAGTATACCGGTGTTTGTTCAGTTATCTGTTGAGGCTCATTGAGGCAAATTTTCAGTTATTAAGATTTTTAGTCCGGTAGGGTACACCACTCTAGGAGATTTGTTCAGTAACCCAAACTAATAAGGACAGGCATTAGTAGTGTCATGACGAATGAGAACTTGAGTTATGCACCTCAGTATGGCTTTTGATGTAGGATTTAATCTCCTGAATTATCCAAGTAGTTAACTTGAGATGTGTGATTTATCTCCGGAATTATCCAGGTAGTTAACCTGAGATGTGAGGTATTTCTCCGGAATTATCCAAGTAATTATCTTGAGATGTGGGATTGAACTACGGAATGATCGGAGTCGAGGCGACACTTTTGGGGTATCCTTGTGATTATGAGTCTATGTTTAGATGTGGGATGATCTCCTGAATTATCCAGGGAAAATACCTGTGATGTGGGATCAATCTCCGGAATGATCAAGCATGGGCAAATTATCATAGTTTATCTTCATCTCTTAGTAGTCATTGTTGTCAGCATGTAGTCATGATGTTTTCTTGAATCACTTTTATGCATTTGGATTTCCTGTTTTCGGCACACACTTGGCCTTTGGTTTTGGTATCACCCCTTATTCTTTTGTTGTACTTCATACTTTAGTGTTTGATTATTATTTGTTGGATATTATGTTTTAAGTTCATTTATGTTATTGTTTTGATTAGTCGCCACTCACACCATTTTTATGGCTGACCCCTTTAGTTTGGGGGTTAGGGTTCAACTCTAGTCTCACTTGTTGCAGGTTACTGCTTAGACTGGAGGTTGGATGCTTGAGTGGGCATTTTGAGATAGTTGGATTATTTAGTGTTGTTGTAAAATTGTAATGACATATTGAGTTGTTATTGAGTTGTAAATAAAATATGAATTTGTGTTGAGATGTTTAGACTTCCGCTGTAATTGTAATAATTGTTGTAATAAAGAAGAAAAATTTTAGTGGTGTTGTTGGTGTTTATTGTTCTATTGAAGTGGATTGCTGGGATTTCGCCACTTATTTTCTAAGCTCTCATATTAGAAATTTGGGGCGCTACACTTTCACTGCTTGAGTTCTCTTCCCACAACTCTTCATATAAGGTACTAATATCCTTATCATCGTTGAATCTGTACATGCAAAAAGTAGAAGGAAAAAACTTTCATCCATCCGGGCATTAACAATATTATATAACTAATAGCAAATCTATTGTACACAAGTTGGATGCTTAATGGATGTTGAAGTAGCATTTAGTTGAGTCCCATATCGAAATTTGTATTACTTTAGGGCATCCACAGTTGTTTGTGGCAAAAATGGCAAAATAAAAATTGGCAATTTCCTTAGTTTGTTTCAGTCGTGAAATGCAAAATTTGGACGGACAAAACATGATTATGTATCTAATTATCCTAATCAATCTAATATCTATCTAAACTAATCTATTATATAAACTAATTATTTCCGAAACTAATGGCCCCATTTAATGACACCCATCTCAGACGAAACATCCCATAAAATATAACTAATGTCATCCATCCAGACATTAACAATATAATATAACAAATAGCAAATCTCTTGTACACAAGTTGGATGCTTAATGGATGTTGAAGTAGTATTTAATGAGTCCCATATCGAAATTTGTATTACTTTAGAGCATCCACAGTTATTTGTGGCAAAAATGGCAAAAAGTATGATGACACTTGTGGTATCTGTGGAGATGGCGGTGATTTGATCTGCTGTGATGGTTGCCATTCTACTTTCCATCTAAATTGCATGGATACAGAGATTTTGTTGTGTAATACAGTGAACCCACAAAATTCAATCAGTGATACCCTCAAGATGTGAATCAGTGATGCATAAATAGTGTGTTCATAAATAAATTGCTATGATTACTTAATTAATGTATGTATATGTACAGATACAAGAAACATATATCACAAAAGACTCAACGAACTCAAGTACATCATCTGATTTCTTAAGATCAATGCAAGCACAATAATGACTTTGATTTTTTGGGCTGCAAAAACTGCAAAATTAGTTACCTTAAGTTGAAATGCATTTTCTATAAGGTGCAGATAGATATTAAATATATTTAAAATGTTTTGTTGTTATTCATATGTTTATTTACCAAATTAAAATTAAATTTTAAATTTTGAACATGTAGAAAATAGTTGGTTATGAATCACTACAGCCTTTTGATTTTCCTTCATTTTCTTATAGTAATCAAAGAATAAAATAATCTCTAATGACAAATAATTTATAGGAAAAGAAATGTCTAGCCTAGGCTTATGACAACCTCAATCCCCAGATCCTTACTCTTGTCTCCTCTAACCGTCGCCTCCATTCATACCATTTCCTCCAAACCCATCATTGTAAGACACGGAGTAAAAGTTTGATGGTGAATATTATCAGGATTATTATTGTGAAAAATGCCCTTGGCAAAAGTGGCTATGTACATAAATAAATGCAAACATAATCAGATTAAAGGTCATAAACAGAAAATATACATATTGTTTTGTGATCACTATATAAAATTACAGGCAAAACTGTTGTTGTCATGCTGCACGGACTTAACAACTCCTTTTTTTCTATACTAATTGCCATAGTTCTAAGCATTCAGATGTATGTTTTTTGCAGATTCTCAATTAATACATTTGTCTAAACATATCACCTTCCTAAGAAACATATCTTATCCAGTGTGTTTAAAAATGTTAGTCTATACTAAATTACCTTGACAAATCAATCGAAATGCGAAAAAAAAAATATTGCAATTTGCAAAACATGAAACTTAAAGAAAAATATAGGAACATGAAACAATAATAAGAAGGGGAAAAAAACTCTTGAATTGCTTGGCAGCGGCGAAAGTTGACAAGACAAAGAGGCTTTGCCATTAAACAACCTAGAAGCCAAAAAAATTTGTCAAAACTTGAACAACCAGTGAACTTCAAATTCTTCTCAAGTTATAAATTCACAATTAAACCGAGTATAGTTTTAGATAAATTCTTTCAAGTAACCGACCTAACAAATGTCAATAAAAGCCTTGCATCACAAACTAAAGCGTCCAAAATATGTTTAGTATCATTCAATACAATTTTATTCTAAAATTATACTTGTAGATGTAGTCTTCTTCGCATACAAGATCCCCACCGCTCCATTCACACCTAATTAATCAACCAAATTAATTCCAAATTTCAACAACCAAAAAAAAATCAAATTTTGAAATGAAACGATAATCTTAATTTCTAAGCCTAAAGATCTTCCCTTTGGAGGTTGTCGATGACAATGTGGGCGAATCCGGGCTGCCATTCCACAATCTTCTTTTGAAGACGATTGCATGCAATCTTGCTCAAAGCATGCGAATCTCCATCAAAATCAAAAAAAAATTGTAAAGACCGAATTTTTTGATCAAAATCGAAGTGATTAAAGAGAGAAAAATGTTGATTGATTGATTACCTTGCGAGGTTGAGTTGACGAACTTGTCATTGCTTAGGGATTTAGGGAAGAAGAAGAGGGAAAAAGGAGTCGACTTTGGGTTGGATTTGGGATAAACTTAGGTTTGGGCAGAAGAGAATTGAGAAAGATGTAGAGCGGCCCGAGAGAAAACAAGGTTAATGGTTAAGATTAATGGCTAAGAATAAGATGATCATGTCATATCTACGGTTCAGATGATGTTTAAATGAACGGTGAAGATCGATCTGTCGAAATTGATGGTGGAGATCGCCTATGGACAGATTTATTGTGGCTTTTATAATAGAAATAGATATATATATATATATATATATATATATATATATATATATATCTATATAATAAAGCACAAAGAAAGCTATCAAGTGGCTCTCCTTCAATCTCTTCAAAAATTAAAGGTCCAGATCTAACCTCACAAAACATATTTTCCTCCCAAAAGTTCCCCCCAAAACTCAAATTCAAATCCCTCACTCAAAACAACTCCTATATTTATTTATTTTTATTTTTTCTCTCTCTCCCTCCCTCTTCTATTAAAGAAATTAAGAAAATAAAAAATTTTAAATTTTAAAAAAAATAAAAAACTAAAAAATTTAAAATTTTAAAAACTTTTAAAATAATTCCAAAAAAAATAAAAAAAATCATATAATATATTTTTTGCTCTATGTTTCCTACTTATTAAAATTTTAAAAAATTAAAAAACTAAAGAATTTAAATTTTTAAAAACTTTTAAAATAATTCCAAAAAAATAATAAAAAATCATATAATATGTTTTTTTCTCTATGTTTCCTACTTCAATTAATTTGCTGGACCTCAAAAACTATTTTATATGATCAAACAATGTGTACCGTTTCGTAGACGTACCGTAGGCACGTGTCAACGATCAAACCTAGTGTATATATATATATATATATAAATATATATCTATATAATAAAACACAAAGAAAGCTATCAAGTGGCTCTGCTTCAATCCCAAAAAATCAAAGGCCTAGATCTAATCTTACAAAACATATTTTCCCCCCAAAACTCAAATTCAAATCTTCCACTCAAACCAACTCTTATATATATTTTTTTTTCTCTCTCTCTCCCTCCCTCTTCTATTCAAAAAATTAAAAAAATAAAAAATTAAACAAAATTAAAAAATTTAAAAAATTTTAAAATTTAAAAACTTTAAAAATAATTCCAAAAAAAATCAAAAAAATCATATAATATGTTTTTTGCTCTATGTTTGCTACTTCAATTAATTTGCTGGATCTCCAAAACTATTTTATATAATCAAACAAGGTGCACCGTTCCGAAAACGTGCCATAGGCACGTGTCAACGGGCAAACCTAGTATATATAATAAAACACAAAGAAAGCTATCAAGTGGCTCTTCTTTAATCTCTCCAAAATCAAAGGCCTAGATCTAATCTCACAAAACATATTCCCCCCCCCGCGAAACAACTCATTTATTTATTTAATTATTTCTCTCTCTCCTACCTCCCTTCCTCCCTTTCTTTTCTCTCTCTCTCTCCCTACCTCCCTTTCTTGCCGAACGCCGCACTCCGCCGCTCGCCGAACACCGCCTGCCGCCGCCGCTTGCCGCTCGCCTCCCGCCTCTGTTCTACTTCTTCCTCTCCTGCGATATCAACATGCCTGCCACCTTCAGGATCGAACGCCTCGGAGGCGATCTCCCCCAATCCCCGCCCAAATCCGGTACGGTTCCTCACCCTTCTCATCATCATCATCTTCTTCTCTCTCTCTCCCTCCATTAGTAGCATTTGACTGCTGGTTTTAAGTGGGTTTTTGGGTTCAGATATTGAGATGGGGAATGCGAGTGTGAAGATGTCAACGAACGGCCAGGAAGTAGTTTCAGGGGGATCGGACAGTAAGATTTCGGACAGAGTTTTCAGGGCATCGTCGCCCGATGGCCCCAAACCATCCCCAGCCCCTTTCTTTGTTGCTGCCCAGGTAAGCTTTTTTTCTAGTATAAACATAACCTGATACAAACAAAATTTGTTCATCATTTCTTATCTTAGTTTAGTTTTGTTTTCCAATTAGGGTTCTGTAGCTTAGTTTTGTTCTAATGTCCACTCGATCGCTCTAATTAGGGTTTATGAGCTCCTTTCTGTAATTGACTAGGTGAATTGTAGTTGAAAGGGAGAGGTGAGGTGAATTTGGAAGGAATTGAATGACTGTGGTATGAAAAGTGGGGAATATAAGCGCATTAGATGAAAGACACAATTAGCAGTGGAAGAAGTGATATAGCTTTTGGGAAAGGAACATAATTGTAAAGAGATTTGTTGAGAAATGAATGTGTTTGATATGCTTGATGGCTATCAACCAATGTGTTGATGGTAGCTCCTTTAAAAAGATTATTGTAGCTACTTTAAAGATAAATCGTAATGGACTAAAGTTGATAACTCCTAGAAATTGGGATTAGGGCTTTACTATTGGTATGCATTTGGGTTAATTACTATGAATTGGGGAATTTGGGTTAATTTGACTGCAGAAAGTAAGAAGTTGTGTATTTGGCAGAAGCTTGAGTGACTAGTACAAATGTTTGAATGATCATGTATAACATGTGTAAGCTGTAGATACAGAGATGGATGTTCGTATGAAGATGAAAGGGGCACACTATAATAGGAAGGGGGACTGTTGAGAACATAGATGTTTCCAATATGCTTGATTAGTTGCTTTAAAAAGACAAAGCTTAATGTATTTTTCTGACCATCTTGATGAAGAATAGAAGCTGCTGATCATATCATGCATATGCATCATTAATATACTGAAAGCTTGACTAATGTTTTTTGTTCTCTCTTTCTCACCTAAATTGGCAGGATTATAACAAGCAGAGGACATCGCAAGAGCTTATCGCAAAAGATTTGCATGGCACTGAGTGGAAGTATCGGCATATCTATCGAGGTAACTCATGGATCATCTAATATTGAACTACATTTTCTTGTTAAAGTACCCTTGAGTGAACTTAAGAATTAGGCAATTTCATAGTTTAGTAAATGGTAACGGCACATGTTTTTGTAGCAGTGGTTGTGATTTTTCTGATCATGGAGTTGTGGGGACGTAGAGAAAGTTGATTATAAAAACCGAGTGAACTATGAGTTAAGTGAAGCAGATAATAGTTTTGCTTCCTTCAACACCGAGATCTACTCATCTTTGTAGAAAGGCTTAATGCTTCTTTTAATGGCATTGGTGGACGTTTAGGAGAGGTGTCTACATGTTAGTTATATAAATGAGGATTGGGTGGTTTGGGGTAGCAGGTTGAGGGAACAGTAAGCTGAAATGAATGTCTATAGCTGTATACATTGATCCATTTTCTCAATTCAGCTCTTCAAAATTTTATACGTGTATTTACTAACGGTTTTCGAAACTGAGAATTAGTATTGCCATGTCTCACTACTTTACTGACACAATACTCACACATATACTAATATCAGGCTTAGAAGTAGGGCTAGATTTGAATACAAGAATGACTCTCTACTGATTCTCTTGTGCCAAATAATATAACGACTCTTAAGTATTTTGGAAAAAGTGAAACTCTTCCAAAACTAGATAAACTTGAATATCTATGTTAATTTGTAAAGCATATAAAAAAAACATCCAGACATAAGTGACAGCAAAGAAGATGTTCATAATATAGTATTCACATGACTAAGGAAAAATAAATGAATTTCACTCATGAAAAGTATTTTTGATAAAAATCTAGTTCTGACCTGCACTTCTGTATGAGGGCCAACCATACTATGAACAAATGAAATATTGATTTTCAATATATATGAAGTGCTCTGCGGATCTAATAGCATTTACATATGCAATGTGGATGCTCTGTTGGTGACAAAATAGAAAAAGAAAAAAAAAATCTTATGAAGATTTGTAGTTAGAGAACATTAGTGGTTTCCATACGATGTTTATTTGATTTGACGCTTATTGTCTAAGATGTTTAGACACACAACAACAAATTTGAGTTCTTAATCTGTGTGGTCTTATTTTAAATTTGGTAGTGCTTTGACTCAAGATGTTTGGGTATAGCAGTCTCGGTATGTATAGAGAGGTATAAGTGATATGCATTTCCAAGTAGCTTATTTAATTTATTACATGAATATGTGAATTTTTCAGAATGGACTGTTTGTTAAATTCTCTTGTGGAAATTTGTTCATGTTTTGTTTACTGCCCATCCATTTGTATTATGTTTATAGATATTTTGTAGGTCCCGCCACAAAAGGGCATGCACTCATGCATGCAACGTTTGGTGCAAGCATGGTGTCTCTTCCGAAGCATGGTGTCTTTTCCTAAGCATGGTGTCTCTTCCGAAGCATGGTGTCTTTTCCTAAGCATGGTGACTCTTCCGAAGCATGGTGTCTCTTCCCCTCCTATAAATTCTCACTATTTTCTTCATTTGAAGATACACTCAACTGAAGAGAAAAATAGAGATTGATAGCCACAGAGAGCTTATAAAGTATTGAGAGTTTTTTTTGTAAATCTTTTGAGATTGAGAAATAATATTTGTGTTGTTTTCTTCTCAAATTTATCTCTGTTGTTTTTCTCTCGATCCTAACAAGTGGTATCAGAGCGAGGTTGAGTTGTTGAGTGCCAAAAGCCTTTGCAGATCAAGATGTCGATGGAGGAATCAATATCATCATCATCATTTGGAGCCATGATCAAGCTTACTGCCACCAACTATACACTTTGGAGACCTCGGATGGAAGATCTCCTAAGTTGTAAAGATCTCTTTGATCCTATTGAGGAGAAGGGAGAGAGACCTGAAGCTACCAATGAGGCGGACTGGAAGAAGATGAACAGGAAAACGATCGGTCAGATTCGACAGTGGATCGATCACAGTGTCTTCCATCATGTTGCCTAGGAGACGGATGCTTTTGCCCTTTGGAAGAAGCTGGCAGATATGTACCAGGCCAAGACAGCTCGAAATAAGGCCCTGCTGATGAGACGGTTGGTGAACCTGAAGCTACAGGGAGGAACTTCTGTAGCAGAACACACCAGCGAGTTTCAGAGACTGGTGAATCAGCTATCTTCAGTGGAGTTACCACTTGAAGATGAGTTACAGGCACTTCTACTTCTCAGCTCTCTTCCAGACAGTTGGGAGACATTGGTGGTCTCCCTCAGCAACTCGGCTTCGACTGGCAATCTTACCATGTCTATGGTTAAGGATGCCCTATTCAATGAGGAAGCTCGGAGAAAGGACGTTGGCACAGAAGCACAAGCCTGCATCACAGAAGTCCGTGGGAGACAGCGAGAGGAAGATCGAGGCAGGTGGAGAGGCAGGAGCCAAAGCAGAGGCAGATCGAGAGGCAAATCAAGTAATGGGAGGAGGCCTGCATACAACTGCCATCACTGTGGCAAATCAGGCCACATGAAAAGAAATTGTTGAAAGTTACAAAAGCAAGGCGGTCAGGGAAGGTCACAACCAAAGAAGGAAGGAGATGCACAAGTTACAGTACTAGAAGATGTGGCTCTTTGCTCTCATGAGGATGAGACATGCCTCCATGTGTCGAATCAGGACGTAGAATGGGTGGTAGATACTGCAGCATCTTGCCATGCCACTCCTCGAAAGGACATCTTCACAACGTACAAAGCTGGAGACTTTGGCTCGGTGAGGATGGGCAATTCTAGCTTTGCTAAGATTGTCGGAATTGGTGACGTTCGGATGCAGACTGATGCCAGGTGCACAATCACACTGAAGGATGTTCGCCATGTACCTGAACTTCGACAAAATCTTCTTTCGGTGAGAGCCCTAGATGAAAAGGGCTATGATAACCATTTTTGCAATGGCTCGTGGAGGATGTTGAAAGGTGTAATGGTGATCGCTCGTGGACATCTCTGCAGCACTTTGTACAAGACTCATGTGAAGATCAATGTGGAGAGTCTCAATATTGTTGAACATGAAGCTTCGCAGAAACTGTGGCACCAGAGACTCGGTCACATGAGTGAGAAAGGTTTATCAACCTTGATGAAGGAAAATCTTATCTCCATTACCAAGAATGCAGAGCTTCAACCTTGCAGCAGCTGTTTATTTGGCAAGCAGCGAAGAGTCTCTTTTAGTTCCTCTTCGACAAGGAGATCAGAGTTGCTCAGTCTGATACATTCTGATGTTTGCGGTCCCATGGAGGTGGAGTCGCTAGGCGGTAACAAATACTTTCTGACATTTATTGATGATGCTTCTCGGAAGGTGTGGGTGTATTTTCTGAAGACAAAAGATCAGGTCTTGGAAATCTTCAAATCATTTCATGCCATGGTAGAGCGTGAAACGGGGAAGAAGCTGAAGTGCCTTCGCTCAGATAACGGAGGCGAGTATACATCCAGGAGTTTTGATGCCTATTGCAAGAGTCAGGGCATTCGGCACGAGAAGACGGTTCCACGTACCCCGCAACACAATGGGGTAGCAGAAAGAATGAACCGAACAATCATGGAAAGAGTCAGAAGTATGCTCAGCACAGCAAAGCTGCCAAAGCCATTTTGGGGAGAAGCTGTTCGCACCGCCTGCTACTTGATCAATCGTTCTCCATCAGTCCCGCTGAATTTCAACATCCCGGAGAAGAAATGGACCGGCAAAAACCCCTCCTACTCTCACCTGAGGACATTTGGATGTCTGGCTTATGCACATGTCTCAAAGGAGCTCAGGCAGAAGCTCGATGCGAGAACCACTCCATGCATTTTCATAGGCTATGGAGACGAGGAGTTTGGATACAGGCTATGGGATCTAAAGACGAAGAAGCCCATCAGAAGTAGAGACGTGGTGTTCCATGAAAATCAGACATATGGGGATACTGAAAAGCCTACAATTACTGAAAGTCCTGTCAGTACTCAGGACTTTGTTCCAGATACAGTACCAGTACAAGCTACCGCAGATGATGATGTGTCTGATCAAGAACTAGAAGCAGAACCAGAGGAGGAGGAAGAAGGGATTGATGAGCCTGGGGAGCCGCAACCTTTCACAGCTGCAGAACCAGTACAAGATAATGATACACCGCCTGAGACGGGTGAGCCTCAGCTACGTAGATCTGAAAGAGGCCATGTTCCGTCTACTAAATATCCAGAATCAGAGTACATTCTTCTTACTGATGAAGGGGAGCCAGAGAATTTCCAGGAAGCATTGTCTCATCCAGACAAAGACAACTGGCTGCACGCTATGCGGGATGAGATGGACTCTTTAGAGAAGAACCAAACCTACGATTTGGTTAAGCTTCCAGGAGGGAAGAAGGCACTAAAGAACAAGTGGGTATTCAAGCTCAAGAAAGATGGCAGCGGAAAGGTGGTGAAGCACAAAGCTCGGCTAGTGGTCAAAGGATTCCTGCAGAAGAAAGGCATCGATTTTGGTGAGATTTTTTCTCCAGTTGTAAAGATGACTTCAATCCGAGTCATGCTCGGATTAGCAGCTAGCCTAGACTTGGAGCTTGAACAAATGGATGTGAAGACTGCATTTCTTCACGGTGATCTGCATGAAGAAATTTACATGGAGCAGCCAGAGGGATACGAGGTTCCAGGGAAAGAGAATCTCGTATGTAAGCTGAAGAAGAGTTTGTATGGCCTCAAGCAAGCACCAAGGCAATGGTACAAGAAGTTTGATTCATTCATGGTGAGTCAAGGCTACAAGAGGACTGCTGCAGATCAATGCGTCTACATTCAAAGGTCCCCTGATGGAAATTTCATTGCACTGTTACTATATGTCGATGACATGTTGGTCGTCGGACAAGATACAGTGAAGATCAGACAGCTGAAGATAGAACTCTCTAAGGTCTTTGATATGAAGGACCTTGGGCCAGCTCAGCAGATTTTAGGTATGAACATCTCTCGAGACAGAAAGGCCCGAAGATTGTGGTTATCTCAAGAGAAATATGTTGAACGGGTGATCAAGCGATTCAACATGGAGGGTGCCAAGCCAGTTAGCATCCCACTGGCTAATCATTTCAAGTTGAGCAAGAGTTCGTGTCCCTCATCCAGGAAAGAGATCGAGGAAATGGAAGTTGTGCCTTATTCTTCAGCGGTTGGAAGTCTGATGTATGCAATGGTGTGTACGAGGCCGGATATTGCACATGCAGTGGGTGTGGCAAGCAGATTTCTCTCCAATCCAGGAAATGAGCATTGGGAGGCTGTTAAGTGGATTCTCAGGTATCTTAAGGGTACTTCAAAGATATGTTTGTGTTATGGGGGAGCTGATCCGGTTTTGGAAGGCTATACAGATGCAGATATGGCCGGAGATCTTGATGGTAGAAAATCGACTTCTGGTTTTATCTACACTTTTGCAGGGGGAGCTGTGTCATGGCAGTCAAGGTTGCAGAAGTGCGTTGCACTATCTACGACAGAAGCAGAGTACATTGCTGTCACTGAAGCTGGAAAGGAGATGTTGTGGTTAAAGCGATTTCTACAAGAACTCGGGATCAAGCAGAATGACTACAAGGTACATTGTGACAGTCAGAGTGCTCTGGATTTGAGCAAGAATTCAATGTACCATTCCCGAACAAAACATATTGATATTCGCTATCACTGGATATGCGAGGTGATGGATCAACAATTGTTGAAACTGATGAAGATCCACACGAAGGAGAATCCAGCAGACATGTTGACAAAGATTGTGTCTCGGGAGAAACTAGAGTTATGCAGAGATATAACTGGAATGGATGAGAGATGACGATTGGTGCAGATGTGGCGTGAGGGGGAGAATTGTAGGTCCCGCCACAAAAGGGCATGCACTCATGCATGCAACGTTTGGTGCATGCTGATGCATGACAACGTTTGGTGCAAGCATGGTGTCTCTTCCGAAGCATGGTGTCTTTTCCTAAGCATGGTGACTCTTCCGAAGCATGGTGTCTTTTCCTAAGCATGGTGACTCTTCCGAAGCATGGTGTCTCTTCCCCTCCTATAAATTCTCACTATTTTCTTCATTTGAAGATGCACTCAACTGAAGAGAAAAATAGAGATTGATAGCCACAGAGAGCTTATAAAGTATTGAGAGTTTTTTTTGTAAATCTTTTGAGATTGAGAAATAATATTTGTGTTGTTTTCTTCTCAAATTTATCTCTGTTGTTTTTCTCTCGATCCTAACATATTTTACTAGTCCTGCATGCTGGTTTTTAGACCTTTGCCTTCTGGGTATTCTTGCAGATTGTAAATAACTGGGAGACGAACAAACCTTGGCTTCCCAAAGATCGAATAGATGAGGTTGTGATCTTTTACCTTCAACTAATCAATAAATGTTTATACATCTGAAATTATATAGAGTTAAATTCAACCAATCATTAATTTGTTGTTATAAATAATTTAATTATAAACATAAGTCCACCTTAAAATTTCATTTTTAGGTTCTAAAGGAGTGCAACAAGATCAAAAGTTGGTTGGAAGAGAAGGAAAGCCCAACAGAAGAAGTATGTTTTCTAATTCTTTAATGCCATCAGTATTTGATTTTATTTCCCATTGTTTTTCATTTTTTTTTAACTGTTATTTTATAATTTGTTTATCTTGCACTTGGTTTATTTGCAGTATGACAGTATATTCAAATATTATTCTCTTGTTCGTTCTTTAAAATTTAACCAATGGAGAGTCAAAATGTAGCTGCTAGAGGTTATGAACTGTTAAGTATTGGACTTCGTTGTGAGGACACGTTCTGTATAATGTGAAACAATTCCGGCTTTAATTATGAAACACAAAGAAGTAGGACATAGCTTTTTCCATCTGTCAGGTGTGCCAGAAAATGCTGCTCAGGGTTTCAATGCTTATTGTTAAATCTCCCAATTGGAAGCATGACAAATGCTCGAGAAAGCTTTGTTGTTTGATGGTGATCTTAGGTTACTGGTAAGATATATTTGTTGGAAAGATCTAATCTTGGTTTCACTTATGGTAGTTATCTAAAGTTTTTGTTGTCATATACTTTAAAAAAAATAGCTATGAAATGTTTTGAGTAGAAAGATATTTTCCTGCAAATTAGTTATTTTCTTTCTAGTTACTAGATCTTAAGAAAACTCTGGCTTACGCGCACTAATGCTTACATTGTAACCCATTATGTTTAATTAG
The DNA here is from genome assembly GCA_017893485.1 of Hemerocallis citrina. Lineage (NCBI taxonomy): Eukaryota > Viridiplantae > Streptophyta > Magnoliopsida > Asparagales > Asphodelaceae > Hemerocallis > Hemerocallis citrina. The sequence continues at coordinate 433,056,668 of CM030359.1, read as the reverse complement.
AAGCTTATAGATATTTAACAGAGTAACTAGGATTTGGAGTTGCAGGCACTATAAAAAATTTAGAATCATGTTAATGTATCAGTGATTTGGAGTTACCAGTGAAGAACAAACTGATAAACAATCCAGTGATATTGAAACTTAGAAATTTAAACTGATAAACAAAGTGTGCAACTGATAAAAAAAATCAAAGTTCACTGGAACTTTGAAATTTAAACTGATAAACAAAGTGTGCAACCGATAAAAAAAATCAAAGTGTGCAACTGAGATATTGAAACTTACTGTAGGGATCATCTTGAGAACTATACAAGCGACTACACCATTCAAGTGTTGGTGGGTTATTGTTTAGTTTATATTTTCATCCTTATCCTGGTTTAACCCAATATATGTGAATCCTATACAGTATACCGGTATACTCTAATAGGTTAATTGTGTTGATGATCGAAATGCAAATTCTACTTTCAGGTTACTAGGAGAAGGCAAGAATGAGGAGTTACAAAAAGAACAAATTAGTTGATATGCTGTATATATGATTGTATATAGGTTGTTGTAGATTGAATGCTTTGTAGATAAAGCCATATTGAGTGCTAAGTCAATTGCCTAAAAACATGTTTTACCTGTTTCAGTAAGTGCATCATTGATCATTTTGTCAAGATTTTTTGTGTATGCTAGTACTGATTACAACGCATATAAAGATGTCAACTGACCTTCCCATTTTGTTCTTTGGACTCTTGAAAAAGACCAGAAAACATGTGTTAAGTACATTATGTAATTGGATACAAATTTCAAATTATATAAATTAAGTACATTTCTGAGGTGTCATGAATACTATAGTTTTCTTCAATAAATTGAGTACATTTTATAAGTTATTCAAAACTTTCCAAATAGTGAAGTGAAATAATTATTGTCGATATTTTGTTTGCAGGCAACTGCAAGGGGGGAAGAAGGAATGGCACTGTTCTTTGTCTGCTATAACTTGAGTTGTGGTCATAAATGGAGAGATTAAACAGCAGCAATTTTCTATTGTAGCTAACTGCAGCCCAAACTTGAATTAGTTTTTCATTTTCAGTTCCACCAGCTTAGTCAACTTGAAACTTTTGTTGTTTGGATGATAGTTTTGAATAGCTATGTGACTTTGATTTGGATGATATGTAGAACGTTAGCTGATTTGGATGATGTTTGTTGCTTTGTGTTTGGATGATGTCTTAAATGGTGCATTTTGATTTTGAAATTCTTCATTTAAATTTTTTATTTAGATTGTCATTGTTGGAAGCTATTCAAAGCTATTGTCATTGTAGGAAGTTTTAAAATTTTTATTCAGATTTTAAAATTCTTCAATAAAAATAAATAAATAAATAAATATAAAAAAAACCCTACACCGGCATTTTAAAACGCCGGGAAAGGTCTTTAAAAGGAAAAAAAAATTAACATACCCCGGTGTTTCCAAAATGTCGGTATATACCCCGGCGTTTGAAAACGCTGGGGAAAGTGTTCTGCAACCCCGGCGGGGGAAAGCATGGCGCTTGCGGCAGCGCTTTTCGAAGTGCCGGGGGGTCCATCCTTGGCGTTTATAAACGCCGAGGATGGACCCCTCGACACTTTGAAAAGCGCTGCCGCAAGCGCCATGCTTTCCCACGCCGGGAATGGTCAAAACGAACGCCGGAGTTTGACTTCTTTTTTGTAGTGAAAGAACAAAGAAAATAGTTCATTACAAAACACATCGAACGCTAGAAGCGTCGATACAAAACAAAACACTTTAAAAAATAAATATATATTTTTTAAAGTAAAAGTTTCGACGTAGTCTGGTCTCGAACCTGAAATCTCTTTTATATTAGTTATGCATGGACAATGCACGTCTTAACAATTTTTTTTACAAAAATATAAGCTCTGACGTAGTGAGGACTCAACCAGAAACATCCTTCATATTATTTATGTATGTGCGTCACACGCGTTAATAGATTGACAAATGACACTAAGACATTCTCTCATTATAATATTAGATTAGAGTTTTAGACAAGCGACGCATGTCTTAATAAATATAGTTTTTTAAAGTAAAAATTCCGAAGTAGTCTGGGTTTGAACCTAAGACCTTTATAATGATTATGCACGTGCGTTGCACGCGTTGATAGATTACCAAATGAGACTAAGGCATTCTCCCATTATAATATCAGAGATAAGAATTAATTATATATATTTCTCAGTATATAAATTATATTCGTCAAAAATTCTTCAGTAGATCAAAATTTGAAAGTTATAGTAAGAATATATATAGACTAATGCTCAATTGCAAACTACTAAAGCCATTGTTCAGAACAACTGCTTCGTTTATTTTGAACCTAAGTCGTTGTTCCGAATATAACCTAAGCCGAACAACGACTTAGGTTATATTCGGAACAATGCCTTAGGTTTACAAGCGGTTTGTATACCCATTTGCACGAGACCCTTTTACAATAAAGCATTTGCACGGGACCCGTTTGCAACAAAGCATTATTTATATATATATATATAGTAGATTTTTCCGTGGCCACGTGCCTACGACACGTCTTCAAAATGATACAACATATGAAAAGTCTTGTAAAGAGTAAATCAACAATTATGTAGCTGAAGTTTGAATAGTATGACAATAATTAGTTGTAAATAAAAGTCCATGTTTCCATTAGTATATGGTGAAAAATAATTATAAATTGTGATATAAAAGTCCATGTTTCCATATATATATACTAGATTTGCACGTGGGCACGTGCCTACGGCACGTCTTCGAAACAATACAACACACGAAAAGTCTTGTAAACAGTGAAACAACAATTATGTAGTTCAAGTTTGAATAATATGACAATAATTAGTTGTAAATAAAAGTCCATGTTTCTATTAGTATATGTTGAAAAATAATTATAAATGAGGGTGTAAAATCCAACTTCTTAGAATTTTAAGGATGGAAAATGATGAAATTTAACTGTTGAAGAGATATTTGTTATTTTCAATATAACATGTGCAATAAAAAAACATAAAAATTCTGAAAATTTTACAAACCTGAAATCTTAAAATTTAAATTTGTAGGTTTTTAAGTAAATAAAGAAAGAATGAGAGAGAGGGGGGGAGAGAGGGGGGGAGAGAGAGAGAGAAAAACATGAAAAATTGAAGAGAGAAGAGAGAGATAGTAATAAAGTAATGAGTTTTTTAGTTTTGGGGGGGAAAATTTAATTTTGGGTTTGAAATTTTGGGCGGAAAAATATGTTTTGTAAGAATCAATCTAGGCCATTGGTTTTAGGGAAGATTGAATGAGAGTCACTTGATGGCTTTCTTTGTAATTTATTTTATATATATATATATATATATAGAGAGAGAGAGAGAGAGAGAGAGAGAGAGAGAGAGAGAGAGAGAGAGAGAGAGAGAGAGAGAGAGAAATAATTAAATAAATAAATGAGTTGTTTTGGGGAGGGGGATTTGAATTTGAGTTTTAGGGAGAAACTTTTGGGGGGAAAATGTATTTGTAAGGTTAGATCTGAGCCTTTGATTTTGGGGAGATTGAAAGAGAACCACTTGATAGCTTTCTTTGTGTTTTATTATATAGATATATAATATATATAATAAAACACAAAGAAAGCTATCAAGTGGTTCTCTTTCAAAATGGTTGAAATCAATGGTCCAGATCTAACCTCAAAAAACATATTTTCCCGCCTAACAGTCCCCCCAAAACTCAAATTAAAATCCCCCAAAACAACTCCTTTATTTATATATTTATCTCCCTCTCTCTCATTCTCTCTCTATTTACTCAGAAATTTATATTTTCAGATTTCAGGTTCGTAAATTTTCAGATTTTTTACGCATTTTTTTATTGATCATATTACATTGAAAATAGCAAATATCTCATCAACAGTTAAAATTCATCATTTTCCATACTCAAAGTTCTAAAAAGTTGGATTTTACACCCCCATTTATAATTATTTTTTAACATATACTAATGGAAACATGGATTTTTATTTACAACTAATTATTGTTTTACTATTCAAACTTGAGCTACATAATTGTTGTTTTACTGTTTACAAGACTTTCATAAGATGTATCGTTCCGAAGACGTGCCTACGGCACGTGCCCACGGGCAAATCTAGTATATATATATATATATCGATGGGTCCCACATTTATGTATGATGATACCTCTAGGCAAGTGTCATCTCTAATGACAAATCAGCATCATGGCATTAATTATCAGAAGTAAAGCTTGATGCTTGATAACTCTTTCTACAAATTCGAAGTTTTAGCCTAGTGGAACGGTCTTTCACAATAACGAAATTTCTTTTTTTGGAGATAAAAGTGATCTAAGTCACCTGTTTCAAACCAACGTCACTCTAGTCCAAATACTGAAATACTAATCACAATAACGATTACTACTGATTTTGTAGACAAAATTAGATTTGATGCACTACAAAAAAACTAGTAATTTACACGTGCGATGCACGTCTTTATAAATATATATTTTTAAAATATATTATGCATGTGCATTGCACGTATTTGTTTGATTACAACGCACGTGTTTGTTTAGTAACAAACTCTTGATATGACTTGGAACAGAGACTTACCAAAGGTGGTAGATGTGGAAGTCGTCCAACCATCATGCGCGTTCTTGGATGCAGTGACCACAGTTTTAACGATGCCATCTCCAATAATCATCAGATTCTTCATTGAATCAGTCACCTCCACGCTCTCATTGTACACCCCGGCTTTAACATAAACTAGTATTATACACGTGCTGTGCACGTGGAAAAAATTGGGGGAATGAAAAGGGCAAAAAAAAAAATCTACCAGCACGTGCGTTGAACGGGTTGGGTTAAGGACAATTTACACTAAGGCCTTCTCCCATTATAGTAGTAGAGATAACAAGCCATGAAGTATTGTTTCGCCTCAACTTCAAGGAAGCCTCCAGTGCATCTAAAATAGTCGTAAAATTTCCATAACCATCTTTTGCTACTACAAGATCAGCCTTCTCCATGTTCGACCAAGACTGTAAACTTCTCCTATCTGCAAATCCACTCAGGAAAATTCATCTCCAACGAGCTAAACAATGTCGACGATGGAGTTGACGCCACGGCCATGGCGCCATCGTTCACTACAAGTGCGTTGCAAACAGCCTCCGAAACAATGTCATCAGAAAAGGGCCAAATCTTGTGATCCAAGGGTATGCCAAAATCAATGAAGCCATTCCGGCATGTCTCTTGGTTGGCACTCGTAGCGCTAAGAAAACCTTGTGCATCTTCCATGTCAGAGGATACACTGCACGGTCAAGCAGTTTTATCGTCTCCTGATAAAACTCCATGCAGTCGGTCCACGCAGCTTGGGCTCGTGCATTGAACATGCCGGCATTGATAGCCAGGTAGGGCTGCAAACGATCCGAGCTACTCGCGAGCTACTCGGCTCGAGCTCGGTCAAAGCTCGACTCGAGACGAGCTCGAGCTCGAAATCGAGCTCGATAGCTTAACGAGCCGAGCTCGAGCTTGGGCGTTTTGTGATTATTAGGCTAAGGTCGCGAGTACTCGGCTCGAACTCGGTCAAAGCTCGGCTCGAAACGAGCTCGAGCTCGAGCCTCAAGAAACTCGGCTTGACTCGACTCAATTGCAGCCCTACAGCCATGGCAGCCTCATAGGTGTGTCGGGCTCGGTCAAGGGTTGCTTGTAGGAGTTCATTGCAAAAGTTTGAATTGGGGGTTGTTATTTTCGGTATGATAGAGTTGCAAACCTGAGGGTAGGGAGTTTGGTTACTTGAGAAACTAAGTAAAAAACAGAGGGAATGCAAAAGGACTGGGAAATTTGCCATTGATTAGTTGATTGCAAATTTTTGTGTGAGTTGAAGGTAACAGTTTGGTGCAATTATAAAGGCAATTGGAGTTACTCAACATGGTTAAAAATTTGTACAAATATATATTGCTATTTTGGTAGTTACTCAACATGGTTAAAAATTTGTACAAATATATATTGCTATTTTGGTTTCATGAAATATATATTACCATGTTCGTTGTAAGTTTCACAATATTATAAGTTTGTGTCTTTCCATTTTTGGAAGAAACAAGAATCTCGAAAGATATACAGAATATATATTATTTATACAGTTTCGTAGATTTCAGAATTCAGAATCTCTCTAAATATCATTCCAACTCTATTGAATATATTTACCATGTCAGCTAATAGAATTGAAACAAACAATGTATGAGATTCATCGATCATTACGTGTATTGTATGTAGTATAATGACAGCTATAGCCAATATGAAATAAGTAGCTTATTCGTGCCCACCAAAACGAAATATCTTAAACAAAACTACGACCTGGCCTAATCAAAGAACGTACTCAAAACCCAGTCGCAAGCCCCGAATTCTAGCGTTGGCTAAACGTGTGCGTAAATCAAAATTTGGAAATACAGCAATATTTGCAATAAAATTACTGTAATTATAACCAAGTAAATAGTCGCGATAAGATTTATAACATGAGTGGAGATTAACTGCATTCAAGGAAAGACTCTTATAATTAATGTAAACTTCAACTGCTTTCCAAATCTCAGAACAAAGAGATACACCCAAAGTTTTTTAAAACTCCATTTTTTGTGAAGAAAGTTGAGCTACATGATTTTCAGTCATCAAAACAAAGCCAAAATTCAGTCTGTGACGCTACTTTTAATGTTAATTTTTTTTTTTTTGGAGTTATAATTAAGGTGGTGTGTAAAATGCTATAATTTTGGTTGCATCTACTAGCCCAAAAATGTTGTAGTGTCTTGTATTCTTTTTAAGTGAACTAGAGCAAACGAGGCCTTCTCTTGAGCGTGCATGGTTTCGAAATTTCCTGACAAAATGTTAAAGAATATGGTGGTTTAGTTGTCATGAAATCGCTATAAACTTAAGTGTGCTAATGAGATTCATTTCAGATATGATATGGAGAATGAGCTTTAGCTGTTTTAGGCTGGGAATATGTTGTATTTAGCTCAATTTTATTCTGAAGGGCCATGCTTGTAAGACTGCATTAAATTTGTTTGTTACGTTTTTAGTTAAGTATTTTATTAATGGATGTTGGAATTGTTAAAACAATTCCTTCATACTACCACTACTTCTTCCATATTCTTCTTCTTCTTCTTTCTGTTTCTTCTTAATCTTCTAGTTCTTCTTCATCTTCTAGTTCCTTCTCCTCCTTGTTCATCTTTCTGGCAAATGTCATAACACAAAACTCAAAAGAGATGGCATACTGTAATACCCTGATTTTTCAATATATGAAAAATTATTTTTTATTTTGCACGTGGTGTGCACGTGCAATAATTTTTTTTGGTTGAATTAAATCTTATAATTGTTTTATTGTGATGTGTATGAATATTTAAATATATGTTTTCAAATTATTCCATACAAAAGCCTTTTTCTTTAAATGGATAGAAAGCCATGTTTTAAAGCCTCTTTCTTAAAGTCCAAAATGTATTTTTATTTATTTTTACTATTTTGGCCCAAACTAAAAGCCCATGGATTAGTTTATTTAAAAAAGTCTATTTTATTTTTTATATACAAATCAAATGCACAATTTTGGGCCTAGTTGCTGCACGTGCACTACATGTACACGTGCATTGCACACTTTCCTAGGAGGCCGGATTACATCTCTTTTGGAGGGAGTTTTGAATTTGGTCATGGTGTTCATGGAGGTAGTTATGTGAATGTGGGTAGTTGTGGTAACTTCTACTCTCATCCTAGCCTTCCATCCTACAACCAACCAACTAATCCTAGCCCTTCATTCTACTTGACTTCTAGTATAAATACCCCCTCCCATGGCTATATTCATATGCAATTATATTTTTCCAAATCTATAGTCTAATTAGTAGTAGTTGTGAGATAAAAGAGTGAGAGAATTGTGTGGGATTGCTTGCATTCGTCCAAGGAGGTGAGGCCGGCTAGTGCAAGGGGGAAGCTTTCGGTTTTGTGCTTGGGCTTGGAGTTGTGTGCGAGCGTCTAGGAGGAGGTGCATCTTGTTGCAAGGAAGTGTTGCTTTTGTGTTGTTTTTCTCTCCATACAAGGTGGGTAAAATTCTCCATATTTCTAAAGTAGAGATGCTTGCTAAATGAATGAATGATAGTGGGTGGATTTTCCTTATTATTGATGCTAGTATCATATTGAGAATGATGCATGAAAAATATTAATAAGAGTACACTCCTAATTGGAAAATTGATTTATAAATTGATTGGAATGTGAGTATGCAGTTATATGTGATTTGATTAGTAAAAATCTAAGTTGATATGGATTAATTCTAACTATGAATGTGAACTTGGCTAATAAAGGTATTTGTGACATTAATTGTTGAGAATTGTCGAGAAGGAATCTTTCGGGTAAGTCGACTTAGGACCTTGTAAGTCGACTTATATGCTCCTTTAAGTCGACTGATGCTGTTATAAGTCGACTTCTTGCTTAAATTATTTACTTAAAACCATGGATGTTTTCCCCTGGACAGTCGACTTACTATGGTATAAGTCGACTGGTACTGATGCATTTTTATAAACTCGAATGTTCTACTCTTTTGAAAATACATGAGACTTTCTAAAGGAAATTTGGGAATTGTTGCATGGAATAAAATGTGATTTGAGAATAAAAGGTGTAATTAGAACTATGACTTTGACATGTGTATTTTTGGGAAAGTATACCTTGCAAAAGAACTAGAAATGAAGAAGATTAGTATAGTAAAGATTGAAGTGACATTATGTGATAGATGTATGAAAACATGAATTATGAATATTCGTTAGTACTTCTCATTGGAGAACAGTGTGATAACCATGAAATGTGAATTATTCTTGTTAAAGAATAGCATGACAAAACATGATGTGTGATTCCTTAATTTGAGATTTTTAACCTGTTCAGTCGATCGAATGTGAGTAGCAGTCGACTGTATAGAACCTGAGAATCTACCTATTGAACTATGCAGAACAGCCGACTGTGTTGAACGACAGTCGACTGTCCTGTGATTGATAATTGAAATTGGAAACATTGCGGAACAGCCGACTGCCATGTGCAGCAGTCGACTCTCCCGAGTGGTTATGAATAACTGGAATTGACTGAACAAGTCGACTGGAAGAGATCCAAGTCGACTGTCCAGAGTGTTTGATATGTCAGAGAACATTATTCTGTCTATTTTGAAGAGTGTGAACTTTATGATTGATGTTGATGAACTCTTTTTATTGCTGTATGAATTTATATGAAATGAATCATAGTTGAATTGAGAAATTTACATGAGATGAATCATAGATATGAATTGAGAATTACATGAATGTGAAAGCTAAGATCATGATTATGAAAAATGAACTCAAGAGCTGGAAGTGCTCAGATTATGTTAGAATTTGTGAATTGGAATTGAAATGAAAGAGTAGCTAAGTCTCCCCCGGCAGTTGAAAAAGAAATTGAAATGAATATTGAAAAGAAAGACCAAGGTTGGTCATGTTGAAATGAATGAATAAGTCCGGTTCAGTGGAGAAGCTAACTCTAGAGCTTTGATTTTGTTCATGATTCTAATAAAAACTAAGGATTAGTACATAGTGGAGACGTGATGAAAGTAGGAGAAAACACGAGTGAGGGCCATCGGATTGCGGCGGAGAGTATTTCACAGGTTCTTCACGATGAGTCGTGACATGATGTGGATACGGCTCCAGGGTGCCGTGACGGCGGAGAGTAATTCACAGGTTCTTCACGATGCGTCGTGACATGACGTGAATACTGCTCCAGGGTACCGTCCCTGTGGTGACACTTGTGGGATGTTTGGTGACTGCATGAGGATCGTGTGCCATGAAGGAGGCTGAATTGTCCATAGGTTCTTCACGATGAGTCGTGACATGACGTGGGATTCCCCTCCAGTTTCTGTACACGTGCTTGCACTCATAGATCATCTAAGACACTACCGTAGTTACAGTAGTAGATTAAGTCATGGCGAGGGATTGAACCCTACAAAGATGAAGAACGATTAAGAGGCTTGTCCTCGGACCTATGTAGTATGGGATGCATAGAATCCGAACAAGTGTGCATTAGTGTCATGTAACATAAATAATTGCATTAAGGATTAAGTGCACAATCACAACACGACATCAATAGGGTAGCCCCTTTAAATTGTAATGTGACAAGTTTGTGTTTGTTAAATATGGAAAATTAAGTTATACTATTTCCGGCATAGAGAGGATGGCCGTGTATAATGATCGTCGGTTGAATAAACTGACGTACTCACAGTCTTATATGCAGGTAAATGGCATGTTAAAGGTTAAAGAGGAATGGATGCTTAAAGATTATACCATGTTGTTGTACATTTATTTAATTGTTGTAAATTTTACTTCCGCTGTGCAAAGTGTAATATTGATGTAAGCTCTGATGTAAAGTGAAAAGTTTAAATTTCCTTGTAAAATTGTACTAAAGAAAGTGAAAAGATCCTGTAGAACATCTCGAATTCAGTGATTTGGGATTCGGGGGCGTTACACATACTCAGCCCAACATAGATGAACTAGAACAACGATGGTTTTTGAATTTTCAGTGAGCCATATGATGTAAAACGTAATCCTAAATAGAGAATTTACAAGAATCTTAAATAATTAATTTTACCAACATGTAATGTGGATCAAATTTATAATTTTAAACAATTAATAGGTTTGATGGATTTCCAAGAATTGAATTAAGTTTAACAAAAATTCAGTTCTAACAATCAATAATTAAATTTCTAAGTGTTCTTAGCAAGTAAAATATTCAATATTGATTCGTACTCTAATTAGGCAAGTAGAACACTCAATCTCGATATTTGTGGTCGACAGTTAAATTAAATAATATAATAGAGATGATAAAACAATATAAACAAATATTTGAAAAGTGGAAAGATTATACCGGGGTTCGAAGAAATGCCTTTGATCTTAGTTCTAGCACTGCGATTCACCAAGTTGAGAGATCGCCTCAGGATGGTGGCTGACGAACGTCGTTGGAATGCGGAAAGGAAGAAGGAGGAGCACATTCGATGACAGTGGGGGACTCGATGGCGCCGAGCAGTAGGAGAGGAGGTCGGGGCTTCAGGAGGCAGGTGGGGCCGACGATGGCATCATGGGTGATCAGTAAAGAGGATTAGGGTTTCGATCGAAAGTGGGTTTGGGGGAAAATAGGGTTTTGGTGTGGAGAAGGGATGGGGGTGCAGGCGTCGGGGAGAGGGGTGGACGAAGGCGAGGGTGTGGGGCGGTTGGTTTGGTGGTAGTGGTGGTCGGTGAAGGTGAAGGAGGTCGACGGAGGGGATGGTGCTGGCGATGTTGGAGGTCGAGCGGCAGTGAGTGCTTGGGTTTCGGGAGGAGGAAGACGTTAGGAAAAAATGGAAACGAAGGAGTGAGGAGAGAGGAGGTAGGTGACGGTTGTAGTAGGGTTAGGATTGATTTGTAATTTGGGAAATTATGGTTAGGAATTTGTATTGGATTTGGGGATTTGGGGATTTGGGGATAGTTTTATAGTTTATCACAAACTCTAAAATTTTATTAGGATTTATCACAAACCCTAACAAGTTGGATCTCAATTGTATCACACAAAGGAGAGATGAAGAGCAAAACTCAACCGAACAATTTTTTTAAACAAGAATGACATAACTTCTCATTAATCTCAAGGCCTATAAATAGGCTCAAAACAAATTTGGATACAAATCTCAAAATATTCAAAAATCTCAAAAAATATTCTAATGCATAAACGAAAGATTACATATGGCTATAATTATCAAATGCAAATACGGTACTGAAATAAAATACTAAACTAAATAGAATGGATGTTCTCATCATTCTCTCCGGATGGGAGAGAGCTCGACCCAGTCGAGTCAAAACCAATGATTCCGTCATTGTTCTTCAAAAGATCTGGATCCAGTTGCGGGAGCTCCTCACGATCACTGCAAGTGTCATCCGACTTCGGCTTGTTCTTCCACCTCGCCAAATACTTGTGCATACCACAATCTCTTGTAGAGATTATCGGATCATCTAAAATATTATTCAATTTTTCTATTGGTGTGTAAATCGTATTAGGTAGAGGGGTAAATGTGGGAATCTCATCATTAGGCTGTAGGATAGGCTCATATATAAAAAATTTCTAGGATGGAATTTTTAGCCTTCATAGAGTACTAGATCCTCAATATTGGAAGTCTTACTTATGCCAAAGCCTTCAGGAAGGTCAATGACATAGGTTTTATCATTGATTGTATGAAGAATCTTAAATGGGCTTGCAGCACATATGTTCAAATTCTTAACGGATCCAGATGGAAACCATTCCGGATGAATCCGAACCATCACTTCGTCACCAACATCAAGAGTTTTAAATTTCCTTCTTGTATATGTAATTAACGTGTAGTTAAAATCATTCTCATTAATTTCCTTGGAAATTTATCTATGCAAATCATGAATGAGAATGAAAATGTGGATGCAGACTCTGTGACTTTGTGATGTTCTAACACAGGGGTAAAATCTATGGGTTGTCAAGTGACTTGGAAAAGGATGGGTGACTCAGGTACACTCAATGGAGGTGACTGGACAGACTGAATACAATTGAGTGACTGGTTATCCTCTTTTTCATCAAAGTCATCACTTACATTAGGTTCAGAGGTAAACTCATTGTCGGACTCATCAGCGATGACTGCGGTACCCTCTATTATATTGATCCTACTTGAGCTGGGACAGTTGCCAGCAATATGGCAGCATCCCTTACATTTATAGCACTTAGTGATAGGATCAATCTTAGAATAGTTTCTTTCAGTGTTCTTACTCGTGTTGTCATTTCTAAGTGGATAGAAATTTGGAGTATATTTGTTTGGGTAAGACTTGTTAAGGTACTGAGGAGAGGAGTGCTCAGGAGGATTCATTCTGGAGGAATGATCCATCGAATCGCTGGACTTATAATGGGAACTTAGTTTAAGGGAATCCATATCGAAGACAAGAGCATAAGCTGCCGCTAATGAGTCCACATTTCTGTGAATTAGCTCGTTTCTCAGATCGGCTCGTAATCCAGCCCTGAACCTAGAGAGAGTTTGTTCTTCACTCTCTTTACCTAAAGCATTGCACCGAATAAGAAAGTCATCAAATTTATCAACATATTCTTATGTGGATTTACTTTCTTGATAAAGTTGGTTCCATGAATCTAGCAATCGGATGTGGAACAATAACGGTACATATCTCTCAGTGAGCTTCTCTTTCATGGCTTCCCAAGTGGTTATGGGTGCCAGGCCTCGGCCTCTGTGGGGCGTGTTCAAGATTGGTCCAGTGTTGTTGAGCTTTACTCTTCAATTTCATTGTGGTAAATTTAACCTTCAGGGCTTCTCTCGTGTCAAACCACACAAAGTAATGGTCCAAGGCACGGACCCAATCGAGATATGCTTGGGGTTCCACGTGGACTTCAAAAAGGGGAACATCAGCCTTAACGTTTTTCTTATATTGTTCGTCAGGGTCACATTCTTGACGTCGATCGTCACGAACATTCCCTTGAGGGATATGACGATTAGCATGAAGCTCAGGGACAACAGTTTGATTTAATTTCACTTTCTCAAGGCTCTGATTGATATTGAAAACAGGTTCTTGAATGGCAGCTAGGGTAGCGAAAATATCAATATTTTCCATTTTAGGTCAGAAAGGTCTAGGGTTTCTAATTGGGTGATTTGGGAAGGATAAGAAAGGCTCGTCAGGATCTGTGATGGTGCTGCGAAGACGCATTCACCAAAAGGGGAAAACTAAGGGTCATGTGTGTACTTTTTTTTTATTATAAATAAATTTGAAATGACCTAAAAGAACGAAAGAAAAAAATAATAATAGAATCTAAACGGTTTTAAATGAATACAAAAAAATGCCTAAATAATGCAAGAGCTAGGATTTTAAAAACCTTCGCTCTGATACCAAAATGATGTAAAATATAATCCTACATAGAGAATTTCCAAGAATCTTAAAGGATTAATTTTACCAATATGTAATGCGGATCAAAGTTAGAATTTTAAATAGTTAATCGGTTTGATGGATTTCCAAGAATTGAATTAAGTTTAACAATATCAATTAATAATTCAGTTCTAACAATCAATAATTAAATTCCTAAGTGTTCTTAGCAAGTAAAATATTCAATATTGATTCGTATTCTAATTAGGCAAGTAGAACACTTAATCTCGATATTTGTGGTCGACAGTTAAATTAAATAATATAATAGAGATGATAAAGCAGTATAACACAAATATTTGAAAAGTGGAAAGATTATACCGGGGTTCGAAGAAATGCCTCTGATCTTAGTTCTAGCACTGCGATTCACCAAGTTGAGAGATCGCATCAGGATGGTGGTTGACGACCGTCGTCGGAATGCGACAAGGAAGAAGGAGGAGCGCAGTCGACGACAGTGGGGGACTCGATGGCACCGAGCAGTAGGAAAGGAGGTCGGGGCTTCAGGAGGCAGGTGGGGCCGACGATGGCATCGTGGGTGATCAGTAAAGGGGATTAGGGTTTCGATCGGAAGTGGATTTGGGGGAAAATAGGGTTTCTGTGTGGAGAAGGGATAGGGGTGCAGGCGTCGGGGAGAGGGGTGGACGAAGGCGAGGGTGTGGGGCAGTTGGTTTGGTGGTAGTGGTGGTCGGCGAAGGTGAAGGAGATCGACATAGGGGATGGTGCTGGCGCTGTTGGAGGTCGAGTGGCAGTGAGGGATTGGGTTTCGGGAGGAGGAAGACGATGAGAAAATATGGAAACGAAGGAGAGAGGAGGTAGGTGACGGTTGTAGGAGGGTTAGGATTGATTTGTAATTTGGGAAATTTGGGTTAGGAATTTGTATTGGATTTGGGGATTTGGGGATAGTTTTAGAGTTTATCACAAACCCTAAAATTTTATTAGGATTTATGACAAACCCTAACAGGTTGGATCTCAATTGTATCACACAAAGGAGAGATGAAGAGCAAAACTCAACACAATAATTTTTTTTAATCAAGAATGACATAACTTCTCATTAATCTCAAGACCTATAAATAGGCTCAAAATAAATCTGGATACAAATATTAAAATATTCAAAAATCTCAAAAAATATTCTAATGCATAAAAGAAAGATTACATATGGCTATATTTGTCAAAAGCAATTATGGTACTGAAATAAAATACTAAACTAAATAGAATGGATGTCCTCATCACCATTTCACCCTCGATAGCAGCACAGCCATGAACTGTGTAACGAAGAGAAGTAGGAAAAGTATCCCGGCAGATACGACGATCGGATAGTCATTGTTATCCGTGATGTAAATGCTGGCTGCTAGGGTTAGCAGTGATGTCATCACCAGGAGGAGCAGCTCGTCCAACTTGGTGCTGTATTTGTGCTGCCCTTGACCACCTTGCCCGCCTCCGCCTCCGCCTCCCTGAGTAAGATTGAGAGGTGGAGGGGGGGTGTTTTTGGGATTTCGTATCCACCCACCCCTTTGTCGTCTTCTTCTTCTGCATCCTCTTTATTGTTTCCCCCTTTTCTTTTCGGTTTCTTTTACAATTTCTTGATATAATGCATGTGGTAGAGAATTCTATAGTTTTAAATAACTATTGGATGAAATGCAAGGTTAATTTTAAATTCATAATGTGTGTGAGATTAGAGCTTCAAATTGCACATTATTGAATGAATGTCATGAACATTTAAAAATTTTCTTGGTATAGATAGAGTTTTTGTGAAAGAAATTGGGGGAAAATTCCCTATCCTGTTAATTGATATTGAAAGAAATCAATAAATGTGATGTGAAATAATATTTTTAATATGATGTTTAAGACATTCTTAAATAATCAGTAGTCTTTAGTTGTTGGACTCTCTGAACTGTGTAGAATGAATACATTAAATCGATGTGAAGAGTCGTATAAGTTGAATGTCTATTTGTTTAAAATAATGAATCAAACATAAACTAATTTTTAAGGATTATAACCTTATCATTGTTGTGAATCTAAGCTTGGCTCAGTGGTTAGGTGAGCATTTGTTTTGCTATTGGCACCGGTTTGAACCCTGTGTTTGCTGTATAAAAAGAATTTTTTTAAAATAAGTCAGAGAGAAGGGAATTTGTAGTTATTTAAGGAATTTAGTGTTTTTTTATTTTAGTTTTTTGAAGTTTTTTTTTATGTTATGTTTCTGAAAAGTGCTATGTTTCTGAGAAGAAGAAGACGAAGTAGATGCAAGAAAATTTAGGTGTTTTTTTCCCTATGTTTTTCTGGTACTAGAATTCTGCAGAATTAACGAAATTTTAGGTGTTTTTTTTTCTTTCTTCTTTAATTTTATCTTAGAATATCCAACTAATTAAGTCAATACTTTAATTCCATACTTGTTTGATTACTAATGTCAAAATCGGGACTCCCGTCTATTTGATGACAACAACATCGATCAGGAAGAACATCCCTGCTCTTCAACTCGAGAAAGTAGTAGTTCATCTACATTCATAATTAAAAATGTCATTTTCTTAACAAACGGTAGTAAAAAAACATCCTTAAACTTCACATATTTTAGTTCATAAACATATAAAAATTAGTAATGTCAGCCTTCATATAATAGAATTTCTGGGCCGCGCCGGGATTAACTGCATGCACGAAAATACTCTTATAATTAATGTAAACTTTAACTGCTTTTCAAATCTCAGAACAAAGGGGTACACCCAAAGTTTTTTAAAACTCCATTTTTTTGTGATAGATGTTGAGCTACATGATTTTCGGTCATCTAAACAAAGCCAAAATTCAGTTTGTGACGCTATTTTTACTTTTTTTGTTTTTTGTTTTTTGTTTTTTGTTTTTTGTTTTAGTTACATTTAAGGTGGTGTGTAAAATGCTATAAATGTGGTTAAACCTACTAGCCCAAAAAAGTTGTAGTGTCTTGTATTATTTTTAAGTGGTCTAGAGCAAACGAGGCTTTCACTTTTAATGGGCCTTTGAGCGTGCATGGTTTTGAAATTTTCTGAAAAAATGTTAAAGAATTAAAGGAAAATAAATAAATGTAATTTTAGATTGATTCGATTTATTTGTATCCATTTATATATATAATTTATATATATAGTTACATTTATTTATCTTGTTATATATATAGTTACATTCATTTATCTTGTTGGTGCAGCCGAGGAGGGCTAAGTCGATGTCAGTTGATGGAATATGGTGGATTAGTTGTCATGCAGCCGCTATAAACTTAAGTGTGCTAACGAGATTCATTTTGGCTATGATATGGAGAATGAGCTTTAGTTGTTTTAGGATTGGAATATGTTTTATTTAGCTCAATTTTATTTTGAAGGGTCATGCTTGTAAGACTGTATTAAATTTGTTTGTTACGTTTTTAGTTAAGTATTTTATTAATGAATATTGGAATTGTTAAAAAAATTCCTTCGTACTACCACTGCTTCTTCCTTATTCTTCTTCTTCTTCCTGTTTCTTCTTCATCTTCTAGTTCTTCTTCATAACCCAATTTCTTTTCCTCCTTTTTCTTCTTCTTTTCTTGTTCATCTTTCTGGCAAATGCCATAACACCGAACGCAAGAGAGATAGCATACTCAGCCCAACATAGATTAACTAGAACAGCGATGGTTTTTGATGTTTCATTGAGCCATATGTTGTAAAACGTAATCCTAAATAGAGAATTTTCAAGAATCTTAAATGATTAATTTTACCAACATGTAATGCGGATCAAAGTTAGAATTTTAAAAAATTAATCTGTTTGATGAATTTTCAAGAATTGAATTAAGTTTAACAATCCCAATTAATAATTCAGTTCTAACAATCAATAATTAAATGAATGTAACTTCAACTGCTTTCCAAATCTCAGAACAAAGAGATACACCCAAATTTTTTTAAAACTCCATTTTTGTGAAGGAAGTTGAGCTACATGATTTTCGGTCATCAAAACAAAACCAAAATTCAGTCTGTGAGGCTACTTTTAATTTTTTATGTTTTATGTTTTATGTTTTATGTTTTATGTTTTATGTTTTTTATTTTTTGTTTTTTGTTTTTTGAGTTACAATTAAGGTAGTGTAAAATGCTATAACTGTGATTGCATCTACTAGCCCAAAAATGTTGTAGTGTCTTATGTTCTTTTTAAGTGGACTAGAGCAAACGAGGCCTTCTTTTGAGCGTGCATGGTTTCGAAATTTCCTGACAAAATGTTACAGAATTAAAGGGAAATAAATAAATCGTAATTTTAGATTGATTGATTTATTTGTATCTATCTATCTATCTATCTATATATATATATATATATATATATATATATATATATATATATATATATATATATATATATATATATATATATATATATAGAGGAGTGATCCAATGAGAAACACTTTTAAATGAGAAAATGAGAAACAAAGATTTTGACCATTGGATATGAGGGGAAATAGATGAATGGCTCTAATTCAATTGGATTAATTAGTAGAAAATCCGGTTTTTTACTACACATCTATTAAAAAAAACCAAAAAAAAAAACCAAAAGCAAAAACCCAAACATCATTAACGTTCTTTCGTTAATCCAAACAACAGGCAAAACCCCAACAGCAAAAACCCAAACATCTCAGTTTTCCCTAACCCTAACTTTCATTAATTCTCCGCGTCTGCGCTGCCACCGTCCGCCGTCGCCATCTCCAGCCGCCGCGTCCGCCCACTCCTTCTCAATGCATCTGTTGTGTACATAGGATCTTCAAATACCAAATCAATGCATCTGTTGTTGCCTATTTTTACTCTCGCTGCATCCTCCTGAATCTGATATAGGCGGATATGGGAATATGTCGACTGAATTTCAAGATATTCGATGGGGAAGGCCTGGCTGTGTTTCCGATTCTCTAAATTTGTGAGAGACAAAATGCAACACTGCATATCGACATAAGAATCTGTAGATTTAGCTAGTTCTGTGGTTCTACTTTACTTCTTCTGCTAGATCATGTACAGGTTTCCAATCAGTCATGTATTTTGTTTGTAACTATGTATTTTTCATCAAACTTGACGGCCAATGTAATGTGATATAGAGCAAGCTCTTTCTTAAATTTTGCTCTGTCAACAGTATTGTGGGAGACTACCACTATTATCAAATTATCTGTGATAAAATTTTAGATACTGAGATGCTTCAGTAATGTTTGATAAAATCATTTGGGCTGATTTTGCTCTAACAATAATTCATTGACCCAGTGAAGGATTTATAATCTGCACGAGTTTTTGAAATTTTGATAGTTTTGCATACTTTCTGCAGTGGTGACATAGAAGCTTATTGATCAGAACTGCTTCTGTGCGTCGCTACTGATTTTTAAGGAGTGTGGTCACTTCTTATCTTGCATTACAGCTGCATACTTCCATAGTTGTATACTTTTTGATAACTCAGTTGTTGTAAACTTGATTGGTTTATGTTTTGACCGTATTATTAGAATAAGAGGAACATCTCATGCTTTTCTTCAACAATTGCGCCCAAGTCCTGAAGAGAGTAGTAGTGAAATATGCAATATCTATAAGCCTATAACTATTTTCGCCTTTTCTCGCAAGCAGGATCATGTGATCTTTCTTTCCGTGTTTCTAGTGTTCGGTTGTTATTTTGGTTTACTGTCTACGCATTATGTGCATGACTTGTATGCCTTTGTATTGTCCAATTCAAACTGGACTCACGTGTTCTTTTTATCTGTTTAGTGGAAGAGAGTTGCAGAAACCTTATATTGATCTTTTACAAAAAAAAGAAAAAGCAGTTGCAGCTGCGCATCAAGCCTTTTCTTTCATGGTTTTGGCTTCTGGCTTGTAGTTTTATTTGTTGCAAGTGAACGCAACTTCTCATCTCATATGAGGGACCTGCCAAACACAGGTCCTGTACAAATATGTTTCTTGGACTTCCATGTGTTTACCAATTACCGATTCTAGTGTAAGGTGAGTTTGTTTCTCTTTACTAGGGTGATGTACATATATATGCACAATACACCTGTGGTAATTCAGTTGAATTTTTGAATCTTTGAATAGACGTGAAGTAAAGCAGTCAAGGCTATGTATATTCCATAATACGAAGAAAAGGATGGAGAAGGAGTGGGCGGACGCGGAGAATTAACGAAATTTAGGGTTAGGGAAAAAACTGAGATGTTTGGGTTTTTGCTGTTCGGTTTTTTGCTGTTGTTTGGATTAACGAAAGAACAGATCTCAGTTTTTGGGTTTTTGCTTTTGGTTTTTTTTTTTGGTTTTTTTAATGGATGTGTAGAAAAAAAACCGGAATTTCAATTAAATAATCCAAATGAATTAGAGCCATTCATCTATTTCCCCTCATATCCAATGGTCAAAATCTTTGTTTCTCATTTTCTCATTTAAAAGTGTTTCTCATTGGATCACTCCTCTATATATATATATATATATATATATATATATATATATATATATATATATATATATATATATAGTTACATTCATTTATCCTGTTGGTGCAGCCGAGGAGGACTAAGTCGATGTCTGTTGATGGATATGGTGGGTTAGTTAATGTCATGCAACCGCTATAAACTTAAGTGTGATAATGAGATTCATTTCGGTTATGATATGGAGAATGAGCTTTAGCTTTTTTAGGATGGGAATACGTTGTATTTAGCTTAATTTTATTATGAAGGGTCATGCTTGTAAGACTGTATTAAACTTTTTTGTTAAGTTTTGAGTTAAGTATTTTATTAATGGACGTTGGGATTGTTAAAAAAATTCCTACTTATTACCACTACTTCTTTCTTCTTCTTCCTGGGGTTCTTCTCCATCATCTGTTCTTCTTCCTAACCCAATTTCTTCTCCTCCTCCTACTTCTTCTTTTTCTTTTTCATCTTTCTGGCAAATGTCATAACACCGAATGCAAGAGAGATGACATACTCAGCCCAACATAGATGAACTAGAACAGCGGTGGTTTTTGTAGTTTCGGTAAGCCATATCCCTCTCGACAGCAGCAGAGCCATGAACTGGGTAACAAAGAGAAGTAGGAAAAGTATCCCGACGGATACGACCATCGGCCAGTCATTATCATCCGTGACGTACATGCTGGCTGCTAGGGTTATACGTCATCACCAGGAGGCAGAGCTTGGCCAACTCGCTGCTGTATTTGTGCAGCCCTTGACCAGCTTGCCCGCCTCCGCCTCCGCCTCCCTGAGCAAGATTGAGAGGGGGAGGGGGGTGTTTTGGGGATTTCGTATCCACCCACTTCTTCTATTATCTTCTTCTTTTGCATCCTTTTTGTTTTTTCCCTTTTCTTTTCGGTTTGTTTTACATTTTCTTGATATGATGCATGTGGTAGAGAATTCTATAATTTTAAATAACTATTGGATGAAATGCAAGGTTAATTTTAAATTCATAATGTGTGTGATATTAGAGATTCAAATTGCACATTATTCAATGAATGTCATAACACTTTAAAATTTTCGTGGTATAAATAGAGTTTTTGTAAAAGAGATTAATTGATATTGAATTGGGGGAAAATTCTCTATCTTGTTATTTGATATTGAAAGAAATCCATAAATGTGATGTGGAATAATATTTTTAATATGATGTTTGAGACATTCTTAACTTGTTAGAAATTTTAAATTTTGTAGAATTGCTTGACATATTAATAATCAGTAGTCTTTAGTTGTTGGACTCTTTGAACTGTGTAGAATGAATAAATTAAATCGATGTGAGGCCAGAGTCGTATAAGTGGAATGTCTATTTTTTTAAAATAGTGAATCAAACCAAAACTAATTACTTAAGGATTATAACCTATCAATGTTGTGAACCTGTGATTGGCTCAGTGGGTAGGCGTGCGTTTGTTTTGCTGTTGGCACTGGTTCGAGCACTGTGTTGTCTGTATAAAAAGATTTTTTTTTGAAATAAGTGAGAGAAGGAATTTGTAGCTATTTAAGGAATTTAATGCTATATATTTAAGGAATTTGTAGCTATTTAAGAAATTTAGTGTTTTTTTATTTTAGTTTTTTGAAATTTTTTTCAATGTTATTTTTCTGAGAAGTGATATGTTTCTGAGAAAAAGAAGATGAAGTAGAAGAAGCAGGAAAATTTAGGTGGGGTTTTTTCCCCTATCTTTTTCTGGTACTAGAATTCTGCAGAATTAATGAAATTTTAGGTGTTTTTTCTTTCTTCTTTAATTTCATCTTAGAATATCCAACTAATTAAGTCAATACTTCAATTCCATACTTGTTTGATTACTAATGTTAAACTCGGGACTCCCATCTATTTGATGACAACAACATCGATCAGGGAGAACAATGTAATACCCCGTAATTTGTGAATAGTATAATAAAATAAATATATGATTTGAATATATATAATATGGATTTGGGGGTTGCCCTATAGAATATTTCTATAGGGGATTTGCATAAAAACCGGGTATTAAGGGAAAAAGAAGCCCACGGTTTGAAAAAGGCTTGAATGCTGCTTTGGTTTGTTGAGATTTGGTTTCTCTCTCCCGGTGACGTGGAGGGGGAGGATTAGTGGGGCCCGGTTCCTATGGAAGGATTTGATTGGGATTTGGTTGATTTCGGTAGTACTGAGATATGGATTTGGTAAACTTGTGCATACACGGGATTTGTGAAAAGGGATTTGGAATAATAGTCCCATATTGGAAAATGCACAAAAAATAATTTGAGTATAAATATAATTGTCTATGATCAAGAGTCACCTAATTGGTTAACCACCTTTTGAGAGGCGGCCTGTGGTGGGCAGTTGTACTACATAGTAATGTCTTTATAAACATCTAAAAATTAGTAATGTCGGCCTTCATAAGCCTGCTTTCCAAATCTCAGACCAAAGAGGTACAGGTACACCCAAAGTTTTTTAAACTCCATTTTTTATGAAGGAAATTTTTTATGATTTTCGGTCATCTAAACAAAGCCAAAAATTCAGTTTGTGACGCTACTTTTTTGTTTTTTGTTTTTTGTTTTTTGTTTTTTGTTTTTTGTTTTTTAGTTACAGTTAAGGTGGTGTGTAAAATGCTATAACTGTTTGTTTTTTGTTTTTTGTTTTTTAGTTACAGTTAAGGTGGTGTGTAAAATGCTATAACTGTGGTTGCATCTACTAGCCTGAAAATGTTGTAGTGTATGTATTCTTTTTAAGTGGACTAGAGCAAACGAGGTCTTCTCTTTTATTGGGCCTTTGAGCGTGCATGGTTTCGAAATTTTCGAAAAAAATGTTCAAGAATTAAAGGGAAATAAATAAATCGTGATTTTAGATTGATTGATTTATTTGTATCCATTTATATATATAATTTTTATATATAGTTACATTCATTTATCTTGTTATATATATAATTACATTCATTTATCCTGTTGGTAATGCCGAGGAGGGCTAAGTTGATGTTTGTTGATGGATATGGTGGGTTAGTTGTCATGCAACTGCTATAAACTTAAGTGTGCTAATGAGATTCATTTCGGTTATGTTATGGAGAATGAGATTTAGCTGTTTTAGGATGAGAATAAGTTGTATTTAGCTCAATTTTATTCTGAAGGGACATGCTTGTAAGACTATATTAAATTTGTTTGTTGAATTTTTAGTTAAGTATTTTATTAATGGATGTTGGGATTGTTAAAAAAATTCCTACGTACTAGCGCTACTTCTTCCTTCTTCTTCTTCCAGGTTCTTCTTCATCTTCTGGTTCTTCTTCCTAAAACAATTTCTTCTCCTTCTTCTTCTTCTTCTTGTTCATCTTTCTGGCAAATGCCATAACATCGAATGCAAGAGAGATGGCATACTCAGCCCAACATAGATGAACTTGAACAGCGGTGGTTTTTGAAGTTTCAGTGAGTGTAACGCCCCAAAATTTTTTATTTTTTTCTCAAACTAAACCTCTAAATTCAATTCTTCCAATTTCTATATCACTTTAATCATAAACTTAAATAGTTATATTTCAATAAAAATTTGGGCAGAGTTTCCCCTGTAATTTCGGCCCCGAAACACAATTAGCTTACGTAATTCTGCTCTAAATTCCGTAGCTCACATCACAGGAAATAATATCACGGGCTCCCCAGGCCAAAATGAGCAGAATCACACAGGCATTATAATATCATGCTCTGGGGGCCAAACTCATAACAGTATATCAGTTATCAATTAAAAATCACAATTTTCTTTGAAAACGTAGTAAAATTTTTAGAAAAACCTTTGTAAAACCTACCACGGGGTCCGGTACGCCACAACGAGATGGGTACGGGGCAAGAACATACCATACTACCCCACACTATACTCATCATCAACATCCAGGTACTTTTACATTCAATTTACAATTTAAATCACGAATTTCACTATTCATCTAACTAATTTATACAAGATTTTTAAAAATAAAACTCCACCCTACCAAACCTACACCTCACATCTGCGCTGCTGAGGACCTGTAACAGTAGGGGATCTAAAGTAGTCCAGGGACTCCCTAACCCCCCAAACACTAAGGGGTCAGTCATTTCTGGTGTGAGTATAGTTATTAATCTAATAAATAAATTAAAATGGTATAAAGAAAATAATTTAAACTTACGAACATCAAGTTAAGATAATGCAACCTGAATTCTGAACACAACATCACCAATACGATGTTATATCAAATACTTTCCAACCTGCATTCAACTATTTAATTATCCGTAACTTCACACATTACACTATATGCTTCACATCAACCTCGTATATATATCCTTATTTTACATTCGCATAGTACGAATATTCATTTATCCCCAATTTTCACCATAACAGCATTTCGTTATTTATGTGAATAAAACCATTTTCTTATTGCATACATCGCACGCATCCAAACAACAATACCATCTACCTTATCATAACATCTCATTACAAGTATTTATTTTATTGCATAACATCACGTTTATCTGTTTTTATAGCATCATAAACATATGCATTCATTCCCAGAATATCGCACTCATTTATGTCGTATAACACAAACATCACATTTCATTTCACTTTGCGAGGTACTTGCATTTCATCACATTTCATTAACATATCACTAATTAGAATTCTTATCCACATTGCATCAAAAGCATATTTTATAGCTCAATCTCATCTCATTATATCACTTAGTTACTACTCAATCTTATTGAGAATTTTACCTACTTTCATTTTCACTTATATCTCAGTTACCATTAATTTCACTTTCATTCACATCAATTTATGCTCCATATCCCCAAACATACTTTGGGCAATAATATATCACACCCCAAAGCCGATAGCTTGGGTAATAATCATCGCACCCCAAACACATAATCTGGGTAATATCACATCACATCTCAAGCCCATAGCTTGGTTATTAATTCACTTCAATTACTATTCATCTTCACTTACTTTATTCTTCATTTCCATTATTGATCACCGATATCATGCCACTCACCCTGTGAATTATGTCAAGGCAGGTAGTTCCTACCATTTCCACAGAAATAGCGGGCAGGTAGTTCCTCGACACAATTCCAATGCGTATCAACTCAAATCATCCTGTATTTCAGTTAAATAATCATTTTCGTGACCACTCTCGCATTATATGTTCACTTTCATTAATAAGATGCCTAATGCATTCTCTCTACTTCCCGTATTCATTATCACAACACAATTTCTTCATTTAATCCATATTAATACACTTTTCGTATTTTCTGAATCTCATCTCAGAATTAACTTATTAATTCTTTATTCTTAACTCATAATACACTTGTTTTCTCCACTTTCTCATATTCATTTCATGTCATACGCTATTATCATTTCTCATTTTCGGTTCACAGCGCAAAGTATTCTACTTTTCGTTTTTCATCTCATAATACAATTTATATTAACTCTCATTCTTTTTAGATAATACACTGCACTCCAAGTAGAACTTGGGTGATAACTCATCACATCTTAAGCCAATAGCTCAATTATTAATATACGTATTCATTTCCACCCACACACTTCACCATTTCCTTGCATTTTACACCAAGTACTTTCTTCTCTTTCTCATTCACATTTCATATCATATTCATTTTATCCCAGGTCTCGCCAGAGTATCAATTCTCTCTCAGGTTTACCCTGAGGTATCAACTCTCTCTCCGGTCTATGCGGAGATATCTGCTCTCCCAGGTCTATCCTGGGGTATCGACTCTCTCTCAGGTCTACCCTGAGGTATCATATCTCTCTCCGGTCTATGCGGAGGTATCTGCTCTCCCAGGTCTATCCTGGGTATCAACTCTCTCTCAGGTCTACCCTGAGGTATCATATCTCTCACCGGTCTATGCGGAGGTATCTGCTCTCCCAGGACTATCCTGGGGTATCAACTCTCTCTCAGGTCTACCCTGAGGTATCATATCTCTCTCCGGTCTATGCGGAGGTATCTGCTCTCCCTGGTCTATCCTTGGGTATCAACTCTCTCTCAGGTCTACCTTGCGGTATCATATCTCTCTCTGGTCCATGCGGAGGTATCTGCTCTCCCAGGTCTACCCTGGGGTATCAACTCTCTCTCAGGTCTACCCTGAGGTATCATATCTCTCTCCGGTCTATGCGGAGGTATCTGCTCTCCCAGGTCTATACTGGGATATCAACTCTCTCTCAGGTCTACCCTGAGGTATCATATCTCTCTCCGGTCTATGCGGAGGTATCTGCTCTCCCAGGTCTACCCTGGGGTATCAACTCTGGTCAACCGAAATTATTGTTATTAACATTTTCTTTTCATATTATCATCACCCTTTATCATCATAGTCTCTCATCTTTTATTTAAACTTATTCGCATAAACAATGATCACCATCTCACTTACCCGTTCAATGCATCACACAAAAGAAAATATCATTGTAATTAATATATAAAATCATCACATCATATGATGGCACACCACAACTGTACTGTATTATTTATTTGATCATTACCTCACACATCATGAATATACCGTACTATTTATTATCTCATTCCCACATGCTTGCATACGCCCAGTAGATTAACACACCACAACACCATATACATATAGATATATATACACAATACATTACCATCACCCTGAATATTCAAAATCACATCGATTCACCGTATACTGACATCCTTGTATACATATAACTCATCCCCATATATATAACTAATTCATCGTCTATAAATTTATATCAATACACAAGAGACGAGTATTTAATCATCATATTGCACACCAACACCGAACACTAATTCCCATTTACACATATACTTTGTTCCGGAATTCATACCAATTATTCGGATTATACTAAAATTTTCTTAAAACAACAGATACATAAATACATTCATACTCACCTAACAACCCGGGAAGACTCGAAGCATCACTTCTCCATCCCGCACCCGATGCCATTAACATTTCCTATTATCAAGTTTCAAAGCAATTAAGGCTCAAAACATCCAAATCAATCACAGAAAACACTAATTCTAATATCACTCAGGCATTTTATCGAACGTCTGGGATGCACACGTGCGTTGCACATAATATTTAAATTCCTACGGGATGTTTATCCCCAAACAATTACTAAAATCACCCCCAACTCATTCTAATAGTTCTACTAAAATTCCACTACTATGAACGAGATAATTCCCACATGTATAATTCTCTTTTACAAACCCAAAACCCTAATTTATTAGCAACTTGTAAAATCTCCAAGAATTTGCTAATTTCTCGTCTCTACCATTCTCAACATCTTCTAATCTCCCTACCAAAATATTCCTACTCAATAAAAATCAACCACACTAAATTTTATACAATAAAATAATTTAGGGTTTACCTTTCCGAAATCCTTTCGAAAATCCGATGCTACCACGATGTAGAGAACCCTTCAATTAGCCTATCCCTCAATTTAATTCGAAAACCACGAAGAAATGGGGTGGATTTGGGCGTGGAGGTTGAGGCCGAATGGGTTCGGGAAGGGGGGTTCGGTCGGGATCAGGAAAAGAAAAGAAAAGGAAGAAGAAGAAATGGGATGGGGGGGGGGGGGGGGGGGGGGTTATTAAATAAATAAATAAATAGATAAATAAATAGGAGTATTACATATAAGCCCCCATCTCAAAAATATTTCAAATAAACTCCCAACTCTACACTTTTAAAAATACTAACAATACCAAATACATAAAATTATCTCATAATAGTCCTCCAAAATTATAAAATAAGAATAAACAACATTTCTTTACAATACTCAACTCATACTCCAATATATCAATAATACCAATCTACCACAAATATAGACACCGATGTCAATTTTTAAAATAAAATACACCAAATAAATTTATCACCACTCCAGGAATATAAAAACGTGTATTTTTGGTATTTTAAAATTCGAGGTGTTACAGTGAGCCATATCCCCTCGACAGCAGCACAGCCATGAACTGAGTAACGAAGAGAAGTAGGAAAAGTATCCCGACGGATACGACCATCGGCCAGTAATTATTATCCGTGACGTACATGCTGGCTGCTAGGGTTAGCAGCAACGTCATCACCAGGAGGCGGAGCTCGGCCAACTCGCTGATGTATTTGTGCTGCCTTGACCACCTTGCCCACCTCCGCCTCTCTGAGTAAGATTGAGAGGGGGAGGGGGTGTTTTAGGGATTTCGAATCCACCCACCCCTTGTTTTTTCCTCTTTTCTTTTCGGTTTCTTTTACAATTTATTGATGTGATGCATGTGGTAGAGAATTCTATAATTTTAAATAACTATTGGATGAAATGCAAGGTTAGTTTTAAATTCATAATGTGTGTGAGATTAGAGCTTCAAATTACACATTATTGAATGAATGTCATAAACAGTTTGAAATTTTCTTGGTATAAATAGAGCTTTTGTGAAAGAAACTGTTAAAAATTCCCTATCTTGTTAATTGATATTGAAAGAAATCCATAAATGTGATGTGGAATAATATTTTTAAAATGATGTTTGAGACATTCTTAACTTGTTAGAAATTTTAAATTTTGTAGAATTGCTTGTCATATGAATAATTTGTAGTCTTTAGTTGTTGGACTCTGAACTGTGTATAATGAATACATTAAATCGATGTGAGGAGTCGTATAAGTTGAATGTCTATTTGTTTAAAATAGTGAATCAAACAGATTCTAATTATTAAGGATTATAACCCTATCAATGTTGTGAATTTGAGTTTGGCTCAGTAGGTAGGCGTGCGTTTGTTTTGCTAATTATTAAGGATTATAACCCTATCAATGTTGTGAATTTGAGTTTGGCTCAGTGGGTAGGCGTGCGTTTGTTTTCTATTGGCACCGGTTCGAGCTCTGTGTTTGCTGTATAAAAAGATTTTTTTTTTTGAAATAAGTCAGAGAAGGGAATTTGTAGCTATTTAAGGATTTTAATGCTATATATTTAAGGAATTTGTAGCTATTTAAGAAATTTAGTGTTTTTTTATTTTTGTTTTTTTAAGTTTTTTTTCTATGTTATGTTTATGTGAAGTGCTATGTTTCTGAGAAGAAGAAGACGAAGTAGAATGAGCAGGAAAATTTAGGTGGTTTTTTTCCTATGTTTTTCTGGTACTAGAATTCTACAGAATTAATAAAATTTTAGGTGTTTTTTTTTCTTTCTTCTTTAATTTCATCTTAGAATATCCAACTAATTAAGTCAATACTTTAATTCCATACTTGTTTGATTACTAATGTTAAACTCGGACTCCCATCTATTTGATGACAAGAACATCGATCAGGGAGAACAGTCCCACTCTTCATTTCGAGAAAGTAGTAGTTCATCTACATTCATAATTAAAAATGTCATTTCCTTAATAAAAGGTAGTAAAAAAAACATCCTTAAACTTCGCATATTTTAGTTTATAAACATCTAAAAATTAGTAATGTCGGCCTTTATACAATAGAATTTTTGGGCCGGGCCGGGATTAACTGCATGCAAGGAAAGACTCTTATAATTAATGTAAACTTCAACTGCTTTCCAAATCTCAGAACAAAGAGGTACATCCAGTGACCGACAATATTTAGTAATGAAATTTGAGGAGAAACCAGTTGGGTAGTCTCTTTTTTAGAAATAGTCAGTGTGGGATGGCTTTCTCTTGTGTTGGTTTAAGTGTCCGGAAGGGTAAGCTAGATCTAGGTTGTGATGATTTTTAACTTAAACTTAAGGACAAGGCACTAGTTGGTGACACAATGAAATAAGTGCAAACGTGAGTTATGGACTCCAGAATGATCCTTGGAGAGAGACAGTTTCCAGTATTCCGGGACGATGGACGTAAGGGCCACAGAATGATCCAGGGAGCGGGAATGATCTCCAGTATTCCGGGACAAGAGTGACACTCATGGGATATTTGTGCAATGAGGTCTCCAGGATGACCAGCGGGGTGAGACAATCCCCAGTATTCCGGGATGATGGACGTAAGGGCCACAAAATGATCCACAGAAAGGGATTGGTCTTCAGTATTCCAAGGGCGAGATCCAATACTGGCAAATTATCTAAATCTTGTAGTACTCATAGTAGTAGGTTGCATGGCGAGGGACTCAACCCTATAATGTGGACTACGTAGGTGCTTGGCATCGGACCTACGTAGAATGTGATGCATAGAATCCGAACAAGTATGCATTAGTATCATGATAGCGTAATCACCTGCATTAGGCATTAAGTCATTGCATACACTGACATGTTTAAGATAGTCACTTTTCACACTTTGTTTTACATTCAAGTTTGTGGTTGTTAAAGTATTTTGAATCGTTATATTACAGCATAGTGAGGATCGCTGTTTTATAATATTGCGTCGGTTGTAAGCAACTGACGTGCCAACAGTTTTTTCAGTGCAGTGTGGGATTTGCAAAAAGAACACAAAGAAGATATGGTGCTAAAGATTGCTTGTATATTTTTTTGTTGTCATTCAAGTTATATTTATCATGTGTAATTATTTATTTTTTCGCTGCATTACTGTAAAATAACAGTGTTGTAAAATAAGTATGCAAGGGATTGATTTGAAGTGATTATTATTATTGTAAAATAAGTATACATTAATTCTTTCTTGGGGGGTACACATGTAGCTCCCGCGTACAACCAGATGAACCTTTTTCAGATCTTGTGGGACCCACCGATGTGACATGCGTCAGAGTGGACATTACTGTCATTACACACCAATACGACAGACAGGCTGCGGCCAACATAGTGGGGTCCACTTAATCTCACTGAAGAAAACGACGATGGAACCAATTAACCTCAACCATCTATAAAAAAAATTTCCCCTTTGTATGTACCTGAATTCAATGACAAACAATTGATTTGTTAGAGCAACTGTAGTCGTTTTACTAAAAAATGGGTATATGGAAAATATAGAAATAGCTTTTTTGGGTAGCGTTGCAGTCGTCAAAACTCAAAAAATGGCTTTTTTTTATCAAACAAAAGATGATATACTGTCTGAACAATTTTCGTAGAAAGCGGTAGGAAAAAAAATTGTAGACGGCAGAACATTTGCCGTCTGATTAAAAAAAACAAAAAAAAAATGTGAAGGATATCTCTTCCGACACATTAATTTTTATTTTTTTTCTCAAACGGCATATCATTTGCCGTATAACCATTTTTTTTTCTATTTTTTTAATATTCTTAATTCATCCAATGTGTGATGAATTTAAAAAATTAAAAAAAAAATTGATGGAAAATCATATACCGACACCTTTGCTCTTGTTTTTTCCCCCTCAAATGTGAGCATCTAAGTTGACATTTTCTTTTTATTTTTTTTTATTTTTCCAAACGACATATAATATTCTGTCCCAAGCTTTTGCAATTAAAAAATTTTCTCAGACGGCAAATCATATACCGTCCGACACTAAGACGGTAAATGATATTCCAATTTCTAAAATATGCATATAGCCACTTCGTCTGCCAAATATAGACGTCAACTGTTCATTCTATACCCAAAAAATGGGCATATAGACGACGACTACATAGCTTTTTCCCTAAAATATTCATAAAATGGATATATAGCCAACGACTATAGATGCTCTTATACAAAGCCAAACAAAAGTGTATATATCCAAAACAGTTCAACCATTTATATATCCAAAACAATTGATTTGTTATATAAAGCCAAACAAAACTATATATATATATATATATATAGAAAGAGAGAGAGAGAGAAAAGTGAGCTTCATATAAAGTATGAGAAAATTTTCCTTATACAAAGTGATTATACTCACTTGGTGGCCATTATGGAAGATCCACTCCGTCCATCATGTTTATCATGCTAATGGATGTATGTGTAGAAAAAATAAAGTGGTTTGGAGGTCATTCACCCATGCATCATGTTGTTGAGAAATGAACGATTTCAACAGTAACATAAATCGAATCACAAATTAGACCTACATGATACATGGGTGAATGACCTCCAAACAACTTAATTTTTTCTACACATACATCTATTAGCATGATAAACATGATGGACGGAGTGGATCTACCATAATGGCCCTACCAAATGAGTATAATGACTTTGTATGAGAAAATTTTTCTCATTCAAATATGAGGCTCACATTATATATATATATATATATATATATATATATATAGGGAAAGCTTCGGTTGAGCACTACTCTAGAGCTCACTCAAATGATTTGATTTTACATATTTAGACTAATTTAGATGTGTAGATCAATGTGAACGGTTCGAATTTTCGATATGAATGCCCGAAGGCCTAGTGTTCACGCGGTGAACACAAGAGGAGTTCTCAACCGATCCTTTCCCTATATATATATATTAGATTTGCCCGTGGGCACGTGCCTACGACACGTCTTCAGAACGATACAGCATATGAAAGTCTTGTAAACAGTAAAACAACAATTATGTAGCTTAAGTTTGAATAGTAAAACAATAATTAGTTGTAAATAAAAGTCCAAATTTCCATTAATATATGTTGAAAAATAATTAATAATGGGGGTGTAAAATCCAACTTCTTAGAACTTAGAGTGGAAAATAATGAAATTTAACTGTTGATGAGATATTTGCTATTTTCAATGTTACATGAGCAATAAAAAATGAATAAAAAATATGAAAATTTACAAACTTGAAATCAGAAAATATAAAGTTCTGAGTAAATAGAGAGAGAGAGAGAGAGAGAGAGAGAGAGAGAGAGAGAGATGAATAAATAAATAAATGAAGGTGTTGTTTTGGGGATTTGAATTTGAGTTTTGGGGAAAAACTTTTGGGCGGGAAAATATGTTTTGTGAGGTTAGATGTGGACCATTGATTTCAACCCTACTGAATGAGAGCCACTTGATAGCTTTCTTTGTGTTTTATTATTATTATTATTATTATTATTATTATTATTATTATTATTATTATTATATATATATATGTATGTAACTCTTCGCAGAGTTGGAGTTGTAATTTGTTAACGTACAAACTCATGTATTATACATGCAACTCAAATTCTTCCATTGATTACAACAAAAACTAACAAACAAACAAAATTTCACATATTTAAAACGTGTAACGCATGTGCAAAATAAAATTTCAATATTCTTTAACACCGAACATACACATAGGTTGCACGTACAACTCAAATTCTACTTACAAATACGTGCATTATTGCACATACAAATCGTAGCTTTTTCTTCAAAATATTTTTTTCAATTACGTGTAACGCACGTCCAACTCCAAAACTATTTCTTAACACATATATTGCACATGAAAAATTCTCCAACTCTTATTAAAACGTGCATTGCACATGAAAATTACTAGTGATATTACACAATTATAATCGATTTTGGACCCCTTACTTGGCCCAAAGCACTTCTTTGACAGGCCCACAACTTAATTCATTTGATTCCTTCAAAATAAAACTTAAAATCATTCATCTGTTAGCAGTACGTGCTTTTAAGGGGGGTGTTTTGGGGACTCTTCCACCTATCTCTGTTGTCTTCTTCTTCACCTCAGTCAGTCACAGTCTTCTTTTTTCCTTATTTAATTTGTTGTACCAGCTTCCCTTCGCCAACTGCTTTGGCAACAAATTTTTTTTTATTGTCTTTTGTCCTCTTTTAATTTTGGATCTACAATTTTGTACTAAAAGGGGAGGTCCTTTTTTAAGGGTAATATTTTAATTAAAATGTTTAACCGTAAATTGATCTCTTTTTTTTTCCCCTTCTTCTTCTTCTAGTTTTCTAGTGTGTAATTGTCAAAGAAAATGTTGTTTAAAATTACAGAAATGATATGAAAATGCAAGAAATTATGAATAATTTTTGGATCATCAATTTTGTGAATTTCTTTTAAAAAATTCCGAAATACCTCGAACGGATCTTTTTTCATCCGTCTGATGGTTTTTTTTGTTTTTTTGTTTTTAAAATTTTTTCGCAATGGAAAATAGTAATAATAATAATAATAATAATAATAATAATAATAATAATCCAACTAGATGGATGAAGTCTGGTTGTTTTTTTAGTTTTTAAAAAAAATTTAAAAAGTGGAATATGTAAATTACAATTTTGCCCACCATCGTCTAAGCCTATTTAAAAAATTGAGAGGGTAAATGAGTATTTTTAAAAAAAATAATAAAGAAAATAGATCCGCGTCTCATCTATTTCCTTTTCTAAAAAAAATTCCCAAAATTTAGAAAAAATGAGAGACAAAGCTTCTTCATCCGCCTCTCATCTTCTCGATCCCCCCCCCCCCTAAAATAGACGACAGACAAAGCATCATCTTCCGTCCGTCCCATTTTTTCCCCTCAAACGGATCTTCTTCCGTCTTCTATATTTAGAATTTCTTATATCGCAGCTTCTATATTTAGCCAACGACTGTTCACTCCTATTCTAAAAATTGGGTTTTTAGCGAACGATAGTGGATTTTTTTTCCTACTTAATTACTAAATTTTGAATATTTACAAAACTATAGTTGTAGCGCCCCGAATTTCTAATAAGATATCTTAGAAAATACGTGGCACATTCCCAGAGATCCACTTCAATATAATATTAAACACAACCAACACCACTAAAATTTTCAACTTTTATTACAACAAACTTTTACAAATCACAGCGGAATTCAAAACAACTCATACAATGTTTTCTCTTTATTTACAACACAAAACTATCTCAAATCTGCCTTTACAAATTTACACAAAACACTTAAGATTCAATTTATCTCAAATATGCCTCTAGCATCCATACTTCCAACTCTAAGCAACAACCTGCAACATGTGAGGCTAGAGATGATCCCTAACCCCCAAACTAAAGGGGTCAGCCATAAATGATGTGAGTGACGACAACAACAACATAAATAAAACTTAAGCATGGATTCATAAGTAACATATAGTAAACCAAAGTAGATAAAATATGAGATAGCAAGAAATGTAAGAACAAGTGATACCAAACAAGTGTTAAGTGTAGAAAACCGGGAAACCACATGCATAAAACAAAGTCAAGAAAACACACAAATTCTATATGTGGACTCTCTAATGCATACTTGTCGAAGTCTATGCATCCCATTCTACATAGGTTCGGTGCAAGCCCTTAACGTCTCCACTTCATAGGGTTCAATCCCCCGCTATGCAACTAAACCTATTACGATGACTAATACGAGATAAAGATAGACTGTGAGAGTTAGTCCATGCTTGATAATTCCGGAGATAGATCCCACGTCTCAGGCATTTTACCTGGATAATTCCGGAGATCATCCCACATCTAAACATAGACACATCATCACATGAATACCACATGTGCGTCGCCTCGACTTTGATAATTCCGGAGATCAATCCCACATCGCAGGCAAACCACTTGGATAATTCCGGAGATATATCTCACATCTCAGGCAATTTACCTGGATAATTCCGGAGATAAATCCCACATCTCAAGAAAGTCACTTGGATAATTTCGGAGATTAAATCCCACATCTAAAGCCATACTGAGGTGCATAACTCATGTTCCCGTTCACCATATCACCACTAGTGCCTGTCCTTATTATTCTTCGGCTTATTTAATTACTCAACGAATCTCCTAGAGTGGTGTACCCTACCGGCCTAAAATCAAGACTGAATAACTGAAATGCCTCAATGGGCCTCAACAAAAATAACTCAACACCGGTATACTAGGGTCACACACCTCTAGAGACTCAACTCAAATGTCTAAAGCAAAGCTCCACTAAACAAAGTGGCTCAACTGAATATCTTAAATCAAATGCCTATCTGAATATCTTAGAATCAAAGGCTTAACTGAAAGCAAAGTATGGACTGAATTATCTGAGAACCTAACACCCAAGGAACACTCAAGGTACAAAATTCCATCAGTACCAGTCGACTTATACTGTGGTAAGTCGACTGTCCAGAAGGACAAATATCCAAAATTTAACAAAATAAACTAAGTCATATAAGTCGACTTAAGAAATCATCGGTCGACTGTCCAGACAAGAACTGTCATACTTTTTCAAAATAATTTCTAAGTATACCAGTCGACTGACAAGGGTCTCGGTCGGCTGTCCAGACAAGAAACTGACATAATTTTACACAATAATTTCTAAGTATAACAGTCGACTGACAAGGGTCTCAGTCGGCTGTCCAGAACGAATTTTCAAGAGGCTAATGACACATCAGTAGGGTCGTACCAGTCGACTGATAGGTAGACCAGTCGGCTGTCGGCCTACAGTTTTCATACTTAGGTCTGAATACAATAATTAAAACTGGAGTTTTCTAAAGATTCATTGTTTATGAAAATAGTTCGTTTTCAGGCAAAATGACAAATCTCAAGAATCTTCATTAAGGGTATATTACTCAAAACCTCGAATATGTCAAAATCCAAGTTCTCATGTTCTAGATCACTAATTCCTTCATTAGGGTTTCTCAAGATTAAATTCTTTCACAACTCTAAATCAAAATCTGATTTTCAATATGTAAGATCCAGGTGTTCATCATCCGATCGTAACCACACTCAAATCTTAATAATACAGTTTTATAAACAAAGATCTACTAATCATTCTTAGATTTCACAACAAGGTATAAACAACTGTAATACCCTGATTTTTCAATTAATGAGAAATTATTTATTTTGCACGTGTTGTGCACGTGCAATATTTTTGTTGAATTATTTTATCATGATGTGTATAATTATTTAATATATTTTTTCTCAAATTATTTTAGTACAAAAGCCTTCTTTAAAAGCCTTATTTGATTTAACTAAAAAGCCTTTTCTTAAAAAGCCCAAAAGCATTTTTATTTTTATTATTTTTATAAAATTATTTTGGCCCAAAAAGAAAGCCCATGAATTAAGTTATTTTTAATTAAACTTGTCATGTAGAAGACTTTTTTTAAAACAAAATTATTTTTTATACAATTTTAGAATGTACAAAATTTGGCCTAGTTGCATGCACGTGCACTACACGTACACGTGCATTGCACACTCTATTTTTTGGGCCGGTAGCATTCTTCTTTGGAGGGAAATTGAATTTTTGGTGTGGAGAACATGGGGGTAGTTTCAAGGAGGTGGGTAGTTTTCCTAACTCCTACTTGGATCTAAGCCTTTCATTTTGCAACCACCAAGATGATCTTAGCCCTCCATTCCCCTCATTTTTTTAGTATAAATACCCCCCTTCTCATGGCTAATTTTTCATATGCAAAGTATAATTTCTAAAGCTATAGTATTATAATTGTGAGTTATAAAAGATAAGAGAGTGTGTGGTTCCTTGGGTTGCTTGGAGCATTTCGGTCAAGGGCTTGGGGGAGCATTCGGTTGGATTGGAGAAGCATTCGGCTCGGGCTTGGGAGCTTGGAAGTGGTGCACTCTTTTGGCTAGGAGGAGGTGTTCTCATCTACTTGTTGCTTTTGTGTTTCTCTCCATTAAGGTGGGTAAAACAATTCATGTTTCTAATATAGGATTCATGTTAGTTATATTGACAACACTATACATGGAAAATACTAATAAAAGTCCACTCTAATTAAAAAGTTAGTATGTGAATGGTTTAGAATGATGTGATAAATTGTATATGTGGAATGCTAGCATGAAATTAAACTATATGAAGCACTTTCTATGATTATTTAGTTTAATTGAATAATGATGCAATGTGGTTAGTATGATGTGTGAAAATCTTTATCAATTGCTTGTAAATTATATGGTTGAAACATGACAATTGATTAAGATATTGACACTATGAAATTTGGATAGAAGGTATAAGGTATGCTTGAGTTATGAGTATGTTACATTCATGTGTAGAAGTGGCATAATTGAACCAAAGAATTGCTTGTTGTCATCAAATTAAAAATGTACCAAACTTAGTAATTTTTGAGTTTCACCTATTCATGTGTTACATGAATTCTTGTGCTAATATGAGTATGGGAAAAATCCAAAGTTGTAGGTGGCGTGAATATAGATGAATAAACAGTAATTATCATGGAAAATTTGGGGATAAAAGAGAGATTAGAAGATCAATCGATTCTTTTTTCAATGTCGAAAATAAAAGATTTGCTAGTTTTAATAAACAAATTATTAGTTGGGTGGAAAAATTATGTTTTTAGTACAAAATTTATTTTTTATACTTGCTGTTTTGAAGATTAAATAAAGGAGAATAAATCTGGAATTTTTTCTGTAGTTTGTATAAAGGCAATTTGAATCTAATTGTTTTGAACGTCGAGTTGTTTTCTAAAACAGTGTGAATATGAAACTAATAGACTTAAACCCAGTGTTGTGACAACCTGAGCCAGTGGCTCAGGCGGTCGGTGACTGTGTTCGGTTTCCCTGAGCGGCGTGGTTCGAAACCCGGCCTCACCATCTTTTATCCCAACTGTATATATATGAATATGAGACTGCGAAATGACAGCACCTATACCTAATTCGCCTTCTTCTAATCGCTAGCACAAGGTTGGCCTGATGGCGGGTGCTCTGGCCTTCTTCTCTACTGTGCTGGGTTCGAATCCTTCCTTTAGCACTTAGGGAAAAATATTTTTTTTGTGAGATTTTGATGTCCAAAAAATATGAGAAAAATATGGTAATTTTCATAAAAATACAAGGAATTTTATGGGGTTGAGTTGAGTATCATTTGAAGAAAATATAAAGTAGTTTGTGAACAAATAGTATAATTAAAGCTATGGTTCTAAGACACTTTTATGGAAATTTCCAGTTTATAAAGATATAATGAAATGGGTTTATTAAGAAGTAATTGACACAAAAAATTTAGTGGTGTGACATGATATTATTTCATTTTCACTTGAGGTTATTGTGTAAAATGTAAAGTATGAGTGTTTAATTATAAAGTGCATGAGTCCATTGTATGATTATGGAATTTAGAAATCATGTTGATGAAATTGTTGGCCATGAATATGAATTTTTATGAGTTATAAGTATTCACTATGGACTTGTGAACAAAGAGTAATCATGAATAAGAAAGAATATGAAATTGTGACATGAAAGTGGTTATGACTTAAAGATTGTGAAATGAAATTTGAAATAGAGTAGCTAAGTCTCCCCGGCATTGAGAAATAAGAATTGAATTGAAATTAGACCAAGGTTGGTCATGGTAAAATGAATGAATAAGTCCGGATGATGGAGAGGCTAACTCTAGTGATTATTTTGTTCATGATTTTTATATAAGACTAAGGACTAGCACATAGTGGAGATGTGATGAAAGTAGAAGAAAAACATGAGTATGAGGGCCAACGGATAGCGGTGTGAGAGCGATTCACAGGTTGCCTGCTTGATGCGTCAAGACAGTGCGTGGGCGCTACTCCGGAATTATCGTCCCGGTGGCGACGCTCGTGGGATGTTCGAGTGGCTATGGGTGGTGCCATTGTTCCATGGCGGAGGCTGAATTGTCCATAGGTTGCCTGCTCGATGCGTCGTGACAGTGCGTGGGATTCCCCTCCAGGCTGCCTGGACATGGGCTCATAGATCATAGGACATCTAAGACACTACCGTAGTTACAGTAGTAGTTAAGACATAACGGGGGATTGAACCCTATCAAGGTGAAGAACGAATAAGGGCTTGCCCTCGGACCTATGTAGTATGGGATGCATAGAATCCGAACAAGTGTGCATTAGTGTCATGTAACATAATTAACTGCATTAAGGACTAAGTGCACAATCACAACACGACATCAATAGGGTAGTCCCTTTAGTTTGAATGTAACAAGTTTGTGTTTGCTAAATATGAAATGTTAAGTTATACTATTTTCGGCAAGCGAGGACGGCCGTGTATAATGATCGTCGGTTGAATAAACTGACGTACCCACAGTCTAACATGCAGGTAAATGTCATGCTAAAGATTAAAGAAGATTTGGATGCTTAAAGATTTTATCAAGCTGTTGTACTTGTATTTAATTGTTGTATTTTACTTCCGCTGTGCAAAAGAAAGATGTAATTATGATGTAAACTCTGATGTATGATGCAAAGTTTTAATTTCCCTGTAAAAGTGTACTAAGAAAGTGAAAAGATCCTGTAGAACATCTCGAATTCAGTGTATTTGGGATTCGGGGCGTTACAACAACAATCATTAATCACATGATTCATACCACAATTTCCAGATCTATATCATTCACAACATCAAATCTAACATCATTACCACTCACATACATAGATCAACACAAGATAAATTTATGTCATTCACAAACAAAACAAAACACACAATGTCACTCACCTTTGAATTTTAGAAGAATCCACGAAAAAGCTTTCCTCTTTGTTAGATCCAAAAACTGCTTCTTGCTCCTCCAAAAATCCACCAAAATTCTGTTTATTCCAGTAATGACGGCTGGAAAATTCTTTAAATATCCGGGAT
This sequence comes from Hemerocallis citrina, assembly GCA_017893485.1. NCBI lineage: Eukaryota > Viridiplantae > Streptophyta > Magnoliopsida > Asparagales > Asphodelaceae > Hemerocallis > Hemerocallis citrina. The sequence goes on along the minus strand of CM030359.1, from coordinate 433,016,082 downwards.
TAGGTTTAGGGTTTTACCCATTTTGCAAAATAACCCTTTTCAAAAATACAACTCCATATATATAGGTCTAGTCCTGGAAATTCAATCAAAATTCATTTAAATTAGGATTTATAAGAAAATATACTTCTAAATTTCAACCCATACTGATCCTAACTTCCAGAAAATATATTTTGCACTTTAACCCTTAAAAATGTCAAATTTGCAAAAAGGTCATTCTTTTCTTAAAATTTGCAAATAGTTCCAATTAATTTCAGAAAAAATCTGGAAAATACTAAATAAATCCAAAATATTAAATAATGATTTTTCATAAAGAAAACTAAATTTTCAAACTTCTCATAAAAGTATTTGCACGTGTTTTGCACGTGTAAAAAGATAAATCTTTAGAAAGTATTAATTAAATCTCCAAAAAATCAATTTAATTTCATTTTCAAATATTAAAATAATATTTGAAAATACGGGGTTCTACAATAGTGGATGCTCTCTCACATTAAATAGGTGCAATTTTTGCTTTTGTATAAATTATTGCAAAGTCTGATTCGACTTGACAATGAACACAAATAAATAAATAATAAGGCGATGATATACGCCTATAACCACTAGTTCAACCCACTAGAACGAATCCATGAACATAGATGGCACATTATGAAGATCGAGAATAACCAGCTATTTTAAAATTTGTATTTGCACCAAGCCGGGTATTCAAGTAGTTAAAATATTTTTCATCATGTGGCTGAAATTTGTGTTGAGGCAACATTAGTCTAGATATTCTTTATGTAATATAAAAGGTTAATAACAAAGATTTCCTTCCTATAACTCTTTTATCTTAGTTTCAGGGAAGAAAAAAAACAAAAAAACAAAAAAAAAAAAAACGCTAACTTGAAACCCATAATGCTAATTTTATAAAATCGTGCACCATAAAAATCCCTCTTCTTTTATCTCCAGCTCCAAATGATTGAGTAAACAGGCTGTTCGACCTTTTTCTTGAAATAGTCCACTTTTTTAAACTTTTTTTTGATAACGAGGATAGAGTCGTAAGACTCCAGCCTATTTTAAAACTAATTCTTAATATAAACAACTTTCGAAACTAAATTCGAAGATAAACCACTCGTGGTGCCGAGCTGTTTTCTCTTCGAATACGAACCCCCAACTGCGACCTTATTTAATTTCATATTTGGCATAAAGTAACTTCGAGACTTAAATTAAAATTTTCAAGTAAGAATATGTTAAATAGAGACTGCAATTCCCAACTGCGACTTAAAAATAACAGAGGCATGTTATATATTTTATATTCGTTCATCCTTTAAAAAAAGATAATAAAATAAATAAAATAATATAAAATAAAAATTAAAATTGAAGTCGCAGTTCACAACTATGGCCTCTGTTATAATTAAGCCGCAGTTGAGAACTGCGGCCTCTATTTAACACACTTTTAATTGAATTTTTCTGTCTTAATCTCAAACTTACTTTAGGCCAAATATGAAATAAACTAAATCCGCAATTGAGAATTGCAGTCTCCAAAAAATCACAATTTCCCCGATTGTTTTTATGTAACGCCCCGCCTTAATACTCAGACAGTTTTTATTATTTTTAGAAGATAAATTAATATTTATAGTACAACTGCCCACCACAGGATGCCTCTCAAAAGGTGGTTAACCAATTAGGTGACTCTTGATCATAGACAATTTTATTTATATTAAATTATTCCTTGACTACTCCCAATATGAGATTACTTTCAAACCCCTGTTACTAAAATCCAGTGTACAAGACAAAGCCCAGTGGGCCCCACACGTTTTTTTTGCCACGTCACTGTAATCCCTGTTTTCCCAAAAATGTATTTTTGTATATTTTCTGTATTTAAAATTTAGTAAATTATTTTTCCGGTTTCCAAATTCTTTTGTCAAATCTTATTGTTGGATCTTATATGAAAATCTATTTCCGATCTACAATTTTATTGTAACTATTTTTCTTATTATTCTTATTATTGTTAGTACTACTTTGATTTCTATTATTGTTACTATTACTGTTATTTTTATTACTATTATTATTTTTATCATTTCCTTATTATTGTTATTGTTATTATTATTATTTTTGACTGGTTATTAAAAATCCCCTTTTATTTACTAATGGTATTTGTAATTATTTCAAATAAACTCTATTGTGTAATGCAAATTACATTTTTTTTATATAGATCATATTTTTGTCTAATATTTTAAAAAATATTTTCTATTGGATTTAATAATCCTAATACCCATTTACTTATCCCTAATTACCCATTACCCAAATAACCCAAACCCATTAAAACCCCATTACCAATTAACTTAAACTAACCCGGACCAATTGAATACCCTGTTTATTAACCCAAACCCAATTATCTAATTACCCAGACCCGGTTAATTACCCGTTGCCCCACCCGAAACCCACATCTGCCTATATTTCCTCTAACCCCCTCAACCCTAACTCCATCTCTTTATAAACCGTCATCCCGGCCTCTTCACCTTCACCTTGCGCCGCTTCACCTTCCCTCTCGCTCTCCCCATCCGTCTCTCTCCCGTCTTCCTCGGCGTCACCCTCGCAACCCCCCAGTCGCGCCGCGCCGTGACTGCACCCCTATCCGCAGCCACCTGCGGCAGTGTCACACCGCTGCACCCCCCGACCTTCACCAGTCTCCCTCCCCGTCCATCCTCTTCCAGTCTCTCATCCCGAGCGCCACCAGCTAGCCAGTGCACCGCGACAGCAGCATCCATCGCCGGCAGTCGCGACCATCCCCTATGCGCGCCATTGCATCCTCCTGCGCCAGCCTCCCCCTGGCCGCTTGTGCCCCCTGTGCCCACCGCAACAGCCCAGCGGCCCGGCGTGTTCTCCGACGTCAGACAATGACGCCCAGTCGCCGTATGCTGCAGCGCCCCGATGCTTTCCTTCTCCTGTCGGAGCCAGTGCTTGGTGTTGATGTTTGTTGGTTTTTTTTATCATGTTGAATATTAGCCGTCCGATCGACTTGATCATCGTGGTCTTGATGGAGTGCATTGTTAGCCGTCGGATCTTCACGATCTCTTCTTGATCATGGTTTAATCTTGGCCATCCATGGGTCTTGATCATCACCTTTGATTTTGGACCGTTGGATTGATTCATCATCATCTTGGAGTTCTTTGATTTGCTTTGATTGGTGGCCGTCCGATCATCGATCTGATCCGATCATCATCTTCATCATCAAGATACTGATCACATCTCGATCTTGATCTTGATCTTCGATCAGAGTCGTCCGATCTGATCTGGTCGCCTTGATCTCTTGATCTCATGATCTCAGTCATCCGATCGTGTTCGTGGGTTATTTGTTCTTTGGATTCGTGATCTTGTTCGTGATCATCTTATTCGTGATTCGTTGCTGTTGAGTTCGTGTCCGGAAATCCATTCCCGTTATTCTCTTTCTTTTGGTTGGATTCGTCATCTCTTAGGCAAGTAACTTGTACTTCAATTCATTTATTTGATACATGTCAAAAAGTTCACCTATAGTGTTGGAAACGTGTACTTGGAAGGGAACTAGTGTTCCATACTGTTACTATTACTGCTACTGTTACTGTTACTGTTATCTGACCGTGTATACATTACTTCCTATAAGAAGGTTTAGAGGAGAAGAGAACCATTAGGTTCTTACTGTTACTGCTACTGTTACTGATACCTGAGTACACTACCCCATTATGGTCCACTATAAAATCTAAAAGCGAAACTGTTTGTTGTAGCAACCATGTAGTAAAAATCGGGATGCGTGGAATGCTACCTAGCTAATAAGACACACAAGACTGTAAAACACAATATTGATACTGTTAGATTGATACTGTTAGACTGATACTGTTTGGACTGATACTGTTATACTGTTACACTGATATACTGAGATTACTGTTACTGGACACTGTTAGTTGCCATATGACAATGTACTGGGACCCCTGTTAGTATACCATGCTAGTTGATTCTTCTATACCATGCTATACCTGATTCTGCTATTATTTAGATTTATTTAGTTTTCCATATGCTTGTATCCTACATTATAAGTGGACCGTAACTTGCAATTGACGGGTACTTGTTTTTCTCCTTCCCTCTTTCCTGCATTCGTTGAATTACAGATTTTGGAGAACAAGTTCCAGATGGTATTGGTGACATGAAGTATTAGTGTTGGATCTTATTATTATTATTTCTTGTAGTTTGCTTGAACAATAATTGTATTTATGTATTTGGATTTATTCTTGTATTTGGACAATGTGACCCAGGATATTTGTGTTATTCAGATTATGACTATTTGAGATTAATATATTTTATTTCAAGTATTCTTGTTGGTATTTGGTTTACATGTGCATGTGGTTGACTCTTCTGGCTTACGACTCTGATTAAATTGTGATATGTTGTAAAGATTCCTGAACAACTTATGAATGATGAAAATCATTCGCTGGGCCAATGTTACATGCTCGTATTCCATATTTTTGGGAAGCGGGGCGTGACAGTCACCCACGGTGATGTCACCCCTCCAAAGCAGCAACCATTGCTTCCTTATAATTACGTGTCGCCCCCCCCCCCCCCTCCCTTACTATACCACTTCAATATATTTACCGAAATGTCACTCACCTATTTTTATTATTTATACACACACACACACACACACACACACACACACACACACACCCCTTAGAAATTACGAGGTATTACATTTTGTTTGCTGCAATCGACCAACAAATTCAACCCGACTCACATCTAGAATCCAAACTTAACTCAAACCAAGTACTCTCTTCTTTTTCTTGATAACTATATGTTCCTATTTGATAATCTCATAATAGTTTTATATTAGGGTTTAAGGTTGATACATAATAAGGATATATATACACACACACACACACAATTTTTTTGATTTAATCCCCAATTATTTTCCGATTAAACGATTAATCACTAATCGCTCCTAGATTGAATAGTTAAAAAAAAATGATTTTAACTACCTAATTGCTTTGCAAAGTTGTCTCATATTTCCTGCCAAATTGCTTTACTAAAGTTTTCGGATAAACGTACCCATCAAAAAATGAATGCACACTCTCCCGAAATTTTTGCCGTACTGACTCACTTTTTGAAAATATTTGGCGCTCTGACCCATTTTCGAAAACAATTAGCGAAATGACCCAGTTTTGGACACGTCAGCAACAAACGTTCTTGGAAAAAATGGCATAGGTTATTTACATGCCATTTTCCCCAATAACGGCATCTATTTTGAAAAAAAGTGTCATGCCGCTTGTTGGAGTAACGACATCTGTTAATTTTAGTTGAAGAAGCATATAGTCTCAATTGTGAGATAAAAGGCAAGTGTGAAATTACAATAAGAGATGTCGTTGTTTGAGAGAGAGGCATTCTTTATACTGATGTCGTTATTTTGAATAACGACATCAGTAATTGTATTTTTAAACTTGCCTTTAATCAGTGACCCCCTCTTCTTCTTCCCCTTTCTCAATCGATCTCCTTTCTCTCTCTCTCTTCACTTTCGCAACCCACAAATCCTAGATCTCTAAATCAAAAAATCCCAACTATTGGAGTGCTCTCAAACTTCTAAAACAAAACAATTAAACCCCATACATAAACCCTAATTATGATTCGCTTGTTTCCTTTTCCACTCTTCCGAAATCCGAAATTGTGGTAAGTATTTGAAATCCCTAATTTTTTTTACAATGTTCAGTTTGATGAATGAAAGCTATATATATTGGTAGCATAGTACAAGAGAGGTAGATTAGATTCATCTAAGTAATAGATATGTGAAATGTACTTAAGGATTGTTGTTGATGAAGTGTTAAATGTTCATTTTGATGAATGAGAGCTATATTGGTAGTATAGTATAATAGATGTAGATTAGATTCATCTAAGTATAGATATGTGAAATGAGATTCATCTATGTGATATGTGGATGAGCTATATTGCTATATAAGAATTCTCATCGTTGATGTAGTCTAAAAATAACAGTGTAGTATATTAGACATTGATGGATAAATGGTCATAAATTGATATATTTCTAATCATTATATTCATAGTTCGGTTTGTATGAATGGATATTGCTATAAGATTTGTTTATATACATAGTGGAGAGGTTGTAGTGGTGATTGTTGTCAGTAGTATTTCGATACGAGTATTGAGAAGTTGTTGTTATCTTCAAACATCGATTATTAATTCTGTTGGAGAAACATGACATACAAATTTGATTATATCCATACATCATCATTTATTAATATTGTTCTTGACACATTATTTTTTATGTTCACAGATAAATGGATTCTACACAGTCATCTTCTTCCCATGATGTTGGTGCTTCATCTTCTTCGCACGTACAACAAGGAGGTCTGGGGCCTTTAGACCCGTCCGTACTCTATTTGCAAAAAGATCATAGGACTCAGGCCGTGTGGACTAGAGATTTCGAGAAAATGAGTTTCCGAATGCACACCATATTGTCGACGCACCCTCGAATACAAAACTATTTGATAAATTGTGGGTTCTATGGAATGTCCATGTTGGCCAAAGTGAAATGCGACCATTCATTACTTACCGCTCTTGTGGAGCAATGGAGGCCGGAGACACACACGTTCCACCTACCCATTGGTGAGATGACGGTCACGCTTCAAGATATAGCCGTCATATCAGGTCTTCCAATCGATGGGGTGGCGGTGAATGGGAACCTTATGTTTAATAAAGTAATATTGGTTAGAGATTACCTTGGGTGGGAGGTTGAAGAGGAAAACAAAGGTGTATTTGTCGGAGAATCAATCAGACGTTCATGGCTCTTTACAGAATTCAACAATAGTTTGGGAGATGAACCGGCCGACTTCGAAATTCAATGTTACATGCGAGCTTATCTTTTGTCGATGATTAGAGGTATTCTCTTTCCTAATTCTTCCGGTGATGTAGTCCATTTAATGTACCTTTCTTTGATTGCGGACATACATAGAGCCGGGCGATATAGTTGGGGAAGTGCAGCTTTAGCCTCTCTTTACCGTGCCTTGTGCAATTATTCCTTGGGGTCGATACAAATGACGGGGCCGATGAGGTTATTGCAAATATGGTGTTGGGAGCGAGTAAACCTCGGTCGGCCCCTAGTAACTGTTTTGTCATATAATTGGAGTGTGCTTAATGAGAATCTGGTGTTTAGTGCTCCTTTAGGTGTGTATTGGATGGGTAAACTCACGTGGAGAGATAACCCACGTGGTATTTTGACGTATTATAGGGATGAGCTCGATCAGCTTAGGAAAGAGTACGTCAATTTGACACCGTACACGGCCGAAAGGCTACAACGTCTGCCCTCACTATGCACTACCAACATGCAACTTTGATTGACACGAGCTCCACTTATAAATTTCTCTGTCATGGAGTTCTATTACGCCGACCAGGTCCTCTGACAATTCATTGCACAACAGGCCATCCCAGAAAAGACAATGTTCGACCGAAGACTTCACAATATTACTGGTCAAGGTCGATTGCCAAGTATGGATTGGAACGATCATCACCGCATTCATGCTGCATGCTGGAATGAGAGGAAATACGAATGGTGCTAGAAGGGATTGCACCGTACGACGGGTCGATTCAGACAGCTTACATGGCATGGTACCGGTGTATTACACAGTTGTATATTGATCCAAGATCGGATATCCCCGTGGGTATCCAAATGCCGGTTCCTAGGCACCAAGTAGAACCACCATCGGCACATTCCACGTCGCATCCAATGTATCAACCCAAAGCTTCCTCATACCGACTAATGGTAAAAAAAATTATGATTAAAAAATATAAATTTATATTTATTTTACACATTTTGCTTTTATTTGTTGAATAAAGTTTGGTTTACTACTAATTTATTTGGTTGGTATTGTAGATTGACAATACATGGGATATTGCGAGGAAATGTGCTCGTGTGTTGAAGAGCAACGTTTCAAAGGCTTGCAAGGAGTTAGCGAGAGAAATCCTCCATCCATGTCGTACCTCACTTGAAGAGGTCAGTGACGGTCTGTGCTTCGCTACTTTTTTACCCTCATCCGAACTTCCCACTCAACCGCCCTGAGTAAGTGTTACCCGAGCTCAACCTCCACCACCACGAACAAGACAAGTTGAACCTCCTGTAACGCCCCGATTTTCAAATAAGACCGAATTTGAGAATTCACAGGATCTTTACCTCACTTTTTACAATTTTACAAGGAAATTAAAACTTTTTCAACAACATCAGAGTTCTTTACATTTTTGTTTACACAGCGGAAGAATACAACAATGAAATAAAATACAACTTGTACAACTATAACAATGTAAATTATCAACTGCATCATAACATGTTTACTTCTTCATAAAAAGTCCATTACCTGCATATTAAGCTGTGTGCACGTCAGTCAGTTACAATTGATAAAAATGTTATACTCGGCTATCCTCTCTATGTCGTACATATAACGGTCTCATTACTTTAACAAACCAAAAAAATTGAATGAACAATAAAGTGTTAAATTGTGACTACACTAAACACGTAAGTGTATGCCATGCCTTAATGCCTAATGCACACATTTTATACTAGGATGACACTAATGCATACTTGTTCGGATTCTATGCATCCCATACTACATAGGTCCGAGGGCAAGTATCTACGTACACCACATTAAAGGGTTCGATCCCTCACCATGAAAAGTACCCAGTAATAAAATCAAGGTTTAGACATTCCACGAGTACGGATCCCAGCCCCAGAGTATACTGCCCGACTGTTATAAAGACTCCTCATCGTGCGAATCTCCCGCAAGTGCCCCTCTAGCCCCAGTATACGTATATACACTAGAGTACGGCAAACTATCCGTCCGACTACGCATAGTTCCGGATTTCAATAAAAGCTCGTCTCCATCGAAGCAACCTCAGTCCCACAGTACACTGCCCGACTGGGTCTATAGTCCCGAAGTACATCGCCCGACTATATAGAGTGCTCCACTTACGCTTACCCAAGTTTACTACATCTTCACTTAAGTGCCTAGTTCTTAAGTTCAAGACATGAATAAATTATCATACCTAGAGTTAGTTTTACCCCCTATCGGACTTAATCACAAATACCGAGATAGCTCCATGGCCATATCTCAAAAATATAACTCAATTCTTTTTATTTCAACGATGTCGGTACCCGAGGTCTTACTAACTCTAAATCACAACCTTTCATGTACAAGAATCCATGGGTACACATACCATTTAATAAACATGTCTTAAACCTAGATATTTTCATCTTCATCTTATTCACAAATGATTAATGTCTTGTATTAGCACTTATCCACAAAGTAATCATTTCTTAGTCTTGATACTATTCATGATCTAGTTATTCACCCATAGTTTTTATAAGCAAAAAAATTCTTTCAAGAACACAACTTTATCATATGAAATTTTATCACAAATTTACACTCATACAATGTCTCAACTCACTTCAAAATATTCTTTAAACAAAATAAGAGTGTAATCTCTTTAAGAGAAATCTCTTCACAAAATAACATTTTACTCATCTTCACAAAATAAGATTCTATTCTCAAAATTTCCATTTCTTTTTATACATTCAAAATATACAAAAAAAACTTTATAATTATCTCTTAGAATTTCCCATTTTATTTTATAAGAATAATAGAATTTTTTCTCAAATTTTTAATTGCATTATAAACTCACTAAATCATTTAAAAACACTCAAAAAATAAAAAAAATGATTAGGGGTTTCGAACCCGTGAACACACAACCAGTGCCCAAGACTTACCCCACTAACCACTAAGTCCAAGTGGACTTGGTGTCAATTTTCTTCATCGAAAACCTCTTATTCCTAGTCTCGGGTCTGAATAGTTTTGAAAACAAAAGAGAAAAATGTTTTGGGGCTAACAAGTTTCGAACCCAGGCCGACTAGGAGACCAGCGCAACGCCAAACCACGGGGCCAGGTGCGCCCAACGACATAAAGCCTCATCTTCGACTTTTGTTCAACTCTCTGTTATCCCCTTTATTTATTCAATTTGATCTAATCTTTTATTAATTCATATAAACTGAGTTTACTTTCTAATAGTATCTCACTGATTTAAAATTTTGTACTTTAGAAAATAAAACTAACTTTCAAATTATCTCTTCTTTTTAACATCATGAATTTGCATTTATTCATTTTAAATCAAAAGTAGCACATTATATATTTTATAAACAAACAATGAGTTCAATAGCATCAATTTTACTTTACAAGAATTCATTTGCTTATCAAAAGAAAATTTTCTAACAAATGTTCATATAATCAACTATTCCTTCATTCATGTATACTAGTGCATGGCAAAAATAAATTCTTTTATCATTAACAACTACATGATGAAAATAAACATAACACGATTCAATACTACAACAAATAATCAAACTTTCTATACTACTCATTCATTATTATTAGCATGCATTGTTCTATAATTATAAAGCATGAGAACACTCACCTCTAATGAAAGATTTGAGAATGAGAAAGATGGAACCCACTCCTAACTCCTAGCAAGACATTTTCCTCCTAGCAAGAACTTCTCTAAGCAAGAACTCCTCCAAAAATGAGAACACTCTCCTCTTTTTTTTTCTTTCTTTCTCTTGTTTAGAATTACTTTTTGGTGTGTGAAATGAGAAGAGAAGGGGGTGCTATTTATAGGACAAATTTAGGGACCAAAGTGCAAAATTACACACCTAATAAATTACTCAATTAATTCTCCATCTCTTCATAATCCTAACTCCCCTAACTCCTAACTCTTCATGATCCCCACCTCTTCAAAACAATAACTCCCAAACTCCCACCTCTCTCTCGCCTCCTATTCAAAATCGGTCACTCCTTACCCCATTTAAATGGCCAAGCTTTGACGAAGTCAACAACACTCTTTGCTGTTGTTCTTCGCAGTATATGGCCCTCACCTTATCATACTTATTTACCATTATTTCATTTATACAACATCTGTTTATTTCTGAACATATGGGCCCCAATTCCAATTCCATTACTCACATTTTATACCAACAACCACTCTTCCTTTTATCAAATTCGTGGGCCCCCACCTACTCCATATACTTACCAATTCCATTCATTTACCAAACATACATCATATATCACTATATACCTTATACATATAATTTTATACTCTTTGAAAATTTACGGGGTGTTACACACACTCCGAAATTTATCTTTGAAAACAAATACTCTCCAATATGCACACCAAAAAACACGTACTTTGCACGTAAAACCTAAAAATACGAAATTCGGTTTTATCAACGGAAAAATGTTAAAGATAATAAATATACAATGTAAGAAAATATATTTATTAATTTTACGACGTAATTTCTACGTACGTAGAAAACACGTGTATTATACGTACAAAAGTATTTAGATCAAAATGCGAGAAAATGAATTTCCATTTTATAAAATGAATTTGAATACATAAAATAAATAATTTAAACCCATAGAAATATTGCACGTAGCGGTGGAAACACATAATTGATACGTGCATCGAAAATACGTAAAATGCACGTAAAATATCAAGATTGAAATATATAGGATAAAATCAATACGGGAAATGCATAAATAGTCGGAAATCAAGATACGTAGTGAAAACACGTTACAAAATACATGTGCGTAACACACAAGGGCAAAATTGTCATTTCCAATTTTGCGGGGTGATACATCTCCCTCACCAACAGAGAGACAAGCTCAATCTCCATCTAGGACATCTACACATTTTGGAGCTTCTCCTTCACAATGGCCACGACGGAGTAAGAGTGTTCGTTTTCCTCCTCCGGGAAGTCAATTAGCATATAGAGATATTGAAGAGTACAAGCGGGGCATGAAGAAGATGTCGAGCTAAGTGTACCTACGACACAAGAAATTGCCTAGCGTAGGAGGAAAGTCCCAGCTCGGAGAAGGAGGGAGCCCCAACACTATACGCCTGGTTAGTGTTGATTGTTCAAATGTTTATTTTTCTAGGCTTTGAATAGCTCAATCACATAAGATACATTTTGAATGTGTAAATTTTTTAGATTTTGTTGGCTTATGAAGAACTTGATGAATCCGAGTATTTGGGATTTTAACAATTGATACAATTCGGTTGTTGTATTGTTATGTTATATATATTATATGAGGTTTATTATTGCATTTGTTGTTAAATGTAAAATTGAAGTCTGAAAGTATTCGATATTAATTTTGTACACACCTTTGCATGTTTGTGCATGTTTTCCTTGTAATATATTAGTAACAGATGCCATTATTGAAATAACGGCATCTGTTACATGTAACTTTATTTACATTAACGAAATAGGTACAAAACATGCTGCTCTTATTTTGTATATTAATTTAACTTGATGCCGTTTTTCAGAAAATCGGCATCAGTTGAATTGATGCCGTTCTTCTAAAAAACGACATCAGTTGAGTTATTTATTTCAAGGGGAATTAACCTCTGCCAATACCTTTTGTCTTCACATTTGTTTTTCATAACAACGACATCTCCTAAGAATACCGTTATTCAGAATAACGACATCTCCTTAGGATGCCGTTGTTCTAAAAAACGACAACAGTTGAGTGTCTAATTTCCATGGAAATGAATCTCTGCCATAGTATCTACCTTCATAGTCGTTTTTCATAATAACGACATCTTCTACAAATGTCGTTATTCGGAATAACGGCATCTCCCTAGGATGCCGTTGTACTAAAAAATGGCAACAATTTAGTGTCTAATTTCCACGAAAATGAATCTCTGCCAAAGTATCTGCCTTCACAGTCATTTTTAAAAACAACAGCATCTCCTAAGAATGCCGTTATTCGGAATAACGACATCTCCCTAGGATGTCGTTGTACTGAAAATTGGCAATAGTTTAGTGTCTAATTTCCATGGAATTGAATCTGTGCCATAGTATCTTCCTTCACGGTCATTTTTCAGAGAACGACATCTCCTAAGTATGCCGTTATTGTAAATAACGGCATCTCGTTAGCATGTCGTTATTCTAGTAAACGTCATTAGTTGAGTTAATTATTTGAAGGGAATTGAATCTCTGCCAAACCATCTACATTCACAATCGTTTCTCTGAATAACAGCATCTCTTGAAGATGTCATTTTTCAGAATAACGACATATCTTAAGGCTACAGTTGTGCATGTTTTGTGGATGTACGGTTCATCAAATTCATTCAAATCCAACAAATGTTCATCACAAACATATATCTCATACTCAATTAATGACATTACAATATATTACAAGAGAGGTTCATCAAATTCAAATTCTCTAATTCGTAATAACTTACGAATAGATTTTACAACATAAAGCCAACATTGGGATACAACTTTAAATATTGGTAGATTGGGATGTGCCCACATTGTGTACATTCTTACATCTCCGCCTATTATGTCCACTCAATCTGCATTAAGAACAAATTTTGCCGTGCTCCCACCCTCTCAAGCATCCACATCATTGCAAATACGAGTACTCCTAGGTCGTCCTTTCAATCGACGAAGGCTCGCATCGGCTATGAGTATCGATCCACTTTGTGTCGGCCAAAAAGATTCGTCTAGAATAGGATTAAAAGTTGGTGCCCACGTTAGTGCTAATGAACTTGTAGAATAAAGGGCATCAATGTAAGGTTGATAATCAATTGCACGGGAGGCACATGCGGCTAATACATGAGAACATGGAATGTGATATAGTTGAAATTTTCCACAAGTACAAGTTCGCCTCCCGATGTCTACTGTGTGCCAATGTCCACCTTTTTGATGTCCACTATCCATTATAATGCCCGTTTTAACCCCAAAAACACCAGGCCGATTATTAAACATTATTGCCTCATGTAAATTGGATTTCTCACGACATAAATAATTAATCTCCTGAACACGTGGTACCCATAATTTCCCTTCGCCGATTAGGGTCTGCGCTGCTTCACGCCGGTCATTGAAATACATGTTCAGACGGAAAAAAATCATTTCAACAATTGCGGTGACAAGCAAGCTACGCACACCTTTTAAAACCGAATTGAAAACTTCTAATAGATTTGTTGTCATTATACCATATCTATGACCTCCATCGGCAGAAAGTGCCCACTTCTCAATCGGTTTCTCCTTCAACCAATTAGCCCCATCAACATTAGTCGCTTCAAGATGTGCCATCTTTTCCTCAAACTTCTTTAACTGATTTTGACACGTGATCACCTTCAGCTTGTTCATCATAAACTTGCAACCAAATATTTTATGGAAATTGCCAGCAAAATGCCGCATACAATAGCGATGCTACATACAGTAGTGATGATAAGCAAGTGGTTCCTTCCATGTTCCGAACTCATTTTCCATTGCTGATAAAATGTCTGCATGACGATCAGAAATGACACATAGACCTGCACGATCTGTGATAAAGCACCGAATACAGTTCATGAACCATGTTTACGTCTCTCTGCTTTTACCGTCAACTATTGCAAATGCAAATGGAAACAACCTACCATTTGCATCCGGTGAAATAGCAATCAACAAAACACCTTTGTATTTTCCATACAAATGAGTCCCGTATACACTTATAACTGGTCTGCATGCCTTAAACCCCTTGATGGAAGGCCCGAATGCCCAAAAAAATTCCTTAAAGGTTTCTTTGGCCAGACGGGACATAATCTTGGCCCAATGTACGACCGTACCCGGATTTGAAGCTTGGAATGCATTGAGAAGATAGGGAAATTTAGTGTAAGTTTTTTAAATGAACCATATAATCGCTCAATTGCTTTATGTTTTGCCTTCCAAGCTTTCCATTTTGAAATTGTGTAATTGAACTTAAGCTTCACTATTTCAATTATGTCTCTTGGTGTTATTCCTAGTTGTGCCTTCACAACATTCAATATGACCGCTATCGAATCAATTTTCTTGTGATCCTGAGTCAATGTAGGATTCACACATGTGTGCAGACCTTCAAGCTTCTTTATCACAAAATAAGTACGGCCTTTTGGAACAATTGCATGCAATCGCCAAGGACAACCAACTACATTTAAAAGTGACGGATTTTCTGCTATGTTCTCGGCTAAATGGTTAATGGGTGCGTATTTACATTTGACATAGTATAGACCGGGGGTCAATTTTACCGTCATGAATTCTCGGTGGTTCTTCACGGAGTACATCTTCACTTCATGTTGTATAGAATCTTTAGTTGGGTATCTTTGACCTATGTGGAGTTCATTCGGGTTGGAAGAGTCGACGGAAGACTGTCCATGTTCATGTATGGTCGCACAAGACATCCATTCACTCGATTGAACCTCATGTACAACTGCACTTATGGACTGATTTGGCAACACCACATTATTAACCAGCAAATCAACGTTGACATCATCAATCGGAGCTTCATCGACATCCTCCTCCTCATCAACTTGAAGACCGTGATCCTCATCTTCTTCCTCTTCTACCAAATTGTTATTTACAATGGCGTTGTCAAAGTCTTGCATTGCCATGTTGGTGTGGACAATATTTTGTGACAAGGTTGATGGATGTACCTGCTCATATTCGGTGGTAATAGGTTCCGTTGGAGTTGTGCTAATATCTTCTTCTGTATTTGGTATTCTTGCATGTGACTCGGCAGATGGTTTCAAACTGGGTGCGGGCCTTGAACTTTCAATAACAACTTGCCTAGTATTTGGAAGCCTCATTTGGTCAATATATAACTCCAATGCATTCCAACTACAATTTGGATCAAGTGTCCTACCAATCATGGACCTCAGAGAATTATCATTATCTACGGGAACCACCATGAAATATTGCCCTTCCCCTTTACCGGCAGCATAACGGGCTTTGATTTTGACACTCATTTCACCTCTATCCCAATTAGTGACTTCAAATATCTTATCTGTTAGTTGTGAGTACATAAAGTTGCGGGGAGCCCAAATAATGACCGGTTCAATATCGCTATAACAATATCCAATCTTCGGATCTTTAATTATTTCACCCCCAAAATATAACCAAATAGGGATATCATATTCCATACCTAAATATAAAGATTAAAATATATTCAAGTCATTAACTACTCATAACCATAACATGAGAATACATATCAAACATATGGTTATAATAATACCTTCAAATTAGACCGTAGTGTGGATAGCTTGAAAATACGTCGTGGATGAGGAATAAGATGAGAGTGGGAGTGAGGAGGTAGGATATATGAAGTTTGAGAGGACTCCAATAGTTGGGATTTTTTTATTAAGGGATCTAGGGTTTGTGGGTTGCGGAAGTGAAGAGAGAGAGAAAGGAGATCGATTTAGAAAGGGGAAGGAGAAAAGAGGGCCACTGATTAAAGGTAAGTGTGAAAATACAATAACTGATTCCGTTATTCAAAATAACGGCATCAGTATAAAGAATGTCGCTCTCTCAAACAGCGACATCTCTTATTGTAATTTCACACTTGTCTTTTATCTCACAATTGAGACTATATGCTTCTTCAACTAAAATTAACAGATGTCGTTACTCCAAAAAACGGTATGACACTTTTTTTTCAAAATAGATGCCGTTATTGGGGAAAACGGCATGTAAATAACCTATGCTGTTTTCCCCGAGAACGTTTGTTACTGACGTGTCCAAAACTGGGTCAGTTCGCTAATTATTTTCGAAAGTAGGTTAAAGCGCCAAATATTTTCAAAAAGTGGGCCAGTACGGCAAAAAGTTCTACTCTCCCTGTGTTGAACGTTAGACAATCCTGCCCAAAATGGTTACTTAATCAATACAGGAACCAGAAGTGTTTGTTTTCATATATTGACCTGCGCCATTCATTATCCTCAACCCCATCCATATGTTTAGATCACATTCCTCCAATTTTCCTCAAACTCTTCAATTTTCTTCGAGTCATACACTGCTTTCTTCATTATTTATATAATAGTCTCGTATTCAGCATACCCTGCTAAATTATCTTGAATCATGTTCATTATGTGCCACAAGCACATGCGATGGCAGGACTTTGGAAACACCTCTGCAACCACTTCTTGTATGGCTTGATAGTGGTCAGTGATAATTGCATTGGAGGATTTCCACACATGCAAGATAGTCAAGATATAAACAACCACTTATGGGTTTCAACGCTCCTGTTCGAAAGGAACCCACATCCAAACAAGACAAAGTGGCCATGATGTATCACTCTGATAAATTTGATGGCCTTACAACATAACTCTCACACTCAGTTTCATTTGATGCCTACTCTTTGTGCCCTCTTCCTCGCATCACCGACGCCTTCTTTCCACTATCATTAACACCTCTATGAGATCGGAAGAACTGTGACATTGTACCAAAAATTGTACCAAACTTCAAATGGTGTCGCCCAAGTTGAAGCATATCAATTTGTATTGTACCAAAATTCTACCCACACCAACCACTTCATCCAATTTTTTGGTTGCAGACCACAGGTACATCAGAGATACATCTCTAATGCTTTATTAATAATCTCCGTCTGTCCATCATTTTGGGGATGGTATACCGTAGAGAAGTTCAGCTTGCTTCCTTGAGTTTTGAAAAACTCTTTCCAAAATTGGCTAATAAAGATGGGGTCTTTGTCGCTGGTGATGCTCTTGAGCATCCCATGAATTTTATAGATATGTTCAACAAATATTTGAACAATAAAGTGGGTTGTATAAGGGTGAGAGATACCTATAAAGCGTGCATACTTAGATAGCCTATCCACAACCACCATGATTACTGACAAACTCTTCGGTAGGCCTTCAACAATGTCCATTAAGATGTCTTCCCAAATTCTTTCGGGAATGGCTAGTGGCTGCATCAGCCCTGCATGTGATACGTTTTCACATTTACTTTGCTGACATATTAGAAAGCTTCTCTCCATAACCTTGACATCCTTGCTAATTCCCTCCCAAGTGAATGATCTTCTTATATGATGTAAAGTCTTGTGAAATCCTAAGTGTCCCCCTAAGTTAGTCGCATGATTATCAAGAAAAAGTAGCTGCCTTACATTGGTAGTTGGACTAAGCAATATCTTCCCTTTATGGTACTACAACCCTTCAAAAAACTTGTAGTTGGCAGCAATTAAGTTCCCAGCACGAAGCTTCTCTTGTAGCTCAACAAAGCATGGGTCTTGTTGCACCATCAACTTGACTTCCTCTATTCATTGAGGAACAATGAAAGTAACTTCACAATACCCACCTTGATCAAATTTTCTTCTTGACAACCCATCAGCTGCGGGGTTATCAGAACATTTCTTATGCTCAACCTTGAAATCAAAACCCATCAATTTCCATAACCACTTTTCTTGCATTTCAGTGTTAATGTTTTGTTACAAAATAAATTTGATACTTCTTTGATCAGTTTTAATCACAAATTGCCTCCCTATTTTCCTCCACTATTTGATAGCCTACAGGATTACAAACACTTATTTTTCGTATATAGATAGAGAAAAATACTTTCCCTTTAAACCCTTACTCATTATAAGCTATAGGTTGGAATTCTTGCATAAGTACAACACCCACACCACCTTGAGAAGCATCAGTCTCAACTGTGAAAACTTTACAAAAATTAGGAATTTTAAGTACTGGAGTGGTAGTTAAAGCTTTCTTCAAAGAAGAGAAAGCTATAGTTGGTGCCGAAGTCCACTTGAAGGCATTCTTCTTCAAAAGTTGAGTGAAAGAAACTGTGATTCCACCATAATGCTGTACAAATTTTCTATAATACCTAGTCAAGCCCAAAAACCCCTTTAATTTGTTGACAGTGATTGCCTATAGCCATTGATCTACTGCTTAAATTTTTGTTTAGATCTATAGCCACCAAATAATATGTCCCAGGTAACTCACTGATTCCTACCCAAAGCTGCATGTACTTGCCTTGGCTATCAGCTTATTTTGACTCGGTACCTCAAGTGTTTTCTTCAAGTGCTGCAAATGACTATCCAGCTTGAGCTATAAGACCAAGATATCATCAAAGAACACAGGTACAAAATCTCTAAAAAAGTCTTTGAATACCTCATTCATTAGACACTGGAATGTTGCTAGTGCATTTGTGAGCCCAAATGGCATCACCAAAAACTCATAATGCCTTTGATGTGTTCGGAAAACTGTTTTGGGAATATCCTCCTCTCGGACTATGATTTAATGATAACCCGATCTTAAATCAATTTTAGAGAAGTATTTAGCCCCGTGCAATTCATCTAGCAACTCATCTGTGACTGGGATAGGAAATTTAGCCTTTATAGTTTGATTATCAAGAGCTCTGTAGTCGACGCATAATCTTCAGTTGTCGTCTGATTTTTTCACCAAGATCACGGGAGAAGCATAGGGACTATTGCTAGCTTTTATCAACCCTAAAGCCAACATATCCTTGACTTGCTTCTCTATCTCATTCTTATGATAATGTGGGTGTTTGTAAGGTCATATGCAAGCTAGCTTTACCCTTCTAAGAATGGTATCTGATGGTCAACTCCTCTTGTTGGAGGAAAATTGGTAGTCACAGTGAAGACCTCTGGAAAAAGTTGTAGTACATGTTGAATATCCAGGGAGGGATGAGCAATCAAAGACAATGAACATTCTTCAATAAACTCACTAGCAGTAGGTGTAAGTAACTATTCAACTTGAATCATGTAGGCTTGGCAAGAACAACTCAAAAACCTGTTGTAAATCAGTAACATCTATCATTTGAATTTGAGGGTTGATGATCCCTTGCAACCTTCTCATTGTACCTGCCACTCGAAAATCCATAGTCATAAAACTAAAATCCATGGTCATCAGACCAAGAGATCTCAGCTAGGGCTGTAATCGGATCGGACGGGATCGAACAACCATATGTTCAAGTTCGGACCGAAATTCTAATTGGACGGGCTTATGTCCGGCTCGGTCTAGGTCGGAAAAAATGTTTATAGTCCGGACTCGGTTCGATAAAGCATCATATCGCAATAATACTCGGACGGACTTATGTTCGGCTCGAGCTCGGTAAAGAATCAGACCTAATAATTTGTTCGAGTTCGGTTCGTATAACAGTTCGGACGGTCAACGGTCGAACCAGTTCTTGAGACGGAATCGGATGGACGACGGACCGTCCTGTTCATTTTACACCCCTAATCTCAGCTAGTGAGCTTCCAAAACCATTTGTGCAGGCCCCAAGGGGAGAAGAAGTAATTCAACCACTAATTCACTCCTTGCACTGTGAATTGCACATTTTCCACCTCGCCTTCACTATGCATTGTTTCTCCATTAGCTACAGTGACCCTGTATCTTAGTTCACTTTGTTGGGTTTATGTCTTGCATACGATATTGGATAAGAAGACGATAAGACGATGGAGGGATCAAGACGATTGGAAACAGAGTGGAGGCGAGAAATAGTCAGCGGCAACAACAGCAGAAGTTGTAGTCGACTGCCACTCATGTGAGGTCGACCGTCCCCTGCACGAAGTCTTCCAGAAAGGAGGAAAGTCGACCGTTCGCAGCGCTGATGGGTTTCGGGCTTGAGTCTGGCTAATTTGTGAAAAGCCGAAGTTGCTCTTCAAGTTAGATCATGTGGCTCCAATCGTAGGGTTATTTCTTATGTACTATCCAATGGCTATTGTAACAAGATATAAACTTAGGGTTTGTCTCTAGATCTATATAAAAATTTGTAACGGCTCATAGATCCATATGATTCTATTAAGTGCCGAATAGAAGAAGACAGTACTTCATAGAGAGGGTGAGAGAGTTTTACCATTGTAAGCAGCATCAAGTTCCATTAGGCTTGAGAGAGGATCGTGGTGAGAACTGTAATATTCTTGTATCTTTTCTAGTTGAAATAATATCTCGGTTCTTTCACACCCAGATTAGGACGAAAGCCCCAACCGAGACAATTCTTGTGTGCTTTGTGTGATTGGTGCGATCTAGTTTGCTTGGTGATTTGTGTTGATTGTGTCAAAGACTCAACAAGATCCTCAATTTCCTAACAAGTGGTATCAGAGCAATCAGGTTCGTGGGTTTGTTCGAGTTCCTTGGAGATGGCAGATCAAAGGACAATGATCAAGCAGTTTGACGGTAAGATCAACTTTAATCTATGAAAGGTGGATATGTATGATGTTTTGGTTCAGAAGGACCTGCACCTTGCCTTAGAAGAGAAGAAACCAACCGACATAAAGCAGGAGAAGTGGGATGAGATTTGTTTGATGACCTTGAGTTTAATCCGGTTGCAATTGGCGGACGAAGTCAAGTGTAATATTCTTAAGGAGAAAAGTGCGACGAGTCTATGGGCGAGACTCAAATCTGACTACTCGGGGTCGTCATTGCTAGATCGTATGTATTGGAAGAGGAAGCTGTTTAGGTTCTCAATGAAGGAAGGTACCCATCTTCAAGATCACATTGTGGAGTTCAATAAGGTAATATCTGAACTAAAGGCGATTAATGCTGATGATCTTAGCGAAGAGGATAAAGCTTTCAAGTTGATTTATTCACTGCCAACTTCTTATGATCACTTGATAACTACCATACTACATGAAAAATCAACCAAGGAGGCACTTACTGTAGCCGGGGTGATTAAGGGTCTGAAGGAAGACGAACTAAGAAAGGAGACTCATAAAGGAGGGTCTATTTCTTTAGGGTGTTTTGCAGTGGATGGTGATGCTTCAATTGAAGTTACCATTACTGTAGAGGAGTTGGGCATTACAAGAGAGACTGTCGCAAGTAGTTGAGTCAGAAGAGTGCTACTAAAGAAGGGGAACATGCCCATATAGTCAACACAACTGAGTCAGGTAATAATGACGATTATTGTCTTCTTGTTTCAAGTTCTTCAGATGTGGATTCAAGTTGGTATCTTGATTCGGGAAGTTCCTTTCATATTTGCTCCGAGAGGAAGATGTTTTCTACTTACAAGTCATCAACAGGCCATAGTGTGAGAATGAGAAGTGGTGAGATTTGTGAAGTAGTGGGTGGGGGAACAGTTGAATTGGAGACGCCAGATGGTAAAGGATTCACACTAGAAGAGGTCATGCATATTTCTTCGATACAGTAGAATCTTATATCCTTGGGTACTCTTGATGCTCGTGGCTGCAGGTACATAGCTCGAGGAGGAGTTTTGACAGTTTGGGATAGTCGTCGTAAGGTAATGAAGGGTAAGTGGGGAATTGGGTAGGGTCAACACAACCTCTACCAGCTTTGTGGGAGCAGAAAAACTCGGCTGAGTGTATGGAAGCACATTGTTCCTAAAGCATCATCTAGTAAGCCGTCACTATAATACTGATACGAGACTGCAACATTCGAATACCGTTGGAAGGTGGAGAGAGCCTTGATGTAGGTGGAGTTCGTGTAGAGGGTGGCACCTCCATGATTACATCTACAGGGGTGTGCCCATGAGGGGGCATACAGCTGAAGGAAAATAGGTGGAGGTTTGTTCAATTAGCAGGAGAAGTCATAGAAACATGTTGATTACAAAGCGGAGAAGAAAGGTCTAGAAAAGTTTTAAATCACACAGGTATATGGATTCATGCGTGTGCAATCCAAGGTGGAGATTGTTGGGTTTATGTCTTGCATACGATGTTGGATAAGAAGATGATAAGACGATGGAGGGATCAAGACGATTGGAAACGGAGTGGAGGCAATAAATAGTCAGCGGCAGCAACAGCAGAAGTTGCGGTCGCCGCCACTCATGTGCGTTCGACCGTCCCCTGCACGAAGTCTTCCAGAGAGGAAGATAGTCGACCGACTTATTGGTGCGGTCGACCGTTTGCGGTGCTGATGGGTTTCGGGCTTGAGTCTAGCTGATTCGTGAAAAGCCCAACTTGTTCTTCAAGTTAGATCGTGTGGCTCCTATCGTAGGGTTATCTCTTATGTACTATCCAATGACTATTGCAATAATATATCAACTTAGGGTTTGTCTCTAGATCTATATAAACAATTGTAACGACTCATAGATCCATATGATTCTATTGAGTGCCGAATAGAAGAAGAGAGTACTTCATAGAGAGGGTGAGAAAGTTTCTCCATTGTAAGCAGCATCAGGTTCCATTAGGCTTAAGAGTGGGTCGTGGTGAGAATTGTAATATTCTTGTATCTTCTCTAATTGAAATAATATCTCGGTTCTTCCTCCACCGAATTAAGGCGAAAGCCTCAACTGGGACAATTCTTGTGTGCTTTGTGTGATTGGTGTGATCTAGTTTGCTTGGTGGTTTGTATTGAGTGTGTCAAAGACTCAACAAGATCCTCAAATTCCTAACACACTTTGTATCACTAAGCCCGTTCTTAAAGAAGTTTGAGGATCAAGATAATTGTGGGTTGAATTAGTATCAATGAGGATATTAACATCCCTGACATTAATTTTACCTTTCACTCTTGTGGTTTGTGGATAAACCTGAGATTCCACCAAGGCATGAAAAAAAATATCCGGTTGTGGTATTACTTTAGCATCAGCTGCTACTTAATCTTCAACAAACTCAACTTCATCACCATCTTCATGCATCTCTAAGAAATATAACTGTTGGGATTTACATCGATGTCCTTGAGTATACTTATCATCACAATTGAAACAAAGACCCTTAGCCTTTCTTTCTCTGAGTTCTTGTATATGAAGTTGACGGGGAACAAAATTGGATGTTGTGTGTGTCTCAAGAGTTTTTGCAGGGACAATTGAGCTTGTAGGTGTAGTGACTGAGGATCTGGGAACAAAAGTGGACTTGTAGCTTCTCTTCACACATGCTAGCTTCTCGTCGTACCCTCTAGCTAACCCAATCGCCTCGTTCACATTTTTTTTACCTTTGAGACTTCACATCCCATATAATTTCATCCCTTAATCCACTTATAAATGTGCTAAGGAAATGCGACTCAGTCCAATCATCAACAGAGTTTGATAAATGATCAAACTCTTGAACATATAATTCCAAATCCCCCTTTTGCAGTAATTTTGATAAAATTTCCCTGTAGTCTTGGAATTCTGTAGGTCCAAACCTAGTTATAAGCTTGTCAAGGAATTTAGACCAAGTGATTTCATGAAGAAAAAAAACTTGCTTAATATGCCTCCTAAACCACTGAGAAGCTTCTCCTCTCAAATTTAGAGACACATACTTCAATTCTTTTGAATCATGAATTTCATAAAATTCCAAAAACTGCTCGACTCCACAGATCCATTCAGTTGGATTTCCCTAGTGAAATAACGGAAATTCCATCTTAAACAGGACTCTCTGCAAATTTCCACTATCAATTCGCTCTTTAGAACTGAAAGGAGTGAAGTTAGGGTTAAGTACCTCAAGCGATGGAAACAAAGGAGGAGTAGTTTGAGGATTCGACTGTTGATTTGATGTTTGTAGCGATGCAATATTGGCAGCCATTTGTTCCAGCTTACCAAAAATGAGTCTTAAATGAGATTTAACCGAGGCCATATCGCACTTCAACTCGATCACCTCCACTTCAATCACCGTTGTATGTCCTTTGTCTCTCCCTTCATCATCGCCGATAACCGGCTCTAATACCACGTTGTTAGGAGCTCCGCCCTTCGATTGCTTAGAGTTTCCCATGACTGTGTGAATTTGAGATATAGAGTTTAACAGAAGAAATTTGGCGAAGAAAGTCTATCAATTTTCATATCCCGCTCTTCAATTAGTTACAACCTTTTATAGGCAGATACAAAATAGGTTGCATGTGTAGCCCACGTGCAATTACAAACAGACCCTTTACAATTAAAACGATGCTCTTAGCACGTATAAGCTGATACATCCTTTATCACAACTGATACAAACTGATACCACACAAACCACTAAAATACTTATAGCTACTAATCAATACTTTGATGCAACCCGATCAAGACTCAATAGCAGACAACCCTGACAATAAAATATATTGGAAATTTGTAAAGCTCGAAATTTTGACGGAATTTCCCTTATTTTTTGGGTTTTTTGGAAGATTGTTAAGGATTTGAAGGAATGGGGAGAGAAGTAAGGATAGTTGGGGCATAACAAATGTTTTTTTGTTGTGATGCTAGAGTAGTTGTGAACTAGTGATGTAGTTCTTACGTGGGAAGCACGCGCTAGGGCTGCATTGGAGAATGATGAACTTTATAAAAAACACCTTGGCTTTTTCTCTAATATCAGATAAGCCCTTCTCAGTTTTGTGTTTTATCAAACACCCCTATAGCTTATTTCTCTTGCCTTTCAATCTCACTTTTTTCTTGCCGATCTCTGAAGTCTTCCCGTTGCCTCCGTTCACTGTCAATGATGTTGTTCATGATAATAAAATGAGTGAAAGGTAAAGAGTATGGCAACATCAACCACAATGACGACCAAAAATATTTAAGAGATATGAGACAAACAAAATAAGAGAAATGCTAAATTGGATCAAGAGTGGAAAACAATCCATACATTTTTTAAAATTATTTTTTCCCATGACCTGATGATAGCAATTGTAGAGTTCTTACAATGCTACTATGACTTTCATAAACTCAAAGCAGTCACAACGCTACTATATATATATTCATCATTTTGACAAATAAAATAATGGAGTAACTCATACTAAAATACATATATCATACTATCAACACTCCTCACATTGAATACAAGGCCGGCCCCCACATTGAGGCAGGTGAGGCAGCCGTCTCAGCCCTCCGGATTTTTTACAATTTTAGGAACCCTAAATTTGTATTCCCTTTGTAAATATAGACATGTATTTTGCGCATAAAAAAATTATATTGTTATTAGGGGCCCCAAATATAATTATTTGGTTATTTCGTTTCGGGAACCGAGGAACTCAGGGCCGACCCTGATTGTATAACATACACGGTCGATCGCATCCCCTAACACTATCTACATAGTCTTCTCAATTTAAAATTTCAATCTACAAAATCTTAACCTAAATGCAAATCATCATTTAAAATGCTTTATATATTTTTGTTTTCCAAAAATAGTGATATATATACATTCTCTCTTCCCTCTCATTTGAAACTTCCTCTTTCTTCCTTTCTCTTCCCAATAATCACACTTCCCTCACTTTCCCTCTCTCTCTCCAAAACACTAACTAACCCTAATTTCATGGACGATTTCAGATATCGACTCGCGATCTCGCTCCTCCTCTCCTCCTCGATCGCCTTCCGAGCCTACAAGCGCCGATCCGTCGATCTGTCCGGTGTGATCGCCGGCGTGCCGGTGATGGTGATCCACATGGTCGCCGGATACAGGTGAAAGACTCGATCTCGATCTCGAAATTATTCGAATTATTGATTTTGGTGGTGTTTGGACTGAGAAAGATTCGATTTTGATTGGTTTTGAGTTAAGGTTTGCGGCGCTGCTGCTTGTGTTTTTTGTGACGTCGTCGAAGGTGACGAGGGTTGGGGAGGAGATGAAGAGGGGGGTGGACGAGGAGTTCAAACAGGGTGGGCAGCGGAATTGGTGAGTTTTAGTTGAATTTGTGGTTTAGATAATTAGATCTAAGTTGTGCGTACTGTAGTTGTGATTTTGTTTAATTGATTGATTATTGTGATGGATGCATTGTTACGACTACTGGTTTCATTTAAATTGGCTGTTAGAATTGATATAAATACTAAACCCTTAACCCTTATTCTACTTTGAAGTTTCAGCGTATCAACCCAGGTTCGAATCCCACTGGCTATATAATATTAAATGTGGATTAAAAAAATACCGCTGCACACAATCCAAATCTTGGCCTAGAAAGGTGGCTGTCCACTTGCGAGGGTGTGTTAGGATTTATATAAATGCTAAATCCTCAACCTTACCACAACTTTGGATATTTGGTCTAGGTATTTCACATTGATGGAAAAGTTGCTACTTTTTTTTGGAAATGTTGGAGGTTGTATGTCTTCTTGGAGGAGGTAGCTAGTTTTGTTTGCATTAGAGTGGAGGGAATCATTTAGGATTTGAATTGATAGCTTCGTTTATTGGGAGTTACCGGGTTGTATAGGATCTTATTGGGAGCCATTGAATTTAGAAAGGAGTTGAAAATGGGTTGGTTTAAAATCTGATCGAAGTGTTGAGGATACGAAGTTTAAGGGAATTTGCGTGGTGTTGAAGTGAAGTGGAGGGTTTATACTTGTTTTGGGGAGTGTTGGTAGGATGGTTCATTATGCCCTAGGGTGCATACACATCAAGTTTCTGTATATATAGATAGGATTGAAGTTGGCTAACTATGACTCTGGGCTATTTCCATCTATTCAATTATCTAAGTATGACCGTTGGCTATCTCATTAGGCACCTCAAGTTTCACAGTAATCTACCTTGCACCTATTTTAACCACATCATGCTATCAAATAGTTTGTTGGGATCACTTTCTAAAAGAACATTCTTACTTTAAGCTAAATTGTCAACAAGTACCTCCCTATTCTAGGACACCTTTGTAAACTGCCGTTCTCCAATTATAACTACTAGTATTATACACGTGCTATGCATGTAGGGAAAATTTGGGGGGGGGGGGGAGGGAATGAAAAGGGTAAAAAAAATCTACCAGCACGTGTGTTGCACGGGTTGGGATGTGGACAAACTACACTAACGCCTTCTCCCATTATAGTAGTAGAGATAATGTCTCATTAAGGCACCAACTGCCCTGAAGTTTTCTTTATATTTTTCTTTTATTCACCATGACTTAAGAATTATCACATGACCTTGTACTACATTTATATACTTAAGAATTACCACATGACCTTGTACTACATTTATATACTTAATTTTGTTTGTTAGAAAAGTACTCCATGAGATTCCTTTTTATACTTTATTTCCTTTTGCGATAAATATCCAGTTGAAAATTAATCACGGTACACCTACCAAATCCAGGGCGGAGTTTTTTTGTGCGTGCTAATATCTGACCTTAACAGCAAGATCAGGCTTTGATGACTTTATTGCCATTGTAGTTCTCATTCCAACCTTCTATTCATTGCCATCCTTAATCTTGGTCAAAATGGATGTGCATGAATTCATCAGTCTTCAACCAGATGCATTGATCATTAAAACATACCACCAGTTGGAATTAATCCAACCTACCTAACTGCCAAACTAAGAAAGTTTGCCTAGCCATTCCAGTTGTAGCTGTGATTGGGTGATGGAGAATTACGGCTGTTCTCGGATTGTAGATAGTAGTATGCATTCAACTCCCTAGGCTTTCGTTCTCTTTTAGTTCTATAATAACTTGATGATAAGAGGGATTCACTACCATTCTGTATAGTGGCAGAGGCACCCTAGTTAATTTCTTCACTCACAATTCTCTTCAGTTTTAAATCTCTCTCCCACTGAAAAAGAATGCTTGCTTTCACAATTGTTGCACCCTCCATTTAATTGTATCACTTAGCTTAGGGAGTTGATTATATTGCTTATAACTGTAACAGCTAACAACACACATCTGTTGCACCCTCCATTTAGATATTAATGATTAGCAGAATATAATTTGTTAGAGTATTATCTATTATGTGTTGAACCTTGCATGTACAGCTTTCTATTTTAAGCAGGTAACTCTGATTAACTCTGCGACAGTAATTATTCCGTGTTGAACTTTTCTTTTCAGAAAAAAATCATGAAAGGAATCTGCGTAAATTATAACATGTAGCCATCATGTTTTAATTTCTAGAATATATGTTTCACTTTGTTTTACAAAAGGTGAGCCTCATCTACTCTGTAGGATGCAGGTTTTGTCCAACAGTGCTATTGCTACTATATTGGCAATTATTGTTGGAAACATGACTGGAGGGCATGATAGATGCTTGAACACAAATGATTCACGTCTTATAACTTGTCTTGTGGGTGGTATAATTGGACACTATTCCTGTTGCAATGGAGATACTTGGTCTTCAGAAATTGGAATGCTGAGCAATACCCAGCCTCGACTAATTACGACCTTCAAGGTATTTATTATTCTTTAGAGTACTTGATGTCCATCTTTTTAAGTCATTCTTTGTTCATTATTTTTATTTAATGTTTATTGTTAGCTCTTTATTCTTTAGAGAAACTGTTCATTAGTTCCTACTACTTCCGGCCTTGCACATTGTGTAACTAGAGAGAATGTACATATCCTATTTTCCATGTTAGTGTGTGGAGTCATCATATATCACCCCTGAAATATGCAAGTCAGACTCATAGCTAAAAATAGTGTGGATGTTTAGGTGTGTTTGCACACCCAATCTTGGATAATTGAGAGGAAAAAAAAGTGTCACATGATTGGATGTTTAGAAGGAAAGAAGTTTTATTTTTGGGGTCTTTTCTCTCTGCTGATTAATTGCACTCCAAATCTCTCCTTTTTTTGGTCTTGTAAATTAATTTAACTTCCAGTTCTAGTACCATTTAGAAAAACTAAATTGCATGAATAATCATGCTTTGTTTTTGCATTATCTAAAGAGTATAAGGAACTTAGAGCTGCACTCTAGGAAATTTTCCTAGACGGTCATCCATTCGGCATACGTTCCTTCCCCGAATACATGATCCATACCGTTCAATATGATCTACATGTCATAAAACCTATGCATATATAAAATCATGAGGTTTGAATGCCTTGCTCGTGTATCCAGTCGTCTTATTTCTTCTATGCTAAAAAATATTCATTTTGCAAGCACATGATGAATGTGCAAAACAAGTTTGAACCTCGTGATTTTGCATGCGCATAGGTTTTATGACATTTAGATCTCATTGAATAGTTTGGACTGTGTTTGGTGGAGAAAAATATGCCAAATTGGTGACACTCTAGGAAAATTTCCTAGAGTGCCACTCTAGGTTACTTGATCTCTTATCCAAATAACCAAATTTACACAAGTAACCTTCATAAAGTTTACCTTTAAAAAAGAAATTCAAACATGCATATAGTGGTGGATTTATATAAGTTATATAGTCTATCTCCATCACTCGTGTTATTTCGTGTTAACTTCAAAGCAAAATATAGTCCATTTTGTTTGTTCAGTGTCATTAATTGTTGAGTGAAATAGATAAAATCTTGGGCCCTAAGAAGCAGAAAATTGGTTCGCAAGTGGTACTCTGTGGCTAATTTTATAGTTCTGTGAAATTACAGTGCAATGCTATGACATCTAAGGACTCAAAAAGACACAATAAATTTGGCGCAGTGATGAGATTTCTCACCTTTGTTGCAGATATAGTTTTTTATAATAAATGTAGACAGCTTTTTAAAGAATGCTGATTCAATCCTCATTTTACTTTAAACTGGTGTTTTTGTTCTTCCCACTGGTTTTATGATATCAGGTATATGTATTCTTGTCGAGACGATTGTTTTGAATTTGTTTGTGGGGCTTTATATTATAGTTTGAATAGGATCGTATCCAGAATGGGCAGTCACTTCCTTTTATGGATAAAATTAGTCCAAGTAGCAATTATACTCTCCTGCATTTAGGAACAATTTTTTTTATCTATCAAACTAATTTAGTATGGGGTCTAGATTTAAGTTCAAATATGATATCGTGATCTTTTCTGTTGACTTACCTACAATTCCCAGTGCAGTTAAATCACAAGCTGAATCATCTTAAATAGATAGCAACATCTCCCTTCTTGATAAAAAACCTAGCCAAAGTCAAATCCACCTTGGCCCAATATTATTATGTCCCATGCTTAATGGAATTATATCTTTTACTGAAAATTTTATTTTTCCGATCAGATAGTCAGGAAAGGTACAAATGGTGGAGTCACTGTAGATGGACTTGTAGCAGCTGCAGCAGGTGGCTTTGTTATTGGCCTTACCTATGTCCTTGTTGGGTTGCTTACAGCTGAATGTGCAGTTGATATGGCTTGGAGACAACTTTTGGTGGTACCAATTGCTACCTTAGCTGGACTATGTGGAAGCGTAATTGATTCCATTTTGGGTGCAACGCTTCAGTTCAGTGGATACTGTACTGTGCGCAAGAAGGTAACAGTTTAGCATGCATAATTTGGCTGTACTGTAGGATAATCACCTATTTGACTCTTAGTCTTGTAAATACTTCCGATTGCAAGTACACAGATACACTTTCTTTTAAAATTGAGGTTTAAGAGGATGCAGAGTCATTGTAGCCAGCAAACTATAAAGAAACTGATGGTATATTATCCTCCACAACTACATCATATGGTTACGGCATTTCCCAATTGCATGAGCTTCACTAGACCATATGTGGTCTACTGGTTAGATGTAGTGTCACATTAAAAAGCTAAAGTTTTTTCTCTTTTAATGTATTATTTTGGTTTTGGTATTGCTTTAAAGAGACCAAAAACACTTAAGGTTACCTAAATAGGTGTTTGCTGCAAATGAGCAGGCATTAATTTCTTTCTTTTAATTTTACAGAAAAACAAGTTATGCATGTTTTTCCAGTTCAGAGTTCTGATTTATGTTATCCTATATACACTAAGATTTCAGGATTTACTTTGCTAACTATAGATACTGTTTAAATCTATTGATGGGCAAAGGTGTTGTAATTTGTACTGAGATGCATGTGCCATATTGTTACATAAATTGGATGGAGAACTCTAATCTTGTAATGCATGACACATCTTGATGTAAAACGTAATTCTAAATAGAGAATTTCTAAGAATCTTAAAGGATTAGTTTTACCTACATGTAATGCGGATCAAGTTAGAAATTAAAACAGTTAATCGGTTCGATAGATTTTCAAGAATTGAATTATGTTTAACAAGCCTAATTAACGATTCAGTTCTAACAATCAATAATTCTATACCTAAGCGTTCTTAGCAAGAAAAAGATGCAATATTGATTTGTACTCTAATTAAGCAAATAAAATACTCACTCTCAATATTTGTGGACTACAATTAAATCAAATAATATGATAAAGACGATAGAGCAGTAATACACATATTTGAGAAGTGGAAAGAGTATACCGGGGTTTGAAGCAAATCGCGTAAGTTCTTAGGTGGGTGCAGTGGTGAGGCAAGGCAGCGGGCAACACTGCGGGGCAGGCGGCGGCTGCGACTGCGGCGGAGGTGGGCAACGGTGGTGGGGTTGTAGGCTGGTCGTTGACGATGGTCGACTAGGTGCGAGCAGGCGACGGGCGAGGAAGGTCGATGAGAGGCTGGCGACGAGGGTTGATTGGTGAAGGATGGGTTTCGAAGTTGGGGCGACGGTGGGGTGGCAGTGGATCGATAGGAGATGGGGCTTCGGGGATTGTGGCGATGGTCGGAGAAGGTGGTCGACGAGATTGGCAGGGGGCAGAGGCGATGGTGGGGCGTCAGGGGTTTGAGGAAGAAGCTGACGAAGAAGGAGAGAGACAGAGGGGGATGGCGGCTGAGTAGGGTTTGGGGATTTTATTTGGGGATTAGGGTTTTGGTGTTTAATTTAGGGGTAGATTTAGTGTTTATCACAAATTCTAAAATTTTATTAGGATTTCTCACAAATCCTAATAATTCTCTCAGTTGTCTTACACAAAAAAAGGGATGAAGAGTAATAACTCAACACAATAATTTTGTTAATCAAGAATAACATAACTTCTCATTAATCTCAATGCCTATATATAAGCTCAAAACAAATCTTGATACAAATTTCAAAATATTCTAAAAATCTCAAAAATATTCTAATGCATAAAAGAAAAGGGTGCAAATTGTAAAACTACTACATAAGAGCATCCACAGTCGTCATTGTGTAAATTATGCATATATGGATAAATACATATAGCATTTGGCTATTCTGCTGTAGTTGTCGAATGCTATTTTTTACCAATTTAATTTAAAATAATAAAAATCTCAGATCAGATCAGACGAACAAAAAAAACCCAAAATAGACGGACGCAACTTCATGTTGCGTCGGAAGAGGAAAAAGATCAAAAAAATTGGTCAGACGCAACTTCATGTTGCGTCCGACATTTTTTTTGGAATTTTTGAAATTGGTAAGACTACAAAAACTGGAAAAAAAAATTCAAAAAAGTCCATTTTTTTGAATTTTTTAAAGTTAAAAAAATCAAAAAAAAATGGAGATTTATTTGATTTTTTTTTGTTTTTTTCCAGTTTTTGTAGTTTTTATTACGGTTAATTTTTTTTGAGGAACGCAATGTGAAGTTGCGTCGGAGGAATAAAAAATAATTTTTTTCGTCGGATACAATGTGAAGTTGCGTTCTGTATAATATGCATAATTCTCATATCCGCTCTCATTTATAGCAATCTACTGTAGCAAAATATGCAAAATATGCATATTTAGCAGACGACTGCAGCGATTTTTTTGACAAAATATGCATATTATGCATATTTAGCAGACGACTACATATGCTCTAAGGCTAAATCTCAAAATAAACTAAACAGAATTGATGTTCTCATCATTCTCTTCGGGTGAGAGGGAGCTCGATCCAGTCGAGTCAAAACCAGTGATCCTGTCATGGCCCAAAAGATCTTGATTCAAGCGCTGGAGCTCCTCACGATCACTACAAGTGTCATCATTTTCGGCTTGTTCTTCCACCTCACCAAATACCTGTTAATACCACTATCTCTTGTAGAGATTATCTGATCATCTAAAATATTATTCAATTCTTCTGTCGGTGGGTAAATAGTATCAGGTAAAGAAGTAAATATGGGAATCTCACCATTAAGCTGCAGGGTAGGCTCATCTATAAAAAAAAATTATGGTTAAATTTTAAGCCTTCGTAAAGTACTAGATCCTCAATATTGAAAGTCTTACTTATGCCAAAATCTTCAGGAAGGTCAACGACATAGGTATTATCATTGATTTTATGTAGAATCTTAAATGGACGTGCAACACGCATGTTCAAGTTCTTAACGGATCCAGCTGGAAACCGTTCAAGACGAATCCAAACCATCTCTTCGTTACCAACATAAAGAGTTATAAATTTTCTTCTAGTATCTGCTGACTGCTTTTAACTTGTAGTTAAAATTATTCTCATTAATTTTCTTGAAAATTTCTATGCAAATGTGGGTGCAGACTCTGTGACTCTAGGATGTTCTAACACATGGATAAAATCTATAGGCTGCCAAGTGACTTGGAAAGGAATGAGTGACTCATGTACATTCAATGGAGGTGATTGGATTGGCCGAATATAGTGGAGAGGCTGGCCATCCTCTCCTTCATCAAAGTCATCACTTACATGAGGTTCATAGGTAAACTCATTGTCGGGTTCATCAACGATGACAGCGGTACCCTCTACTATATTGATCCTACTTGGGCTGGAACAGTTGATAGCAACATTGCTGTATTCCTTGCATTTATAGCACTTAGTAAGAGGATCAATCTTAGAATAGTCTTGTTCAGTGTTCTTACTCGAGTAGTCATTTTTAAGTGAATATGGATTTGAAGTAGGCTTGCTTAGGTAAGATTTGTTGGGGTACTGAGGAGAGGAGTGCTCAGATCTAGAGGGATCGGGGGGTCAATCTAGAGGAATGATCCATCGAATCGCTGGACTTGTCATGAGAACTTGCTTTAAGGGAATCCATATTGAGGACAAGGGCATAAGCTGCCGCTAATGAGTCCACATTTTTATGAATTAACTCATTCCTCAGATCGGCTCGTAATCCAGCCCTGAACCTAGAGAGAGTTTGTTCTTTGCTCTCGTTACCTAAGGTGTTGCACCGAATAAGGAAGTCATCAAACTTATCAATATACTTTTGGGTGGATTTGCTTTCTTGATAGAGTTGGTTCCATGAATCTAGCAATCGGTTGTTGAATGATAACGGTACATATCTCTCAGTGATCTTCTCTTTCATGGCTTCCCAAGTGGCTATAGGTGCTAGACCTTGGCTTCTACGGGCATGTTCAAGATTGGTCCAGTGTTGTTGAGCTTTACCCGTCAATTTCATAATGAAAAAATTAACCTTCAGGGCTTCATTCATGTTAAACCACACAAAGTTGTGGTCCATGGCACGGATCCAATCAAGATAAGCTTGAGGTTCTATGTGGCCTTCAAAATGGGAAACGTCAGCCTTAACATTCTTGTATTGTTCGTCAGGGTCACGATCTTGACGTCGGCCATCACGATCATTCCCTTGAGGGATCTGACAATTAGCAAGAAGCTCAGGGGCAACAGTTTGATTTAATTCCACTTTCTCAAGCCTCTAATTGATATTGGCACGAGTTGCTTGAATAACAGCTAGGGTAGCGGAAATATCATAGTTTTCTATCTCAGTTCGGGGAGGGGTTTGCGGGTTCCTAATTGGGTGATTTGGGAGGGATAAGAAAGGCTCTTCAGGGTCTGTAATGGTGCTGCGGAGACGCATTCACCAAAGGTGGAAAACTAGGGATCGTGTGTTTGCTAAAATTTGGGAAAACGTGTCCTAAAACGCACCTAAGTTTTTATTTTTTCATTTTTTCATTTTTTTAAAATCTGAAGTTGTCTAAAAGAAAGAAAGAAAATAAAAGAAAAAGACCCTAAACAATTCTAAATGAAAGCAAAAAAATTTAAGACTAAATGATGCAAGAACTAGGGTTTTCAGAACCTTCCCTCCGATACCAAAATGATGTAAAACGTAATCCTACATAGAGAATTTTCAAGAATCTTAAAGGATTAATTTTACCAACATGTAATGCAGATCAAGTTACAAATTAAAATAGTTAATCGGTTTGATGGATTTTCAAGAATTGAATTATGTTTAACAAGCCCAATTAACGATTCAGTTCTAACAATCAATATACCTAAGCGTTCTTAGCAACTAAAAGATGCAATATTGATTTGTATTTTAATTAGGCAAGTAGAATACTCAATTTCAATATTTGTGGACTACAATTAAATCAAATAATATGATAGAGACAATAGAACAGTAATGTTGATATTTGAGAAGTGGAAAGAATATACCGGGGTTCGAAGCAAATCGTGTAAGTTCTCGGGTGGTTGCAGTGGCGAGGCAAGGCAGCGGGCAACGCTGCGGGGCAGGAGGCGGCCGCGGCTGCGGCGGAGGTGGGCAACGGTGGTGGGGTCGCAGGTTGGTCATCGATGGTGGTCAACAAGGTGAGGGCAGGCGACGGGCGAGGAAGGTCGACGAGAGGCTGGCGATGAGGGTTGATTGGTGAAGGATGGGTTTCAGAGTTGGGGTGACGGCGGGGTGGCGGTGGATCG
Organism: Hemerocallis citrina; assembly: GCA_017893485.1. NCBI lineage: Eukaryota > Viridiplantae > Streptophyta > Magnoliopsida > Asparagales > Asphodelaceae > Hemerocallis > Hemerocallis citrina. The sequence continues at coordinate 432,980,177 of CM030359.1, read as the reverse complement.
ATGGGAGATGGGGCTTCGGGGATGGCGGCGGTGGTCGGAGAAGGTGGTCGACGTGGTTGGCAGGGGGGCAGATGCCATGGCGGGGCGTCGGGGGTTTGAGGAAGAAGATGACAAAGAAGGAGAGAGACAGAGGGGGATGGCGGCTGAGTAGGGTTTGGGGATTTTATTTGGGGATTGCGGTTTTGGTGTTTAATTTGGGGGTAGATTTAAAGTTTATCACAAACCCTAAAATTTTATTAGGACTTCTCACAAACCCTAATAATTCTCACAGTCATACAAAAAAGTGGGATGAAGAGCAATAGCTCAACACAATTATTTTGTCAATCAGGAATAGCATTACTTCTCATTAATCTCAAGGCCTATATATAGGCTCAAAACAAATCTTGATACAAATCTAAGAAATATTCTAAAAATCTCAAAAATATTCTAATGCATAAAAGAAAAGGGTGCAAATTGTAAAACTATTACATAGGGCTAAATCTCAAAATAAACTATACAAAATTGATGTCCTCATCACATCCTTTCTAGAATACTAGGCTAAGTCGACTTCAGTAAAATTCTATCTTGTTTTTCTGGTCTAAACAATGAATTTTTGACAAACCAAATACCTCTGACCGGAGTTATTAGACCAATCCAAATTATTCTACTTCCTTTTGGTTTGTTTGTTTTTTATAATTTTTTAAATAATAATAAATTTGATGTTTCTTTTGGAAATTTCCGTTTTGTTTTGTCTGTAGGTGGTAGGGAAGCCAGGGCCTAGTGTGAAGAAAATATCAGGACTGAATATCCTGAACAACAATGCGGTGAATGCTTTTTCAGTACTCTTAACAGCGCTGCTCACTTCCATGACATGCTTATACATTTTCTAACAATAAGGTCAGTTCCTGGTTTAGTTACCAATTTAATTGATGTTTATTAAATTAATGTTAATCTGCTACATTTGGAGTTCTGTAGTTACATGGTTGCATTATATTGATTTACGAATATTAGATTTAGGGTAGACGAATACACAACTTTGATGCCAAATGGGGATGATGAAGTATGCCCTATCTGATTATCCTGGACATGCTTGTATTATGTATATATACTAGATTTGCCCGTGCGCACGTGCCTACGGCACATCTTCAAAATGATACAACATTTGAAAGTCTTGTATACAGTAAAACAACAATTATGTAGCTCAAGTTTGAATAGTAAAACAATAATTAGTTGTAAATAAAAGTCCATGATTTCATTAGTCACTGTTGAATAATAATTATAAATTGGGGTGTAAAATCCAACTTTTTAGAACTTTGAGTGTGGAAAATGATGAAATTTAACTGTTGATGAGATATTTGCTATTTTCAATGTAATATGAGCAATAAAAAAAATGCATAAAAAATTTGAAAATTTACAAACCTGAAATCTGAAAATATAAATTTCCGAGTAAATAGAGAGAAAATGAGTGAGAGCAAGAGAGAGAGAGAGAAATAAATAAATAAATAAATAAATAAATAAGTTGTTTTAGGGGAATTTGAATTTGAGTTTTGGGAGGAAATTTTTGGGCGGGAAAATATGTTTTGTGAGGTTACATCTGAACCATTGATTTCAACCTTATTGAATGAGAGCTACTTGATAGCTTTCTTTGTGTTTTATTATATAGATAACTCTCCCAGATCACTTAATGCAAAATGATTTAATAGATTGCGCACTGTAAAACTGTAACCTTAACTGGATAAAAGATCAAACAGTATCATCTTAGTTGAAAATATGTTATTACAGTCTTATCATTTCTAGAAATCACTGAAGTACTTAACCCAGAAAAAACTTACTTTATTGGATTGTGGAGCTTACAATGTATAGTTCAAGCCTTACCACATCTTAAATGGGTCTGGGCCATGTGGAAGGTCTTCAACAAGAAAAATGATATATTGAAAAGGTCGAACAAATATAATTTAAAAAACATGGCTAAGTGCATGTAGCACAATGAGATTCTCCTTGCCCTCCTATGTGGGTGAACAAGGACAGTTTTGCTGAAGGTGATTAGCGGGCTATTTTGTTTCCCTGTATGAATGATTACAACCAAATGCCAACAAAAAAGGACCCCCCCCCCCCCCCCCCCCCCCCCCCCCCTTCTTATAACCGGGTGTCTCTTGTACTATGTTATAACATGTGCTAGTTGAAGTTGAGAGAGAGAGAGAGAGAGAGAGAGAGAGAGAGAGAGAGAGAGAGAGAGAGAGAGAGAGAGAGAGAGAGAGAGAGTGAGTTAGTCCAGATTAACTGAGTTATGGAAGATCGTACCTAACTCCATTCCAAACATGCCTTAAAAGGTTTTCAGCACCTAACTCCATTCCAAACATGCCTTAAAAGGTTTTCAGCTATAACACTCTCCACCATGGCTTCACTCCACTGATCTATTGAGCTTATGAGATGCAGTTGAGGCTATAGTGTACTTAGCAAATACTGTTCACCTCATTATTTCCATTCTGACTTATATTTATGTATTTCTTTATATTTTGGGACCAAGATTTTCTTAATCTCATTGCCTTACTATGAGCTATGGCTATGTACATTAGTCTTTCTACAATAGAAAAAATATAAGGTAACGTTATTCGGCCTTCCTCCTAAAGGTGGGTTAGACATGACTTCAACACTGTGCGCTATTTCTTAACAAGCTTTTCTCACAAATGATGATTATATAGATTAGGTGCAACAGCTGAAGTAGTTCTGCTGTTGCAATGTTAGCATTATTGATATCATTTGCATTCACTTATTAATGAATAATCCTGCTTATTCAAAGGTCCTCAAGTAAATAGTAAATTACCCGAAGAACGATTGTTACTTCAGAACAAATAACATTTTCAAACAGTCATTGGAAGAACTCGAGCAGAGTTTCTCAACATGATATAATATACAAGATTGTTATTATCATGGACTAAACACACACTGCATGCTTTACTATCAAGGGAGCAGATTACTTTATTTCGGCCACGATACAAAACACAAGCCAGAACTTTCTTCTGTTGAGCTGATTAGAAACAGCAGCATAGCATATCTAAGCAGCACTCGCATGTCTCGAAGCAGCAGAAGCAACAACACGCAGCAAACATGCTGCAAAACATTTAACATACATATGAAAAATGATAAAATAAACATATAGATTTAAAGAAAAAATTCAGTAATATTCTAGGCTAGACTTGACTTTCAGTTTTCAGAATTTAGATCACTACGAAGTAAAATTGTTGACTAATTGAGTTTGAATTGGATTTAGAGGAAGTTGGAACTTAAATGTTTGTATTGTCTTTAAGTATAATAGTACTTCTACTTATTTAATTAACTTCATAGTGGACGAGAATCAAATGGAATACTAAAAGATATATATGTTGGATGATAATAGTGCAGTATCCAACAACTTGGCATAGATCCTTGCATCCCTAAACTTTATCAAAGCAGCACGAAAATTCTATTCTTTTATTTTTCATGGCAAAAAGTAAATCTTAGCTGTCACAGATGGTCCCCACAGTACGCCACAGTGTAGCAATTAGTTTTTTTGTTGTTGTTGGGGAACATGTAACAATTAGTTGTAATCAGGTTACAGAATCCACCAAGAATTTGTAGGATGATTTTTTTTTTGAGAAACCCACTTAATCCATTTGCGGATCTACTAATTTTTTTTATTGAATCAGCTTTCGGGATCCAAAACTCAATATGCATGCATAGGAACCTACAAGATCCAGAGCATCCAAACCCAGAAATTTTAGGCCAGGTTAACAGTTTATCAGGTTTTACTGCAACCCCTATTGGTAAGGACAAAAGACTTTGAGTTAATACCTTAGAATCCAAAAGCTTTATCTTGAAATAAGAGATACAACATTCTTATGTACCCAAAAATGGATTGATAGTGGAAACAATAGCAAAAAAAATAGAATACAAAACCGATGAAAGGGAGAATACCAAGCATAGAGGCAGCCTTTCTCCTCCTTCCTCCTTTGAACATGGTCATAGTAAGACATCTCCTGAGCTGATGGTGGTGGATACATCTTCGATAGAGGAACAGTGTAACTAAGGAAGAGAAAGGAATAAGCTCTGAGCCTCTCTTTTTATAGAGGAACAAGGTTTTTACCTCTTTTAAGAATTTTGGATTTGCTTGATACTTAAGACTTGTTTCTTTCTATATAAAACTTTGCCCTTATAAGATACTAGTTATTACTGATGTAAGAGTCATGAAATTGTTGCAACCAACCAAAGCAAGAATATCTTGTGTGATTGGGTGGATATCCGATGGTCCATTTTGCATTTAAAGAATTTGATACTTGTCCTGGTCCTCCTTAATTTTGCCTTTTGACAGCTGTGTTTATCACTGGTTCGATGGGAAATATATAGAGCACAAACTCCACAAAAAAATAATATCATTACAGGCTTAGATATTGCGAATTAAACTGGTTTTTATATGAAGTCATTATATTGTAGAAGTATTTGGTTTGCTGTAGTTGAATAATAACTAATCCAATATTTGCTTATGCAGGATGCTTACTTGCCATGGTACGAGAATTAGATATTTTTATTGTATATCAGCTGTGTAGGTTTTTTACCTCCTCAAGGCAAAAAGGAAAAGGAAAAGGAAAAAATAGGTATTCTCACCATTCTTATAGATGTCTTAGGTATTATTTGTTATATTATTGTAATATACAAAGTCTTGTGAAGTTAAATGTCACATAATTATGATTATGATTGCGAGAATTTTCTGTTTTGAATATTTTGTTGTTTCCAATGACTGATGGATGATAATTTAGAAACATATCATCATTGTATATGCAAATGAAATATGTGCAAATGAGAAGATAAATACGTTAATTTATTTGTAACATATTTTGAGCTTTCAACAATTATTGATTTACAACCCTTTACATATTTCCCAAGGCTTGCTTAGTTGTTGTCGACAATAACATCTTTGATAAAATGCATCGTTCTTCGGATAACATCTAACAATAGTGATTAACAAATATCACATGCTTAATTTTTAAATTGTTTGGAGTCATGCTGGCCTTCCTTCTACAAGTTGTAAAACTAGTTGTTACATTCAGAAAATTAAGCTTAGGTGAGGTAGGTCCTTGATGTTGAGATGGTATTGACCTTTTCCAATATAAATTTATATCTATTGCTCACATGATCCTTGTTAAATGATCTTTTAATATTTACTTTTGAAAGTAGGAGAAGGTAATGAGAAGATATTGAAAGTAAATATGTATTTGCAGTAGCTTCTAAATTTGGATGAAGTTTCACTATTGAGATGAAGTGAAGGAAAGATGTATCTATAATAGCTTTCTAAACTTCAGTGATTATGTCTATATGCTTGGTGGTTGGATCTATAGTTTCCTTTCTCTTTTTTGTTAACCTATTGTTTAAGAGCATTTGTAGTCGTGGGCTAAATACCCAAATTTTGGAAAAATTTCGAAAAAAAAGCTGTAGTCATCGTCCAAATTTGTAAAATTTGAGTGTACGATGAATAGTGCCTTGCCAAATATAGTAGACGATTTGGCAAAATGCAAAATATAGCTAATGATCTATTTTATTTCGTCCGTTAGTAGAGACGAAAGATTAAATTTCGTCAATTAGGGGAGACGTACAAAAAGTAATTTCGGACGATGGATTAAACCCCGTTTGAAAAAGAAAAAAAAAATGTCAGAGACGAAGCATTATACATCGTCAATCCTAAGGATTCACTAGATGCCAAAAATGTAATTGACGAAGCGTAATGAATCGTCCCAGGCCTTTTTCCATTTTTTTTTGTCTTTTAGTGCTTAATAAAAAAAAAATTTTATAAAAAATTTGGGACGAGAGAAAATCGATCGTCCGGCCATATTTTAGCTTTCAACGACTACAGCATGCACTCATATTTTCTATTTCCAAAAGCCAAATACCCATATTTTAGCTTAGAACGACTACAGATGCTCTAAGTAGTTGCAAAATTAGTATGCCCAGGTTTGTTTGGCACATGGGTTTTAAAGTAAAAAGTAAGAAAAATGACGGAAAGTGGTTAAATTTGAGTTTCTCTTAGTCCTACGTCTTTACTTCCCACTTCAAAACTCTTGTGCCAAAAAGAGCTTGTTTTTCTATAAGATCTTTGTATTGCAGTTGTGACCTGTAATGAAGGTTTCTGATAGACAAATACAATTTTATTAAAATAAGTGCTGTATAAAGCTAAAAGATAAAAGTTTAAAAGAGCGAGGTGGCTTTGTGCATCAGAAGATGATTTTCTTTTCAAGACTTTTTCTACCAAAGATATATCTGTACAAAAAATTTAAGGTGGAGCCATCAAGTTGACATCACATGTCTACAATGTACATGAATGGTGCCAGGTAAACAGGATGACCAGTTGATGTAGTAGCTACAAAAATCAAAGTCCAAAGTCTGTAGTCTTTGTTTGATATATCCAATTGAGTTTTTGTGGACAACATTTAGTGGTCAAAAACTAAATTTTCTTTGTAATTGTAATTCCTACAATTACTTAACATTACTGACCAAAATATTAATCTAAAATAAAAACCTATATATCTAGAATATGACAATTACATGTAACAATATTCAACTCGATAAAGAGTTAGTTTCCACATTCCACATAAAATTATTCATTTTAGTCGACAACACATCTTTTGTTGACACATAGGCCTTAGCCAGGCCCAGATGGTTTGTAATAAGCAAACAAAACAAAACCGAGCACATTCCAATCATCGTACAACTTAGCAGCAAGACGTGTACGAGCTAGCTAACTTATGAACCGCATGATTCATACTTCGCTTCTCATGTATGAGAATAGCATTAGAGATGCTTCTGAGTAGAACTCGACAACGATATACTAAAATGAAGTACTCCTGGTTGAGTAGGATTATCAATCTATCCATGGTCTGTATTGTTTGATCAATTGATCAAGAGCTAGCTGACTTACCTTATGCAAATTCGAGTCACATTTATTAACACAACATTTCACCGCATCGCTGGATAAAGGTAACGTACTATATCATGCTTCACCAAACCTTCTCATCCAAACACAACATTTGCTCGCACCCGTTTCATTTATCCGCCTGCTAGTAGGTGCTAAAGAGTCATTAACATCATTCTAAGCCCCTCATTTGGTTCTGAATTCCCACTAATATTTTGTTTGATTAAATCACCAAACTATTTTGAAATTTTAATTCTCATTTTCTTACATATAAGTGTGTGTTTTTAAAATTGTGAAAAAGGTGGAATGAGGCCACCATGTTTTATTAATGAGAAAATAACGAAATAACCTCAGGTACACGGGGTCAAGCAGGGAAAAAAGGTACAATGTAACCCTCGAACAACCCTATGAGGGTAGGCAACACATAGGAAAAAAAGAAAATAAAAGAAATAAGCAAGATACATTAGCAAAAATCTCCCAACAACAACTGGGGGGGGGGGGGGGGGGGGGGGGGGGGGATGGATTCTTGAGTAAAGCGATCGAACCGAGAATAGTCCCTTCTTTTCTAGCTCCCATGAGCGACTATCCAGGCCAGTAGTAAATCTGGCCCTAGACCTCACCTTGTGTTGTCTTAATTCCTCCAATCTGATATTCAGTTGTGGAGAAAGTCTAGAAATAGGGGTGGGGCTCCAATTGCCCCTTTTCCAGCCTTTGGCAACAGAGATGTTGGGTTGCTTGCATCAATGGAGTATGTCAGGGAATAGTTATTTCATGGGTTGCCCACCACACCACCTATCCCATCAAAATCTTATGGAGTGTCCATTTCTCATAAGGGAAGATGTACAACTACTGAATGGTTCGTGTGCTTTGGATACTCCTCTCCAAAACCACGTTGTCTTTGGTCCCACATAAAAACCATGTACTCTCGTGCCCTTGCCTCTGAGATATTGTTGGACACAGTCCTGCAAACCCTTACCATTGGGATGGTGCACCTTCCACCACCATTTTCTAGTAGCGCTAGGTTCATGTCCCTGAGATCTGTGATAGCAAGTTCCCCATGGATTTTACGTATACATGCTTTTTCTAATCTAGTGAGGTGGTAGCAGCCCTTAGAAGGATTTGCACTTTTCCATATGAATCTTTTGCGGACCATGTCTATCCTTTGTATTACCCATTTACGCATCTCATAGAATGACATGTAGTAAGTCGGGAGAGCACGGCGTTGATGAGTGTTACTCTCCTTCCTAGTGATAGGTATCTGCCCTGGCATCCAGTTAGTCGTGCTTCCACTTGGTCTACTATAGGCAGCTAGTCCTCCTTCTTAAGCCTGCCTGGTCTGAGGGGCAGACCCAGATATTTGATGGGGAAGGTCTCCACTTTACATTGCAATATTGTGGCATGGTTTCATGCCTCTTCGTCAGAGTGGCAATGAGAATTATGTTGCTCTTGTGGAAGTTCACTTGCAACCCTGACCAATGTTCAAAGCAATATATGATTCCTTTGAATATCACAGTTTCGTCAATTCTATCTCTCGAAGAATAGAGTGTCATCTGCATATTGAAGAATGGAACAGCCCGAACGACTTCTACTCTCGCCCATTGGGTCAATCCACCCCTCTTCTTTACAATTGTTCGCCATGTTTCGCAAAGTTTTTGCTATGAGGGTGAATAGTAAATGGGACAATGGGTCGCCTTGTCGGAGGCCACGTTTGGATGGGAACGTATGTCATGTGTTTCCGTTAACTACAATGGAGGTTCCACTTGCGTTGAGTCATTGCTGGATCCAGCTGATTCACCTGGGACCAAAACCCAATTCTTTGAGGGTTTCGATCACACACTCCCACTCCACGGAGTCGTATGCTTTCTCAAAATCCAGCTTTATCAAGTAACTACTAGAATTCGAGGAGTGGCAATTGTGTATTGTATTTTCCTTCGTCGCGACACAATCTAGTATACATCTTCCCCGGGTGAAGCTAGATTGTTCATTTTCTACCAGCCTGTCAATTACGAATCATAGTCTAAAGGCTAGAATTTTGGTGATGATTTTGCCTATGCAGTTGGAAAGGCTAATCTGGCGAAAGTCTCCCATGCTTCTAGATCTGCTTTCTTGGGGATGAGTGTAACACCCCAGATTTATAGGAGAAATATTAGAGATATATATGGATTATTAGAGTGATCTATAGAGATTTCTATGGGCTATGGAATTAATTTGATTAATAAAGGAACCTATAGGAGAGAATTATGGGGCATATGCATTAAATGAAAAATAAATGAAGAAATGAAAGAAAGATAAAATGAGAAAGAAAGAAAGGAGTGGCTGCATGCATGCATGATGACGTGGATGTGGAGGAAAAGATGAGATGATATGGATGGTTGGATGGATGTGTGAGTGTGTGTGATTTGTGACCTAGATTTAAAAAGAAAAATGAGAGCAAGAGTGGTGTGCTGTGTGTGCTTGGGGGTGACGTGGCGTAGGTAGTGGGAGTTAGTCCCACATCGGAGGAGAGAGAGAAAATGAGAGTATATATTAGAATGGCAATAATCAAGAGGTACCGAATAGTCCGGACACCTTTTGTGAAGCCAGCCTGTGGTGGGCAGTGGATTCGAATTTATTTGTGTGTACGAGTTGGGTATGGGGCGTTACAGATGGTATCAGAGCCAACTTTCGACATCGAATGTTTGATCTGGATACAATCTATATTCGACTAGAAAAACGATCTTGTGCTAGATTGCACGTCCCGTATTCAGCGAGGACATTGAATTCTTAAGAGGGGTAAATGTAACACCCCAGATTTATAGAAGAAATATTAGAGAGATATATGGATTATTAGAGTGACCTATAGAGATTTCTATGAGCTATGGAAAAATGAGAAAGAAATAAAGGAGTGGCTGCATGCATGCATGGTGATGTGGACGTGGAGGAAAAGATGAGATTAGATGGATGGTTGGATGGATGTGTGTGTGTGTGATGTGTGACCTAGATTTAAACAGGAAAATGAGAGCAAGAGTGGTGTGTTGTGTGTTCTTGGGGTGACGTGGCGTAGGCAGTGGGAGTTAGTCCCACATCGGAGGAGAGAGAGAGAGAATGAGAGTGTATATTAGAATGCCAATGATCAAGAGACACCGAATAGTCATGACACCTTTTGCGAAGCCAGCCTGTGGTGGGCAGTGGATTAGAATTTATTTGTGTGCGTACGAGTTAGGTGGGGCGTTACAGATGGTATCAGAGCCAACTTTCGACATCGAATGTTTGATCTGGATACAATCTACACTCGACTAGAAAGGTGATCTTGTACTACATTGCACGTCCCGTATTCAGTGAGGACACTGAATTCTTAAGAGGGGTGAATGTAACACCCTAGATTTATAGGAGAAATATTAGAGAGATATATGGATTATTAGAGTGACCTATAGAGATTTCTATGAGCTATGAAAAAATGAGAAAGAAATAAAGGATTGGCTGCATGCATGCATGCTGACGTGGATGTGGAGGAAAAGATGAGATGAGATGGATGGTTGGATGGATGTGTGTGTGTGTGTGTGTGTGATGTGTGGCCTAGATTTAAAAAGAAAAATGATAGTAAGAGTGGTGTGTTGTGTGTGCTTGGGGTGACGTGGCGTAGGCAGTGGGAGTTAGTCCCACATCGGAGGGGAGAGAGAATGAGAGTATATATTAGTATGCCAATAATCAAGAGGCACCGAATAGTCCGGACACCTTTTGTGAGGCCAGCCTGTGGTGGGCAGTTGATTAGGATTCATTTGTGTGCGTACGAGTTGGGTACGGGGCGTTACAATGAGCACCACTTCGGTGTAGTTAAGGCTGCCCAATTTCAACTGATGGTCGTAGAATTCGTTGAGTAGTACAAGTAAATCATATTTGATATCATCTCAAAAAGATATGGCAAAAGAGAATTGGGAACCCGTTTGGGCTTGGTGCTTTGTCGTTTCCAAGATGTTTAACCGCCATCTTGACTTCATCCATATGGAAGGGATCATTTAGTCGCAATGGGGACATGGTTAGTTCGGGATCTCTTTCAGGCCAGGAGTAATTCCATAGGGGGGATTTGAAAGTTTCGTTTGCAGCCAAAAAGTTGTTTGTAGTAATTCTGGAAGGCCCCCGTGACTACGGCCTTCCTCCTAAAGGGGTCCTGACTCAGTATCGATTGTTAAAACCAGGTTGGATTTCCTATTGGTGCTAACAGTGCGGTGAGAAAATGCCGTGTTAGTGTCTCCCTCCTTTAGCCACCAGGATCACTGTTGTCATTTAATCTCTTCAAGTTTATAGATTCCAGTAATTTTGTTGCGATATTTTAATAACTTGGTTCTTTCCTCGTGGGTGAGATCCTTCATTTCCTCCATTCTTTATAGAACATCAATCTCCTCCCAGAGAATGTCCTTTGCACACGATGTCTGTTCCAAGTACGCAATCTAAAGTGCAGGCATTTGATTTTCTCGCACCAAATTGTTGCAACATGTGTTCCCCGGGTCGGGAGGTCCCAGCTTTCCCTGACCATGTAATGGAAGCCCTCAAATTCTAGTCAAGCCTTCTCGAACTAGAATTTTCTCGATCCGCGTCGTCGTTATTCCTCGTTGTTAGGACGATAGCGACATGGTCCGAGGCTGTCCAATTTCAACTGATGGTTATAGAATTCGTTAAGAAGTGCAAGTAAATCATATTTGATATCATCTAAAAAAGATATGGTAAAAGAGAATTGGAAACCCGTTTGAGCCTGGTGCTTTGTCGTTTCCAAGCTGTTTAACCGCCATCTTGACTTCATCCATATGGAAGGGATCATTTAGTCGCAATAGGGACGTGGTTAGTTCAGGATCTCTTTCAGGCCAGGAGTCATTCCATAGGGGGATACGAAAGTTTCGTTTACAACCAAAAAGTTGTTTGTAGTAATTCTGGAAGGCCCCCGTGACTGGGGCCTTCCTCCCAAAGGGGTCCTGACTCAATATCGATTGTTAGGAGCAGGTTGGATTTCCTATTGGTGCTAGTAGTGCAGTGAGAAAAGGCCGTGTTAGTGTCTCCCTCCTTTAGCCACCAAGATTGCTGTTGTCATTTAATCTCTTCAAGTTTATAGATTCTAATTGTTGCGATATTTTAATAACTTGGTTCTTTCCTCGTGGGTGAGATCCCTCGTTCCTCCATTCTCTATAGAACATCTATCTCCTCCAAGAGTATGTCCTTTGCACCCAGCGTTTGTTCCATGTACCCAATCTAGAGCGCATGCGTTTGATTTTCTCGCACCAAATTGTTGCAACTTTTGTTCCTCGGGTAGGGAGGTCCCAGCATTCCTTGACCATGTAATGAAAGGCTTAAAATTCTAGCCAAGCCTTCTCGAACTGGAATTTTCTCGATCCGCGTCGTTGTTATTCCTCGTGGTTAGGACGAGGTTGTTTTTGGTACTGATTTTGCACTAAGTAGTAGGAACTTTGCCTCCCACTATGTAAAGACCAGGATGCGGTAAAGTTTAGACAAAATTGGTGATGTTTTCATGTTTGACCACATAAAGAGCCTTTATGATATTGGGATATCAATCAGCTCAAGGTCTGCAATCGTTCTGTCGAATTGGGATATCAATCTGCATCAATGCATCCCCTTCCCCTGTGTTCAAATGTGAACCTTGTGATATTGAAGTCGCCCTCAATAAGCCATGGCACAGGGCATCGTGCTTTGATTGGATGGAGCTCATCCCAAAAGGATGCTCGTTCAGCTGTGTTGTGTGGACTGTATACACTGGTTATCACCTGGGTCCACCCATCATTGCGGCGACTTAAGAGAGTGGAGATCAAGAATCTCCCTATCCACTCGTCCATGCATTCAAATAGGTCAGGGTTGAGTCCAATTGCAATTCCCCCTGAGGCTCCTTAAGACAGAAAATGATGCCACTCCCAAATTCTATTTCCCCCCACCCGTAATAGTCGACAATGATGTTCTAGTTTAGTCTCCTGGAGAGCAATTACATGTGGTTTTGTCTAGGCAATGGGGTCACAAACCATCTCCCGTTTTCCTCGGTCCCCCATGTCTCTTACATTCCAAAAAAGGCACTTCATTGGGAATGAGTGGGTGAGATGGGGCAGTCCTCTAGGCCTGATCCTAGGGTTTCTCTTTCCCATTCCCAACCCCAAATTTTGTTTAGAAATAAGGGAATGCGGTCATGGTTTTCGTCTATATCTAAATGGCACACTCTGGCTAGATGCTGGACATCATTATTAGACATAAAATTTAAATAAAAGCCAGAAATTTTCATGTACCTCCCCTGGAGTTGTGTTGTTGGTGCAACTTCCAGCAAGTCAACCGGGGCTCTCTTTCCCTTCTTTTCTACTTGAGAGCCCGGGGAAGACAAATAGGAGGAGGGGACCACCTTGACGGATTGCATTGAAGAGGGTATGTAAGAATCCACATATTTACGGAGATCCTCACATCCTGATTCTTTGATATCCTCGTTGGAGCTGAAATCCGAGAATGAATCATCTAAGTCTAGTTTCCCATCATAGTCCAATGAGGGGACATTGTAAGCGTTGTCGATCGTCGGAACTGAGTCGGGGGGAGGACTATCCGAACATGTAGGGGCCACTGTTACTGTCTACATAGGTAGAGTCTGCGGAGGAGGGGGGTATGTTGAATTCGTTGTTTTTGTTGCTGTTGGTGGTGGCAGCCTTGATTGTAGGAGTTGGCGTGTGGTGCAGATGTGCTGGTGGTAGGAGATCGGTTGCATATATAAAAGGGATTGGTGTTTTGCAGTTTGTCGGGATATGAGGGTTTTGGTTTGATAGGGTTGGTGTTTGGTGTTGTGTGGTTTGAAGTGAGGTTTCTAGAGTGGTTAAGATTGCTATTTGGTGTAATATAGGGTTTACTATTTAACTTCCAGAGCGGTTCTGGTGCAAAAGAGGGTTGAAGCGGGTCCACTCTAGAGTCGGGTTTGAAGGCGAGCGAACTGGGTCGGGTGTTGATTTTCGGGTTGGGTGTGGACCCACGAGGGGGAGGCAAATCTGAGTTAGTGCTTCTTGGGCTTGGGCTTGGAATATTTAAGGCGGGTCGGTTCAATATAATTATCTTATTAAGTTTTTTTGAGTTTAGGCCCACACAAGTGGAGTTTGAATTCGAAATCTGGTTCAATTTTTTTAGTGGAGCTGCGCTACCAACTGTGCCTGCCAGGGTAGGTGGGGGATATGACGATAATTTTGCCCCTCCTTCAGTCTTCTTCTTCTCCCCCGATCTTTTTTTAGGGTACTTTTCATATCCTTTTTCAACTTTCTTTTCACCCATGCTCTATGACCCAATCCCTTCTTTTCCAGAAGCTTCATCGTTTATGGTTGCTGTTGTTGGATCTATGGATTTAGATTCTACGGTTGGAGATGCGTTGGAGCCAGGGTTTTGCTTGATGTACTAAACTCACTCATGTCACCGTCATCGCTAGGCCCGCCGCCGCCATGTGATTTCAGGGGTGTATTGACCACTTTCTTGAAGGATCTCACATTTTTGAACGTCGAAGATGTCAATATGTTCAAAGACGCTAGTAGCGTCTCCCTTTTTTGCTCCACCATAAGGCGTATAAGGTGATTTTCAAGAACTTCGCATACCGAGGCAGCTTCCCCAAATCATTACATCATAGTATGAGTCTCGCCGATTCGAGTGAAGACTTTTTGGTGGGGCTGTGATCTAGTGCCACGACCTCGCCGAACTCTGATAAGAGGTCTCCAAGGATCGAGAATCTCTAGGCGTCCAGCTAGCACTAGTATCGGGTCGGGCCGTGTCAAGTAGTGAGATACCTAGACCTTGCCCTATGACAATGGGTCGGGTCTGGATTCAGATATATTTAATTTTTTTTGAGTCCGGTTCAGATCCAATCGGTTTCCGTGTACCCTGCGGGTCTAATCATATACGCCAATATTTTTTTTTTCAATGTTTACAAAAAAGTTTTCAATATTCAAATTCTTTACATATTTTTCTTATTCTTTAGAGTACCACAGAAATTAGCTACATACTGAACGTGAAAGTAAAATTAATTAATATGTAAATGAATATAAGTAAGTTGATTTTTATAAAATAAAGATTATGAGGTGCAAATTGGGAATATAAAAAAGATTGCACACTCTTTATTAAGTTATATGGACATATTAAGCTTTATTTTCTATTTAAAAAGTTAATAAAAAAATTTAACACATATAACTATCTTGTTCTAATATATTAAAAATTAAGTTATTGGTCTACTAATGGGGTCCATTTTAAAGCCCCGAATTCCAAATAAGACCGAATTCGAGATTTCACAAGATCTTTACTTCACTTCGTACAATTTTACAAGGAAATTAAAACTTTTCAATAATACATCAGAGTTCATTACACTTTTGTTTACACAGCGGAAGAATACAACAATAAAATAAATTACAAAGTGATATACCTATAACAATGTAAATCATCAACTGCATCATGACATCTTTACTTCTTCATGGAAAAGTCCATTACCTGCATATCAAGCTGTGGGCACGTCAGTCACTTACAACTGATAAAAATGTTATACTCTGCTATCATCTCTATGCCGTACATATAACGATCTCAATACTTTAAAAAATCACAAAAATTGAATGAACAATAAAGTGTTAGATTGTGACTACGCTAAACATGTAAGTATATGCCATGCCTTAATGCCTAATGCACACATTTTATACTATGATAACACTAATGCACACTTGTTCGGATTCTATGCATCTCATACTACATAGGTCCGAGGGCAAGCGCCTACGTACTCTTCAATAAAGGGTTCGATCCCTCTCCATGAAACTACCCAGTAATAAAACAAGGTTTAGATCATTCCACGACTATGGATCTCAGCCTCGCTGGCTATTATAACGGATCCTTCATCGTGCGAACCATCCTGCAAGTGCTCCCCTAGCCCTGGTATACATATATACATTGGAGTATGGTAAATATCTGCCTGACTACGCTAAGTCCCGGAAAAAGTCCATATCTCACGGAGCAACCACAGTCCGCCAACTGGGTCTATAGTCACGGAGATCCACCACCGACTATATAGAAGCATCCACTTATGTTTGCCCAAGTTTACTACATCTTCACTTATGTGCCTAATTATATGGTTCAAGACTTGAATAGATTTCCAAGCTTAGAATTAGTTTTACCTCTTTACCGGACTTAATCAACATTAACCGAGATAGCTCCATAGCAATATCTCAAAATCACATCTCAAAATCTTTTATTTTAATAGTGCCGGTACCCGAGGTCTCACTAACTCTAAATCACAAACTTTTTCATGTACAAGAATCCATGGGTACACACACCCTTCAATAAATATGTCTTAAACCTAGATGTTTTCATCTTTCAACTTATTCACAAAAAGTCAATATCTTATCCACAAAGCAATCTTTTGCTTAGTCTTTGTCACTATTCATGATCTTATTCATCCATTCATAATCTTTACAAGTAAAAATAGTTTCTTTAAAGAACACAATTTCATCACATGAAATTTTATAACCAATCCAAGCTATTTCAAAGTCTCAATTTACTTAAAAATATTTCTTAAACAAAATACAAGTGTAATCTCTTTAAAAAGATCACTTCACAAAATAATAATTTTCTTTTCTTCACCACAAAGTTATATTCTAAAAATTTTAATTCCTTTTTATACTTCAAAATTTACTAGAAAACTATATCATAATATTTCCATTTCTTATTATATTGATACTAAGATTTTATTCCAATTCAAACAAGCTATTCATGATTTAAACCCAAAAAATATCAAAAGAGAGGCTTGGGTTTCGAACCCAGGACCGGCAACACACAGCCAGCACCCAGACCCCGAACCCACTAGCCATTTATTCCTTGTGGACTTTTTGTCAATTTCATATGCCAAACTACCCTTAAATCAAATTTCACTTTTGGTATTTTATAAATATAAAAAAAACAAAAGTGAACGTGACTATCAAGTTTCGAACCTAGGATCTCTTTCAACAATGCTCTATATTACACTGGCTAACTAGTAAGTCCTAGTGCATTTTCTATTTAAGAGTTATATTAGTGTACCTTTGTTTATACAATTCTGAATTTAGTTCTTTTTTCGAAAAATTCATTTATCCAATGATCCAATCTTTTAGGATATTTGATAAACTTCTTTTTTGGACTGAGATGAATCATAAATTAAAAAATCAACAAGTTCAAACCTATTTTTTAGAATATATCTTTATTTTCAAATAGATTTCCCCTTTCTTTTTACATACAAAAATCTACATTTTTCCGCCAAACTCGAAATTAGGAATCATGTTTGTTACAACTAGTTCATGTACTCCATTATCCTAGTTAAATTTTTGTGATAAAAATCAAACATATCTCCTAATCAATCATGAATATCTCAAAGAAATTCTTTCATGCACAAAATTGTATTTTTAACATATGTCGACATGTTTCATGGCAATAATAAAAATTTATTTTTCTCTTTTCTTTTTCTTTCTTAATCATCATGTCTCTAAAGTATATGTCAAAATATAACATTCTTCAACAAGTTCTCATAAAAGAAAAATCACACATTCGACAAACATAAAATTTGCAAACATTCTAACATGATTCATGTGATTAACTCTTTAGTTGAATTCTCCTTTTTTATTAGCATGGTAACAATTTTTCACTAAGTTTCAACAAGATCATTGCATGTTATGCTAGCATGGGTTTTATCTACAAATATCTCATTCAACTTATACTACTCATTTAAACTATTTAGCATGCACTTTCTACTTTAGAAAGGAAGAGATTACCCACCTAATCTGAATTTTGAACAATGAAAAGAAAGATGGAACACCACTTCTAGCTCCAAAGCAACTCCTAGCAAGACCTTCTCCTCCTAGCAAGACTTCTCCAAGTAAACTCCTCCAAAAATGAGAACACTCTACTCTTTTTCTTTTTCTTTCTCTTCTTTTGATTTTGTTTTTGGTGCAAATGAGAAGTAGGAAATGAGGTTCTATTTATAAGGTAAAGTTAGGGTCTAATATGCATAAATCTCCACCTAATAACTCTCTCTTTTAATTCTTCCAACCCTTCATTTTCTTAACTCCTAAACTCCTAACTCTTCATGCTCCCAACCTTTCACCATCTCAACCTCCATAACTTCCCACCTTTTCCCCTTCCCCACTAGCCCAAAACCGGCCCTCCCCATGTGTACAACCCGGCCAAGTCTTAGTGTACAAGTGTGCACATGCACACAAAAATAAATACAATTTTCTATAGCTCTAAATGTGTACCAAAAGTTGTAACTTATCATGTATTAGTCCAAGCTCAACTTAATTTAGGATTTTACTAATGGGCTTGTCCCATGGGCTTTTATTTTAGTTACTAATTTAATTAATCTAGTGGCTCTCCTTTTAATTGATCTAATGGGCTAGAATTTATCTTTAGGTCCATGGATTAAATAAAAGGCTAAATAAGACAATACATGCTAAAATTAGTAAATGAGAGCAAGAAAAAGAGATGGATAAATTAGCACGTGCATCATACGTGCAAAAATAAAAAAAAATGCATTTTCAATCAAAATAGGGGGAAACGAATTTCTGTTTTATAAAAATAGATTTGAAAAATAAATAATTGAAACACAGAAAATATCACCCGTAGCGGTGAAAAAATATGTGATCGATACGTGCAATCAAAACCACGTAAAATTACCGAGATTGAAATATTATATTTTTTGTAATATCCCGGACGGATATTACATTGTATAAATTTATTTTATTATTAACTTCGAATTTAAATTTATTTTATACGGATTTTGAGAAGATTTTTCGGTATACGCATATATTCATGCATATATGTATTGTGTCAAGTAGTACATTATACAATTGTGTGCTATGTATTTTGGACAGAATACTTCTTTTGTCATGACAAATCAATGTAGATGGCTAGATTTTGGTTAAAGGCTTGAACATAGGACTAAAATGTATGCATAAAAGTTTATGGGTGATCTTCTAGAAACCCTCTCTCTTCCACCTCACCAATGCACCATACCTCTACTTCACCCCCACACCCATGCCTCCACCTCACAAGCATGGCCGGCCCTAAATTGTTGAGGGGGTTTTGTGCATTTTGTGGGTGCACTTTTGCACTCTCCACCTTCTTTCCATCCTATAAATATTCCCTCCCTTCACTCTTGTCTCATTTTTACAAAGACAAAAAAAAGAAAGAAAGGAAAAGAAAGAGAGAACAAAAACACTAATAGGAGAGTTTTTACTTGTAGGTTTTCTATAGAGTTCCTAAGAGCTTAGGGGAAGGAGAAGGGTAGCAAGCTAGTTCTTCCTACAAAGTTTAAGGTGGGGGATCTCCATTTCTTTTGTTCTCCTTGGTTGATGATTGTTTCCTTGTGTGTTATTTTTGGTTCTTTTGTGGGTTTGTTGGTTGTGTTATTGCTTTTGTGTGTGTTGCTTGTGTTAAACAATTGGAACCAAGTTTTGTTTGGATAAAAGGATGATGGAACCTAATAAAGAACATAAAGTTTCACTCTTGGATTGTTTTAACTTTGTTCTTGTTGTTGTTATTGAACTATATGAACATAAGCATATGGTGATTTGTATACATACCCATCTATGGGTTGGAGGACTTGACTTGGATATATGCATATGAATATTTTTGTACATACCCATTTGGATGTAGAACTCAAAAGAGGACTTTTGGTATAAGCACATAGTAGAATTATTACATACCCTTGGGGTTGTAGAACTCAATAAAAAAATGTGTCTTTATTTACTTATTGATCTCTACATGATTAATTATCAATCTTGCTAACTTTTGAAAGGGTAACTTGTTGTATGTAGGAACTAAGTGATTAAAGAAAGGAATGTTATGTAGGACTTGTAATTTATAAAGAAAGTAGATTTTTGTAGTATTGTAGTTCATAAAGTTGGATTCTTTTTGTAATATTTTAGGACTTGTATTTCATAAAGATAAGAAATCTTGTATTAGCTAGTAAAGATCATCCTTAAGTAGTAATAAAGGTTTATGCTTAAGTGTAAGTAAAATAGTAGTAGATGTTTATGCTTAAATATAAGTAAAGGTTAATGTTTATTTTATATACCATGTTGCAGGAAGTCCATGTTATTAATATCTACCATGTTGTAGGAAAACTATGTTTATGTTGCCTACAATGTTGTAGGAGAGCTAAGTTTATATTGTCTACCATGTTGTAGGAAGTCGATGTTATTAATATCTACTATGTTGTAGGAAAGCTATGTTTATGTTGCCTACCATGTTGTAGGAGAGCTAAGTTTATATTGTCTACCATGTTGTAGGAAGTTCATGTCTTTGTTGTAGATTCATGCTAAGTATATATCCATGCTTAGATTGTTGTAGAATTAATGTTTAAATTACATACCATGCTTAGGAATGTTGTAGATTCATGCTAAGTATATATCCATTCTTAGATTGTTGTAGGATTAATATTTAAATTACCTACCATGCTTAGGAATGTTGTAGATTCATGCTAAGTATATATCCATGCGTAGATTGTTGTAGAATTAATGTTTAAATTACCTACCATGCTTAGGAATGTTGTAGATTCATGCTAAGTATATATCCATACTTAGATTGTTGTAGGATTAATGTTTAAATTACCTACCATGCTTAGGAATGTTGTAGATTCATGTTAGGTTGTATACCATGCTTAAGAACGTTGTAGGTTGATGTTTAAGTAAGTAATAAAAGGACCATGTTTAAGAAATAGTAGACATTCATGCTTAAGTCATAGTAACATTGTGCTTGAATTATAGATCATGCTATAGTAGTAGGAGATATCCATGCTTAAATCTAGTAAGATATTCATGCTTTAAACTTATAGTAGCTTTCTACTTAAGTTATATCCATGCTTGAGTTGTAGTGACCATCCATGCTTAAGTACTGAAGATTCATGCTTAGAGTGGGTAGTAGATATACATGCTTAAAGTAGTAGACGTTCATGCTTAAGTGTGAACAAAGTCCATGCTTAAAATAGTAGTAACCATTCTTGTATAAAGTAATGGTAGATATTCATGTTATAGTTGTAGTGTTTAGCAATAAACTATCATGTTGTAGTTGTAGTGCTAATGAAGAGCCTTCATGTTGTAGTTGTAGTATTAATGAAGAACCTTCATGTTATAGTTGTAGTATTAACTATCACGTTGTAGTTATAGTGTTAGTAAAGAACTATCATGTTATAGTAAATTGTGTTAGTAAAGAACTAGCATGTTGTGGTGGTAGCGTTAGTGAAGAACCAATCATATTGTAGTTGCAATATTGTGTTGTGAAGTAGTTCTAGTTAATTCCCTAGAAGGAATCTCATGTTTGAGATTACATAGTTAGAGCCATCCATGATTGAATGGTATATTGTAGCTTTCTAGATAAAAGAAACCATACTTGAATTATACATGGTAGTATTATAGTGAAAGATAAAAAGGAACCCATGCATCTAGCTCCTAGGTAATTCTAGCTCAAACTTGAGAGAGAACCCAAGAATCTAGTTGTATGTTGTTCTAATTCGTTTTGGGATAGAAAACCGTGGATTCTAGTTGTATAAGGTTCTACTTAAATTTGGACCATATCATGTGAACATTCCTCACCTTCATGGGTAGTATGGGTTGGGAAGGTCACTAGTAATTGTTAGCTCGATAAAAATTGTTATGTCGCTTTTGGGCTTCTCATTGAAAGAATGCCTATTTTAGACTGTTAGTAGATTCTTAGATTCTTCTGTTGCTTCTAATTATAGAAAATCAAGTTTTCGAGTAAGCACGTTTGGTTGCTTCTAGGTTTGATTACCTGTATGATTGTTTTTGTATGTGGTTTTGCTCGTACGTGGCTCGACTGGCCCGTATGTAGCTGTGTGTCTCATACGCAGCTTATTTGGCTCATATGTATGTTGTTGTCTCATACGCGGCTCGACTGGTCCGTATGTAGCTGTTGGTCTCATACGCGGCTTATTTGGCTGGTATGTATGTTGTTGTCCCATACATAGCCCGCCTAGCTCGTATGTAGTTGTTGGTTTCATACGTAGCTTGTTGGCTCGTATGTATTCTGTTTCCTCGTATATAGCTTATTAGCTAGTACGCAGTTTTGTTGTGCTCATCTAGGGTGATATTATTACCCTAGGGGCTATCGACCATCAAGACATGTGTTTTCTTACTCCTAAAGGATTGTAGACGAGTCACTCCTTGTGTACCGTCGGATCTTAACCGGTGTAGGTTGATCGCGGACCAGAGTATAGATGAAATTCAAGTTCAGGGTAGTGGCATGAGGGTGCATTCGTATTGTCGGGGTCTTGGATCGATAGGCCATGAACCGGATTCTTAGGGATTCTGGTAAGTCTAGGTTGAGCAGCCTAGTAGAGTTGTCTTGCGAAGTCTAACTTAAGACTCAGCCGTTGTGTAAGTTCTGTTGTCATCCCTCAGTTTGTTTAGGGTTAGTGACATTGTTAGGATAGTAACTTATGACTTTTACTACTTAACCCTTACTTTTCGCCGAAGGGAAGGAGTCGGTGTTAAGGGTGATTCCTTATGATCCGACCTGTCCTATAGGCCTGCATTAGGTGGTGTTATTGGGTTGTACCCTTCTTATCAAAGGGATACGGTCTATGACTTCTCACGAGTTGGGAGCACGGGATCCGTATCTTGTCTGTTGATTTCTGAAGTGCCATGATAAGGGCGGGTGCGAGTCCTGTCGGAGCTAGGGGATGGACCCCGGAACTCCGTCATGTCCTTGATCTAGGGGGCGAACAAGCCATAGACTACGGTCTGGCTAGGGGGCGACAGGGGATGCTTCGAGCTAACCTGTTTTGCGGAAACTCCGGGATTCGTCAGATTTTTGAGTGAGGCAATAGTGGCAAACGAAGACACCACTATATAACTGCAATTGGCAGAATTAGACCATTTCAGGGCATCCTCATCAGTCACGTTATATCTTCAGAAACAAGTTGAGTATAAGAGTAGAACTCATAGCGCGGGTTCAAAT
The DNA here is from genome assembly GCA_017893485.1 of Hemerocallis citrina. Classification (NCBI taxonomy): domain Eukaryota; kingdom Viridiplantae; phylum Streptophyta; class Magnoliopsida; order Asparagales; family Asphodelaceae; genus Hemerocallis; species Hemerocallis citrina. Next base: position 432,957,289 of record CM030359.1, on the reverse strand, counting down.
CCCTATAATGAAGAGACGGCTTGAGATGGGCGCATGTAGTATTGCTGCATGTTGCTTTGGAGACTTGCTGGCATTAGAATATGAGCATCCTAGCTTTAGTTAATATTGCATTAGATTCTAGTCATAGTACTCACGAACACTTAAACTACACTGACACCTTTGCCATGTTTTTGTATATTTGTTTTGGAAGATTTGCTGCTAGTTATCAGCCTTAAAGCGTCAGTGAATATTGACGTTCCCACTTCAATAGGTACTGGATCGCAGAAGTACAGGTGCAAGATTCAGGAGGACTCAAGGCAAGGGAAGCGAGGAGTCGATGTCATTTTAAGTTCCGCTGTAATGTTCATGTTGATTATCTATTAGTTGAAAAGTATCCAAGTGAGAATTACCAAGTGTTGTTCTTCATTCATTGTACTCTGATGTAAATTGTTGAAGGTTGTAATACTTGGGATTGTAAATGTATTATTGTAACACTTTGGTAATGTATTGCAGTTGTATAACATTCAGACTTGTAATATATTTTGTGTTGAATAAAAAGTTTTAAATTTTCCTATTTTTCTGTGTATTGTGACTAATTGAAGAAAAGATTCTGGCTTATGTCACGGTTTCCCAGTTACTGGAAATCGGGGCGTTACATTTTTGTTGACTTAAAATAAGGAAAAATCAATATGGGAAATGCATAAATAGTCGGCAATCAAAATGTGCAGTGAAAACAGGTTACAAAAATACACGTGCGTAACACACAAGGGCAAAATTGTCATTTCCAATTTTGCGGGGTGTTACATCCATGGGTTGGGGCTGAATCTGATTGGGTCAAAAATCATCGGACCCTAATTCTATCCGTCTAGAATAAGGTTGGTTCCGGTCCAATATCGGTCCAGTTCTACATGCAGTGGTAAGCGGTAAATTCTAAACCAGTGTAGCTTGCCTTCCACCACCACCTACCTATGCCTCCATTTGATCCGACAACCTCTCAAATTGTAGGTGAAATTTGCCTCGGAAAGCTATTAGGCCCTCCAATGTGATCGATTCAAGCATATCAAGGGACAGGAAGGTGATGAGGTAGGTACCTCTCGTGCGAAATTCTCTGTGTCGTCCACTCCCACCCTCCACATTTCCAAACACACTACAACAAAAGAACTCTACCCCGGCATTTCTCAAAATGCCGGGATAGGCCCTATATCTGTCCCGATGCTCGTTCTAGCGGTATTTCTGGCGGCGTTTCCAGAAACACTGCTATGGTCTATCCCGACGTTTATAAATGTTTGTATAGCGCAAAAAAATGTCGGGAAAGCCTGTACGGTTTGTAGTGACATTGCTTTGTGTAGCTCCCTGACAATCTCCAGCCTATTCAGGTGCCCCTTGATCACCTCCCCCTGGCAACAAAAGCATTTGCACTGATGATTGTTTGTTATAGGAAGGCTGGTAGCATCAAGATGCCGCACAATGTTTCACACTCTACAGATGGACTGGTATGAATGAGTATGCTAAGTTATGCATAAGTTTATCATCATCGACCAAGCCACAATCCTGACCGTATCTCTTTTGACAATAATGATAATAGAATTCAAATATCACACAGTAACCATTACGATAATTTGCATGAACGATTTTGACTTGACACCGTATTATGTCAGTATTCCACTCCCTCGAGAATACTAAGCCTATAACAAACAGTACAGGTATATCTGAGTTTCTACGAAAGATTTGAGATTTGCCGTACTGACCCACTTTTTGAAAATATTTTACGATCTGACCCACTTCCGAAAATATTTAGCAATCTGATCCAGTTATGGACACGTCAGCATAAACAGTTATTGAAAATAATGGCATAGGTGATTACCATGTCGTTCTTCCAAAAAGCGGCGTCAGTTTATTTTTTTTTAGCATGCCGCTGTTTGGAAAAACGACATCTGTACATTTTTTATACAAGTGTGAATCTTCTCACTTGGAAAAATTCTAAGTGTCGAAACAACTTATAAATAATGTTGTTATCCCTAAGAACGGCATTCGAATTACTGATGCTGTTGTTGGAGATAACGACATCAGTTATAATACTCATTAAATAGTTTACATAAATAGATTAGCCAAGTATAAATAATAAAATGAACTGTTGTCGTTGTTCCAAACAACGACATCTGTTATCCATAATAATGAATATAATAACTGATGTTGCTATTCCTAACAACGATATCTGTAATGGTGTTGCCGTTGTTGCGAACAACGGCATCATCTTTATGATTTTTTCACACTTGCATTTTTTTTCAAGTCAAAGAGAGTACACGATTGAGAATAAGTTAACTCATGCCGTTACTCCAAATAGCGGAATGCGAATTTTTTTAACAGATGCTGCTATTGAAAACAACGACATATAAATAACTTATGCCGTTATTTTCAATAAAGGTTTATGCTGATGTGTCCAAAATTGAGTCTAATCACTAAATATTTTCGGAAGTGGGTCAGATTGCTAAATATTTTCAAAAAGTGGGTCAGTACGGCAAAAAAAATCAGTTTCTACACAATCTGGTTGTACTAGGTCAATTTTGACTTGGTTTCGTAAATTTGAGTTCACCTTCAAATTTATTTAACTTGTTTTTTGAATAACGATCTATTTAACTTGTTTTTTTTAAAGAAAAAGTTGGAATATAACAACCTTGTTTCATTAAAGAGAATTTAACAAAACAATTCAGAATACTGGTTGCAATTACAAGTCCTACACACAGAAAAGTAAAACGTAGTCACTAAGCCTCCAACAAAGCCCTGGAGGGTGGGACCATACAAAGAACAGAGAAACAACAACAAAAAAGAGTGCACCCGAGTAAACCCTCCACAAGAGGACCCACGCTCACTCTAGAGTAGCTCTGAGCACAACCTCCTCGTCATCGTACTCATCCACTTGGAAGGTCCTCGCGATCCTCCCTTTGGTCCTGCCGCTGCAGCTGTGGCCCAAAAAGAAATGAGATGCATGATATGAATTAAGTTACCAGAAATACTATTACATGTCCCACGAAAATAAAAGTTATTTCTGTCTAGCCATAAGTTCCAGGTCGTCGCTGCAATAGCTATAAACCACGCTTCTTTCATGTCCGCCCTTTCAGAGGAAAACGTGGTGCCAACCCATAGCTCCTCAAATGAGTGTGGGTACTTAGAGGTGCCAAGCTCTCTAAGTACTCAACCAGAACCGATTGACTCCTATGAAACCTAATGAAAAGATGATCTCTCGATTCCAAAACCGCACTGTAGAAACCACATTGTGTCCCAACATTCGGTAACCTCTTAACTAGGTTTTCCTTGGTCAGAGTGGCATCATTCAGGACTAACCACGGGAAGACTCTAATCTTTAATGGAGCTTTCGTCTTTCGCACTATCGATGCCCAACTAGGTATGCACCCTCGGAAGTGACTGTGAGAGGGAGCGAACCGAAAAGGACCCTGACCGTTTTAGATCCCACGATTTCCGATCCAGGCCCTATGAGCACCACACTCCAGATTGAGAAATGAAAACTTGCAGTGAGCTTAAGCGTGATATGCCATCATGATCCACCCGCATCCTGAAGCATGGTCTCCATGTGCCCCTTTTCCAAGACTTGGCCACCGAGATATGAGGATGGGCAGCCAGTCTGTAAGGGTCTGGGAAAAGTTCCCGAAGCGAGTGAGGACCACACCATTTATCCCACCTAGTGGATGCTCCATTTCTAATGAAGGAGGTCATTTCACTGTTCAAAGCATCATGAGCCTTCGAAACATTCCTTCAAAACCACGAAACTTTCGGGCCCCCATGAACCCCAGGTCCTGCGAGCCCTTCCCACAGAGGTAACGTTGTACAAAACCCGGCCAGCCCTCCCCATTGGGATGAAAGGCTTTCCACCACCATTTATCGAGGAGGGCCAAGTTCATATCTCTCAGATCGATTACCCCTAGCCCTCCGTGGCACTTTTTCATGCATACTTTCTCCCATCTGACTAGGTGATAACCTCCACTTTCCAGATCTGTTCCTTTCCAAAGAAACCTTTTTCGGACCCGATCAATCCGCTTGATTACCCATTTAGGCATTTTAAAGACAGACGTGTTATAAGTTGGAAGATTTGACAAGACAGCATTGAAGAGTGTAACCCTCCCACCAAGGGATAGGTACTTGCCTTGCCAACAAGATAGTCTGGCTTCCACTTTATCGATGATCGGTAGCCAATATACTTTCCTGAGCTTTCCTGGGCGAATGGGCAGCCCCAGATATTTGAAAGGAAAATCGTCGATCTTGCAGTTCAGAACTGAAGCATGTAAGAGTCCCTCCTCTTCCGAAAGCCCAATAGGGACCAGAGCACTCTTATGGAATTTAACCCGTAGCCCCGACCAAGCTTCAAAATAGTAAAGCACACCTTTGAAGGCAATGGTTTCCTCCAACACGGCATTACCAAAAAGCAGCGTGTCGTCCACATATTGAAGAATCGTGCATCCTGCACGGTTAATACCCCTAGCGATCGGGAGGATCAAACCCGCTGATTGACATCTTTCGATCATGCATTTAAGGACATCAGCCACAATAGCAAACGACAAGGGCGAAAGCGGGTCACCTTGCCTCAAACCTCTTTCACACTGGGAAGGGGTTCCAGCTATTCCATTAACCATAATAGTCGTCCTACTTGTAACACCCCCGAATTCCAAATAAGCTTGAATTCGAAGTTCCGCGGGATCTTTACACTTCACTTCGTACAATTTTACAAGGAATTTTAAAAACTTTTATACAACAATGTTTACATCAACGTGGAAGTAAATTACAACACACTATATGAATAAAATAACAATTGAAACATTTCTTTAAGCAGCATTCTTTCTTTAGTCCTTTTATCCGTTTTATCCTGTATAGAAACTGTGGGCACGTCAGTTGCATACAACTGACACTAAGATATAATACATCAATTTTTCTTACTTGGAAAACACAAACTTGATCACAAACAGAGCTAAGGAGGGACTATCCTATTGATGTCGTGTGTGCTTGTGCGCTTAGCCTTAATACAGTTATTTATATTTCATGACATTAATGCACACTTGTTCGAACCTATGCATCCCATTCTACATAGATCCGAGGGCAAGCCCTTAACCGTACTTCATCTTGTAGGGTTGAATCCCTCGTTATGAGTTTAACTACTACAGTTTTACGGTAAGTTTTTAGATGTTGTATGAGTTACGAGCCCATGTCCAGACAGCCTGGATAGGAATCCTACGTCATGACATGATGCATCATTAGACAGTCTATGGACAATTCGCCTCCGTCATGGGACGATGGCACTACGTAGTCACCAAGCACCCCACAAGCGTCGCCACGATCCCGATAATTCCGGAGATGGATTCACGTCATGACATGATGCATCATGTAGACAACATGTGAAAACTATCACACCGTGAATCCGAGGACCTCATACTTGTGTTTTTCTCTTACTTTCATCACATCTTCACTATAGTGTTGCCTTTAAGTATTTGAACCATGAGTAAATCAACACCCTAGAGTTAGCATTTTCTCTATACCGGTCTTAAACATCAATTAATTGCAACAACCCTTTCTTGGCATTTTTCTACAACATTTATCTTCTAGAATTCATTCACGTTGGTGCACGGATTTAGATATACTCTAGATTTTAATCTCTTTTCATGTTCACCAAAATTTGGGTGTTTATACTCACAAATTCCATATTCCATCATGATCTTTTGCTTTTATTTTTCATGCACACTTGTGTATATTAAAACACCAATTTCATTTATTGACTTACTCCTATCTTCCGCATCGAAATCTCATAATTTGATCTCTACACAAAAACGCTTTACATTCAAAATTTCCTCTTTCTTTAATCATACAAAAGTCATATTTTAAGAAGAATTATCAAGTTCTTCATCCCATTGTTTTTAATATAAAAATCACTTCCAAATCTCACAAAATATGCCAAAATATTGTGGAAATATTTTTATAAAGTCTAAATAATTTTAGAGGAATAATAGCATTTCCCCCTTTTTTTATGCTCTTTAAAAACTCTTAATTTCCAAAAAAAATCAAAAGAATTATATAAATATTTGAAATGAAAAACATAAAAAAAATGAATTTCAATTAGGCTTACCATTACATTTTTAGTTCTTTATTGTGCTAAAGCATTGAAATATATTTTTTCTTTTAAGATAGACAATATCTTATAAAGTAAGATCAAGCATACTTATTTTCTTTAGAATTATTGAAGTTCAAAATTTGTTACAAAATTATGAGAGTCATGTGATTATACATAAAAAAATATGATGCTTTTTTCTTGTGATTATCCTCTTTGATCTAGTCCTAAACATGGTTTAAGTAAATGGAGTGATAATGATTAAATAATAGAATGAATAAAGTTCTATATACTCCAATGTTTTGAGTTACTTAGTATCTAGGAATATTTATCACAAATGTTTACTTTGACGTCAAACGGAAACTTGAAATATGAGTATGCAAAAACACTTTAAATTTGTGACTTGTGGAGTAACCAGGTGAATTCATCACAAATGTTTGCATTCGCGTTAAAAGGCAGGTGAAAACATAGAGAGGAAAAAAAATTCTAGTTTGCTACTCGGTTTGCAGTAGTAATGGTAAGCCTAATAGACAGAAGAGGGGCTGCCGGGTTTCAAACCCAAGACCCCCGCCGTGCTACAGTGACCAACTTAGAGCGCACCCGAAGACCAGAAAGCCCAAAGGCAACTGGTGATTAAAGTTAGACTCAAAAGTCTTATGTACTGGTCTTCAGTGATTTGGTAAAAATCAAATTTAATAAAAACAGAGCCTCTTCAAGACTCGAACCCATGAAGACAAGCATTGCTCACAGCGCCCTAACCTCACACCGAAAGTCAATACTCCCAAACCCATTTTCTGCTTTGAAGAGGAATTGAAATAACTTTATACTTTCTGTCTATTTGTAAATTTTCTTTACAAAATTTCGATTTCTCAATCCGTTTGTACCATTCAAAAATCTAATTCTTTTCCAGGATGTTTTCTTCAAAAATACACTATAGTTCATGTATTTAAATTTACAAAATTCCTATTTTCAACAATATAATAAAAATTATTCATTTTATCTCTTTTAAGAAATGATAATTTTATGCATTTACTAACATTGGAGTTTCTTTTCTTAATAAATCTTTTAGCTACTTGTTCCCCACATTATTCATATAGTTTTTGCACAATTTTCATTCCTAACATAAATATTTCTCTTAGATTAATTTTAACCTTTACATGAGACTAATTCTTCTCTTATAGATGCAACATATTTCGACAATAAGGTGGATATAGAACTATTCATACAATGTAAATAAATTTCGACATCTATTGCAACTTTCTATACTAATCATTTGATTCAACAATTCATGGGATCATTTTATATTCTACACAATTCTTTACACAAGACATTCACTAAGCAAAATTATCATATTAGCATGGTTCATTAAAATAGATATTCTATCATGAAATATTGATATGGCACAATGATAAGTTTTAATTCATTAATCTCAAATCCATTCTATGAATTTTCTTATATTGACCATCAAGATTTTCTCTTTTTCCCTACTAGTCTCTTTAAATAATCACATGGCAAATTTTATCATTTACTTTAGCATATTCATAAACCTAGCCTACGAACATGATATTTAGATTAGAAGTAAAGAAATTGCCCACATCTTGAAGAACGAATTGAGAATTCTCAAAGAAAAACTCATCGAAAGCACGATTGTCTTCCCTTCTCCTTGATCCTAGCCGCGAGCCTTCTCCTCCAAGCTTGTGCAAAATCAGGACTTCCCTCCTCCTTGAACTAGCCAGCCTCCAAATGAAAGAACACACAGTCAATCTTTTTCTCACACAATTTCTTCTCTTTCTCTCTAAAAATCTTAGGTGCAAAGGATAAAGAATGACAAAGAGGCCTATTTATACACAATTCATGGTCAAATGAAAGGTTGAGATATGTTTGGATAAATGGCTAAGATGCATATGGAAGTTAGAAAACCACCCACTAGCACACAACCACATCTCCACTCTCCACTCTCCTCACTCTCCCATGGTGGCCGGCCTCTCTTCATTTGTACGTGCATATGCAATGCACGTGCCCCCACATGCACACCTATAAATTATTGTTCATTAATTTGTTATACTAATTTGTTACATGACAATGTCTACTATACAAGTTGTTTAATTAATAAATGAATTAACTAGTGGGCTAGGTAGGTGAGCTAATCCTATGGGCTTTTAATTAATTTAATTAATTTATTTTGGGTGGGCTAGGATTAAGTTATTAGGCCTAGGACTCTATAATAACTAATAAAAGGCTTTTAAAAGAGAAAAGAAATATTTGTTCATGACATTAAAAATAGTTTTCAGACCAATGCACACATTAATTTGCACGTGTGAAACATGTGAAATCAAACGAAAAATTTATATTTAATTAGGGAAAAATGGGTATGAGCAACTTGTTCATTTAGTAGGCATACATGTGATTGAAAAATTCTTAAAAGAGTTAGTTGTCCAATCTATCACATGCATACCACATAATCAATTGCTCATTTACTAAATGAGCAAGTTGCTCATATCTCTTTTACCCATTTAATTATCTGAAAATTCAGAATATTACAATACTTGTTGAGAGACACTGCATTATCGAACTAATCCACCGGATTCCGAAATCTCTGCCCTTAAGCACCTCTTAAGCACCTCCACCTCTAGAAGAGCCTCCCACTCTACGGAGTCGTAACTTGTTGTCAAACTAAATATAGTCCATTGGCTTTGGCACGCTCACAAAAATGTATATGATTGTGACTAAGAATTTATTCTTACCTTACTCAGGTCTGTTTACTAGCGCTGGTAACGGGTCGGGTCGGGTCGGGTACCTCAATACCCGGACCCGGACCCGGTCAATGACGGGTCCAAATTCTGGACCCGGACTTAGACCCATGAAATTCGGGTCCGGGTCCGGTTCCGGTTCCCCACAAAAATTGTTACCCGTCCCCTTTCGGGTCCGGGTCCGGTTCGGGTCTTGTTTCTTGTCACGGGTCCGGTTCGGTTCCGGGTCTTTAAAGCACAATACAACTGGTGTTAAGACCTGAAAGCTAGAAGCACCATTTGAATTCACACTCAACATCCATCCAAGTAATAATCGTTTTGAATGCACATTGTCAAACAAAACCAGTAACTTTGCATAAAAGGCAACTGTAGTAAAAAGTTTTCAACAAAATCCAGCAAACTAAATTAACTCTACAAATATTTAATGAAGATCACTTCCAGCAACAGCAACCAATTGCTCACGGAGAAAATTTAAATCGTCAAGGAAAGACATACCCTCAGTGCGCTTTAAAGCGCTCTCAGGCTTAGCAAAGTGCGCCATGATAAACAGAAGTATCAGTTAGCGCCTGTTTAAAAACTGATACTTAGTCACTTGAATCCAATATCGGCTCGGTTCAGTTATATTTCATCATCATCAACAGCAATAATGTCTTTATCTTAGATATCCAATTTTGTTCACATGAATCCTATGTCAAGGGCTCTCTTCTCGGTCACATTAGAAGCTAACTACACCTCAATTCAAGTTTAAGTTTTCTTGTAAGTTCCCTTTGCTCCATTAACTATAAAGTATGATTCAAACGACCTTTGATGGCAAAGGGTGTATTTGTATTACGGGTAACGGGTCGGGTCCGGGTCGGGTCCGCTAATATTTTGTATTAATTCTTTAATGCGGGTCCGGGTCCGGATCCGGGTCCGGGTCCGGTCTACTTTTAGTGGACCCGGACCCGACCCAAAATTTCAACGGGTATGTTTTTTGGACCCGTACTCTACCCAAATTAGATCGGGTCGGTTCCGGTCCAACGTCGGGTCCGGGTCGGGTCCGGGTCGGATCCGGGTTTCGGGTTATAATACCAGTGCTACTGTTTACCCCGTGCCAAAAGCTGATTCTTTTTTACTCTTTTATGTTAAACCAAATCTTAATGCACAAACAGACGGTTCGATTCTTCTCTCCATTATTGTTGCATAAAATCATTTATATATGAGTAATGCTAGAGCCACTACCAATTTCACTACATTTCTCTTCACTACCTTAGGTGGCACACTCCAATAGGTAGGGGATGATAGAGTAGGTGGGAGAACTCTCCAATAGGAATATGCCACCTAAGATAGTGAAGAAAATGATAGTGAAATTGGTAGTGGCTAAAGCATTACTCTTTATATATATTCCCAAAACGGAGGAAATGAATAAACAAGAAATAACATCCAAATCAAATGCATTTTAAAGATTAAAAAAAAAAAAACAAAACAAAAAACAAAACAAAAAAACAAAAAAATATAATTAAAAAGAGAAAAATCAAGGAAGAAGAAGGAGGAGGGGGTCGAAATTCATTGCGATTTGATTTGGGTTTCCGTTAACGGTGAAAAAGGTGAGAAGTTTATTCCATTCACTTTCAATTTCTCACAATTTCATTTCTTGAGTATGAAGAAACCCCCAAATTGTTGGAATTAGGGTTTATGGCTTCGATCGGAGATGGGTTTTCGATTTCTTGGCCGATTGTGGAGATTAGGGTTTAATTTAGAGAATCTGCATATAAAGTGGATATCTTGATGCGTTATTAAGGGGGAAAATGGTCCTTCTTTTGTTGGAATTCGTTTAATGGGTACAACTTTTTAACGGGCTTGAAGATTGGAGCTTCCGTTTTGGTAATTTAGATTTTCGGTGTTGTTAAGAAATTTGAGGATTGATACTACGGTGCATAATATTGAAGAGTTTGTTGTTTATTTGGAACAGAGATCATTATTTTAGATTATTAGTTGATGATAATTCTTTTTAATTTGGAAACTGTGGTGTAAATTTTTGTTGTTGTTGATGAGGGAGATAGGATTGATGAATTTATTGATGAGAAGAGAAGATAGTTGGACATTGTCAAATGTAGGTTTGAAATCTTCTCCTATGGTCTTTATCACTCCCTTCTCGTATAGTGACATGACAGGCTTGATGAATTTAGCTGGATTCATAACAGTGACCGAAGAAGAAAATTCACATTGATTTTTCCATTGAGGTGGGCGTGATTAGGTCCCCATGCGCCCTCTTCCTTCCTTTAGTCTAGTTGTTGGAACTTGGAAGAGTATTTTTAGATATTATACCTGAAATAATAAAACCTATGGGATTCCTAACAAGCAACAAGTAAGAACTTCAATGGCTATATAGAATAAGGAAAATGCCAAAACTCATCAAGCACTGTAAAGTTATTGGATTTTTTTTTTCCTTTTCTTTCGCATTCGGTCGGTAGCCACACATGTTGGGAAGTGAGGGATTTTTCAACATCTCAAATCAATTCTAAGACCAGAATCAGACCTATCACCTCTCTCTTGAGTGAGAAGTCTTGTCCACTACATTACAAGTGCTTGGCAAATCTTTGGATTCTTGTTCTGAAGTTTAGTGTCGTCAAACCTTTGTTCTAGTTGGAGAACATGAAACTCAGGAACAATGGTACTTTGAGACAAAATATCGAGTGATTAGAATCTGTAGGGAGTGGTATACAGGAACCGCTGGGGGGGGGGGGGGGGGGGGGGGGGGGGGGATGCTTGTCTTTTGCCATTTGATTTCCATTCGAATCCATGATTTCCACACTTCAATGGGGTGAATGAACTCATGAAGGTCGTTTCTTTGGAAGGAATATGATTCCCATGCGAACCAAAATTTCCTTCCAAAACTACATCTTGTTTAATCAAACAACTGAATACCAAACCCCCTAAGTGCATACAGTTGTTATTCCCTTCCATTCATATGGCACCTTTCCCTTGTGATTTGCCCAGTAAGTTTCTTGCAATAAGTAACCTTTGAATGGCTGGGTGTATCATCTAAGTGTCCAGTTAGCATTCTACATTCCTAGCCTGTAGTAAAATGTGTAAAACAAGGGTAAAGTTTGTATAGGAAATCACATTTAACTCTAAGGAATAGATAAGACTGAACAGGATACATACCTATTGTTTTGGAGATGGCCGTAGTGTTCATATAAAACTGCCATAGTGTTCATATAAAACCATCACAATCTCTTTGTAGATGGTTGTTTTTTGTTATGCCTAATATGATCTTTCCCTGGTTCTTTTAGCAACTTTTCTTTTAGATTTTCTTATCTTTCCTTCTGTCTGTTGAGTGATTATGTTACACTCATGAGAATAGTAATAGTGTATCTCCAAAATACTAAGCATGAGTGTCATGCATATGAATCAATTGGATATAACCTATCTCTTAAGTTGCTTATATTATAGCTGTCATCTTTGCTAGACACAGTGAGGAATTGTTTTATTTTTGCAGGTTAAATTTGGCATTGCTTGTATCTTATAGAGGAAATGGATCAAGGACATCTTAACTTGTGAGACCACTTTATAGATAGAGATAACCTTAGGTATCTAAAAGAAATTGAAAACTGGTGGATATTAAGAAGGCAGGCAAATCAGTGACTTCTCTATGCTTTTAATTTTGTCTGTAGAGTGGTATGGCTGTTTGTCCCTCGGTAGAAGGACAAAGTGAATATCAGACTGAAAGAGATCCTCTACTGATGGAGCAGTCAGATAATCAAAACGTGCACGAACATGTTATTGATATAGGAAGTGGAGGTACTGCTACTACTGTATCACTGCCTCCTAATGGAATTGAACTCAATGGTTTAAATGACTTGCACCATGAGAACAGACCTACGGCAGCCCCACAAGCTCCTTTCATGCAGTCATCATCATCTTCACTGCTGACAACATCTAATTCTAGTAATGTTCCCTATGGTGGTCGTAGAAGCCCTTTGAATTCGGGTTTGTGGATTTCATTTGAGCTTGTGGTCAATATGAGCCAAATTATTGCAGCTATTGTCGTCCTCTCTTTGTCAAGACATGAGCATCCACAAGCTCCATTATTTGCATGGATAGTAGGGTATACAATTGGTTGCTTTGCTACTCTTCCTTATCTGTATTGGAGATATGCCCATCGCGATCAGGGATTAGAGCAAGATGGCCAACATTTACGTCAAAATTCTTTTGGAGATAGCCCTCCTGAACCTGCCTCTTACTCTGTAGTTTCAGTGAATCAAACCTTGGAAGAAGGGTACATTCAGAACACAGTTCCAGGCTTACGTTCAGGACAGAGTTTATTAAATTTCAGTCCCAGGTATCTTCTTGTATTTATTGCACTCTCTCAGTCTATTAGCCTACACCTCTTGTTTTTAATTTTGTTGCCATTTTGTCTTTCAGATCTTATCAAATTCCCCTTTTATATTTTTAAATGTAAATCACATCTTATTATCTTAATAGTACAAATTATGTGCTATTGTTTTGATGTAAATTTAACCCTAAATAGAGAATTTTCAAGAATTTTAAAGGATTAATTTTACTAACATGTAATGCAGACCAAGTTAGAAATTAAAATAGTTGATCGGTTCGATGAATTTCCAAGAATTGAAATAGTTTAACAAGCCCAATTAACGATTCAGTTCTAATAATCAATAATTATATACCTACGCGTTCTTAGCAAATAAAAGATGCAATAATGATTCATATATACCTACGCGTTCTTAGCAAGTAAAAGATGCAATAATGATTCGTATTCTAATAGGTAAGTAGAAACACTCACTCAATATTGTGGATGACAGATAAATCAAATAATATAATAGAGATGATAAAGTAGTAATACAAATATTTGTAAAGTGGAAAGAGTATATCGGGGTTCGAAGCAACTAGCGCTAGATCTCGGGTTGGTAGCAGTGGTAGGGGTTTTCCGACGACATTGAGGGGGGCTCCGGTGATGGATGACAGGGCGGCAGGTGTTGGTGGCTTCAGTTGTGTGGCGACGGTGACTGGCAACGGAGGGTTGCAGGGTGGTCGACGAGGAAGGAAGGAGGAGTGGAGGTTCGGGTGAGGGCATCGGTGGTGGGAGAAGGCGGCGAGGAAGTTTGGGGGGTTTCGAAGAGGGATGCAGCCCTGGCAATGGGGGGTCTCGACGGAGGTGTAGTCGAGCGTCGGGATGCAGGGATGGGTGTGCTCGGGATGGTGAAGGCGGGGATCGACGAGGGTGATGGTGGTTGAGCGGTGGGCCGACGGTGCGGGGCGGGGGAAGGAGGAGTTTGGAGGGTTTTGGGTTTCGGGGATCAACGGGGAAAAGGGAGAAGAGAAAGAGATTAGATTGGGGTTAAGGTTTAATTAATTTGGGGATTAAGGTTAGGGTTTGAATAAAGATTTGGAGATTTTGGTGTAGTTTTAGACTTTATCACAAACCCTAAAATAGAATCTCAATTGTATCACACAAAAGTGGGATCTCATTTGTATCACACAATGTTTTTTTTATATATCAAGAATAGCATAACTTCCCATTAATCTTAAAGCCTATATTAGGCTCAAACAACCTTGATACAAATCTCAAAATATTCTAAAATCTCAGACATATTCTAATGTATAAAAGAAAGATTACAAATCGTAAAACTACTACATATGGCTATAATTGCCAAAACAAATATGATTACTAAACAAAATACTAAACTAAAGAAGCAGTTGTCCTAGACGATGTCTGCGATGATAGAAACGCCCGAATCATCCTGAACCGATGTCCTTATCATTCTCCCCGGGTGAGAGAGGGTTCGACCCAGTCGAATCAAAACCAGTCCTCCTATCATAGTGCTCCAAAAGGTCTGGATCCAAGTGCTGGAGCTCTTTACGATCTATCCAAGTATTCTCTGACTCCGTCTTATTTTTTCATCTTACCAAATACCTATGAATACCATTATCTCTAGTAGAGATTATCTGATCATCTAAAATATTATCCAATTCTTCTGTCGGTGAGTAAGTAGTATCATGTAGTGGGGGTAATGGGGGAGTCTCACCATTAGGCTGCAGGGTAAGTTCATGTATAAGAGGATTTGTAAGGTTAAATTCTGGGTCTTTATAGAGTACTATATCCACAATATTGAAAGTCTTATGCCGAAACCTTCAGGAAGGTCAACGACATATGCATTATCATTGATTTTATGAAGATTTTTAAATGGGCCTGCAACACGTGCATTTAACTTCTTAACGGATCCAGCTGAAAACTGTTCCGGACGAATCCAAACCATCACTTCGTCACCCACTTTAAAAGTTTTAAATTTCCTTCTAATATCTGCTTTTAGCTTGTAGTTAAAGTTATTCTCATTAATTTTCTTGAAATTTTTTCTATGCAAGTCATGAATGCGGGATGCAAATGCAGATGCAGACTCTGAGAATCGGTGATGTTCTAATATGGGAACAAGATTTATGGGTTGCCTAGGACGATAACCATGTACAACTTCATGTGGACTCATGCCAGTAGTTCTATTCTTAGATGTATTATAAGCAAATTCAGCAACCGTTAATTTTAAGTTCCACGTTCATAAGTTCTATTCCACAAGAGTACGCAAGAGATTGCCAAGACTCCGATGGACAACTTCAGTCTGTCCCTCAGTCTACGGGTGAAAGGCTAAAGAGAACTTTAATTTCGTACCCATCTTGTGCCATAAGGTCTTCCAAGAATAACTCGTGAATTTCACATCCCTCTCTGACACAATGGTTTTTGGCAGTCCATGTAGTTTCACATTGTTATATCAAAGAAGATCTGAGTTACACGAGATGCATCGAAAGTTTTCGAGCATGGAAGGAAGTGGGTCATTTTAGAAAAAACGGTACACGACGATAAGAATGGAATCGTGTTTTTTTTGTTTTTGGTAAGTCTAACTCGAAATCCATACTCACATCTTCTCAAGGGCGACTGGAAACAGGTAACGGAGTATACAGGCATGTGTTCTCTTTTTGTTGCTTGGCGAGTTGACAAGTATGACATATGTTAACAAGTCTCGCAACGTCTCTCTTTAGCTTCGGCCAGTAAAACCTATGTTCCACAACATCAATGGTCTTGTTATGTCCAAAGTGTCCAGCAAGGCCACCAGCGTGCAATTTCCAAACAAGATACTCTCGTAATGATGTACTAGGAATGCCAGTTTAGAGCAATAGAAGAGATAATCATCTTTCAAGAAATAATCATCTATCACTCGAGTGATGTCATCCTTCAAAGAGGTGTAAATCTCGTAAAAATCTGGGCGGGAGGCGTACTCATCTTTCAATCTCTCAAAACTAATAATTTCGGTTCGCAATGTAGATAAGATCATATGACAACGACTAAGCGTATCCGCGGCCTTATTATCAATCCCTTTTGTATGCCTAATGGTATACGAATATTCTTGTAGGAACTCTACCCATCGAGCATATTCGGATTCAATTTTTGTTGAGAATTAAGGAATCTTAAGGCCTCTTGGTTTGAGAAAATGACAAATTCTTGCGGCAGGAGATAGTGTCGCCAATAGCGAAGTTACTGAATTACCGCATAGAACTCTTTGTCATAAGTGGTGTATTTTTTGTTTTGCTTCGTTTAGCTTTTTGCTGAAATAAGAAACATGATGACTCTTAACTGAGGACTCCACCTATACCAATACCAGAAGCATCATACGTTACTTCGAAGATTTTAGTGAAATCAGACAATCTCATGACAGGTGTGTGAGTCATTCTTTTCTTGATCTCTTCGAAGGCTTTCGTGGCTTCTTTCGACCATACAAATTCACCTTTCTTCAATCTGTCAGTTATCGGAGCTATGATCGTGCTAAGTCCTTGCACAAACCGACAATAGAAGGTGGCAAGATCATGAAAATTCCGCACATCACGAATATTGTGGGACTCAGGCCACTCAGTAATAGCTCGTATCTTTTCTGGATCAGCAGATACTCCTCGGACAGAAACAATAAATCTCAGAAGAATAGTCTGATCGAAGAGGAAGGTACATTTGGTAGGATTAGCATAAAGCTGTACCTTCCTCAAAACACTGCATACATGTCTCAAATGGTCAAGATGTTGCCCAACGGATCGGCTGTAAATGAGAATATCATCAAAGTACACCACAAGGAACTTGCCCATAAAGGGACGGAGTACTTGCATCATGATTCTTATAAACGTGCTTGGGGCATTCGTCATTCCAAACGGCATGACCATCCATTCGTACAAGCCATCCTTTATCTTGAAGGCGGTCTTCGATTCATCACCAGGACGACACATATTTAGTGGTAGCCACTTTTAAGATTAATCTTGGAAAAGATTGTGGCACCAGACATCATGTTCAACATGTCATCCAAACGGGGAATGGGAAAAGGTACTTTACCGTGATCTTGTTTATGGCACGACTATCCACTCACATACGCCAGGTTCAATCTTTCTTTGGCGTCAATAGAGCGGGAACAACGCAAGGACTTAAGCTTTCTCTGATAAAGCCCTTTGTCAGTAACTCATCAACTTGCTTTTTCAAGTCAATATGTTCTGTCTGATTCATCCGATAATGTGGCAAGTTAGGTAGGCTCGCTCTCGGATGCAGATCAATAGCGTGTTGGATGTCACGCAGTGTGGGCAACTGGTTAGGAAGGTCAGCAGGAAACATATCTACAAATTCCTGTAGGACAGGAGTAACTTGAGGCAGGATGAGTGACTTAGGATCTCTAGGGACTTCTCTCGCTGTGAGTAGAAGAATTGTAGCCCATTTGTCAATTTCTTTCGTGAGTTCCTTTTCACCCATATGCGTTACTGCCTTGCCTTTCTCGAGGGAGCTTGTGTTGTTTTAGTCGGAATAGTTCGGGGTCTCACGGGTATGAGCTTTATTTTTAGTCCGTTGTGCTGAAACACACATTGGTTGGATCGACCATATATGGTCACATCGTGGTCGTATAACCAAGGTCTCCCTAAAATGACTTGATCCACATCCATTTTGAACACATCACACCAAATTTTCTCTTTGTAAGCTTTGAAGTCCACATGGACCAAACATCAATGTGTTACTTGGAGGGCTGTCGCATTAATCCAAGATACTTTGTATAAGCGTGGATGGGGTTCAGCCTTAAGTTCGGTCTTAGCTAAGATCGCAGAAGAGACAACATTGACGCAGCTCCCACTGTCAATAATCACCTTGCAATTTTTGCCACCTATAGTCGTAAATGTGTGAAATATAGCAGTGCGCTTCCATTCATCTTCTTCTTTTGGCTGGGACAAAGCACATCTGATTACATTCAAGTGAGGTGATTGGATAGACCGAATATAGTGGAGATACTGGTCATCCTCTTCTTCGCCGGAGTCGTCGCTTTCAATAGGCTCATAGGAAAACTCATTGTCGGAATCATCAACGATAACAGTGGTACTCTCTACTATATTGATCCTACTGGGGCTGGGACAGTTGCCAACAACATGACCATATCACTTATATTTATAGTACTTAGTAAGAGGATCAACCTTAGAGTAGTGTTTTTCAATGTTCTTACCTTTATTGTCATTTCTAGGTGGATAGGAATTTAAATTAGGCTTGCTGGGATAAGATTTATAGGGATACTGAGAAGGGAAGGGCTTAGGCCTAGAGGTGTCAGTGGAGGTCATTCTAGAGTAATGATCTTTCGAATCGCTATGTTTATAATGGGGACTTGCTTTAAGGCAATCCATATCGAGGACAAGGGCATAAGCTGCCGCTAATGAGTCCGCATTTTTATGAATTAGCTTGTTCCTCAGATCGGCTCGTAATCCAGGCCTGAACTTAGAGAGGGTTTGTTCTTTGCTCTCTTTGCCTAAAGCATTGCACCGAATGAGAAAGTTGTCGAACTTATTCACACTCTTGGGTGGATTTGCTTCCTTGATAGAATTGGTTCCACGAATCTAGCAATCGGGTGTATAACGATAATGGTACATATCTCTCAGTGAGCTTCTCTTTCATGGCTTTCCAAGTGGCTATGGGTGTCAGGCCTCGGCCTCTACGGACATGTTCAAGATTGGTTCAATGTTGTTGAGCTTTACCAGTCAATTTCATAGTGGCAAATTTAACTTTCAGGGCTTCGCTAATGTCAAACCACACAAAGTAGTGGTCCATGACACGGATCCAATCGAGATAAGTTTGGGGTTCCATATGGCCTTCAAAGTGGGGAACGTCAACATTGACGTTCTTCTTGTATTGTTCATCAGGGTCAAGTTCTTGACGTCGATTTTCACGAACATTCCCTCGGGGGATCTGGGGATGAAGCTCAGGGGCAACATTAAGATTTAATTCCACTTTTTCAAGCCTCTGATTGATATTTGTAAGAGTTGCTTGAATGGCAGCTAGGGTAGCGAAAATATCAGAGTTGTCCATCTCAGTTTGGGGAGGGGCTCATGGAAGTCTAGGGTTCCTAATTAGGTGGTTTGTGAGGGATAAGAAAGGCTCTTCAGGATCTGTGATGGTGCTGCGAAGACGCATTCACCAACGGGGGAGAACTAGGGGTCGTGGGGATGTGTGTTTGCTGAAATTTTGGGAAACGTGTCCTAAATGCCCCTAAGTTTTTTTAAAAAAAAAGTTAAATCTGAAATAATCTAAAAGAAAGAAAGAAAAATAAATGACTCTAAAACGATCCTAAATGAATGCAAAAATGATGCAAGAACTAGGGTTTTAAGAACATTCACTCTGATACCAAAATGATGTAAACTTAACCCTAAATAGAGAATTTCTGAGAATTTTAAAGAATTAATTTTACTAACATATAATGCGGATCAAGTTAGAAATTAAAACAGTTAATCGGATCGATGGATTTTTAAGAATTGAAATAATTTCACAAGTCCAATTAACGATTCAATTCTAACAATCAATAATTATATGCCTACGCGTTCTTAGCAAGTAAAAGATGCAATAATGATTCGTACTCTAATAGGCAAGTAGAAACACTCTCAATATTTGTCGATGGCAGATAAATTAAATAATATAATAGAGATGATAAAGTAGTAACACAAATATTTGAAAAGTGGAAAGAGTATATCGGGGTTCGAAGCAACTAGCGCTAGATCTCGGGTTGGTAGCAGTGGTAGGGGTTTTCCGACGACAGTGAGGGGGGCTCCGGTGATGGCTGACAGGGCGGCAGGCGTTGGTGGCTTCAGTTGTGTGGCGACGGTGACTGGCGACGGAGGGTTGCAGAGTGGTCGACGAGGAAGGAAGGAGGAGTGGAGGTTGGGGTGAGGGCGTCGGTGGTGGGAGAAGGCGGCGAGGAAGTTTGGGGGGTTTCGAAGAGGGATGCAGCGCTGGCAGTGTGGGGGTCTCGACGGAGGTGTAGTCGAACGTCGGGATGCAGGGATGGGTGTGCTCGGGATGGTGAAGGTAGGGATCGACGAGGGCGATGGTGGTTGCAACGGTGGGCCGACGGTGCGGGGCGGGGGAAGTAGGAGTTTGGAGGGTGTTGTGTTTCGGGGTTCAACGGGGAAGAGGGAGAAGAGAGATTAGATTGGGGTTAGGGTTTAATTAATTTGGGGATTAAGGTTAGGGTTTGAATAAAGATTTGGGGATTTTGGTGTAGTTTAGAGTTTATCACAAACCCTAAAATGGGATCTCAATTGTATCACACAAAAGAGGGATGGAGAGTAAAACTCAACACAATATTTTTTTATATATATCAAGAATAGCATAACTTCTCATTAATCTCAAGGCCTATATATAGGCTCAAAACAAATCTTGATACAAATCTCAAAATATTCTAAATCTCAGAAATATTCTAATGCATAAAAGAAAGATTACAAATCGTAAAACTACTACATATGGCTATAATTGCCAAAACAAATATGATTACTAAACAAAATACTAAACTAAAAAAGCAGCTGTCCTAAACGATGCCTGCGCTGATAGAAACACCCGAATCGTCTTGAACTGATGTCCTCATCAGGTTTCTTGGCTAGTTTGTAAATTGGATGCAAGAAGCAACTAGTTCTAAGTTGGAGTGGCATTTAGATCCCAAAGATCAAGTGGATTTGATTGGACTAGCCTCAGATGGGAAATTTAAGTGTTGATGCATATCAACAAGTCTCTTGTTTAATGTGGTATTTTTTGTCTTTTTTTTTTGGCTCTTTGATATTCAGAGGCAAATTATCTCTTCCCAGTGCTCTTCTTTCTGGTGGATGCTACTAATAGGCCAAGGGGCACAGAGAGAGCATTTAAACATGAAGATTGGATTTAGAATAGTTTTACTTGGTTCACTTAAAGTTAGTTTACTTTCTCGTAAGTGTTACATTACATGGTATATTTCGGATCACGTCAAGTATTAGGATTGATATGACAGGTTTACCTAGGGTTTGAGAAAACATCTTGCCTAGTGAAGAATGGATTTCTGAGACTAAGGAAATGGGAAATTAGAGATGAAAAGTTGTGTGGTATCAGTTATAACTTTATCCCTTGGTCCTTGAGGACTTCCATCAAATATCAAGAACAAAGTTTGGAGTACTTGCTTCGAGCCACCTACAAGTAGCACAGCACGGTAGTTTGTTTATAATGCCTTCATTTGGCTTGTTAGTTGCAAACTGACTAAGTTTGCTGAAACTATTTTGTACAGTTTTTCTTTGTGACTATTATTCAACTAGGATTTTATAATTTGAGAATCAAGCAACGACTTGCGAGTAATGTGGCAATGGAACAATTATGAAGTTGAAGGGATGATTTTGTTAAAGGACAATAATACCACCTATGATTTATTACCCAAATACCAAGCAATAAATAAACCTGTTCAAAACTGAAAGCGGCCTAGCTGTGAATATAGAGATAGATAGGACACAATACGATAGAAGGTATTGTATGAAACGACAAGTTGATAATATTCTAGAGGTAATTTGAATGAAGATAAGGAGGATTTTTTTTCTCTTTTTTTTGGGTAGCGATGAGTCAGATTTAAATGTTTGAATCATGATACCTTGACAATTTTGAATAGAGAGAACAATGCAGTTTTGCTGATCTGTTTGAGATCGCTGAGACATGTGAAATTGAGACTAACAAGGGTGCTGGAATGAAGGAGTGAGAGAAAATTTGGAAGGATCTGCAAGGAGTAGGGTGGACCAAAAATGCCCCTGGAGAGAGAGAGGGGATTTTTTGAATATGGTTATAGTTCTGAATGAAGAAAAGTGATTAGTGTAGCAAGAGTCATAAAAACTTCATTGTCATAGTAATCAACTAGTAGCTTGCCAGCATTTGTGCTTTTAATCATATTCAAACCTTCTGATGTTTTCTGCTGCTTAGTTTTACATTCATCAATGATTTAGCAATTAAAAAGATGATTATATATTTTTACAGGCTTAATACTTTTGTCAATCACTTTAAAATGGCTTTGGACTGCTTCTTCGCAGTGTGGTTTGTTGTCGGAAATGTGTGGGTGTTCGGTGGTCACTCCTCTGCCAGTGATGCTCCCAACTTGTACAGGTATTATCATACCTTTTCCATCTTTCCCAAATTCCTATCTATTATTCCACCAGATAACTATTATCTTAACTCCCACAAACTCTTCACAGGTTATGTATAGTGCTTCTCACGTTCAGCTGCATTGGGTATGCAATGCCATTCATTCTCTGTGCAATGATATGCTGCTGCTTGCCGTGTATAATTTCCATCATAGGCTTCAGAGAGGATATCGGTCAAAATAGAGGAGCAAGCTCTGATTCAATTAATGCATTACCAACCTATAAATTCAAGTTGAAGAAGAGTGAGAATGGACAAGGCAGTGACACAAATGCATATAGTCAAGGTGAGGGTGGGATCTTTGCTGCTGGTACGGAGAAGGAGCAGGTTATCTCTGGGGAAGATGCTGTGAGTTTCTAATACATGTATATTATTGAATCTAAATATGTTTGTGTTAAATGCTTAGCAAGGCTACTTGATACATATAATTACTATTATTCCTGTGAATCAATAGATGTGGGTGAGAACCATGCAAGTTCTTAATTTAGATTGAACATTAGACTTGGGTAGGCACCTTGCAAGTTCTTATATCAGATTGACTACTCTACTCTAATTGGCTACATAGTTGTCAATATCTTGCATATCTTACTATATGTATCCTGGTACGATATGATATTTAATGATTTTATCTCATAATTTATCTATGGCTTAAAATATCTCATTGTATTGTATCTTGCAATATGATACGTTATGATACTATTCGATATGAAAAATAAAGGTTTACATGTGTTTCTAGGTTCGGATTTGTTTCATAATTCACCCGAAAGTCCATTTAGCCCAAAACCTAGATCTTTAGGGTTTTGTGCCAACACAGTAAAGTTTCTTCTTTGTTTATTCGGTTTGATCCGTTTCTTCTTTAATTTTTTCCGCTTTGTTCTCAAGGCTTATCTCAAATGCCGTGGTGGTTGCTTTTGTGATTCTTCTTCTCCAATGTTGTTACTCTCTTTTTCTCCCTTTGTTCTCTCTTCCTTTCTTTTTTTCGTTAATTATGTTTCTCAACCTATTTTCTCACGCTATTTTGGTCATTTTTTTGTGTACATGTAAGTTTTCTCTCTTAAAAATTAAGCTTTAGCAATAGATTACATTGTTAGCCAAATCATACAGTTCGTAATAAATCAGTTTCAATTTTTTTTATAATAAATGACACATTTTTAATAAAATTAGTTCAGATCATAAAGCATATTATATTCATATTGTGCTAGTTTTTCTTCACCTATAACTGTAAGGTCTTTATGATAAATGACCACGTAATATGTCTACATAAGTAATGATGCCGTACACATATATGCAACTTCAATAGTAGTAGAGAGTACTAGTGCATGGTTAGTAATACATTGGTTAGGTCTTTTAAGCTAGTTTACGTCGTCAGAAATTAAGAATCATGAATAATGTATCATAGAGGACTTATGCTCATTTTTTTAATGTATTAATAATTTTGTGTGACTCGATAATCAACAAGAATATCTTATCACGCTCTAAAGTCATATATTTGCCTATATTTGTTGAATTATGATCATATAAATTGATGTGTCATTGATTTCTTCACTTTTGAACATTCTTTAATTTATCTTATGATATGATACACCATATGATGTAAGATACAATATTATAGGAAAACAATATACAGTATGTTTCACGATTTGACAACTATGATTGGCTATAGCTGAGATTCAGGTTGTTCTTTCCTTTCCAGGTCAGGGTCAGATTGGGTTTGGTTATGGAACTTGGATTTCCCTATATTATCATGAACTTTCATTATTATGCAAGACTTCCATAACGTTCTTATTATGCAGAAAACTACCATAAGGCATATGTGAATTGTCCAATTTACACTTCAAAAGATCATGATAGTTTCTCTTATCCATTGGTGGGGTAAGGATATAATATTTAGGCTAAATTTTAAAAAACCACACTAAACTTTGGGCCATTTTTAAAAAACCGCACTAAGTTTTTCTTTTTTTTTAAAACCGCATAAAACTTCAGTTTAATAAAACACACACAGACGGAGTTTCAATCCGTTACTCTTTTTGCACGTGTGATGCACGTGACCTATTTTTCCTGACCAAAATACCCCTGTTTGCGATTCGAAAACGGCTAAATTTAAAAAAACCACACTAAACTTTGGGTCATTTTAAAAAAACCGCACTTGATTTTTTTTTATTTTAAAAAAACGGCATACAACTTCAGTTTAAAAAAAATACATAGATGGAGTTTCAATCCGCTACTTTTTTTGCACGTGCGATGCACGTAGCCTATTTTTCTCACCAAAATATCCCTGTTTGCGATTCGAAAACCCCTCCCTCTCTGCCCTCTTCTTCTTCATCAAAATCCCCAAATCAATCCCCAATCAAGTTTCCCACCCTACAAATCAACCCATCTCTTCTTCCTCCTTACTCGATCAGTCGATCTGAAATTTCCGAAACCTTAACTTGCCAACCTGGATCTTATGCTGTAATCGGAAGCGAAAAATCATTCTAAAAGCTCCATGTCATGTTTAATCTCTATTCAATTTCATTCTCTCATATATATTTGCATATGTACAATTTTGATGTTTGCATACAACTACTTGCAGATTCCACAACTTTCAAAGCTATAAGGAGGAGGTCCCCTAACATTTGCAATGGAGGTGGAACCCTATTGTGTCATCACAAGGAGCCTGTTGTTGTTAAGATAACTGGTACATCTGCCAATGCTAGAAGATACTTCGCTGGATGCCCAAATGGGAAAACTGATAATTGCTTATTCAAGTAATGTTTGTGCACTACATCATAGTACAACATCTTGAAATATTTGTATGCTTTCTCCCCCTTGTTATCTCCCACAAGTTGTACCCACCTAAAAAATCGGCAATTATCAGTTTTCCAATTTGGACATCCAGCGAAGTATCTTCCAGCATTGGTAGATGTACTGGCTATCTTAACGATAGCAGGCTCCTTGTGATGACACAATAGGGTTCTACCTCCATTGCAAATGTTAGGGGACCTCCTCCTTATAGCTTTGGAAGTTGTGGAATCTGCAAGTAGTTGTATGCAAACATCAAAATTGTACATATGCAAATATATATAAGAGACTGAAATTGAATAGAGATTAAACCTGATATGGATCTTTTGAATTTTCGCTTCCGATTACAGCATAAGATCCAGGTTGGCAAGTTAGGGTTTGGGGAATTTCAGATCGAGTAAGGAGGAAGAAGAGATGGGTTGATTTGTATGGTGGGAAACTTGATTTGGGAATTTTGATGAAGAAGAAGTGGGCAGAGAGAGAGAGGGGTTTTCGAATCGCAAACAGGGGTATTTTGGTCAAAAAAATAGGTCACGTGCAAAAAAAGTAACAGATTGAAACTCCGGCTGTGTGTGTTTTATTAAACTGAAGTTTTATGCAGTTTTTTTAAAATGTCCCAAAGTTTAGTGTGGTTTTTTTAAATTTAGCCGTTTTCGAATCGCAAACAGGGATATTTTGGTCAGAAAAATAGGTCACGTGCATCGCACGTGCAAAAAAAAAGTAACGGATTGAAATTCCGTCTGTGTGTGTATTATTAAACTGAAGTTTTATGCGGTTTTTATAAATAAAAAAACTTAGTGCGGTTTTCTTAAAATGGCCCAAAGTTTAGTGTGGTTTTTTTAAAATTTAGCCTAATATTTATCCCAGTTCTTAAAACTGGATAGCATCAGGGTAATAACTTTTTGATTGAAGATAAAATGATCTCAACACCAACAATAATGAAAAGATTGCATCTGAGTTGTAACATCGAAATCAAGTTCATGTCAGTTCTATACAGTTAACCAAAACTTTCTTTTTCCATCAAAACTTCTTCATTTCTCATTTAATGTTCCTTTAATTTTTTTTTATTTATAAATATGACATTTCACTTGTAAAGTTATTTAAGGATTACCCAATGGTGAGCCATCATATCCTAATTACAATGTTCATTATCTCAAGTTTGTACTTTATATCTTGGTGCAGACTTGCTGCATCTGCCTCGCGAAATACGAGGACAACACCGATCTTCGTGAGCTCCCGTGTACGCACTTCTTCCACATGGAATGTGTCGACAGATGGCTCAAGATAAACGCGCTGTGCCCCCTCTGCAAGTGCCAGGCGGGGACCACCACGAGCACAGCTAACTCGAACCCCTCGGCACAATGACAAGAGGATGGGAAATGAGTCTTATTCAGAACAAGAGGAAGAAGTCAGTAGCAGATACTCAAATTTTACAATACAACATATCCCAAAACCCTTTGGATTATGTATTGAACACTGTAAAGGATAGTTGAGGATTGAATTAGGGATGCACCCCTTTTTTCTCCCCTGTTATTGTTTCTTTTTTATGTAAATGTACAGATCCTACAACTAATGTTTTTTATTAAGGGGTGCATATACAGTGAGAAATGTGGATATTTCAAAAGAGTTCTCTTTTAGTTATACTTGGCATCATGATTATTAAAATGGAATTTATTTAATGTCCTTCTCGGTCAAAAGTTATTCCTTTACAATAATTGTTGATTTGTATTGTTAAATCTCTTCTCTAATCTTTAATATTATAATGGGAGAGTTGTCATTTGTAGACAACTGTGATTTGTATGTATTCAACCTCAATTAAATCAACACCACACAATTAGAAACACAATTAGAAACCTGTAATTTGTATGCATTTAAGCTCAATTAAATTTACACCACACAATTAGATAAGATCTAATCCTAATTTAACTAAATCTCTC
The DNA here is from genome assembly GCA_017893485.1 of Hemerocallis citrina. NCBI lineage: Eukaryota > Viridiplantae > Streptophyta > Magnoliopsida > Asparagales > Asphodelaceae > Hemerocallis > Hemerocallis citrina. The sequence goes on along the minus strand of CM030359.1, from coordinate 432,930,262 downwards.
AATTAATTCTACACCACACAATTAGATTTAACCCTATTCTAACTAAAATACACATCCTAATCTCATCACAACCTAATTAAACTCCAATTAATTATTTAAATATAAATAAAAACCCTACCATCCTCTCCATCTCTCCCTCCCGAAACTCCCTCTCTCTATCCCCCAAAAAAATTCAGATCGATCGCGCCTCCTGAAAGCTTCAGCCATACAATTTTGTAACATTTCAATGGATGAGTAAATGAATTTGAAATGATTTGATTTTACATATTTAGACTAATTTAGATGTGTAGATCAATGTGAACGGTTCAGATCGTCGATATGAACGCCCGAAGGCCTAGTGCACTAGAGGTAGTATATATATATATATATATATATATATATATATATATATATATATATATACACACACACACACTACTTTTCGTGAGCACTCCGTGAGCACTCCCGAACTAGAGACCCTTTGAAAAATCCGAACCGCTCATATTGTTCTATATGCCTTAGATAGGCTAACAATAAAAAATCAAGTAATTTGAAGTTCATTTGCCCATCCATCATGCTGTTAGAATTTTCAGCCATACAATTTTGTGATGGTGTAAATCATGGGTAAATGAACTTCAAATTACTTGATTTTTTATTGTTAGGCTATCTAAGGCATATAGAACAATATGAGCGGTTCGGATTTTTCATAGGGTCTCTAGTTCGGGAGTGCTCACGGAGTGCTCACCAAAGTAGTGTGCAACCGAAGATTTCTCTCTCTCTATATATATACTAGTATTATACACGTGCACACGTGCACGTGGAAAAAATCGAAGGATAATGAAAAGGGTAAAAAGTAAATAATTTCCAAACCGATCCACTTTTGAAAACATTTACAAAACAGGTCCACTTCCGAAAATATTTACCCAAGTTAGTCCATAAGTAAAAAAGAAAATAATGTTTAAACTGAACCACCTTCGAAAATATTTACCACACAGGTCCACTTTCGAAAATATTTACCAAAGTAACCCAACCCGCGCGTTGCACGGGTTGGGTTACTGACTAAGGGGTTCTCCCATTATACTATTAGAGATTAGAGATATACTTACTCATAAAATTTTGAAGTTATTGGTAAGAAGGTTTGAATTATGTTTAACTTCAAAATTTTATGAGTAAGTATATATATATATATATATATATATATATATATATATATATATATATATCTTGTAAATTTTTGTAAATTAAGTGTGTGAGCCCAGCTCCCCATCTGGTAATAGAAAATAAGATAAAACATTCTAAATTAGGCCAAGCCTGTTGCTCCAAATATAATGAAGATATTAACCTCCAATATGGATGTAAACCAGAATATAAACAGAAATACAATAGATTTAAAAATAAAACACATTATCGGAAGAAACCCAAATTCCGAGTTACTAGAAAAAAGTGGAAGCCAGAATTCAAAAGAAAGTTTCGAACTGAGAAAAAATTCCCAGCACGAAAATTCATCAAAAAACGAACCTTCAGAAAAGGTTGCAAATGCTTTAAATGTAGCAAAGAAGGACATTATGCTAATGAATGTCCAACCAATATCAAAACTTTAATTCTAGAAAACTTAGAAGAATATGGAATTAATCTTGGTACAATCGAAGACATACCAAGTGACAATAATTCTTCTATCTATGAGATGAAAGCATCTATTCTTCTTCTTATACTGAAGAAGATGACTTTTATGCTCAATTCGATTCTATAAATATCAACATGTTAACACTAAATAAAACTATGAATGCAATTAAAATTATACCTTTATTAGAAGATATTGTGTTACCACATAAGGGAAAACTAAATGCTGCGGGCTATACTGTTTTCTCGACACGTACATACTATCTTAAAAGATATCGAACAACAATTGTTCATTTGGATATGATAATTCAAATACCTCTTGGATACTACGGTATAATACATACTGGTCCGAGACACGCCCAAAATAATCTGTTCATTACTAGTGGAATAATCGAACCTATGGCTATTGAAAAACCAGCCATAATCATTAAAAATACTAGTATCAATGATCAAGATTACAAAATAGAAAAAGGTGATCCAATTGGATTGCTAATAGTCCATAAATATGAAGATCTTCCTATGATCAAAGAAGATCAAGGATCATCCTCTCAAAGTTCGAATAGATATCAAACACAGAGCTCTAGTTCTACTCCAAAGGAACAAGAGGCTCACTTTGAATACAGAATTTATATGAATACCCTTACAACTTCTGAGGACATAACATCTGAAGAAGTGACTAATTCGAGTATTCAAGACAGTATGGGAGAGCAATTCGTCGTTACAGACGAAGACCTCGAAAAACTAAAAGAGGCAATCCCTCATTCAGAAAAAAAGGAAATATACAAAAACCCTTCCTTTAAATCTAGATTTTTAAATCAACATTGCTATGTGTTCGAACGAATGCAAGGTAATATTGAACTAAAAGGAGATGAAGATTTCTCATCTGTCAAGCTCCTAGACGTTCAAAAAATAAAAAAATTGAAGAAAAAATACCCTAAAATGAAGTATCTTTATATAGGATTAATCCAAATCAAAATCACAGGACTATTCCGTTCTGGAATAGATACACCTATAATGCTAGTTTGCATGGATGAACGTATCATCAATAATCCTTTAAATAGTATTATTGGAGGTGCTAAATCCAATCTAGCACAGATTATTTGGAGTAAATATACATCCTGATTTTTGTATAAGCCTAGAAGATAAAAATATCAATAAAGCTTGTACACTTTCTATTAAACTTCAAGGTATAGAACTTTTACCTGGATCTAAAGTTTTAGGTATACAATGGGAACATTGTATGACTTTAAATGACACATCAACATTTAAATCCATTACACCTAGCGGTTTTATCAAACTATTCGAAGTTAGAATCGGTAAAACAATTCAACCTCGCCTAGTTGATATTCGACATCTAAAACTGGATCAAGACATGAAAGTATTTATTAAATCTTTGAAACCAAAAATTCCTGTTCCAACTGAATATTTTACGGCTTCAGGAAATACAATATCAACAACAAGGATGATTCTTGATGAAGGCTTTTCATCTACCCCGTCCTTACAAAGATCATTTTCAATACTTTCAAATCGATCGAATGTATCTGATTCATTTGCCCCAATACCATCAAGATCTAGTGTTCAACAAGAACGACTAACACCTCTTGAAGGTAGTACTAGAAACCTCATTCAACAACGCGAAGAAGAATCTGACCACCGTCAGACTCTCAAAATCCCTTTTTCTCAACTTCATAATAATGATTCGCTCTATTGATTTAAGAAAGGCGGCTCAGTTACATATATACATCCCAATCACAATATGTATCCCTGAATTTCAAGAATTTACGCTTCATGCTTTAATAGATACTGGAGCAGAAGCTAGTTTGTTACAAGAAGTGTTCATCCCTATACAGTTTCGAACACCCTTAACAAAACAAGGCATGTTAAATGATTTTATGGGCAAACAATGTCCCATTACCCATAAAGTCGTTGGACTACAGGTCCAAATTCCTGATATTCACAATACTATGGAAACATATTCTTTCGACTTTGGTTTACTTCCAAATGTCTTAGAAACTGACTGTTTAATTGGTATGGATAATCTTCGATTCTTCGCACCCTTTAACAAGCAGTATCTTGAACTTAACAATTGATTAATACCAAGGGTTCCTCTCACGGCCCCCTTATCTTCACACTTTCAGCCCACAGCCCAGCGTGGTGATAATCCCGTAACATTAATTCACCATCAAGCACAGTCAAAACAAACATTAATTCACCATCAAGCACAGTCAAAACAACTCAATACTTATCCCTTGCACCCTGCAAATAAATTTGAAACCCTTATTCATAATATGTTAGAACCACTCTATTCTAACGACCCATTAAAATGGTTTGAAAAAAGCCCTAGATATTGTAATCTGGAATTATTAAAAGAACATCACGATACTAAAATCAGAGTAAATAGTATCATGGTTTCTCCTATCGACAAAGTCGAATTTGCAAAACAAATTCAGGAATTATTAGATCTCAAATTAATACAAAAAAGCTATAGTCCTCATTCCTCTCCAGCTTTCCTTGTACGGAATCATGCGGAAGTAAAACGAGGAAAAGCCAGAATGGTTATTAATTACAGAAAAGTAAATAGCTGTACAAAATTTGATGGCTATTTTATCCCATCTGCTGAACAATTAATCAAGCAGATACAAGGAGCAAAATATTATAGTAAGTTCGATGCGAAGTCAGGATTTTGGCAGATAAAACTCCAAAACAAATCTTCGATAGAACTCACAGCATTTAGCTGTCCACAAGGACATTATGAATGGTTAGTAATGCCCTTTGGATTAAAAAATGCTCCACAAATATTCCAAAAATGGATGAATTCTCTATTTGGACATTTACCATTTGTAGTTGTCTACATAGATGATATTCTCGTCTTCTCACCATCAGCAGAAGATCATAAACAACATCTTTTACAGGTAACCCAATTGCTAATATATATATATATATATATATATATATATATATATATATATATATATATATATATATATATATATATATATATAGGGTAAAAGGGATATGAACAACTTGCTCATTTAGTAAATGAACAATTGACTATGTGGCATGCATGTGATATATTGAACAACTAACTCTTTTAAGGATTTTCCAATCACATGTATGACACATCATCAATTGCTTATTTACTAAATGAGCAAGTTGCTCATACCCTTTTTTCCCATATATATATATATATATATATAAACGTTGGTAAGAAGGTTAGAATTACGTTTAACTTCCAAATTTTATGAGTAAGCAAAAGTACTTTTTGGAAAACTAAATCCACTATTTTATAGGCTTTGAGAACAATTCTTAAAAATAGTAGTTTTGATTAAAAACAATTTTAATTATGTTTTCTAAACACAAACATAAACAAATTTTCAGATCCAAAAGCACTCTTCAAAAACAAATAGATAATGTAGGAATTTCTATTAAATGATAAAGTTGTGTTTAAAATAATCGAATAGATGCAATCATGATAACGGTAATTCCAATTATTTCAGTACTTAATTTAAAAATATAAAAAAATAAAATTACTGATAATAATAGTGTAATCACTGTAATGTAAGAAGATAAATATTCTTACATGGATCCTTTGAATTGTGAAAATACAGCAATATGTTTTTGACTTTTCTTACAGTTAAGGCATCCTCTAACAGGGCCGTCCCTGAGTTCCCGGGAGGCCTAGGCGAACTTTCAAAATGGGGGCCCCTAATAACATATATATTTTTAAAGAGCAAACTACGTGCCTATATTTACATGGGAAGTTCAAATTTGGGGGCCCTAAAATCGCGAAATTTTCGGGGACCTAAGGCAGCCGCCTTATCCGCCTCTAGGGTAGGGCCGGCCCTGCCTCTACAAGCTCTCCTCCTATATATCTTGTAGTAGTAGTCTTATGTGTTTCACTTATTTAATTTATCGTCTTTCCTCTCCTCTCTACTCATTTCCCTGCAGATTTGAACAAGAGTACGTCGGTTTGAGAATCAACATAACCCACAACATCGTACAAAATCTTTTCTCGACCGAAACAACTTTCAATCTACTCAAAATCAAACATTATAGGCATATTTTATGTTAGAATTAGTTTGAATAAGTCAGATAGTTGATTTAGTCTTTCATTTGAACTAGTATTAAGGAGTGTAACTACTTTGATGAAGTCAGAGTGAGTGGCCAATATTTGAGGCTGTTAGTTTATATGTAGAGTCTATAAAAGGACTCTAATTGTATCAATGCTTATTCAGAAATTCAACTCAACTCAATAATATTACACTTCCTTTCTCTACATCTGGTATCAGAGATGAGCCTTCACCTTCCTTGTGTCCTGGTCAAAACTCTTCACAGAAGCAGTAGCTCATTTCCTTGATGCAGCAAGAAACCAATGGCAACCGACAATAGCAACTATGTGCAACTTGCAATTCTCCGCTTTGATGGTCACTATGATCATTGGAGCATGCTGATGGAGAACTTCCTGCGATCGAAAGAGTATTGGCAACTCGTTGAAGATGGTGTTACAATTTATCCAAGTGAAGCGGTGTTGACAACCACTCAGAAGAAACAACCGGAGGAAGAGAAATTGAAGGATCTCAAGGCCAAGAACTATTTGTACCAGGCTATTGATCGTTCAATCCTGGAGACCATCCTCCAGAAGGACACATCCAAGCAGATTTGGGATTCAATGAAAAAGAAGTATCAGGGGACAGCAAAGGTGAAGCATGCACAGCTTCAAGCCCTCCGCAGAGATTTTGAGACTCTTCAGATGAAGATGGGAGAGTCGGTCACTGATTACTTCTCAAGAACAATGGCGATTGCAAACAAGATGCGCATCAATGGTGACAAGTTGCAAGATGTTACCATAGTCGAAAAAGTCCTTCGATCGATGACTACAAAATTTGATTATGTTGTATTTTCGATCGAGGAATCACATGACATTGATGAACTCTCAATAGATGAACTGCAAAGTTCATTGCTGGTTCATGAGCAAAGAATTAATCAAGGGGCTACAGAGGAGCAAGCATTGAAGGTCTCCACCAATACTCAGCTCTCTGATCGTCTAGGGCGTGGTCAAGGAAGAGGAAGAGGCCGAGGTAGAGGAAGAGGAAGAGAAGGTCGAGGAAATATATATGGAAGCAGGCAGTCGTCTTGTTTCAAACATGAAGATCATTCTCAAGGTCGAAGGAGAGGTCGTGATCAATACTTTGACAAATCCAACGTTGAATGCTACAGATGTCACAAGTTTGGTCACGACAGCTCTGAATGCTACACCAAGTTGCCCAGCGACAAAGAAAAGGGGGAGAAGTCAAATTATGCAGAGAAGAAGGAACAAGAAACACTCCTAATGGTTGTTGATGTCATGAAAAAGGAGCTTGAACCAGACATATGGTATTTGGACACCGGCTGCAGCAATCATATGTGTGGTAGTAAGTCACTCTTTTCTCATTTAAATGAAGATTTCCGTACTACTGTAAGCTTTGGTGATAATTCTACAGTGAATGTTATGGGAAAGGGTGATGTTAACATCAGGACTAAAAAGGATAATATTGAGACTATCTCAAATGTCTTTTATATTCCTGACCTGAAAAGCAATTTGTTAAGTGTGGGACAGCTTCAAGAGAAGGGATATGTGGCTACAATCAAAAGAGGTGCTTGTGAAATCTATGATCCTAAAAGGGGTCTAATTGCTCATGTTAAGATGACACCAAATAGGTTGTTTCCGCTGCATATCAAGAGCATCCAGACTTGCTTTATGGCTTAGGTGAATGATCCAACATGGCTTTGGCATTTTCGCTATGGCCATTTGAACTTCAGTGGATTAAAGACTCTCTCTCAGAAGAACATGGTGACCGGCCTTCCTTGGATCATTCCTCCCTCTAAAGTATGTGAAGAGTGCATTGTTGGCAAGCAACATCGTGAGCAATTCCCGAAAGGAAAAGCATGGAGAGAACGGAGGCCATTGGTGTTGATCCACTCCGACATATGTGGTCCCATTAACCCGGTATCCAATGGGGAAAAGAATACTTTATTTCTTTTATTGATGATTATTGTCGAAAAACTTGGATCTATTTTTTACAGGCGAAATCTGAAGCAATTCTAGCATTTAAAAGTTTCAAAGCTCAGGTGGAGAATGAAGCAGGGAGAGCTATTAAAACTCTCCGCACTGATCATGGTGGTGAATACATGTCACAAGAATTTGCAAATTTTTGTGATGAGCATGGCATCCGTAGGCAATTGACATCAGCCTACACACCCCAACAAAATGGCGTATCGGAGAGGTAGAACCGAACTATCCTGAACATGGTGAGAAGCATGTTGGCAAAAGGGAGAATTCCAAAGAATTTCTGGCCGGAAGCAGTGAATTGGAGCATCCATGTTCTGAATCGGAGTCCCACGTTTGCTGTTCAAAACATGACACCGGAAGAAGCTTGGAGTGGACGGAAGCCAGCTATTGATCACTTCAAAATCTTTGGGTGCATTGCATATGCACACATTCCAGATGAGAAGAGGAAGAAGCTAGATGACAAAGGCAAAAAATGTGTCTTTCTTGGAGTCAGCGAACAATCGAAAGCCTACAAGTTATTCAATCTTATCACAAAGAAGATTGTCATAAGCCGAGATGTTATTTTTAATGAGGAGAGCATATGGAGTTGGACTGAAAAGGGGACAGGGCAGCAGCAAATGCATGTGAGTTTTGATGAAGGACCAGAAACACAGCAGCTAACTCCTTCTATTAATAATATGTTGCTACAACCAGATCAGCAGATGCTGCAGCCACCCAATGAAGCCCAGACAGAGAAGCCCAGACAGCAGGAGCAAGCTCTTGACCTCAACAGACAAAAAGGAATCCAGCATGGATGATGGATTATGAGGTTAGTGGTGATAATCAATCTGATCATGATGATGATACACTTGCCCATTTTGCTTTATTTTCAGATTGTGATCCCATCACATTTCAAGAAGCTGTCAAAGATTCTAAATGGCAAAAAGCCATGAATGAGGAGATCAGATCTATAGAGAAAAACAATACTTGGGAGTTGTCAGAACTTCCAAAAGGACATAAATCCATTGGTGTCAAATGGGTTTATAAAACAAAGCTGAAGAAAGATGGCGAAGTTGACAAATACAAAGCCCGACTCGTCGCAAAAGGGTACAAACAAGAATTTGGTGTTGATTACAAAGAGGCATTTGCTCCAGTTACGAGGCTTGACACCATTCGATTGGTGTTATCCATGGCTGCTCAGAATTCATGGCCTATCTATCAGTTGGATGTAAAGTCGAAATTTTTGCACGGCGAATTGGAAGAAGAGGTGTACGTTGAACAACCTCCTGGATATGTGAAGCAAGGTCAAGAGAATCAGGTATACAAGCTAAAGAAAGCTTTATACGGACTGAAACAAGCACCAAGAGCTTGGTACAGTCGTATAAATGCTTACCTTGCTAAAAAGGGTTTTCTTAAATGTCCTTATGAGCACACACTTTATACTAAATTTGGAGAAAATGGGAAGATGCTTGTTGTGTGTTTATATGTTGATGACCTTATTTATACTGGTAATGATAGGGCCATGTTTGGTGATTTTAAGAAATCAATGATGGATGAATTTGATATGAAAGATTTGGGACTGATGCACTATTTTCTTGGCATCAAAGTAGTACAATCATCTACTGGTATCTTTATTTCACAAAAAAAATATGTTCTAGAAATTTTGGACAGGTTTAAAATGAAGGCATGCAATTCAGTTTCCACTCCAACTGAAGTTGGTCTAAAGCTCACAAAGAATGGGACAGGAATGAAGGTGGATGCTACTCTTTACAAGAAAATTGTTGGCAATCTTATGTATTTGACATCAACAAGGCCATACATCATGCATGCTATCAATTTACTCAGTCGATACATGGAGAATCCAAGGGAAGATCATCTCTTAGCTGTGAAGAGAATTTTTCGCTACTTGAAAGGTACTACAGATTTTGGAATTTTGTACAAAAATGATGGAAAGTCAAGTTTGATCGGGTTTTCAGATAGTGATTATGCTGGAGATCCTGATGATAGAAAGAGTACATCTGGATTTGTGTTCCTGATAGGTTCTGGAGCTGTCACATGGTCATCGAGGAAGCAAAAAATGGTGACTCTGTCAACTACTGAAGCTGAATTTATTGCAGCAGCATCAAGTTCATGTGAAGCTATTTGGTTACGAAGGATATTGGAAGTTTTACACAATCAGCAGCAAGGTCCAACACTAATCTATTGTGATAATGTTTCGGCAATAAAACTTTCCAAAAATCTTGTTCTACATGGGCGAAGCAAGCACTTTGATGTGCGGTACCACTTCCTACGTGATCTCGTCAACAATGGAACTATTGATCTTCTTCATTGCCGTAGCGAGGATCAAATTGTAGATATTTTCACAAAGCCACTCAAGTATCCAGTGTTCAAGAAGCTGCGTCATCTACTTGGAGTTGGTCCTGCTTCATAAACTAGTGTTAGAAAAACCTAGTTTAAGGAAGGGAATGTTAGAATTAGTTTGAATAAGTCAGATAGTTGATTTGGTCTTTCATTTGAACTAGTATTAAGGAGTGTAATTACTTTGATGAAGTCAGAGTGAGTGGCCAATATTTGAGGCTGTTAGTTTATATGTAGAGTCTATAAAAGGACTCTAATTGTATCAGTTCTAATTCAGAAATTCAACTCAACTCAATAATATTACACTTCCTTTCTCTACATTATATATATATATATATGTGTGTGTGTGTGTGTGTGTGTGTGTGTGTGTGTGTGTGTGTGTGTGTGTGTGTGTGTGTGTGTGCATGGTAAGGTTGATGACCATTTCCAAAATCCACGTACAATGTAAAATCCACGTACAACATTGTACCTTTGAACAACCAGCGCATAGTTTTTTTATATAAAAATAAAAATAAAATCAAATATAGGAGAGGATGATTGACCTTAAAATATAATAGTATAATGTATGTGCGATGCACGTCTATATAAAAAAAAATAAAAGTCATTGATGCTGTTTATTTCTGAGAAACGTGTGGAAGCACCAGGTGTGAGTTCGGACTCAATTTGTATTGAAGGAGATTGCCGCTCGTCTGCCGACCTTCAGTTGACCTTCTGGGACCTACGGTGAGCTCGGAGAGATGTTGAAGGTTGGGCTCGGATCGGAAGGGTCGGATCCGAGGTCTTGTGTACCTGCAGACGGTCCTGAAACACCGGGGTTTGTCCCGGCGGCGGACCCTCCGACGCTCTAGTCCGTCTCTGTGAGAGAGTAGCAATAACTAGGTATATTTAAGTGGCAAAAGATTGATTACCTCAAAAGGTGGGTGAGGGTCTAGTATTTATAGAGAATCCCAACTGGGTTTGGTTCCACTTGGGGGCCGGGTTTGGATCCGAAAGCCCATGGGCCTGACGTGGCAGAAGGCCCAGGGGGTTTAGGGCGGACGTGGCGATACCAGGAGTGGTATAGGGCTGACGTGGCGAAACCCTTGGCGGTATTTGGAGCTGACATGGCTAATCGTAGGTCTCTTGTGCTTCTGGGAGAATCGGAGGGCCTAGGCTGCGTCAGATCCTCCTTCTGCCCCGCCAGAGAGGGGAGACGGCCTGGGGGACTGCCCCGGATCGGACTCCGAGGGCTACTGAGGCTCGTCGGTACGAGGAGGCCGGCACCGTGAGGGCAAACAAGAGGTTCGGCGCCGACCCTGAAGTGGTCCGGAGCCGAACTAGGTTGTCATCTTTACCTTTCTGAGTGGGAATTGTATTGGGCCCTGGTTGGGCCTCAGGCCATTTTTACCCTGTCACACAAGCCCCCCACTCCTGCGGGGGGTGCGGGAGCTAGCCGTGGAGGAGTGTTTATGATTGTAAAAAGTGGGAGGGCGGATCACAGGGCCTTCCTGGTGGTGCTGCCCTGAGGCTTGGATGGGACCTTGAGCTAGTCGAGGGTCTACGTGTAGGTGAAGGCGATGGCGAACCGTTGTCTCTTCCGGAGAAGAGTACCCTGGTGTTCGACTGAACCTCGAGAGGTCGAGGGATTACGTGTCGACAAGGGTGATGGCGAGCCGTTGCTTCTTCCTGAGAAGAGTACCCGGGTGCCAGACCGAACCTCGAGATGAGGGGGAATTATGGGCTGGTACGGGTGATGGCCAGCCGATGGATCTTCCGAAGAAGAGTACCCGTGTGCCAGACCGGACCTCGAGCTGGCGAGGGATTATGGGTCGGTAAGGGTGAAGACGAGCCGTTGTTTCTTCCTGAGAAGAGTACCCCGGTGCCAGGCCGAACCTCGAGACGAGGGGGAATTACGGGCTGGTAAGGGTGATGGCCCGCCGGTGGATCTTCCGAAGAAGAGTACCCCGGTGCCAGACCGGACCTCGAGCTGGCGAGGGATTATGGGTCGGTAAGGGTGAAGGCGAGCCGTTGTTTCTTCCTGAGAAGAGTACCCGGGTGCCAGACCTAACCTCGAGACGAGGGGGAATTACGGGCTGGTAAGGGTGATGGCCAGCCGGTGGATCTTCCGAAGAAGAGTACCCGGGTGCCGGACCGGACCTCGAGCTGGCGAGGGATTATGGGCCGGTGAGGGTGAAGGCGAGCCGTTGTTTCTTCCTGGGAAGAGTACCCCGGTGCCAAGCCGAACCTCGAGACGAGGGGGAATTACGGGCTGGTAAGGGTGATGGCCAGCCGGTGGATCTTCTGAAGAAGAAGAGTATTTTAGTGCCGGCGAAGGCGAGCCGTTATTTTGCCCGAACCGACCCCCGTATCGGGCGGCCAGTCTGGCACTGGGTGACGTCAGCAGCACATGTTTCGAGGACGTGGCGTAATTCCCTAGGCGGCAGTTGCACGTCAATCGGTGAATAGTGACTGCGAAAATCGAGGAGTTGTTCTTATCCCCTATAAATGTTCCCCCCTCTCCTCCCATCGCCTATTTCTCTCCTGCCTCTTATTTTTCAAAAAATCCTTCAACTCTTCAGCGCTCGTCCCTTCAGCTTCCTGCAGCAAGGTCGTTTTACCGAGGTGATCCCAGGTTAGTTGGTAACCCCGTTTAACTTAGGCACAGATGGATAGGGCTCAGTCCGGCTCGTCGGCGTCGACCTCTGGGGAGGGGCCGGTAGGCAAGGAGGAGGTCGTACACAATGTGAAGCCATTGCGATCTCGGAGGCATTTCGTGGTAGAAAGCAGCGGCTCTGAGGAGGGGGGCGGTAGCTCAGACGAAGTACGGACCCTAGGGTTGGCTTCCGGAGAGGAGGGTGGCTCCGAGGGAGATGGCTCCGCAGGGTCTCTGAATCCGCCCGTTCTGGGGCGTTTGTCTACACCTTCGCCGGAACGGACTAAGAGGAGGAGGGCTCCGAAGAAGAAGGGATCGAGGGTTGGCGGCCCGAGCGACTTGGTGATAGGGTCGTCTGCACAACCCCGGTCTTTCCGTCGCTACCCTGACGATCTCTCAGATAAGGAGTCCTCGGGGGTCCAGCCGCCGTCGTCAAGTCGGAAGAGGTTGAAGGTGGACGCATCCCCGACCGTTCTGGAGGCAAGCGACTTGGGGGCTCTGCAGTTGGCCTACCACATAGGGCCCAGTTATGAGCTTATGCTGCCGAGTTCTACTCTTCGGCCGACCGATCCCCTGCCGGATAGGTATTTTATCTTCCCTGTGGACGCCTTTATCTCCGGCCTGAGGCTGCCCATCCACCCATTCGTTCGGGAGGTGTTAAATTGGTCGTCCCTGGCACCGATGCAGTTTGGGCCGAACTCCTGGAAGCAGATCATCTGCTTCGTGCTGTTGTGCGAGGAGCAGAGGGTACCCCTGCGGCTGGGCGTGTTCCGAGCGATGTTGTTGATCGGCTCATCGGCAGAAGGAGTATACTACATCTCGCCTCGAGGTAAGGCGAAGGTTGTCCACGGTCATCCAGATTCCATTAAGTTCTGGAAGAAGAAGTATCTGGTGATCCGGAGTGAGGATCCTTGGGCTATCCCTACTCGGTGGAACCATTCTAAGCCGAGCTACGCAGCGCCGGGGCCGGGGGACTTGACGGCGGAGGAGTGGAGACTCGTTGAGCGTCTCCGTCTGTCGTATAGCATCAATTGGGGGAAGGTGACGGAGGCCCATCTGGCGAGCGTCGGACTGAGCCCTAGCCCGGCCGTGCCTCGTACGTGGTTGTTTCTTTCCTCACACTCTTCTTGTACTTTCTTGCTCATTTGTTCTTAATGGATCTTTTTACAGAAATGGATGAAGAGTCGATTAAGGCGTTGAGGCTCGCCATGAAGAAGAAGAAGGCTGAGAAGAAGGATGTCGTGGCGAAGACGACCGAGTTGTCCCAGGTGGTCTCCGAGGCCCCCATTCAGCCGAGGATGAAAAGGACTCGATCGGAGACGGGTGGGGACGCGGTGGTCCAGGGGGGTTCGGATCAGGGTGCGGCCGCCGACCCTGATAAGGGGAAGGGTCCCCTGGTGGATCCCGGACTAGAGGAGAGACTTCGGTGAAGGTGGGTGCCAGATTGGTCGATCCACGAGGGTGATTGCCTGGTCCGGGGGCGCCAGGCCGTGGAGGTTGCAGATAAGCTGGCGACCCCTCGGGATCGTTCGGAGATGAAGTCCCAGACCCTGGACGAGGCGTACGTGCGTCTTGCGCAGGCCACTGTGCTGGTAAGTCAATCGCACCCCCTAGCTTTCGGGTGATGTTGTTTAAGGAAGATTTCTTAGTAGTGTCTGGTTATGGCAGGCGACCGTGCAGGGGGCCCATGTGAGGGGCCTCTACGAGGCGGCGTTGCAGCGAGAGCGAGACCGGGCTGACAAGGCCGAGCAGGAGGTGACGGAATTGAAGGGAGAGCTCGAAGGCTCTCGTAAGAAGGAGGCGGAGACGAAGGCGGCTTTTGACAAGGAGAAGGAGGAATGGGCGAAGGCGAGGGTGGCTCAGGAGAAGAGGTCGGAGAAGGAGAAGAAAGAGGTGACTGAGTCGTGTCAGATCCTGGTGATCAACGCCCAGGATAGCAGTTATGCGAAGGTCCTCAGCCATGTGAGGCACTTTTATCCGACTATCGACCTGTCCCACCTCGAGTATGATATGGAGATTGAGGGGACACCGAAGACCCCTGGCGGACAAGGGTCAGATGATAAATCAGTTGCCGACCCCCCAACGGATCCGGCTGATATAGAGGTGGGAAAACCAGCTGTATAATTTTTGTCCTTCTTTTTCCTTCTCTCGATTGTATTTGCCTTCCGCGGACTGGCCACCGCATTTTTTGTATGGGGAAACTGAATTTATAAAAAGAGGGTTTTTTGGCTGGCTAAGTGTTCCAACTTCGAAGAATTTCTGAACCTCTTTGCTTATATGTCTTGAGTGGGCTGGTTCTCTTGTAGGTCACGGCTTCCCTTCCTGAGGTGGACCCCCTTCGTTCCGATGTGGCGTGGCTTCGGGGCAAGGTCGAGGCCTTAGAGGCCACTTTGGTTCGGTATCGAAAGAGGGCTCGCGACACTGATGCGGCCTTCCATTATTACAGGAACAAGTCTGAAGCCCTAAGTGAGGAGGCGAGCCGGCTGAGGAGGGCGATGGTGGATCGGGAGCTAGGGGGCGTTGGTCTTGGATACACCATGTCCAGTTCCTCGGTGCAGAGGCCTTCCTCCGAGAAGCTACTTCGCGATGTGATAGTGGAGAAGGAGATGGAGATACACCGCTATAGGACTATGTTGGGTGTTTCGACATCTTCCTCGAGGGGTCGGCGAGCAGAGGGGGCTCCCTCGGCGTTGCAACTGATGGAACGCATTCGATCCGTGGATGCCCAGAGCTCCGTGGCCGGGGTGTCGACGGTGGCAGAACCGAAGGACCGTCATGACGAAGAGAGAGTCCCAAGTCGTTTGGTCGGAGTGATCCCGCCCTTCACCGGGTCCGAGGGGCCCTAAGTCGGCGATCCCCTTTAGTTTGAGATGAGTGGAGTGGTCCTGTAACGGTATTTGCTCGTTTTCTCCGCACAAAATAAAAGAGTATGAATAAAGCTTTCTTTTCCTTCTTTGCTCTGGCTCTCGGGGTGGTGAAGGGCGGTGTAGGCGAGGTCGGGCTCCGCCGATTCGTGAGGGATCGACGCGGGGCGACAAGGAGACCTCCGGTCCGGAGTTGGGTTGAACCTGCCGAGGCGTTTGGGGATGAGACCCGAGGGAGAACCCAGGTGCCTGCCCCCATTGCCCGGTACCAGGTCGGAGTTGCCGAGGTATTTAACTTTTGACAAAAAGAGACTTCTTTTATACCAGACCGGGGGGGGGTCGCTGAAGCGGCCCTTTACACACGAATGTTTACAAAAGTTTTAATTTACTTAAGCCATGCTAGAGCCTAAGCTTGCTCTCCCCGGAATTTCATGAGGTGCTCAGCGTTCCAGGGTCGGCTGATGGGTCGGTCGTTCATATCCGTCAGTCGGTATGTACCAGGGCGTACAGCCTCGACTACGCGGTATGGGCCTTCCCAGTTGGGAGCCAGTTTCCTCTTCTTGGTTGGATCAGAGACAGATAGCTTTCGCAAAACCAGGTCCCCTGCCTGGATGCTGGTGGGGCGGACTTTCTTGTTGTAAAATCTCTCGATCCGTTGCTGATAAATGCTCCTTCGGACCGCGGACTTTTCTCGTACTTCGGCGACGAGGTCCAGGTTAGCCCTCAGGGCGGACGCATTGTCGTCTTCATCGAAGGCTATGATCCGGGGAGAAGGCAATCCGACTTCGACGGGGATGACTGCCTCGGTCCCATAGGTCAGATTGAATGGCGTCTCCCCCGTGGGGATCCTCTGTGTGGTTCGGTGTGCCCATAGTACGCTGGGCAGCTCCTCAACCCATAGCCCTTTGGGGGAATTGTCAAGGCGCTTTTTGAGGCCGTCGAGGATTTGCCTGTTCGCATTCTCCGCTTGGCCGTTAGACTGAGGGTGGCAAATGGCGGAGAAACGCTGTTGGATGCCGATGTCCTGACAGAAAGATTGGAAGTTCTGCCCTTGGAACTGGGTTCCGTTGTCCGTGACGAGGATTCGGGGGATCCCGAATCGACAAATGATGTTCTTCCAAAAGAACTGTTGCACTTGGCGCTCGGTGATGCTGGATAGTGGTTCGGCTTCGATCCACTTGGTGAAGTAGTCGATGGCAACAATCAGGAATTTCTTTTGCCCTACCGCTGGGGGGAAGGGCCCCACAAGGTCCATACCCCACATGGCGAAGGGCGTAGGGCTCGCCAGGGATCGGAGGTTGGCTTGAGGAAGCCTTTTGATGGGGGAGAATCTTTGGCAGGGGCCGCACCTCTTGACTAAGTCTTGTGAGTCTTGGAGCATGGTGGGCCAATAGTACCCTTGATTCAGGGCCTTTCGGGCAAGTGTCCTACTCCCCATGTGGCATCCGCCGATCCCCTCGTGCAGGTCTTTGAGGGCGTAGCTGGCCTCGTCCCCGGCGAGGCAGCGGAGGTAGGGTTTGCCGTCGGCCAAGGTGTACGAGCGTTTGAAGAGGATGTTATCGATCATGACGAACCTTTCAGCTCGGATTCTGATTCGCCTGGCCTCGGCTTTGTCTTCAGGAAGCTCGGCCCTGGTTTAAGAATTTTCGGATGGGAGTGGTCCAGTCGTCCGGGCTGGTCCCCTCTTGCACACACATCGCTTCCGGCTCTGGGCTACTGATGCTTGGCTCCAAGAGGACCTCGACGAGCACCGTACGATCGAGGCCTTCGAAGGAAGAAGAGGCAAGTTTGGATAGCGCGTCGGCTTGGGCGTTTTGTTCCCTGGGGACTCTGACAACCGTAGCGTCGTCGAAGAACGCCAAGAGTCGTCGGACTGCCACCAAATACCTCATCATTCGGTCGTCGCGGGCTTCGTACTCTCCGTTGATTTGATGGATCACGAGCTGAGAGTCGCTAAACGCCCGGATTCGCTTGGCACCGGCTCGGTGGGCGAGGGTCAATCCGGCGATCATGGCCTCGTATTCTGCCTCGTTGTTGGAGGCTGGAAAGTTGAGGCGCAGGGAGTATTGAAGTAGGAATTGGTCGGGGCCGCGAAGGATGACGCCCGCCCCACTCCCCGTTTTGCAGGATGAGCCGTCAACAAAGACCTCCCAGGTCGGATCCGATTCTTCTACGTCAGGTTGCTCGGAGACAGTGCATTCAGTTATGAACTCGGCGAGGGCCTGCCCTTTAATGGCCGCCCTGGGATGACAGCTAATGTCGAACTGGCTCAGCTCGATCGACCATTTGACTAATCGGCCGGAGTTTTCAGGCTTGTGGAGGACGGTCTTCAGTGGTTGGTCGGTCAGAACTTGGACGGAGTGGGCCTGGAAGTAAGGTCGGAGTTTTCGGGCTGCCATAACCAGGGCATAGGCCACCTTCTCTATCTTCGCGTATCTCGTCTCGGCCGGGTGCAGCACTTTGCTTACATAGTACAGTGGTTTCTGAACTCCTTCCTCCTCTCGGACAAGGACGGCGCTGAGGGCGTAGTCCGAGGCGGACAGGTAGAGCCAAAGCGGCTCGCCCGGTTCGGGCTTGCTGAGGAGAGGCGGGTTGGCTAGGTACTGTTTCAGCTGTTCGAAGGCTTCTTGTTGATGGGTACCCCACTCGAAGCCGCCTTTCCCGCGCAAGGCTTTGAAGAAGGGGAGAGATTTCTCCCCTGACTTGGAGAGAAAACGGCCGATCGCCGCCAACCGACCAGTGAGCCTCTGAACCTCTTTGACATTCCGGGGCGGGGACATGTTAATGATGGCCTGTATTTTTTCGGGGTTTGCCTCAATGCCGCGCTGGCTGACGATGAATCCTAAGAACTTCCCCGTGGAGACGCCGAAGGCGCATTTAGCCGGGTTGAGTCTCATGTTGTGGCGTCAGAGGACACCGAAGGCTTCCTCGAGGTCGGCGACGTGGTCCGGCCCAGCCCGGCTCTTGACAAGCATGTCGTCGACGTAAACTTCTACGTTGCGGCCGATCAGGTCCTTGAAGACTCTGTTGACGAGTCGCTGGTATGTGGCTCCGGCGTTTTTCAGCCCGAAAGGCATGACACGGTAACAATAAAGGCCTTGGTCGGTGACGAACGAGGTCTTGGAGATGTCTGGTGGAAACATCCGGATCTGATTGTACCCTGAGAACGCGTCCATGAAGGACAGCAGCTCGTGCCCTGAGGTCGCGTCTATTAAAGCGTCGATGCGCGGGAGTGGGAAAGGATCTTTCGGACACGCTTTGTTAAGGTCCGTGAAATCAATGCAGATTCGCCAACCCCCTGTCGCTTTCTTCACCATGACGACATTGGCCAACCACTCGGGGTAGCTGACTTCTTGGATGAATCGAGCGGACAAGAGCTTGTCCACTTCTGTTTTTACAATTTGCTGCCTCTCCGGGGCGACTTTGCGCCTCTTTTGCACGATCGGTTTAGAGTCAGGGAGGACGCTCAGTCGGTGCATGATCAAGTCTTCAGAGATTCCGGGCATATCGGAGGGCTTCCAAGCGAAGAGATCAACGTTGCGGCGGACGCAAGCGATGATGCCCGTCTTCAGGCCTTCGGCGAGTGAGCAGCTCACCCGGAACCATTTCGACTTATCCTCGGTGTCGAATAGGACCTCCTCCAGTTCGTCCACGGGCTCGGGGGCGGGGCCGTCTTTCTTGGGTTCGAGTTCAACGGCGCTGAGGGGGAGCACGCCCCCTCCCCTGGTGGTAACGCAACATGACCGTGCTGCTTCGACGCTGTCTCGGACGATGCTGACCCCTTGGGGGGGGGAATTTGAGCTTCAGATGGTGGGCCGAAGGTATCGCCTGGAGGGAGTTTAGCCCGGGTCGGCCGAGGATGGCGTTGTAGGCCGCCTTGACGTGGATGACCATGAAATCCAAGGACTCGGTCCTCTTGTCAGGGGCCGGTCCAGCGGTGACGTCGAGGGTAATAATTCCCTCCACTACGATCGGGACGCCCGAAAGTTTGAGCAATGTGCATCCTGCGGGTTTGAGTTCCCCTCTGGATAATCTGAGACTTTCGAAGGTTCTGAGGAAGAGAATATTTACCGGGTTGCCGTTGTCAACAAGGATTCGGCGAACCTCACAATTGGCCATGCGGAGGCTAACGACGAGGGCCTCGCAGTGGGGGAGGTGAACTCCTTCGGGGCCCTCTCCTGAGAAGGAGACTGGCCGCGGTTGTAGCTCAGGAGAGGGGCTGTACTGAATAGCGTTCGTCTCCTGGGTGAAGGTTCTTTGGGAAGTATCGGTTTCTCCCCCCACCGGTCCCCCGTGGATGTAGCGTAGGGTGAATGGCGTATCCATGGATACCTCGGATTCGGGATCCTGACCCTGGGTGCGGTTTGGGTTAGGCTTCGGGGTTGGTGATCCCCGGTTCCTATCACCTTGCCGACCCCGTGGGCCGTCATCCCTGTGGGTCTGCCTTGGATGGTTCGGGGCCGAGTTGGAAGCGGCCCTTCCCCAGCTGTGGGTAGTCTTGCGGTTGAGGATTACTCCCCGTAGGTCGGGCTGGGCAGTCCAGCCGACGCTCCTTTGGGACTCCCGAGGGGGAGCCTTGTGTTTCGACGTGCGTGGCCTGGCTTTATCCGTGGGTGGGGGCGAGTCCCGTTGGTTGACGGAGGAAGCAGCCCCCTTGCCTTTGGAGGCCATGAGGATTCGGCTGTCGATGGCCTTTGAGGGTCTGGGTCGGATCGGCTTCTGGAGCAGCTGTTTCCCACAGACGGCGCCAACCTGATGCTGTTTATTTCTGAGAAACGTGTGGAAGCACCAGGTGTGAGTTCGGACTCAATTTGTATTGAAGAATATTGCCGCTCGTCTGCCGACCTTCAGTTGACCTTCTGGGACCTACGGTGAGCTCGGAGAGATGTTGAAGGTTGGGCTCGGATCGGAAGGGTCAGATCCGAGGTCTTGTGTACCTGCAGACGGTCCTAAAACACCGGGGTTTGTCCCGGCGGCGGACCCTCCGACGCTCTAGTCAGTCTCTGTGAGAGAGTAGCAATAACTAGGTATATTTAAGTGGCAAAAGATCGATTACCTCAAAAGGTGGGTGAGGGTCTAGTATTTATAGAGAATCCCAACTGGGTTTGGTTCCACTTGGGGGCCGGGTTTGGATCCGAAAGCCCATGGGCCTGACGTGGCAGAAGGCCCAGGGGGTTTAGGGCGGACGTGGCGATACCAGGAGTGGTATAGGGCTGACGTGGCGAAACCCTTGGCGGTATTTGGAGCTGACATGGCTAATCGTAGGTCTCTTGTGCTTCTGGGAGAATCGGAGGGCCTAGGCTGCGTCAGGTCCTCCTTCTGCCCCGCCAGAGAGGGGAGACGGCCTGGGGGACTGCCCCGGATCGGACTCCGAGGGCTACTGAGGCTCGTCGGTACGAGGAGGCCGGCACCGTGAGGGCAAACAAGAGGTTCGGCGCCGACCCTGAAGTGGTCCGGAGCCGAACTAGGTTGTCATCTTTACCTTTCTGAGTGGGAATTGTATTGGGCCCTGGTTGGGCCTCAGGCCATTTTTACCCTGTCACAGTCATCAAATTAAATGAATATATATTTGAAAAAAATAGCTTATTGATGCTGTTTATTTCTGAGAAACGTGTGGAAGCACCAGGTGTGATTCGGACTCAATTTGTATTGAAGGAGATTGCCGCTCGTCTGCCGACCTTCAGTTGACCTTCTGGGACCTACGATGAGCTCGGAAAGAAGTTGAAGGTTGGGCTCGGATCGGAAGGGTCGGATCCGAGGTCTTGTGTACCTACAGACGGTCCTGAAACACCGGGGTTTGTCCCGGCGGCGGACCTTCCGACGCTCTAATCAGTCTCTGTGAGAGAGTAGCAATAACTAGGTATATTTAAGTGGCAAAAGATTGATTACCTCAAAAGGTGGGTGAGGGTCTAGTATTTATAGAGAATCCCAACTGGGTTTGGTTCCACTTGGGGGCCGGGTTTGGATCCGAAAGCCCATGGGCCTGACGTGGCAGAAGGCCCAGGGGGTTTAGGGCGGACGTGGCGATACCAGGAGTGGTATAGGGCTGACGTGGCAAAACCCTTGGCGGTATTTGGAGCTGACATGGCTAATCGTAGGTCTCTTGTGCTTCTGGGAGAATCGGAGGGCCTAGGCTGCGTCAGGTCCTCCTTCTGCCCCGCCAGAGAGGGGAGACGGCCTGGGGGACTGCCCCGGATCGGACTCCGAGGGCTACTGAGGCTCGTCGGTACGAGGAGGCCGGCACCGTGAGGGCAAACAAGAGGTTCGGCGCCGACCCTGAAGTGGTCCGGAGCCGAACTAGGTTGTCATCTTTACCTTTCTGAGTGGGAATTGTATTGGGCCCTGGTTGGGCCTCAGGCCATTTTTACCCTGTCACACAAGCCCCCCACTCCTGCGGGGGGTGCGGGAGCTAGCCGTGGAGGAGTGTTTATGATTGTAAAAAGTGGGAGGGCGGATCACAGGGCCTTCCTGGTGGTGCTGCCCTGAGGCTTGGATAGGACCTTGAGCTAGTCGAGGGTCTACGTGTAGGTGAAGGCGATGGCGAACCGTTGTCTCTTCCGGAGAAGAGTACCCTGGTGTTCGACTGAACCTCGAGAGGTCGAGGGATTACGTGTCGACAAGGGTGATGGCGAGCCGTTGCTTCTTCCTGAGAAGAGTACCCGGGTGCCAGACCGAACCTCGAGATGAGGGGGAATTATGGGCTGGTACGGGTGATGGCCAGCCGATGGATCTTCCGAAGAAGAGTACCCGTGTGCCAGACCGGACCTCGAGCTGGCGAGGGATTATGGGTCGGTAAGGGTGAAGACGAGCCGTTGTTTCTTCCTGAGAAGAGTACCCCGGTGCCAGGCCAAACCTCGAGACGAGGGGGAATTACGGGCTGGTAAGGGTGATGGCCCGCCGGTGGATCTTCCGAAGAAGAGTACCCCGGTGCCAGACCGGACCTCGAGCTGGCGAGGGATTATGGGTCGGTAAGGGTGAAGGCGAGCCGTTGTTTCTTCCTGAGAAGAGTACCCGGGTGCCAGACCTAACCTCGAGACGAGGGGGAATTACGGGCTGGTAAGGGTGATGGCCAGCCGGTGGATCTTCCGAAGAAGAGTACCCGGGTGCCGGACCGGACCTCGAGCTGGCGAGGGATTATGGGCCGGTGAGGGTGAAGGCGAGCCGTTGTTTCTTCCTGGGAAGAGTACCCCGGTGCCAAGCCGAACCTCGAGACGAGGGGGAATTACGGGCTGGTAAGGGTGATGGCCAGCCGGTGGATCTTCTGAAGAAGAAGAGTATTTTAGTGCCGGCGAAGGCGAGCCATTATTTTGCCCGAACCGACCCCCGTATCGGGCGGCCAGTCTGGCACTGGGTGACGTCAGCAGCACATGTTTCGAGGACGTGGCGTAATTCCCTAGGCGGCAGTTGCACGTCAATCGGTGAATAGTGACTGCGAAAATCGAGGAGTTGTTCTTATCCCCTATAAATGTTCCCCCCTCTCCTCCCATCGCCTATTTCTCTCCTTGTTGTTGGAAATCTAGCTACCTAATTAAATGGACTAACTAGACACAAATTATAAAACCTCGCAAGTGCACGAATCGAATCGTAGTAATAGCAAGGGTCGATCCCACAGAGATTGTAGACTTCAACTAACTAATCAATAGAAAATAATAAAAATCATAATGAGTTGTTTTAAAAGGCTAAAAGGAATAAAAAGATTAAAACTAAGAAGGAATTGTTGAATCACAAATATCTCTTGAATAGTTGGGTTGTTGATCTCCACCAATAGTTAGTAATGCTAATTTGTCTTCTGAATTTACTTCCAATTACTCATGTTGTTCACTTCAAGGGCATGGTATCTACTCCTTAAAGTATTGTTTCCCTAAGCCAAGAATTAGGCATGGTATCTACTCTAATTCGTTTCTTCCCCTAAGTATTTTAGCATGGTATCTACTAAGTCATACTTAGAGAAAACATAAGAACAGTGGAAACGAACAAACACTTAAAGTTCTAGAAATTGGTATCAGATCTAGATCCTCTAAGTTGATTGAACCAAGAACCCCTAAAGATTCCTTTGTTACAAATTATGGGCACGAGATTCGGTCGTCTCAATATGCTTCATATAACAGATTTAGATAAATGATAACATAAACTTGATATTCTCACGTGCTGTATGTCAGTCGACTGGCTCTCACCTCAGTCGACTGCTCTCAGACTTCAAGATCCAAGTTTGATGATCATTAATCTATGTCAATTCAACCAGATTCAATCAATAAGTAATTAGAAGATCTCAGAAGAACATAGCACTACATAACTACGGTTTCGATCTACCCAACTATGAAATTAGTTCCACATAATAATACTTTTATTGCTTAACAAGTTCAAATACATGATCAACATAAAAGAATAAAGAGAGAAGAAGAAATAAACTAATGGATTCCGGCAATATGGTCGACTGTCTGTCACACAGTCGACTGCCTTCTGGTTGCTGGGTCTTCTCTTTCCTTCTTCGATGATGGAGTGATGTTCTCGATGCTTGTTCAGGAACTTGGTGATTGAGTCGCTTCCCAGAGATATATCTGATCGTTGATGGAGTCGTGGAGTGGAGAGAGCGGAGAGAGGCCGTTCTGGAGATGGTATTCTGATATTTATAGAGTACGGCTGAGAATTAGGGTTTCCCCTTTTTCAGGAAGATCCTTCTTTATTTGATTTGATGATTAATATCTTTCTCTTTTCTCCTTTCCTTCCTTATTTGTTTACCACGTCCACTTGGAAAATACCCTGTCTTTAGATTTGATTCGCTGCATAAAATCTTGATTCAAATAGATTTGAAATCAGATTCAGGTGTATCTTCGAATATCTTATCTGTTTACTCCGCCGCAGACCAGTCGACTTGTCTTCGAACCAGTCGACTGAGTCGAGACTTATGTAGATTTCATCTTTGATCATATCAGTCGACTGTCTTTGAGAGTAAGTCGACTGTGTCGAGAGTTGTGGAAAATCAGCTTCTCTTGTTCAGTCGCCT
Organism: Hemerocallis citrina; assembly: GCA_017893485.1. Lineage (NCBI taxonomy): Eukaryota > Viridiplantae > Streptophyta > Magnoliopsida > Asparagales > Asphodelaceae > Hemerocallis > Hemerocallis citrina. The sequence continues at coordinate 432,905,777 of CM030359.1, read as the reverse complement.
GGTTGAGGAACCAGTCGACTGATCCTCTGCAGTTTGCTGTGTATTATCCTTGAAGTCCTAAATCTGCTTCGTTTTGCTGTTATAAGCTGTTTCCTATGGAAAAGAGAAAATAGGAGTTAAATACCATATAGAGAGCTTTTAAATGTCTAATTATATTAAGATTATTGCTCTAAAAAGTGAATAATAATGTGTTCATCACTCCTGCCTCTTATTTTTCAAAAAATCCTTCAACTCTTCAGCGCTCGTCCCTTCAGCTTCCTGCAGCAAGGTCGTTTTACCGAGGTGATCCCAGGTTAGTTGGTAACCCCGTTTAACTTAGGCACAGATGGATAGGGCTCAGTCCGGCTCGTCGGCGTCGACCTCTGGGGAGGGGCCAGTAGGCAAGGAGGAGGTCGTACACAATGTGAAGCCATTGCGATCTCGGAGGCATTTCGTGGTAGAAAGCAGCGGCTCTGAGGAGGGGGGCGGTAGCTCAGACGAAGTACGGACCCTAGGGTTGGCTTCCGGAGAGGAGGGTGGCTCCGAGGGAGATGGCTCCGCAGGGTCTCTGAATCCGCCCGTTCTGGGGCGTTTGTCTACACCTTCGCCGGAACGGACTAAGAGGAGGAGGGCTCCGAAGAAGAAGGGATCGAGGGTTGGCGGCCCGAGCGACTTGGTGATAGGGTCGTCTGCACAACCCCGGTCTTTCCGTCGCTACCCTGACGATCTCTCAGATAAGGAGTCCTCGGGGGTCCAGCCGCCGTCGTCAAGTCGGAAGAGGTTGAAGGTGGACGCATCCCCGACCGTTCTGGAGGCAAGCGACTTGGGGGCTCTGCAGTTGGCCTACCACATAGGGCCCAGTTATGAGCTTATGTTGCCGAGTTCTACTCTTCGGCCGACCGATCCCCTGCCGGATAGGTATTGTATCTTCCCTGTGGAAGCCTTTATCTCCGGCCTGAGGCTGCCCATCCACCCATTCGTTCGGGAGGTGTTAAATTGGTCGTCCCTGGCGCCGATGCAGTTTGGGCCGAACTCCTGGAAGCAGATCATCTGCTTCGTGCTGTTGTGCGAGGAGCAGAGGGTACCCCTGCGGCTGGGCGTGTTCCGAGCAATGTTGTTGATCGGCTCATCGGCAGAAGGAGTATACTACATCTCGCCTCGAGGTAAGGCGAAGGTTGTCCACGGTCATCCAGATTCCATTAAGTTCTGGAAGAAGAAGTATCTGGTGATCCGGAGTGAGGATCCTTGGGCTATCCCTACTCGGTGGAACCATTCTAAGCCGAGCTACGCAGCGCCGGGGCCGGGGGACTTGACGGCGGAGGAGTGGAGACTCGTTGAGCGTCTCCGTCTGTCGTATAGCATCAATTGGGGGAAGGTGACGGAGGCCCATCTGGCGAGCGTCGGACTGAGCCCTAGCCCGGCCGTGCCTCGTACGTGGTTGTTTCTTTCCTCACACTCTTCTTGTACTTTCTTGCTCATTTGTTCTTAATGGATCTTTTTACAGAAATGGATGAAGAGTCGATTAAGGCGTTGAGGCTCGCCATGAAGAAGAAGAAGGCCGAGAAGAAGGATGTCATGGCGAAGACGACCGAGTTGTCCCAGGTGGTCTCTGAGGCCCCCATTCAGCCGAGGATGAAAAGGACTCGGTCGGAGACGGGTGGGGACGCGGTGGTCCAGGGGGGTTCGGATCAGGGTGCGGCCGCCGACCCTGATAAGGGGAAGGGTCCCCTGGTGGATCCCGGACTAGAGGAGAGACTTCGGCGAAGGTGGGTGCCAGATTGGTCGATCCGCGAGGGTGATTGCCTGGTCCGGGGGTGCCAGGCCGTGGAGGTTGCAGATAAGCTGGCGACCCCTCGGGATCGTTCGGAGATGAAGTCCCAGACCCTGGACGAGGCGTACGTGCGTCTTGCGCAGGCCACTGTGCTGGTAAGTCAATCGCACCCCCTAGCTTTCGGGTGATGTTGTTTAAGGAAGATTTCTTAGTAGTGTCTGGTTATGGCAGGCGACCGTGCAGGGGGCCCATGTGAGGGGCCTCTACGAGGCGGCGTTGCAGCGAGAGCGAGACCGGGCTGACAAGGCCGAGCAGGAGGTGACGGAATTGAAGGGAGAGCTCGAAGGCTCTCGTAAGAAGGAGGCGGAGACGAAGGCGGCTTTTGACAAGGAGAAGGAGGAATGGGCGAAGGCGAGGGTGGCTCAGGAGAAGAGGTCGGAGAAGGAGAAGAAAGAGGTGACTGAGTCGTGTCAGATCCTGGTGATCAACGCCCAGGATAGCAGTTATGCGAAGGCCCTCAGCCATGTGAGGCACTTTTATCCGACTATCGACCTGTCCCACCTCGAGTATGATATGGAGATTGAGGGGACACCGAAGACCCCTGGCGGACAAGGGTCAGATGATAAATCAGTTGCCGACCCCCCAACGGATCCGGCTGATATAGAGGTGGGAAAACCAGCTGTATAATTTTTGTCCTTCTTTTTTCTTCTCTCGATTGTATTTGCCTTCCGCGGACTGGCCACCGCATTTTTTGTATGGGGAAACTGAATTTATAAAAAGAGGGTTTTTTGGCTGGCTAAGTGTTCCAACTTCGAAGAATTTCTGAACCTCTTTGCTTATATGTCTTGAGTGGGCTGGTTCTCTTGTAGGTCACGGCTCCCCTTCCTGAGGTGGACCCCCTTCGTTCCGATGTGGCGTGGCTTCGGAGCAAGGTCGAGGCCTTAGAGGCCACTTTGGTTCGGTATCGAAAGAGGGCTCGCGACACTGATGCGGCCTTCCATTATTACAGGAACAAGTCTGAAGCCCTAAGTGAGGAGGCGAGCCGGCTGAGGAGGGCGATGGTGGATCGGGAGCTAGGGGGCGTTGGTCTTGGATACACCATGTCCAGTTCCTCGGTGCAGAGGCCTTCCTCCGAGAAGCTACTTCGCGATGTGATAGTGGAGAAGGAGATGGAGATACACCGCTATAGGACTATGTTGGGTGTTTCGACATCTTCCTCGAGGGGTCGGCGAGCAGAGGGGGCTCCCTCGGCGTTGCAACTGATGGAACGCATTCGATCCGTGGATGCCCAGAGCTCCGTGGCCGGGGTGTCGACGGTGGCAGAACCGAAGGACCGTCATGACGAAGAGAGAGTCCCAAGTCGTTTGGTCGGAGTGATCCCGCCCTTCACCGGGTCCGAGGGGCCCTAAGTCGGCGATCCCCTTTAGTTTGAGATGAGTGGAGTGGTCCTGTAACGGTATTTGCTCGTTTTCTCCGCACAAAATAAAAGAGTATGAATAAAGCTTTCTTTTCCTTCTTTGCTCTGGCTCTCGGGGTGGTGAAGGGCGGTGTAGGCGAGGTCGGGCTCCGCCGATTCGTGAGGGATCGACGCGGGGCGACAGGGAGACCTCCGGTCCGGAGTTGGGTCGAACCTGCCGAGGCGTTTGGGGATGAGACCCGAGGGAGAACCCAGGTGCCGCCCCCATTGCCCGGTACCAGGTCGGAGTTGCCGAGGTATTTAACTTTTGACAAAAAGAGACTTCTTTTATACCAGACCGGGGGGGGGGGGGGTCGCTGAAGCGGCCCTTTACACACGAATGTTTACAAAAGTTTTAATTTACTTAAGCCATGCTAGAGCCTAAGCTTGCTCTCCCCGGAATTTCATGAGGTGCTCAGCGTTCCAGGGTCGGCTGATGGGTCGGTCGTTCATATCCGTCAGTCGGTATGTACCAGGGCGTACAGCCTCGACTACGCGGTATGGGCCTTCCCAGTTGGGAGCCAGTTTCCTCTTCTTGGTTGGATCAGAGACAGATAGCTTTCGCAAAACCAGGTCCCCTGCCTGGATGCTGGTGGGGCGGACTTTCTTGTTGTAAAATCTCTCGATCCGTTGCTGATAAATGCTCCTTCGGACCGCGGACTTTTCTCGTACTTCGGCGACGAGGTCCAGGTTAGCCCTCAGGGCGGACGCATTGTCGTCTTCATCGAAGGCTATGATCCGGGGAGAAGGCAATCCGACTTCGACGGGGATGACTGCCTCGGTCCCATAGGTCAGATTGAATGGCGTCTCCCCCGTGGGGATCCTCTGTGTGGTTCGGTGTGCCCATAGTACGCTGGGCAGCTCCTCAACCCATAGCCCTTTGGGGGAATTGTCAAGGCGCTTTTTGAGGCCGTCGAGGATTTGCCTGTTCGCATTCTCCGCTTGGCCGTTAGACTGAGGGTGGCAAATGGCGGAGAAACGCTGTTGGATGCCGATGTCCTGACAGAAAGATTGGAAGTTCTGCCCTTGGAACTGGGTTCCGTTGTCCGTGACGAGGATTCGGGGGATCCCGAATCGACAAATGATGTTCTTCCAAAAGAACTGTTGCACTTGGCGCTCGGTGATGCTGGATAGTGGTTCGGCTTCGATCCACTTGGTGAAGTAGTCGATGGCGACAATCAGGAATTTCTTTTGCCCTACCGCTGGGGGGAAGGGCCCCACAAGGTCCATACCCCACATGGCGAAGGGCGTAGGGCTCGCCAGGGATCGGAGGTTGGCTTGAGGAAGCCTTTTGATGGGGGAGAATCTTTGGCAGGGGCCGCACCTCTTGACTAAGTCTTGTGAGTCTTGGAGCATGGTGGGCCAATAGTACCCTTGATTCAGGGCCTTTCGGGCAAGTGTCCTACTCCCCATGTGGCATCCGCCGATCCCCTCGTGCAGGTCTTTGAGGGCGTAGCTGGCCTCGTCCCCGGCGAGGCAGCGGAGGTAGGGTTTGCTGTCGGCCAAGGTGTACGAGCGTTTGAAGAGGATGTTATCGATCATGACGAACCTTTCAGCTCGGATTCTGATTCGCCTGGCCTCGGCTTTGTCTTCAGGAAGCTCGGCCTGGTTTAAGAATTTTCGGATGGGAGTGGTCCAGTCGTCCGGGCTGGTCCCCTCTTGCACACACATCGCTTCCGGCTCTGGGCTACTGATGCTTGGCTCCAAGAGGACCTCGACGAGCACCGTACGATCGAGGCCTTCGAAGGAAGAAGAGGCAAGTTTGGATAGCGCGTCGGCTTGGGCGTTTTGTTCCCTGGGGACTCTGACAACCGTAGCGTCGTCGAAGAACGCCAAGAGTCGTCGGACTGCCACCAAATACCTCATCATTCGGTCGTCGCGGGCTTCGTACTCTCCGTTGATTTGATGGATCACGAGCTGAGAGTCGCTAAACGCCCGGATTCGCTTGGCACCGGCTCGGTGGGCGAGGGTCAATCCGGCGATCATGGCCTCGTATTCTGCCTCGTTGTTGGAGGCTGGAAAGTTGAGGCGCAGGGAGTATTGAAGTAGGAATTGGTCGGGGCCGCGAAGGATGACGCCCGCCCCACTCCCCGTTTCGCAGGATGAGCCGTCAACAAAGACCTCCCAGGTCGGATCCGATTCTTCTACGTCAGGTTGCTCGGAGACAGTGCATTCAGTTATGAACTCGGCGAGGGCCTGCCCTTTAATGGCCGCCCTGGGATGACAGCTAATGTCGAACTGGCTCAGCTCGATCGACCATTTGACTAATCGGCCGGAGTTTTCGGGCTTGTGGAGGACGGTCTTCAGTGGTTGGTCGGTCAGAACTTGGACGGAGTGGGCCTGGAAGTAAGGTCGGAGTTTTCGGGCTGGCATAACCAGGGCATAGGCCACCTTCTCTATCTTCGCGTATCTCGTCTCGGCCGGGTGCAGCACTTTGCTTACATAGTACAGTGGTTTCTGAACTCCTTCCTCCTCTCGGACGAGGACGGCGCTGAGGGCGTAGTCCGAGGCGGACAGGTAGAGCCAAAGCGGCTCGCCCGGTTCGGGCTTGCTGAGGAGAGGCGGGTTGGCTAGGTACTGTTTCAGCTGTTCGAAGGCTTCTTGTTGATGGGTACCCCACTCGAAGCCTCCTTTCCCGCGCAAGGCTTTGAAGAAGGGGAGAGATTTCTCCCCTGACTTGGAGAGAAAACGGCCGATCGCCGCCAACCGACCAGTGAGCCTCTGAACCTCTTTGACATTCCGGGGCGGGGACATGTTAATGATGGCCTGTATTTTTTCGGGGTTTGCCTCAATGCCGCGCTGGCTGACGATGAATCCTAAGAACTTCCCCGTGGAGACGCCGAAGGCGCATTTAGCCGGGTTGAGTCTCATGTTGTGGCGTCGGAGGACACCGAAGGCTTCCTCGAGGTCGGCGACGTGGTCCGGCCCAGCCCGGCTCTTGACAAGCATGTCGTCGACGTAAACTTCTACGTTGCGGCCGATCAGGTCCTTGAAGACTCTGTTGACGAGTCGCTGGTATGTGGCTCCGGCGTTTTTCAGCCCGAAAGGCATGACACGGTAACAATAAAGGCCTTGGTCGGTGACGAACGAGGTCTTGGAGATGTCTGGTGGAAACATCCGGATCTGATTGTACCCTGAGAACGCGTCCATGAAGGACAGCAGCTCGTGCCCTGAGGTCGCGTCTATTAAAGCGTCGATGCGCGGGAGGGGGAAAGGATCTTTCGGACACGCTTTGTTAAGGTCCGTGAAATCAATGCAGATTCGCCAACCCCCTGTCGCTTTCTTCACCATGACGACATTGGCCAACCACTCGGGGTAGCTGACTTCTTGGATGAATCGAGCGGACAAGAGCTTGTCCACTTCTGTTTTTACAATTTGCTGCCTCTCCGGGGCGACTTTGCGCCTCTTTTGCACGATCGGTTTAGAGTCAGGGAGGACGCTCAGTCGGTGCATGATCAAGTCTTCAGAGATTCCGGGCATATCGGAGGGCTTCCAAGCGAAGAGATCAACGTTGCGGCGGACGCAAGCGATGATGCCCGTCTTCAGGCCTTCGGCGAGTGAGCAGCTCACCCGGAACCATTTCGACTTATCCTCGGTGTCGAATAGGACCTCCTCCAGTTCGTCCACGGGCTCGGGGGCGGGGCCGTCTTTCTTGGGTTCGAGTTCAACGGCGCTGAGGGGGAGCACGCCCCCTCCCCTGGTGGTAACGCAACATGACCGTGCTGCTTCGACGCTGTCTCGGACGATGCTGACCCCTTGGGGGGGGGGAATTTGAGCTTCAGATGGTGGGCCGAAGGTATCGCCTGGAGGGAGTTTAGCCCGGGTCGGCCGAGGATGGCGTTGTAGGCCGCCTTGACGTGGATGACCATGAAATCCAAGGACTCGGTCCTCTTGTCAGGGGCCGGTCCAGCGGTGACGTCGAGGGTAATAATTCCCTCCACTACGATCGGGACGCCCGAAAGTTTGAGCAATGTGCATCCTGCGGGTTTGAGTTCCCCTCTGGATAATCTGAGACTTTCGAAGGTTCTGAGGAAGAGAATATTTACCGGGTTGCCGTTGTCAACAAGGATTCGGCGAACCTCACAATTGGCCATGCGGAGGCTAACGACGAGGGCCTCGCAGTGGGGGAGGTGAACTCCTTCGGGGCCCTCTCCTGAGAAGGAGACTGGCCGCGGTTGTAGCTCAGGAGAGGGGCTGTACTGAATAGCGTTCGTCTCCTGGGTGAAGGTTCTTTGGGAAGTATCGGTTTCTCCCCCCACCGGTCCCCCGTGGATGTAGCGTAGGGTGAATGGCGTATCCATGGATACCTCGGATTCGGGATCCTGACCCTGGGTGCGGTTTGGGTTAGGCTTCGGGGTTGGTGATCCCCGGTTCCTATCACCTTGCCGACCCCGTGGGCCGTCATCCCTGTGGGTCTGCCTTGGATGGTTCGGGGCCGAGTTGGAAGCGGCCCTTCCCCAGCTGTGGGTAGTCTTGCGGTTGAGGATTACTCCCCGTAGGTCGGGCTGGGCAGTCCAGCCGACGCTCCTTTGGGACTCCCGAGGGGGAGCCTTGTGTTTCGACGTGCGTGGCCTGGCTTTATCCGTGGGTGGGGGCGAGTCCCGTTGGTTGACGGAGGAAGCAGCCCCCTTGCCTTTGGAGGCCATGAGGATTCGGCTGTCGATGGCCTTTGAGGGTCTGGGTCGGATCGGCTTCTGGAGCAGCTGTTTCCCACAGACGGCGCCAACTTGATGCTGTTTATTTCTGAGAAACGTGTGGAAGCACCAGGTGTGAGTTCGGACTCAATTTGTATTGAAGGAGATTGCCGCTCGTCTGCCGACCTTCAGTTGACCTTCTGGGACCTACGATGAGCTCGGAAAGAAGTTGAAGGTTGGGCTCGGATCGGAAGGGTCGGATCCGAGGTCTTGTGTACCTGCAGACGGTCCTGAAACACCGGGGTTTGTCCCGGCGGCGGACCCTCCGACGCTCTAGTCAGTCTCTGTGAGAGAGTAGCAATAACTAGGTATATTTAAGTGGCAAAAGATTGATTACCTCAAAAGGTGGGTGAGGGTCTAGTATTTATAGAGAATCCCAACTGGGTTTGGTTCCACTTGGGGGCCGGGTTTGGATCCGAAAGCCCATGGGCCTGACGTGGCAGAAGGCCCAGGGGGTTTAGGGCGGACGTGGCAATACCAGGAGTGGTATAGGGCTGACGTGGCGAAACCCTTGGCGGTATTTGGAGCTGACATGGCTAATCGTAGGTCTCTTGTGCTTCTGGGAGAATCGGAGGGCCTAGGCTGCGTCAGGTCCTCCTTCTGCCCCGCCAGAGAGGGGAGACGGCCTGGGGGACTGCCCCGGATCGGACTCCGAGGGCTACTGAGGCTCGTCGGTACGAGGAGGCCGGCACCGTGAGGGCAAACAAGATGTTCGGCGCCGACCCTGAAGTGGTCCGGAGCCGAACTAGGTTGTCATCTTTACCTTTCTGAGTGGGAATTGTATTGGGCCCTGGTTGGGCCTCAGGCCATTTTTACCCTGTCACACTTATATTTGAATGTTTTGATTTGGGCTACACGTGCGGTGCATATTTATATTTGTTAGATATAGTTTGAACGTGTATTATACGCGTTTATTTAGTTACAAAGTTAGGGTTTGTTTGTTACAAACCCCAACTCTCTCATTAAAATAGTAGAGAAGATATTAAATACCTCACTAATATCATATTTTTAGTTATGCATCTACCTTGCTTCCTAAGCCTACTTAGGTATGTTGGAAAATAATATATGTGGACTCACATATGTGATCAGATGTATAATTGCTATTCTAAAGTCTAACATAAATTAAAGCGATCTAACCAAGATTAAGTGATTGGGTTAAAAACATATAATATAAAGTGTGATATATTACGTGTAGAAACCATAAAGTAAATTTTAAATTTTGTGAAGGGAAAAATTGAAAATCACTAATTATCCATTAGGGTTGTGGTCCGCTATATATATATATCTTCCTATTTTATCTGCCATCTCATTAATAGAAAAGAAAAGCGATATTGCCTCTCATAGAAGTACGTATCATATAGGAAGATCCAAACCCTCTGCGCAATCTCCATCAATGACTTCATATTAGTGCTTCCGCGTTTAATATTCTTCTTCTTTGATTTAGCAAAGATCTATGGAAACATGATTTAGGATTTTATATTAAAGAACTTTTAGTAACATGATTAAGATCTGAATCTATAGAAATATGATTTAGAATGACATTAATGTTTTATGCATGTTGCTTAATTATTATAAATTCTATCAATTGGTATCAGAGTTATCTTTGAATAATTAATTAAAGAATTGATGATTTTGTTTAAGAAATTTAGGGTTTCTTGTTTAAGAAATTTAGGGTGTCTTTTGATCTTTTTTCTTGGTATTTGATAATCATGTTTAAGAAATTCAATGGATGAATTTAATCGATAGAAGTAATTGGGTCAATTATGTACAGATCTGGAATTTAAAAAAGAAAAGAAAAGAAAAGAAAAAAAAAGAAAAAAAACCAAAACCGTAACCGTAAGTACTGAGTTGCTATGGTTTTAGATTTTCATAAAGATGATTTAAGATATATTTTTGATATGGATAATTAATTAGAGGTTTCCCCCCCCATAGAGTTTCCTATGGAGTGGATGTATGGGATTTGTTGTCCAGCATGGGGGGCCCACGAGAAAAACAAGGCAGCAGGTTGCTGCTGCTTCTCCAGTGCTGACGTGGAAGGGGTCATGTGGGGCCCCCGCCCAGGAAAGAGAAAAGGAGAGTCTTCCACTGTGGATTTTCCCCCCAAAATGACCCTCTTTTTGAAAGTTTTTTTTTCCAAACTGACCTATTTTTTAAAAAAATCCCAAACTGACATACTCACCATCTCAAAAAAGCGAGTTTGACAAAAATTTCATCTCTTTTTGAGACAGCGAGTGTGAGGCTTGGGTTTTTTGATTTCTCCCTGGCCAAGACTCGCTGTCTCAAAAAGCGATGATATTTTTCTCAAACTCGCTTTTTGAGACAGCGAGTATCGTTTGGGAGTTTTAATATACCATGCTCGAATTTTTTCCCTCTCCTTATCTTTATTCTTACTCTTTCTTATATCCATTCTTACTATCTCCTTAACTCCGAAACCCAAAACTCTAGCCTCCCAAAATCGACCACCTACCCACAAAATCTCCTATAAATATAAATATATACATTTAATCTTTCCCAACCCTCTCACCTTCCACTCTCAAAACCCTAAACTCATCTTCCAAAAGATCCATAATTTGGAATTTTGATAAACTTCAAGATGACAGCAACTTCAACTCTTCTACCCATATATCTACGGCTATATCCTTCCGAATATTGTTGTGAAGGTATGATTTATAGTACCTATTATTTTGTACATTTTTGTAGGTTTTGTTTGTGGCTAGATAATAACTCGTATTTTCGTATAAATATACATAGGTATGGATTACGATATTTCTATTTGGTTATACTTTGGTGGTGAAATAATTCGTGATCCAAAGATAGGTTGTTGTTATAGTGTCGTTGATTCTGAAATAGTTTGTGCACCTCATACCATTACATTTGCAGAAATAGTTGAGGAAATTTATGAAGTTACTAATTGGGATAGGGATTAATAGAATGTGAAAATTTTAGCTCGATACGCAGCAGGAAAAAGAGATGGTCAGTATTTTATGACAGTGCCCGTATCTACTGATGATGTTACGAAGTCAATGTTTGCTATGACACTTGATCCCAGTTGTACCTGGTCTGTATTGGAGTTATACATTTAGCAAATCCAAATTATGAATGCTCAGCCACATGATAATCATAGTTCAAGCTTCGTACTAGAAGTACCGACACAGTAGATGAGGTTTAATCCTGTTCAAACTTCACAAGCAATCCCACCGTCTCCACAAGAAGGCACGTTCACAAATACAATAAGCCCGGATTCTACAGATGTTGAGTTGCCACGTCAACCTAGTCCGGTTCATGACTATGTTCGAAATGACACTTTATTTGAATTATTTCAAAATGCTGCCATTAACAACGACCTATTAGACGATGATGAAGAAGAGGAAGAAACAGACGATGAAGTTGATGAGAGTGTAGAAAATGATGATGGGGATGAAGATGATGAATATGCAAATGTAAACACAAATGAGAGTAGGGCTAATGAAGTGAGAGCTACTGATAGCTATGCCAATGTTAACGCTCATTTTATCGAGGAGATGACACAAGGTGCTAGAGTACATCAAGTTCTACAAGAATCATCCGGTTCATCCAATGTAGATGAATTGTACATTGGACATGAGTTTATAAGTAAAGATTCGATTCAGCAGGCTGTGAAGCTGTAATCTATCAAGAAACATTGTGAATTCGTCACATTGAAATCTGCACCGACACTGTACACTATTAAATGTAAATTGGCACATAGAAAACGTACAATTAAGGAGATGGTGCCAATTCCCCCAGTAGTAAGTGAGGGTGGCTGCCCTTTTAGATTACGAGCAATTGTTCCAAAAGGTGGGACAAATTTCGTGGTGAAGAATATAGTTGGGCCTCATACTTGTACGAATCCCACATTGAATCAGGACAACTGTAAAGTTGATTCTAACCTTGTTTGTAATTTGATTGTGAGTTTGGTGAAATCCGAGAAGGGTTTAACACTGCGAGCCATTTTAAGATAATGAAACTACAATATAATTATCAGATTTCATATAAGAAGGCCTGGATTGCAAAACAGAAAGCAATTGAGAGGTTGTTCGATACCTTCGAAGAACATATACCAAGTTTTCTTTTCTTCTATCAGCAATACAAGCAGCAAATCCAGGAACCATTGTCCACTGGGATAAATATCAGTCTGCTCCTGGAGAGGAAACATTCAAGGGGGGTATTTTGGATATTTGGTGCTTCGATTGAAGGTTTCAAGTCCTGCAGACATGTTATTAGTGTTGACGGAACTCACTTGTACGGTAAGTACAACGGTTGTTTATTAATTTTTGTTTCCCCGGATGCGAATGAAAGCTTATTTACCTTTGCATTTGAATTGGTTGATGGAAAGAGTATAAATACTTGGCCATGGTTCATGAGTTGCATTTGGTATTTTGTCACCGATCGTACTGAGTTGTGTGTTATCTCTGATCGTCATCCTGATATTTTGTCTGCTGTGGAATTGCAAAATGGAGCTTGGAACGAACCTAATGCATATCATCATTATTGTATGTGTCATTTCGCTACAAACTTCTTCAGTAAATTTGGTAGCAAGGCAATGAGGAAAAAAACAAAAATTATAGCGTGTCAAAACCAACCCAAAAAGTTCAGTACCAAACTCGCTGAACTTGAAACCATCAATGTCGAGGCGGCTAATTGGTTGAAAGAGAAACCGGTTGAGAAATGGGCACTTTATACAGTTGAAGGTCGACGATATGGCATAATGACTACGAACCTATCAGAAGTCTTTAATTCAGTCTTGAAAGGTGTCCGTAGTTTACCGATAATTGCAATTGTGGAGAGGATCTTTTATCGTCTAAATTCTTATTTTACTACTCGTCGACAGGAAGCCAATAAGCTTTTATCTGAAGGAAAGATTTTTGCTCAATGAGTACAGGAATTGATCGATATTCTGTGTAAGAGAGCAAACCGACATGAGATTATAATGTTTCATCATCAACCTGGAGTTTTTTCCGTCAAAACGGGTCTACACATGGAAGGTGGAAAAAGGAAGGGTGGGAACTTGCACACTGTTAACTTGGATACTAAAACATGCACATGTATGAAATTTCAACTATATCATATTTCATGTTCTCATGTATTGGTAGCTTGTGCATATCGTGCAATCGATTACAAGCCTTTTGTTGATAATTTTTAGTTACTGCATTAGCAAAAACATGGGCTCCCCTTTTTCATCCAACTTTAGATCCAGCATATTGGCCTACTTTTGATGGAGCACGACTAGTAGCTGATGCAAGCCTGTGATATTCAAGAAAAGGCCGGCCAAGATCTATGAGAATTCACAATGAGATAGATGCGAGAGATAGGTCTAGCAGGGGTACGGGAATGAAATGTTCGAAATGTGGGTTGCATGGACACAATAAGTGGCAATGTAGTGATGGAGGATCTCAAAACATTTAAACCATGTCAAATTCCAATGTGTTTGTGTTTGTTTTGTGAACTTTGCAGTAGTTTGTAGTTGTATTATGCGATGTGGACTTTCTACTAATTTATATGCATTTTAATTTCGAAAAAGTGATAATTCCCATTTGTTTCAAAATCATTGGAAGTTTAGAGATTGTGAATGAATTTGTAAGTCGCATGATGTTGGAGTACATATGAATATATAGGGCAGACTGTATATGCAGCTTGAATTGGAATTTTTTTCTTCCCTAAACTCGCTTTCTCAGAGAGCGAGTCTGGTTTAAACCTCCTCGCTTTCTTAGAAAATGAGTTTAGAGTTGAGAGATTTCCAGAGCCTGACTGGTATGTAGAAATTTTTCAACTCAACGGTCGCTTTCTCAGAAAGCGATTGGATTTTGCCTACAGTCGCTTTCTGAACAAGCGAGTGTAGGCAAAACCACATCGCTTTCTGAGAAAGCGACTATGGTGTTGAGAAATTTCTAGAGACCAGCTGGTCGTTGGAAATCTCTCAACTCAACATTCTCTTTTTGAGAAAGCGAGGAGGTTTTGCCCACACTCGCTTTCTGAGTTAGCGACTGTTGAGTTGAGAAATTTTCAGAAACTAGCTAGTCTCTGGAAATCTCTCAGCTCAACAATCTCTTTCTAAGAAAGCGACGAGTTTTTCCTACACTCGCTTTTTCAGAAAGCGAGTTTAGGCAAAATTAAATTGCTTTCTGAGAAAGCGACTGTTTAGTTGAGAAATTTCCAGAACCCAGTTTAGGCTCTGGAAATCTCTCAACTCCAAACTCGCTTTCTCAAAAAGCGAGGAGGATTAAACCAAACTTTCTTTCTGAGAAAGCGAGTCTTGGGTCTGCTGAGAAACACCCTATACAGAATCTAAACTCGCTTTCTTAGAAAGCGAAGAGGTTGATACCAGACTCGCTTTCTGAAAAAGCAAGTTTAGGCAAAAAAAAATTCCATTCGAAACTAATACTGCAGTCTGCCCTGTATACAACAAGTCCACACCATTTCACTTCACATCAACTTCAACAACCCATCAAATATCTCAACTGTACTTCACCAATTCAACTGTTTCCAACATATAGTCTTCAACCATTTCTAATCCATCAAAACTCGAAACATTTTCTAATTGATCAAAAGTTTCAAATTAAACATCAACGCAAAAAAAATAAAAATAAATCAAAACCTACAAACAATCACACTCACACACCCCATACTGAATAACATTGCTTTATACATTCCAAAATTTAAAAAGTTTACAAATCCACTTCCTTCACCATCACCTACATAAATTTATACAAGCACATATATACCCTCCATAGATATATAAAAAACAACATAAATACACATATACACGACCACCTTCTTCACCTTTACTTAGAAAGACAAATAGTGATGAGTTCAACTATGAAATTTACATTCAAAAACTTTGAAACAGTGATGAGTAATGGCTACCTTTACGGATCGGGTGTAAAAAAAGGGGGGGGGGTCTCCTTTGCCTTTTAGCACGTGATGGAGTGGCATGTGTGACACCGGATAAGGGAATTTGATCATCTTCATGTTGTTGTGTTCCTTCAACATTTTCTTCGATCTCATCACCTTCAGCTTCTTCTTTGGAGTCGTTTCTCGGATGATATGGGGGTATATGGACAACTTTCTTCCGACAAACACCATGCTGACTGGTTCGGTGTGCAGGAGTAGTTAGTATAGCATCTAAAGTAGCTCCCTCGCCCACAACATCAGCTTGTGCACGACACGACGTAATCATCTTGCATGCGAAGTCCTTCATCAGTTCCATGACATTACTCCTCAACACAGCATCACATTCTTTCGCCTGAATCCAAGTGTCGGCCATCTACACAACATTAAAAGTTGCAATATTAAGTGAAGTGCATATGTGTATATAAACCAAAATTTTAGAAAACATTAAAATAAGATAACAAAACTTAATAACTTACGATTTTACGAAGAGTCGATGCCTTCAGTTGGAACATAGGCAATTTTATTGAATGGTCATCTGCTGGTTCGACGGCTGGTCGACGAATCGGGACTTCCACACAAGTAGGAGTCTGCACTGTGGGAGAGATATAACGTCTAGTCATCCTTCCATACCAAGCCATGCAAGTCGCATGCACCGATGCATCGAATGGAGGAATGTCACTAATGATTTCGTCGAACCGGTGCGCATTCCATCTCTCAACATATGAAACCAAGCATGCGACCCAATTGTGACTGGGTTGTCAACCCATTTCAGTAAGAGAATGCATCTCGGCATTGTACGGTTCAACAACATGAATACTTTGAAGCAGACAAAACTGATGTAGCACTCTATTAGCGAAATAGAATTCGACTGTGCCAAAGTTGATTAGAGGTGCCTTTGCAGCCATATCTCACGCCTATACAAGCAAATAGGCGGTAGTCAACCCAAACACGCCTCTGTGTAGGGCTGCCACATGACGCAATCATCTGCCAATCTATCAAATTCATCTCGAAAGTTCGTCAGGCATCTGTTAGGGTTGGTCTTCCATGTGAGATTGCCAGACCAGTACACACCTAGTGGAGGTAACATGTGTTGGTCCTCAGGGACATGCATCCAATTGGGTGATTGCCTACTGTAACGCCCCGCCCCAATACTCAGACAATTTTTTTATTTTTAGAAGACAAATTAGATACTATGTAGTACAACTGCCCACCACAGGCTGCCTCTCAAAAGGTGGTTAACCAATTAGGTGACTCTTGATCATTGGCTAATTATATTTATACTCAAACTATTTTTGTATACTATCCATGTGGGACTATATTTCTCAATCTCCTCTCAAATTCTCCAAATCCCGTGTACGCAGACCAGTCGACTGAACAATCGATCAGTCGACTGTTCGCTGCAAATCTGGGGTATTACATACACCCCCACCTTTAGAAATCAGCGTCCTCATTGAGTACGGGGCACACATCTAGTGTAGGATCCACCTTTCTAACACCCTGCCTATCCGGAGAATCATCTCCCTGCCTATCCGGAGAATTACCTTCCTGCCGTGTACCCCACGAAATGTGCAGATACACCCGATGTCGAAAGTCGGCTCTGATACCATTTGTAATGCCCCACCCCAATACTCAGACAATTTTAATATTTTTAGAATACAAATTAGATACTATGTAGTACAACTGCCCACCACAGGCTGCCTCTCAAAAGGTGGTTAACCAATTAGGTGACTCTTGATCATTGGCTAATTATATTTATACTCAAACTATTTTTGTATACTATCCATGTGCGACTATATTTCTCAATCTCCTCTCAAATTCCCCAAATCCTGTGTACGCAGACCAGTCGACTGAATAATCGATCAGTCGACTGTTCGCTGCAAATCTGGGGTATTACACCTACACACTACGGGCCGACCAATATGAATACGCTCCCAACTCCAAACTTGAAGCAAGATCATTGCTTCATTCATTTGCACCGAACCAAGACTGCAGTTGCACAAACTCCTGTACTGAGATGTCAACGCGGCACTACCCCAACTGTATATTCTGACTCTTCGTAGATCAGCAATCAATGATAGGTACATCAACGACACCGAATGACCAGTTGAATTCGGGAACATCACGCCGCCAAATAGTGTCAAGATGTACGCCCTACAATAGAACTCAACCTCGACCTCAGTGGAATCTTCATTCAACCTATTCTCGAAAGTCTCCTTCAACCACTTCAAACGAATGAACTTTCCATTTACTACCCCCATTTCGACTTCTACACCATGGTATTGTTCTACAAGATATACCGGCTCGAAGTCCATCGTACCGGTCACTGTCTGCCCATCGATTGGAAGACCTGTGAGTACGGAGACGTCTTGTAGTGTTACGGTCATCTCCCCGATCAGCAGGTGGAAGGTATGGGTTTCAGGCAGCCATCTCTCAAGAAGTGCGGTAAGAAGAGGCCGATTATATTTAATCGAGCTTATAAGTCCAATACCATATAAGTCGCAGTCCCATAGAATCTCGTGAATCCGTAGGTGCATAGGAAGTGGCCGACCCCCCCAATGTACACTCCTTAGATTCGCCTTCCCACACGGCCTTCGAACGGTGTTGCAATTGGAGAGTAAGCAGTGTAGGGTCGAGGGGACCTGGACCTCCAGGAGGAACAGAAGCTGATGAAGCAGGGGCTGGTGAAGAAGGGGCTGATGAAGAAGGGCCCGCTTTATTTGGTGAAGCGATAGGATTAGTTGAGACCTACACAAAAATAAAATTTAAATCAGTACGCTGATATTACATTTTATTGCATGATAATCAAACTAATCGAATACAAACAATTATTCACTTACATTAGTACGCTCGGTTCTACCACGTCCATGACCACGTCCACCGTGAGGAGGTGGGCCAAAAGAAGTACGTGGTCTGTCGCCTCGAGTATTTGGAGGTCTACTACTCGTTCCTTCCTCCACATTACCCATCGTGCGTGACATTTATAATAAACGAGAGTACACTACAACTTAAACAAATTGTTATTAACTATACAAAAATATATAACTACATAAAAACTATATACAAACTATATAGCAAAAGTTCTCAACATTTCTCAAATAATTCTACACTATACACCGACATATATTATCAAAATTCCTATTCAACATTTTTCAATTTTTTTTACACTATATACCTACATATATAACCAATCATCCAATATTTTCAAATTAACAATCATCCAATATTTTCGAATGGTAGAACTATTCTAATACTGTTCGATTGTTCGTCGAATATCAATCTATTCATCATCGTACTAATGTACAACTAAAAAGTATTGTGAATTCAACATTTTCCAAAAAATTACTATATATTATCAAATTTTCTATTCAACATATTTCAAAAAAAAATCAGCACTATGTTCCTACATATATTACTAAAATTCCTATTGCAAATTTCTCAACATTTCTATTCAAATTCGCTAACAATTTCTAAATATACAGTTAACAATTTCTCAACATATCTCAAAATTAACCCGAAATTCAAAATGCAAATGTATAGAAAATATACCGTTAAAGTTGGGTGATTGAAGAGGTAGATAGTGAATACAAGGTCAAAGAAACTCCTTCAACCGCACTCTTTCCCCCCAAATCCCCGATTGAACGATCTCTTGGATATTGGGGTTTAGGGTTTTCAGAGCGTGAATAGAGGGAGTTGAGAGTGTGAGGAGAGATCGTAGATGAGAGATGTGGAAAATCGAAACGGCTAAGACGAGGATTTTTGGGTTAATCGATGAGATGAGATCGACGAAATGGGTTAGGAATTCGGGGTTAGAAGAGGAAGAGGGAGATAGAGAGTTGAAAGAGAGAGTGAGGTCGAAATAGCGAGTTTGGGTATTAAAAACCCCCAAACGACACTCGCTGTCTCAAAAAACGAGTTTGGAAAAAATTTCATCGCTTTTTGAGACAACGAGTCTTGGCCAGGGAGAAATCAAAAAATCCAAACCTCACACTCGCTGTCTCAAAAAGAGATGAGTTTTTTTGGCATCGAGTAGGTCAGTTTGTGATTTTTTTTAAAAATAGGTCAGTTTGTAAAAAACTTTCAAAAAGAGGGTCATTTTGGGAAAAATTCCAAGCCCCAGGCGGTAGGGGTGGCAACGGGCCGGACTTATATAAGCCCGAGCCCGAAATTATTTTTTGGGTCCAAGCCCGGCCCGATTTTGCATCGGGCTCCAAAATAAAGGCCCAAGCCCGAGCCCGAATAACCAAAAAAGCCCAAGCCCGGCCCGATTTACCCAATTTCAAGCATTTCAGAACTATGATTATTGCCTTAATGCCTCATTTCACGCATTTCACGCAATTTCAAGCATTTCACGCCTCATTTCAAGCATTTCATGCCTCATTTCAGAACTATGCCGCATTTAAAGCCTTAAAGCCCATGCCGCATTTAATGCCTCATTTCAAGCAATTCATGCAATTTCACGCATTTCAGAACTATGATTAATGCCTTAATAACAATATTCCTCATCTGTCTCGTCTCTAATCCAAGAAAGTCCGTGCGCATTCAACATTCTTGTGCATTTATTAGACGGGAAAAGGTGAGAGAGATGAAGGGACAGAGAGTATTTATTAGATTTATATAAATCAGGTCGGATTCGGGTCGGACTCATACACATCCGAACCCGGCCCGAAAATGTAATCGGGCTTATTTGTTGAGCCCGGGTCCGAAAAAAATGAAAAAATCAGGCCCAAGTCCTACTAAAAACGGGTCAGACTTGATCGGGCTCGGATCGGGCTCGGGTCAATTGCCAGCCTTACCAGGCGGCATATTGCTTTTTACCCTCTGTATAATTTTATATATTCACTCTCAAATCCTGACCATTGAAACCACGTGGAACCCATCCAACCATCCATCCTTCACGAAATCTCCAGTCACCTACCCCCAACTGTCCGATCTCCATGAATCAATCCCAACCGTCCACCTTTTCACTATATAATGCAAACGAAGAAAGTGAACAAACGAGGTTATCTATCTCCACATAAAAAGCCAGTACCTTTTTCTTTCTTCGATTTCCCCCATAAACCGAACAAAGGAGACTCTAACTAGGTTTCCCCCTCTTTTCACCTCTCCAGTCTCCGGCGATCCTCCTCCTCATCCTCCTCGGCGGCCGCCATAGGAACCTCAGGTACCCTCACTCGTTACCTCTCTCTATTTAATCGGTTATTTTGTTCTTTTTTGGGAGAAATTGGTGGGTGTAGAGGGAATATATTGGGTTTTTGTTTGTTTGTGATTAGGTTGAAAAGGCAGGTTTTTGATGAAGAAAGTTGGGTTTTTTTTATATTGAAATTGAGTGAGGGTTTGGTGATGGTTGGGGGTGTGGAATTTAGGTGCCTAATAGGTGTTTGATGGAATGGATTAATAGGGGAGTTGATGGTTTTGTTGGTAGTAGAGGTTGGGATTGAGCTTGGGGGGGGGGGGGGGGGGGAGTTGCTTGTTGAGGTGTTTAGTGTTTTTGGAGCGAGTTGGAGTTTGATTGGTGTATGGTTGAGAGGATGATGAGATTGACATTGGCGGAAAATACCGAACCAAATGTGTTCTGATTATTGGAATGCATGTTGTGAAAGATGGTACTGTAGTGGTTTGCGAGAGAATGATTGTTTTAGAAGTCCGGGAGAGAATTATTAGTGTAAATGTATGTTTGTGAATTGTGTTGGACATTTGTTTCGATTGTTTTGTCGGCAGCTTGATCATTCTGGTAGGGAGAACTATGCATAATTAAAGTTTTTTAATTAAGAACAATAACATAAGCAAACTAGAGTGCTCTATTTAGATGTTTGGAAATCTTTAAAAATCATTGTTTGACATTGTGAATTGCGTTAAACATTCTTTTGATAGATTTGTCAGTAGTTTGACCTGTAGTTATAACAATGTATAAATATCGCTTCAGGAGTGAACACAATGAATGCTAATAGTTTCATGCAAAGAGGGAGGATACAACCACTATCCAAACTCAACAGTTAAGGGGAAAGTACTCCATGCTACATCCCGATGTTATCTCAATTAAAACGCACCTGACTACGTGTACTTATATTGATCTTAGGACACAAATCAAGTCACCAAATTCCACGGGATTGAATATGTATGGAGAAATAAATATGATAATCTCCAAATAGATAATCTCCCTCTGTTCAGCTGGAGGATTATTGGTTGGGTCCATGGCATATATATAAATATCTACTTGCGATTATGATTTAAATCGTTGTAATACCCCCCTGATGCATGACCATTAGCAGTTATATATGAGATTTTATTGCGACGGTTTTATTTTTGTAAGCCTCATTATAACAGGCACTGATTTTTGATGAGATTATATTAGTTCCGAGTAGTTAGCATTTATTAGTTTTATCCGTATTACTCGGGTCTCGGGTAATTTGACTAGATAAGATTAATTGCTTTGATTTTCTCTTTAGTTTTGATTTAACTTGCATTTTTTTTTTGATATTGCGATAGAGTTTTATATAGGCTGGATGTTATTAGATTGTTTAGTTTTTTGGTGATGATTAAAATGAATTGAGAGAATTGAGCGTTTCCATAGATTTTTTTTTTCTTCTACCTGACTTCTTCTTCCTGTGCTGATTCCCCTTTCTTCTCTTATTGCTCCTCTCCTTTTTTCTTCTTTCTTTTTTCCTTCTCTGTTTCGTGCCACCTTTCTAAACAATCTATTTTCTTTCCTTTTCCACCTAAATACCCCATTAGAACTAATCCCAAACACCCCATCAGTGTCATTCTAATTCCAAAACAAGAGAAGAAATAAAAAAAACAGAGACTAGCAACACTAGGCCTACTGCTTCCATCTCCAATAAAAGCTACCCTAGCCAGCATCGTCATTAGTAAGCAGTTTGACCCAGAGATATAGCATACTCTGCCACCGTCAGCGACACTACTCACCATCGCTGTCATCTTCAGCACCTATAACCATAAAGCCACTCATTTCATCCCCAACTTATCTGTTCAACTGTCATCAACCACTGAAGAAGCATCAAATAAGTTCTCTAATTGTGAGAATGAACCTGTCTCACCTGTCTGTCTGATTATTTTGTTATATTTGTTTCTACATCAGTAATGCGGGGAAGTCAACAAAAATCAGTGAAAAGAAAAACCAGGGGGAGAGTAGTGAGAAGGATATCAGAAAAAATGATCTTTTGTGTTCTACTTCATACAATTTCTGAAGATTTCTCTTGTTACCTCCTAATTGAGAGGGAATCCTTTAGAAACTTAGATCTTATGGATTTAGTGATAGATTTAAGTCTTAGAATGGAATATCTACCATATTCTACTAATAGGGATGGAAAAAATCAAAATTAAGGTTAAAAAGCAACATTAGGCGGTAATTTTGATTTGTGATGTCAAGGAGAGAATTTTTTGTGATGTAGTGCCTATGATTGGTGTCAACTTGTATTAGGAAAACCTTGTTTGCATGAGAGAGATGCAACATTTTCCCTATAAAAATCTGTTTCTTGCTTCAATCGGGGGTATGAAATATTTGATTTTTGGCGAGAGCATTTTTGATTGGATGAACTATATAAAAAATTTCATTCTACTTTTGAGGGCCTTCTCACTGCCAGCAGGTCTGCTTCACCTTTTCAACTACCACTGTCACCAGTTCTTCAGCCACTTCCAGATGAACCCAAGTCCGAGCCATGCCAAAGTTAGAGCCGAAGGCCAAGCAGTCCCCCCTGAGCCTAAGTCCGAAACTTGCAACTGACAACATTGTCTCCCCCATGATTGTTCACAAGGAGTTCCTTATTCCTTCAGATTTACCTATTCAGGATCAAGCGTCCCAGTTTACAATGAGCTTCCCCATTTCGACATCATCTCATATTTGCAAATTATTGTAATCTTATCGCAGTGCATCTCAAACTCGAGTGCGAGTATTATCCAAATGGAGAGACTTAATGCAGGACCATCCAGTAGCACTCAGAAGATATTTTTCTTACATTTTGATTCGTTGTAACTTGTAAGCCTTATCTATAAAAGGCACTTAGTTTTAATGTAGTTAGGTTAGATTACTTTTGAAATAAATAGTGTTTAGTTTTATTACTCGAGTTGTTGATTAGATAGGATTGGTAACTCTTATCTTCTCTTTTAGTTTTGAGTGGCTTTTATCTTTTTATCTTGTGATGGCATTTAAATAGGCTGGTTTTGTCACATATATGAATTGAAATCAATTGAAGAATTCAAGGTTTCTATCTCCCTAAATTTCTCTTCTACCTTCCCTTGCTTCTTCTTCTTCTTGTTGGTCTGCACCAACACCTTCTTTCTTTGAAGAGTACGGAAGAGCAGTTGAAATCTCTACAGATATGGTGGTGGTTGGATCTTAAACAATCCCAATTTGGTATAGATGGCCTTTATTTAAGTTGACTAGAAAAAAATTTCTTATTTGTCTGACCCCAAATATTGGGAATATAGGTGTTATTGTTGTTTAGAATGATATGAATACCGTCCTAGGATGATTTTTCTATAGATAATATATATTTATTATTTCTATTGATATCTTGCTCTGTTGACATTTTAGCTAAACTGTTAATTGATCACATTACAGGGCTTCCAAAAATTGTGGAGCAATCACCTTAACCGTGCTTAGGATATTTGGGAAGCCTATGCCGTGGTTGTGGAAAACTTATGCTTTGAATGACTATCTGAGACATTTATATCAGATATACCATGTCTTTCAATTTTGACCGAATGGATCCTTCAGGAAAGATTAAGATTTCCATGCCTGTTAACATTGGGACACATCTTTTGTCGTCAACAACGAGACAGACTTCACAGTTGGATCTTTTGCCCAGGTTCCACAGTCCGATACCCATCAGTATGCTGCCGCCTCAGTTGCCTTCATCATCTGGACACTCATCACAAGGCATGTTCCAACCCTCACTAACGGCTAATAACCCCGAACAGTTAGCCTTCTCAAGCCAACAATCAACACCGATGATGCTACTGTCTAACCTACCTTCCCCAGCAAATGTCTATATGGATTTTGAGAGGGCCTTTCCGCTGGTTAAAGAATCATCACTTAGTGCCCAAAACTCTCTGCCGATCCAAAATTCAAATAAAAGATCTTTACAAAGGGAAGCACCAACGAAGTTCCACCATACGATGCTTACTAATCAAGGACCTCATCTGCTACCTTTGACGAATAAGCGCCCATCTCAACCACAGCCACAACCAAAGGCCCAACAAGAGTCATTTGATTCGGTGAGATTGAAGCTGAGGGAATCATTGGTAGCTTCGTTAACTGTGGGAGCTGACCAGCCGAACAAACATGAAGTTGTGGATAAGAGTTCTCCTAAAGGGCCTGTGAGTTCAGTAGTGGGGAAGGACGAAGCTGGTAAAGAATCAGTTGAATTGGTTTCTCAGAACTCAGATGTTCCCAGTGATGCAGGTACTGTTGGAAAGACAAGTGACCAAGTAGAAGTGTTGAAGACTGATGTAGCTCAATCAGAACCTTCTAGCTTAAAAAATGAAGAGTCTTTTAGCAGTACTTCTATTATTAATGATGAGCTTTTGCAAGGCCATGGACTCTGTTGGGTATCTGATGTTAACTGCGAGAGCTCTGACACAGTGATGAACCAAGCCACCAAAAAACCAAAATTGCTGCATGAAGAAGTAACTGAAAAGCTTGAAAAACCTGAAATATTAGAGGAAATGACTGATGATTCAATGGCGAAAGCACAGCAAAATGCAGAAAGTTCAGCAGTTGAAATGACTGATGATTCAAAGGCGAAAGCACAGCAAAAAGCAGAAAGTTTAGCAGTTAAAATTGAAGCAGAACTGTTTAAATTATTCGGAGGGGTTAACAAAAAATACAAGGAAAGGGCTAGGTCTCTTATGTTCAATCTCAAAGACCGTAGTAATCCAGAATTGAGGGAAAGAGTTTTGTCTGGTGACATTGCTCCTGAGCGTCTCTGTTCAATGACAACCGAGGAACTCGCTTCAAAAGAACTTTCAGAATGGCGACTGGCTAAAGCTGAAGAGCTTGCACAAATGGTGGTTTTGCAAGATACAGGCGTTGATATGAGACGCTTGGTTAAAAAAACTCATAAAGGAGAGTTTCAAGTAGAAGTTGAACAGGATGATGGTGTTTCAGTGGAGGTTGCAGTTGGGGAGCGTATAAGTGCTCGTCTCCCTGTAAAAACTAATGGGGCCCAAAGTAAAACAAAACCTGATAAGAATGAAACTAAGGCATCTGAAGAGTTGGTGTTGCATGGTAACACTGATACAGGAGACCAGAATGAGAGCAATTTGGACTCTCTTTTAAATGAAAAAACTGATCTTATGCAAGACTTGATGGTTGAAGACTTGAAAGATACTGAATTTCTTCCTCCTATTGTTTCTCTGGATGAGTTTATGCAGGCTCTTGATTCTGAGCCTCCCTTCGACAATTTATCAATGAGTCCTGAGTCAGATAGCTTGGAAGCAAAGTCTTCTGATCCTGCACCGGGTGACCTGCCATCTGAAGTAGATCCTTCACCATCTAAAGTAGATCCTTCAGTAGAGATCTCCGAGTCAAAATTTTCACCGCCGCAGACTGACTCCAAAGATAATGAAGATGTTGTCAAAGATGATGCACGTAAAGAAGACATTGTGACTGCTGAGCCTGATAGTGATTTGAAACCTTGTTCTGCTCATGTTGAACCAGATTCATCACTTCCAAATATCAGATCAAGGAGTGAGAATATTTGGGAAGGATTGCTTCAACTTAATATTTCTTCATTAGCTACAGTAATGGGCTACTTTAGAAGGTGAGTGTTTTTTGATGCTGTCAATAGTGTTTCCTCGAAGGTTGCTATATTGTGATTTATTTTTCAAGTATGATTGTTGGCGGGGAGAAGTGCTACAGGAAGTATTATGTAATAATTTCAAATCTAAGGAAATATATTGTAGACAATTATAGTATCAACCATGCCTTACGGGTGGAGATATTACACCATTAAGAAACATTAAAATGTACCTAGCTGAAATGACTTGATATAGATGAGTGACGATTTAAATGAGATAAGAAATGAGCCCATCAATGAGAAACTTTTTCACTTTTATTTACATGGTATGGTATATTCACAATAACTAAGAAATCGTAGTGCAGACAGGAGGAGTTAATGTAGGTTGAGAGCTTATTCTGTTTGTTGCATCCTCTTTACCCTAGTGGTTAAATAGTTAGGATGATTGCCGAATGGTTTTTCAAGTAAGATTGAATATATACATATGGTTGGATGTTATAATGTCATAGAGGAAAGAAGTTTACTATATTTAGTTTATTTGAGATTGCACATTTGCACTGGTATGTAATTTATAATTAGATCTCCATCTGTTTTACTTCTGAGGTTGTGTGATTTTTCTTTTGCTTTATATTCCTGCCTCTCACTGACACAGCGGATTCTTACAGTGGAGAAAAAACATCGACGCAAGAATGGCCTAATTATCTTGAGATCAAGGGAAGAGTTCGTCTAGATGCTTTTGAAAAGTTCCTGCAGGAGCTTCGTGTCTCTCGAAGTCGTGCAATAATGGTAATGCCAACTCATTTTGTTGTTATTTAAGTTTAAATCAGGGGTCAGATTCAGGTCCATCCTGCACAATCCACTATAATTTTGCAGGATCCACTTGGTTATCCAAGCCCACTAAGTTATTGTATACGGATTAGAATTTCAGATTATCCAGTTTTAATATTTTTTTATTACATATATGTATAATTATTTTATGTAACTAAGAGAAATATACTATGTTTCATACATAATCACTAAAAGTTGTTCGATGGTATCCAAGAACTTGAAAATGAATTTGTAGAGATAAATAACTTCAATTGCTGGGTTATATGTGAAAGGTTTCATAATCGTTGAAATTGAACATGCATGTAATGATCATTTGTTTCAATTGTCAGAATATGAAAATTTATGTTATATATATTGCATCAACTATTTATTATGTACATTTGGATATTGGTTATCGAATCATGGGAGAACTCTTTTTATCGGGTATGGAGATACCTGGATAATTTTATTGAAGACGTTATCAGTTACATATATACCAGTCATTAGCATGAGTTATGTGTTATGCATGTGAGAGGTTACAACTTCCCCAACTTCTTCTTCTTCTTTTTTTATGATATTTTCAAATTTAAGTTGATGGTTTATATAAATTGGATTTTTAAATATGTGGCTGCTAGGAAAATAAATACAGAAATATATATGCCTCATACTATGGGGTTTATTTGGTTTGGGTCCATATCTAGATCCAAATGGAAAATGGATCTATTTCTAGTACTCAAACACTATATAAGTTAATGGATCTGTTATGAGAGATCTATATCCGAAGAGTTGGGTCGGATTTGGGTCGATTAATTAGACAAAATTGCCAGCTCAATTTAGTCCCACATAATGATTATGTTTGTGATTTGCATTATGTTAATTTTGATAGTTAGTGTAATAGAAAAAGTTAAGAGATGCATGACCTGCACAATAGCAAACCCAATCAAGATGCTCCAATAGACACTCTAATCTACCTCTGGATAAATTAATTCAAAGACTTATTAACATTTACTGATTAAGTTTGAACCATCAAAATAAAGTGAAATGGGACATTCATAATAGCAAAATATGTGCATGACAACCATCAATACATTAACATGAAATTTAATTATATGCCAAACAAAATGATTAATATAGTTTTCACTGTAAAATAATGCTCTTTGTTTCAGAAAGGCATTTTGATTCGGCTGTTCCATATGCCACTATGTTAAGCTGTTTAGCAATGGTTGTTTTTATCCGGTGCGTTCATTCTCTATTAAGAAACAACTTGAATTCTTAGACAATGCTCTTGCTTCCTGAACATCGTCAGTTTCCATCAAAGATGGCTATTTTTGCCCGTAAATGACAATTGTGAGATATGGCTATTTTTGCCCTCTAGTATAAAGGAGTTTTCTGCATAGTCCTAAGTTTGTCTTATAATTTTTTGATGATTTTATTTTCTTTTCAAGTTTCCTCATGGAGTTAACACTACTACCATGCTGATTGATAATTTCTGATTTTGAGTTTCTAAAGGTGGAGTGGAGAAATTCAAACATCTATATACATCGATTATGGTGTATGTTGCCAACTTATATAAACAGCTAATGGGTTCGGTTAACAATTCTCCAGACTGTGACAACACGATCATCAGTTCTATCTTGGATATATCTTTGTTTAGTAAAAAAACTGTTTTGACAAATATTTTCAATAAACCACTTTTTAAAATTATTTGCAAGAAAATCACCCCCTGGTTGGTATGTTATATAATTCTCTTCATGGATTCTTGTAAATGTGTAGCAGTCCTATGATCCTATCTGTATCTGCCACTTGTTGCACACAATTTGCCGCTTCCATTGGCAGCATTCAGTAATTGAAACTTTATTTAATTTGAAAGTTTTTTTTTTTTTTTTTTTTTTTTTTTAAATTCATTTATTTATTTATTTTTATTTTTGGGGTGCAGATTGCCCAGTTCTCATGGAAGGAGAAGACTCCTGAAAGCGGTCGATTGAGCATATGTGAGGTTGTACATTCTCCCTTTTCTTCTTACTTGTTGTCCATTAGCAATTTCTTTCTCTAACTATTTCCCCCCCCCCTTTTCCAATTGCAGACAGTCAATTTATACATTGCCGACCAAAGAGTAGGATTTGCTGAGCCAGCCCCGGGGGTTGAAATCTACTTCTGCCCTCCCCATCCGAAAACCACTGAAATGCTTGAAAGACATCTCCCTAAAGATCACACCGAGTCTCTTCACTCTACCACAAACGGACTCATTGGTGTCGTTGTATGGCGAAGGCCTCATGTAAATACTATATCACCTAGACTCTCCTCTCACCATAAGCATGACATGGGCATGAAAAAACACTCAAGACGACATCACCACCAAAATGCTGTGAACCCCAACTCCACCACACCTAGTTTCAGCCAACAAAAGCCGAAACCCCCAGTCGATGATGATGACGACGACGACGATGATGATGTCCCGCCTGGTTTCGGTCCTGGCAAGCACGAAGATGACCTCCCTGAATTTGATTTCGTGCATGGAGCAGGCGCAAATAACCCTCGCTCTCATTCACTAGCGCATCCACCAGCTCGACCCGTGGATCAAATGCGAGAACTTATTTTGAAGTATGGGAAGGGCGAGGGTGCAAAGAACGGTGCTAGTGTAGTGCGTAAGTCTTGGAAAGATGATGATGACATTCCAGAGTGGCAACCCAACCAAACCATCCAGCCAGTACAATTACCTCCACCACCACCACAGCCGCAACAACCCCAACCCCAACCCCAACACCACAATTTTCAGCAGCAAGCAGTGCAGCAGCAGTACTTAGTAAACCCTAACCTAGCTGCAAATCTGGTCCAACCTCATCAGCAGATGCAGTATATTCAGGGCCCACCGCAGCAGCTAATACCAATGGTGGGCCCAGTGTCGATGCCTCTCCAGCAATCGTTCCATCCCCAGATGGCGGCGGTTCAGGGACAGTGGCAACAGGGGGTCCCTTATTATCCTTCGGATCAGGGATTACCGGCAGCTGGCATGCCCATGAATTTAACGATGAATGGTGCAATGCAGCCAAGTCAATTTGGTGGTATGCCCGGAGGTGACGGCCAGTTTTATGGGGTGCAGAATGGAATGGGGGGATGGAGACCTGATATGAATAGAAATAGAGGTGTTTAGAGCATTTCTCCGGTACGGAAAGGCAAATTTTTTCACCATTGTATCTAAAAGAAAGTTTTTGTATATAAATCTGTATTCCCCTTTCTTTCTTTAGTCTCAAGGTGATGAATGCAGGTTAATTTTTGGAGGTAGTGTCAGTTTTTCTCAAATTTATGTGTTTTGGTTGATAGAGGATTGTGTAATGGCGTCAAAAAGATTAGACATTTATGTTTTCTAATTAATAAAAATTCCAAACAAAAAATTGTTGAAGAATTTTGTCTCAGTAAATCAGTTTTATGTTATTTATTCTGACATTTATGTTATATATGCCCCACATGCTTGGAAGAGACATTTACGTTCTCATTTAATTATGCTGCTATCTTCATCTATATGCTTTTTGTATTGTTTGCTGTAATTAGAAAGATCACATGAGAGGATTTTTAGTTGTTTGGATTCAATGTTTTTTTGTGTTTTTTGTTTTGGCCTTGCAAGATTGCTCAATGTGGCATGATTATTGTTCATAAAATGTTTCCAACTTATTATGATAGATGTAGAGCAGAGCGTAAACACTTTCCATATAAGTTATGCAAATGTTGTGTATATATTGCCGTGGAATCAGGGCCGGCCCTACCCTAGAGGCAGGTAAGGCGGCCGCCTTAGGCCTCCGGAGATTTCGTGATTTTAGGGACTCCCAAATTTGAACTTTCCTTGTAAATATAGGTACGTAGTTTGCGCGGAAAAAAAAATGCTATTAGGGGCCCCATTTCGGAAGTTCACCTAGGGCACCCCGGAACTCAGGGCCGGCCCTGCGTGGAATCCAGTGAAAACATTGACAAAACTATGGTTTGAGATCATCTTTTATGTTTGAAAGTGGTCATAATGTTAATGTCATTCTTAGACATGAAAAGTAATTGTAAAACAACTAATGAAGGGTCAAGTTGGATTTTTTTTCTTGCAACTCTATTGAGTGGAGATTTTAGTATATATGGTGTTTGACAAGTAGTAATTGGAAACGGAAGTAGACAAAAGTTGGAAGGAAACTCTTGAAAACTCAAATATAAGATTACATAAGAATTTTATTTGAGATTCCAAGAGTTTCCTACTTTCTCCTTCAAATGCCATTGGTCAAAAACACACCCGTAGACTATGAGAAATTTTCATGCATGCCAAGTCAAAGTAGATGTGACTATTTGTGGGGTGGGGAGTGTGTATATGTCAATTTTTTTTAGTTTTGTACAAACCATAAATGATACAAGTATTATTTTTCACTATGTCATCAATGGACATGTCATCAAACATAGCAAGGATATGCAAAGTATGGTACATCTCATCGGATAAAACAATAAACCTTATAATAGGTATTACTGTATTACCCAAATTTTCATCTTATTTAAGAGGTTATTTGGATTTACATTTAAAAAAAATAAAAAATGTAAACTTTAACAAATTTACATCTAACCATTTGAACGAGAAGTCATTGGCTTGCGAATTTTTTCTCAAAACGGCCAACCTTTTGAAAGTATTTACCAAACTGACCCACTTTCAAAACTATTTACAAAAACAACCTACTCGCTATCTTGCAAGCTCAGTGAAATGATACTCGCTATCTGAGATAGCGAGTGTAGGCTTATTGATTTCTGCACGACTTGGCAATAAAACCAAGGGGAAATAAAAGGCGAAAACTCGCTGTCTCCAACAGCAACTGTGTTTATACCACATTCGCTGTTTGAGAGATCGAGTGTCATATGGCCAATTTTTTAATACCATACTCATTGACTCATTCTCCTCTTCACTTCTCTCTCTCTATATCCACTCTTCCAACCCCGAAACCCAAAAACCTAGCTCCCAAATTGGACCCCTCACCCATAAAATCCCTCCAAAATCTATTTTGAGACACCTCATCCCTCATAACCATCTATACTCCCACTCTAAAAATCCTAAACCAATAACCCAAGATCCTCAATTTTGTTAAATTCGAGAAAGTTTAAAGAGGTCTTCTCCACGCTCATAATTACTCAATCTTCCCGATCATTGATTTGAAGGTATGATTTGTATTACCTTTTTATCGTGTACACTTAGGTAGGTTTAATTTGTGATTAGATAATGACTCATTTTTGTATAAATATGTATATGTATGGATTACGATATTCATATTTGGTTTTATTTTGGTAGTGAAATTATTCGTGACACAAAGCTAGGTTGTTGTTATAGCGTCGTTAATCCTGAAATATTTTGGGTACATCGTACAATTACAATGACAGAACTAGTTGATAAAATTTATAAGGTTACTAATTGGGTGTAACACCCATTACTTATATATATATATATATATATATATATATATATATATATATATATATATATATATATATGAGAAATGCTCCATTGAAAACGCAAATGTCTGTGAAAACGTGGAAAACCACCAACAACGGCCTAGGTTATAATAATAGGTTACTAATTTGGTCAGAGATTGTTTTTATAGCCCACCTTTTTTGGCATATTTTGAGAAAATTTAAATTTCATTGTTTTGGCTATACTGTGTATTGTAATAGTCCGTTAGTTTTCAACTAACATTGAAAAATTATAAACTTTCACTATTTTGGCAATGTTTTGTTAGCTATATAGTGCACCATTTTCAGCATTTTCAGAAAAAATTAAAATTAAAATTTCACTATTTTATCCACAATTGTAACCGGTTTTGATAAATTCTGAATTTCACTGTTTTGGCTAGATTTAGTGAGCTATAGCTAACCATTTACGGAATAGTTCGAGATAATCTAAATTTTATTATTTTATCCAAATTTTGTGGCAACCCTTTTGGGCGATTTTGAGATATTTCTAAATTACATTGTTTTGGTCAAATTATTCACCATTATCGGTATATTTCGAGAAAATTCTGATCAATTGTGTATTTATAATCTATCATTTTT
Organism: Hemerocallis citrina; assembly: GCA_017893485.1. NCBI lineage: Eukaryota > Viridiplantae > Streptophyta > Magnoliopsida > Asparagales > Asphodelaceae > Hemerocallis > Hemerocallis citrina. The sequence goes on along the minus strand of CM030359.1, from coordinate 432,873,344 downwards.
TTTATGACTTTGAAAAATTCTAAATTTCATTGTTTTATTCAAATTTTGTGAGATATAGTTTACTGTTCTCGTCGATTTAGAATTATTCTGAATGTCACTGTTTTTTTACCATAAACGGTGACTATAGACCACTAAATATGGCCAGAAACAATGTTGTAGACTATAGTCCACTGTTTTCTACCAATTTTGATAAATCCCGATCTACAATGTTTTGGGCAAATTTGTGGGATATGATTCATCGTTTTCGGTATATTTTGTGAAATTTAAATTTCACTATTTTGGCTAGATTTTGTAAGCTATAATTCACTACTTTTGTCAATTTTAAGAGATAGTTTGTGGGCTAATATCCACTGTTTTGGTGGATTTTATGTCCACAAGTTCTGGCCAGTAAAATGCCATAACGAAATTTCATAACTTATATTTCTTGTTTCCTGTTTGTAAATAACATAGGTTATTTGCATATCGGTGCAATATTCAAGATCAAATTTAGAGCAATAACTCAATTTGAGTCATTTGACCCCACAAGTATGGATGGTGGTAACCAGTAACAGTTAATGCGCATCATTCAATTATTTAGCAAAAGTCACAGCAAATTCATGAACTTAGATCACAAGCAAACAGATCATACATGAGCTCTCCCTCGCATAACTTAGAGGCAGCGATGGATGTCTACCAACAAAAGTATTTGATGAGACACAGCACAGTTGGTGCTACGTATGCCACGCAGGGGTGCAGATCTCGGACCGAATTTATATGCAGCTTGTGTGCGCTCGCACGTCCTGCAGACACGAATGCTGAACCGACATAATCACACCGTTACACTGAAGGCATTCATAGCATTGTCTGCACATATGCATTCAATAGGTTTCCTGCCGTTTCACTGAAGGCATTCATAGCATTGTCTGCACATACGCATTCAATAGGTTGCATGCTGTTACACTGAAGGAATTCATAGTCTTGTCTACCGTTACAGGTCTTTAACCCCGGCCCTATAAATAGAGCCCCCCTCACTGTCTTCCCTGCAAAAAATCTCTTCTCTTCCCCTTTGTTCTGTTCTGTTCTGTTCTGTTTTGTAAGTCCATTTAGTAAAGGTGATAGAGTTCTAACGCTACCAGTTCGAGCGCGTTACGTGGTTTCTACGTGAACCCTCTTCGTCGTTGCATCCTAGGAGACATGCACCTTTTCACGCCCCGCTTCCCAAAAGGAATACTGAATACGAGTACGTGACAAAGTCCAGCGAATGATTTTCATCATTCATAAGCTGTAGGATCGACTCAGCATCATAATAAGAAATATAGCAAAATATACTCAACTATGCATGCATGAATAATTTATTAATCAACAAAAAATATTTAAAACAAATATAAATATCCCAAATAAATTCAAGATCTGGATCAAAAGTAAAAACTTTGGGACTACAAGCCTGTCACAAGTTTTAAGTAGCAACAAGAATTAAATAAACTCAAATACAAAATAACTAGAGCAAGTTTTCCAGACGAAGCCTAAAATGTTTTCTAAACAACTCCTGCAGGCATTTGATCTCCAGAACTGTAGAAGAAAAATAGAGAACAAAAGACAGACGCCCGTTAGTGCAAGTTACGGGCCGCAAGTAGTACAAGCAAGGGGTATGAAAACAAGTGCAAGAAAATATGAAACAAGATTTAGAATCAAGAGTATACAACGTAATTTGACAAGGATATGCAACAAGTAGTGAAGTTCAAGAGACTAGCTAGCAAATGAAACAAATCAAGTAGCAAGATCGGGTAACAAATACAAGTGGCAGGAATAGGTAACAAGTGAGCATGTAATATGTATCAAGTATCAAGTAACAAGTGTCAACTAACATGTCTCAAGTAGAAAATAACATGTAACATGTAACAAGTAGCAGGATCGGGTAACAAGAATGTGCAAGTGAACATGTTATACTTAAGTCTGTTGTTTAATTCTATCTAGGTAGCACTTCATGCATCCCATTTATTTACCACATGGTTACTACTTACAAACAAGTTACGTTTAGGCCTAGTGGTGGATTTTATAGGGCTGTGTACTCAGGCATCAAGTATCAAGCAAGCAAGCTCATGAATGCACTAGTAATATAACAAGTTCATGAATTGAGTATTAATGAATTTCACGAATACGATAATAATATAACAAGTTCGTGAATAAAGTAATAACGAGTTCATGAATACAATAATAGTATAACAAGTTCATGAAGCAAGTAATAAAAATTTCATAAATACAATAATAATATATCAAGTTTATGGAGCAAGTACGAGTGGGAAACACGGGCCCCTTCCGAGTACACTTACCTATATTGTCCACTACTACTGTCTTTCCCTTAAACCCCGACTTAATATTTATTATTATTATCTAGACAGGCATGAAAACGTGCGAAACAGGGCAATTAAATATGATCAAGAATAGGGAAAAAGTTTAAGTTAGGTAGAAAGTACATTCGAGGGTCAAATAAATTAAAATTATAAAGAATGACGAGAATTTCAATTCTGGACAGCATGACGTTGCTGCACCAAAACTGAGATTCCCACCACCACAGGAATGAAAATCTGGATCCGTCAGAAAATATAGAAACTAAAATCTCTGCCAAATTCAGCACATATAAACAAGATACATGAAAGTTGTAGCAACTGGTGTCAAAACAGCAAATTATACAGAATTCGTGTTCAGCCAGAATTTGTAAAATTGTGTTTATAAATATGAAACAAGTCTGAAAATTCATTAATTAATTCCAGGAAAATTAGAAAAAGTCTTCTAGTGTGTCTAGTCTCAGAATGCAAAATTATAAATATGTGTCTAGTCTCAGAATGCAAAATTTCAAGTCATTATCTTACATGTAGCATAGTTAATTTAATTTGAAAAATTGAGTGACGCAGCAAATTTAAGAATCTGAAATTTCAGTTACAGCAGCACTAAAACAGTGATAATTCACAAACTATAACTCGGAATTCAATTCCATTAAAATGATAGTAAACTAGACATCTGGGGCTATATTTCATGTTTAGAACTCAAATCCAAATTCTGATGTTATCAGGGTTGAAACAGCAGGCAAAAACAGGAACAACAACATAAGTGGTTTCTTTTATATAAAAAGTGACATGATTAGTAACTATTATGAGTCTAAATTAATGTGTGATACAAATCCAAATTCGAATAGATCGGATCGGCGCGGATCTTGATGGCAATCAAGATCAAGAAAGATCGACGGCTGAGATTGCTCTGATCTGATGATCAAGATGATCAGATAATCGAACAGCTGGATGTGATCCTGATGTTGATGATGATGATCTGGTGTAGATCAGACGGTCCAGATTCGATCCGATGCTGATGGTTTGATAATGATGATGAGATTGGACGGCCCAAAATCGAGAGATCAAGATCAGATGATGGTCCAAATTGCAAGGAGATCGGAAGCCTACGATCTGATGGTGATGATGATCCCAATCATGAAGAGATCGGGAGGCCAAGTTTTGATCTGATCAGGAGATGGCGATGATCGTGAGGAGATCGAACGACTGAGGTTCAAACTCAATCTCCCCTGATCAAATAGCGGTGAGGTGTGGAAGACTTCGACAATGGCTATGGTGGCGTTGAGGTGGCAGCGTCGAGGACCTCGACTGGGGGGCAGTCGATGGAGGGCAGCGAAGACGATGGGAGGAAGACGAGGCTCTATTTTTGGAAAGGAAAAACAGAGGAGGAGAGTGGTTGGCAATGGCGGAGTTGAGGCTTCAGGGATGGTGACTGTGGCTCGACGGGTGTAGACGAGGCTCGAGGTCGGGGCTCAACGACGACGAGGGTGCACTGGGTGGTGATGGTGATGAGGGGATGAAGACGGAGGGTTGTTCGACGAATGGGTTCAGGAGATGAAGATGACGAGGTGGGTTAGCGATGAGGAAGGAGGAGCTTGGCATTGGTGGGTGGTCGAGCTCGGGTGTCACGCCCTGCTTCCCAAAATACGGGAATACGAGTCTGTGACGAAGGCCCAGCGAATGATTTTAACATTATCCATAAGCTGTACCAGTCTTAACTCAACAACATGAAAGGAAATAATCACAACCACGCATAAAAACATAATCACATAAACATATACTAGAATAAACATGCAGTAGACCAACATAATAACCAACAATTGGAAATAAGCAATAATTACGGGTCAACAAAGCCCGGGATACAAAGTTCAACAAAAGTAATAATGCGATATAAAAATAACATGGAAGAAACAATTTATTTCAAATTAGCTTTTGCTCAAATCCTAGAAGAACTGCTCACCAATGCCTTCTAGCAATTCTTCTTGTGCACCTGTAGTTGGATCAATTAGAGTGGGGAAAAATATCTGTTAGAGCAAGTATGGACAACAAGTAGTGAAAAGTAAAGAGTAAAGAAACATGGTACATCAAGGAATATGAAGTAAGAACAAAGTCCAAAAGCAATAACAATATCAATAAACAATGTTCAAATATACAAATGTCAAGTTAGGTTTATTAGCATTTTATTACCCTATCTAGTGCACGTACTATTGTGTCCCATACCACAGGTTCGGTGCATGCAAAATAGTTTTCATTTTAGACATAGTGGTGGGATCTACAGAGCGTGTACTCAGTGTAACAAGATAACAAGGTCACAAGATAATGTGATAACATAATAACAAAGTCACAAGTATTTCTTCACCTTCCATGTCAATAGTCCAAGTACATAAGAAGGGCCCTACCAAGTACAGTTTCTCAGATTATCCACTACTAAGTCAACCCTTATTACCCCGGCTTGTTTAATATTTTATTGGGTCATTCATGACCATACAAGTGTGTATAAGAGTATTAAGGCGATGATAAGGATATAACAAAATGATGTGCTGCACGATAATATACATGTAATTGTGAATCTGAAAAGAGCAGACACAATAGTACTAAAACAATAATAAGTCACAAACTATAATTCGAAATTCGATTCTGTCAAAATAGCTGTAAACTAGATATATGGGGCTACAATTCATAATTAGTAAGTTTCAATTAATTCTGATTATAACTAGGTCGATTACCCTAATCTTTACAGCATAAGGGTTTTGGAAGCAGCTTATAGTCAAAATTCTATGGGTGAAAATAAGATGTAAAATCAATATAAAAATCTATAAAAATTAGGAATGAATCCTAAGCATGTCTACTAAGTTTCTGGAGATTTCCATGTCATTACACTACTATTATCATGGTGTTTCAACTAAAAGTTGTTTCGGTATTTCACTAAATTGCAATTCTGGAAAATACAGACCAGTAGTGACTAAAACTGCAATATCTCACAGCTCACAGATCGAAATCTAGATCCGTAAGATTTTCTGAAAACTAGAATCATTAAGCTACAATTATTTTTCATATAGTTTTGGTTGATTCTTATTCTAACAGGATCGAAACCTCAGTGCAAAACAGAATAGGCAGCAAGAAATAATAAAAAGTCATCATGTACATTCATAAAAAATGAATAATCTACGTGTTCTTGAATCATGGAATGCATTAACATTAATGTACAATAATTAGGATGAATTTTTACGGTGTGCAAAGCAAGTTATCATGTCATGATTCAATTCACGAGATCTCAATCAATCAACATGTATTCAATCACTATACATTTCTATATACAAGTTTCTAGTCAATTTATTCATGTCGTGTGTGCATGCAAGCTTGGGTCTGAATCAATGGATGTTGGCACGAGGTCAAGAATACTTCAGGTTAGCTCGTGTAAACCCTTGATATCCCCAACGGAAGGTACACAATGCAATATGCAATATTACGATAATTAAAAGAGAACTACTTGCGCAGATCAATAATCTTGAACTAGAAGAATAAACGAGTTCAAGTAGACTTGCCTTTAGATGATGATTAGATCTGAATATGCGAAGAATAACGGGATTAGAATCTCGGTGACAACGGCGATGATCGCGAACCAAGCGAATCTTGATGAGATGATCACGATCGGCACGGATCTTGATGAGGATCAAGATCGGATGATCAGACTGCTGAGATCGAAGATCAAGATCAAGATGATGATCATGATCGCGATGATTAAGGGAGATTCGACGGTCGAGATCAAGTATCTTGATGATGATGATGATGATGATGATGATGATGAGTTCAATGGCCAAAATTAAAGGATCAAGATGATGATCATCATGATCGCGATGATCACTGCATCGAACGACTGCGATCGAAAGTGGCACCTGATGCTGATGATCGATGGAGCAAAATAGAGGAGCCGGGTGTGCACTGGCGGATGAGGGGGCAAGGCTCAGGTGACTGGTTCGAGGTGGCATCGGCGTTCGCGACTGGGGAGGTGACGTCGACTGGGCGGGATGAAGACGGGATGAGGAGAGAGTGGCAATGGTGAGGATGATTAATCTTGAAGACGAAGTTGATGGGTTTGATGGTGGAGCTCTGGTGCAGCTTCGAGGATGGAGGGGGGTGGCATCTACTGAGGGCATCACTGTGGAGGTGGTAAGGTCGATGACACAGGGGGCTTGCGATGGAAGGCGAGACTCGACTGTAGTGGTCGAGCAGAGGATGAAGGCGAGGCTTGTTGCGAAGTCGACGGCAATGGCGGCTCGAAGGGGATGAGGAGGAGCAACGACGGGTTTCGGCGATGAGCGGAGTTGTGGTAATGGCAAGGTCGCTCGATGGTCGAGTGGACGAGGTTGGTGATGGGTGCAGAGGGTCAGGGACAGTGGTCGACGGGGAAGGCAATGAGCTCTCTGATGGGTTGGAGACAGGGACGGGGTGCTGATGACGAGCGGGGGATTGACTAGAGGAAGGCGGTGGTGCTCTGGGGTGAGAAGGTGAGGGGTCGTCTACGGGGAAGGAGAACAGTCGGGGGTAGGGAGTTGAACAGTGAAGGGTTGGGGAAGGTGAAAAGGCTGCATAGGGATTAGGGTTTAATTTAGATTATGTTTTAGTTAATGGGGGATTAAGGGGTGTTTGTTGTGTATTAAGAAGAGAGGGGGAGAAAATCAAGGAATAGTGGGCAGTTAAAATTAGTGGGAGGAGAAAGTGTGAGAGAAAGATTGAGGGGAACGTGAAGTTGATCCGGTCAAAACGGATAGGAGGAGAATTTGGGTTAATGGGTTTGATTAGGATTCGGGTTGGGATCCGATAGATATGGGTTTGGGTTAGAATTCAATAGGAAATGGGCTTGGGTTGGGCTCGATTATATATAAATAAATAATGCAAAATAAATAAAAATAGGGCTTTAGATGATGTGCTTCAATTTAAATAATTAAATAATATAATATAGATCAAAACTAATGGGCTTTAACAATAATAATAATAATAAAACTAATAACAACACATATTAATAATAAAAATAATAATAATTACAGTAATAATAATCATCATAATCATACTGATAATAATAATAATAATAATAATAATAATAATAATAATAATAATAATAATAATAATAATAAAATACAAAGAAAACTACCAAGTGGCTCTCCTTCAATCTCCCCAAAATCAAAGGCCCAGATCTAACCTCACAAAACATATTTTTCCTCCCAAAAGTTTCTCCCAAAACTCAAATTCAAATCCCCCACCCAAAAAAAACTCCTTTATTTATTTAATTATTTATTTCTCTTTCTCTCTCTCTCCTATTCAAAAAGGTAAGAAAATAAAATTTTAAAAAATTTTAAAAAATAAAAAACTTAAAATTTAAAACAAAAAAACCAAAAAAGTTAAAAATAATTCAAAAATATGAAAAATATCAAAAACTTATAATTTTTTAAAAAATATTTTAAAATTTTAAATTTTTAAAAAAAATTAAACTTTTTAAAAAAATTAAATTTTTTAAAAAAATTTAAAAAAAATTAACAAAATTTAAAAAATTTAAAATTTGTTAAAGTTTTTTTTAAAAATTAAAATTCTAAAGTTTTTAAAATAAAAAAAATTAAAAATTTTAAGAATTCTAAATTTTGAAAATTTGAAAATTTGAAAATTGGAAAATCTCAAAGCAAATTCAAATCCAAATCCAATGTCGAAACCTAATCAAGAGGTCATCGCCGATATATGATCCGCTGCTGATTCCGTATCGGTAACTCCCCTCCACCAAATCGAGCGCGAATATCAAGCGACTCCGTATCGGCGACTCCCTTCCACCGAATTGAGAGCCTCTATATGCGATGCAAAGACTCCTATAATTTTGTAATCTTTGTTTCACGAGTTTTGTATCTCGATGTAAAGATGAGTTGTTGGTCTGTGGTTAGACTTGTACCTCAAACTTTAACGAAATAGTACTTATTTCTTGAACTTGTGTGTTTTGCTAGTGTTTGCGAGTGTCAATAGTTGTAGGAGCAATTCCGAATGGTGAGCCACTTTGTACTCGCTTAAAAGCAAGTAGCTGAAGTGGAATTGAACCAAGTGTTGGACTCCGAGCGTGTCGTTTAGAGATTATCAACAGCTATGGGAGCAATTCCGATTGGTGAACCGCTTCGTACTCACTTAGAAGTAAGTAGTTGAAGCGGAATCAAACCAAGTGTTGGTGTAATACCCTGATTTTTTCAAATTTATGAAAATTATTTATTTTTGTACGTAGTGTGCACGTGTAATATTTTGGCTATTATTTTCAACATGATGAGCAAGAATATTGTTTTCTATAAAGCATTTTCCTAAAGCCCAAATGTTAGTTTACTTATTTTTCTTTTAAAATAATTATCTTAGCCCAATTAATTTAAGCCCATGGATTTAATCCCTTTTCTTATTTTCTACAACTTGTATGTGTAACATTTCTTTTTAAATACTTGTTATTTGGTGTACAAATTCTTGTAGGGTGGTTTGTGCATGCACATGCATGTTGCATACACGTGCAAGAGCACCCTTTTCTTGGCCGGTTGGAGTGAGGAGTGGTTTTGTAGTCATGGGTAGTTATTTGGAGTGTGGGTGGTTATCCCAACTCCCTAGTCCATCCTAGCCCTTGATCCTATAACTATCTACTGAATCCTAGCCCTCCATCTCACTCAAATTTGTGTATAAATACCTCCTCTCATCCATTGTTTCTTTTACAACTAAGATCATTTTGTAAGAGAGCTATATTGTGAGAGAGTTGTGTGTGTTATTCTGTGGAGACCGGGCATCATTTTCTGAAGGTTTCGGTGTGGAGCAAGGAGCAAGGAGTCGTCCATTGCATTAAGGAGTTTTCTGGATTTCGGTTATTTCGTCAATAAGGTGGGTGTTTCTTAGGACTTCTAGTGTAGAAAATATGCCATGATTATGATGATTGTTACTATGCTTATGAGAAGTAAATTCAAACGTATTAGAATTGCCTGAGTATGTTTATGATGATAATTGTGAAGGACTAATAGTGTAATAATGACACTGTAAATAAGAATGAATTGGGTCTGTACAGTCGACTGCCATTTGGATAAGTCGACTGATACGAGGCATATGTTCTCATGTTTTGTTAGAAAGTTTCATGATGTATATGTGTACAAACTAAAAAGAAATAGGAATGCCAATTTCGTATCTTCCATGTTGCATATGACTGAGAAGACATGAACATGTGGAAAGAAACTAGTGATAATTAGTAAAACTGAGAATAACCTGTATAGTCGACTGATGATGTGAACAGCCGACCGATGCATTGATTAAACTATGAATATTCCAGAAATTCCATGAAATGAGATATTTCCATTGTGTTGTCCTAGTGTAATAAATTGAGATTAACATCTCATCTCTGCAAGAAAGTTATGAACAAGTGTAAACGCATGTTTAACACTTTCTTGAAGAAAAGACAATATTAGTTATTTGAAATTCCATGATTGTGATGTTACTGAACAGTTAAGAAATTACGTGTTTATGAAGCATGAATATATGTATATTGTAATTTGACACCATGATGCATGTGCATGTAAGAACTGATAGAAAGATAAACCCTTAATTTGAAATGTGAACTTGTTTAGTCGACTTAATGTGAGTAGCAAGTCGACTGAGCTGAGCATGAATGTGTACTGTTAAAACCCGGGACAGACGACTGATTTATTGACAGTCGACTGTCACGTGAATGACATTTTGAGCATAGAAAGTTGCGGAGCAGCCGACTGGCCATGTGCACCAGTCGACTCTCCCGAGTGATTATGAAGAACTTGAATTGACTGTACAAGTCGACTGGAATTTTCCAAGTCGACTGTCCAGAGTGTTTTTTTGATATGTCAGAGAATCTTATTTCAGCTTATGTTGAAGATTGTGAACCTTATGATTGATGTTGGTCGCTGCATGAATTTTACATGAAATGAATCATAGTTTTGAATTGAGAATTTACATGAAATGAATCATAGTTTTGAATTGAGAATTACATGAATATGAAAGTTAAGAACATGATATGCTGAGGCAATGAAATTAAATCCATGAGTTGGAAATGCTCAAGTTGGAAGTTGTGAATTGGAAATTGAACAAAAGAGTAGCTAAGTCTCCTCCGGCAATGGAAATGAAATGAAATTGAAAAGAAAGACCAAGGTTGGTCATGTGTAAATGAAATGAATAAGTCCGGTTTAGTGGAGAGGCTAACTCTAGAGCTTTGATTTTTATTCATGATTCTAATAATTAGTACATAGTGGAGATGTGATGAAAGTGAGAGAAAACATAAGTATAAGAACTAGAGTTTACGGTGCGGGTGTGTGAGCCACAGAATGCATGCTTGATGAGTCAAGACATGGCATGGGCACAACTCAGTAATGATCGGACTTTAGCCATGCTTGTGGGATGTTTGGTGACTGCAAGAGGATCGTGTTCAGGGAGGAGGCTGAATTGCCACAGAATGCATGCTTGATGAGTCAAGACATGGCGTGGGGTTCCCCTCCAGGGTCCAGTGCACGTGCTTGTACTCATAGATCATCTAGGATACTCACCGTAATTACAGTAGTAGATTAAGTCATGGCGAGGGATTGAACCCTACAAAAATGAAGAACGATTAAGAGGCTTGCCCTCGGACCTATGTAGTATGGGATGCATAGAATCCGAACAAGTGCGTATTAGTGTCATGTAAATTAAATAATTGCATTAAGGATTAAGTGCACGATCACGACACGACATCATTAAGATTTTCCCCTTTACTTTATTTTGATATGTGAACAAGTTTGTGATCTGTTAAGAAATGAGAATCGTTATACTGTTTCTGGCATAGAGAGGATGGCCATGTATAATTATCGTCGGTTGAATAAACTGACGTACCCACAGTTTTGTATGCAGGATAAATGACATGTTAAAGGTTAAAGAGGAATGGATGCATAAAGATTTTACCATGTTGTTGTACATTTATTTAAATGTTGTAAAATTTTACTTCCGCTGTGCAAATGTAAATGTAATATATGATGTAAACTCTGATGTAAAGTGAAAAGTTTAAATTCCTTGTAAAATTGTACTCAAGAAAGCGAAAAGATCCTGTAGAACATCTCGAATTCAGTGTATTTGGGATTCGGGGCGTTACAGTTGGACTCCGAGTGTGTCGTTTAGAGATTATCAACAGCTGTGGGAGCAATTCCGAATGGTGAACCACTTCGTACTCGCTTAGAAGCAAGTAGTCGAAGCGGAATCGAACCAAGTGTTGGACTCCGAGCGTGTCGTTTAGAGATTATCAACAGGTATGGGAGCAATTCCGAATGGTGAACCGCTTCGTACTCGCTTAGAACCAAGTAGTTGAAGCGGAATCGAGCTAAGTGTTGGACTCCGAGCGTGTCGTTTAGAGATTATCAACAGCTGTAGGAGAAATTCCGAATGGTGAACCACTTCGTACTCGCTTAGAAGCAAGTAGTTGAAGCAGAATCGAACCAAGTGTTGGACTCCGAGCATGTCACTTTTGGAGTTTTGCGTGTCTCAAAGCAAGCCAACTGGGTTATTATAGACAAAAGTTCCCAGGAAGTAACTCGCCTTTATTAAAGATGATTTGAGTAGCTACTTCTGAGTTGCAAGTCACTCTTAAATTTTGAAAAGAAAAATAACAAGATAGATAAAAACTTCGAATAGAAACTTCTCGACTCAAGAGTTGTCTGAAGTTTCTTGGAGCAGTGTTACAACACCCTCTTGGTTCTTCATTAAGTGGTCAGCATTCCAAGTCCTCAATATTTTTCTGCCCCCCAGGTCTTCGAGTTGGTATGTGCCTGGGCGAATAACTCTGGAGACCCTATACGGACCTTCCCAATTGGGTGCTAGCTTGCCCTTCTTTCTTGGAAGAGAGATTGATAGCTTCCGGAGTACTAGGTCCCCCTCCTTGAGATTAGCAAGGCATACTTTCTTGTTGTAGGACTTGGTTATCCTACGTCTGTAGGTCTCTTGCCGGATAGAAGCTCTTTTTTGGACCTCGTCAATGAGATCCAAACTATTGCAAAGTTTGCTCGCGTTCTGCTCTTCTCTGTAGGTGATCAACCGGGGCAAGGGTAGGCCAACCTTCAGGGGGATGATGGCTTAGGAGCCATATGTGAGGTTGAAAGGTGACTCTCCTGTCGGGGTTCTCTTCGTGGTTTGATAGCTCCATAGCACGTTGGGAAGCTGTTCGACCCATAATCCTTTGGTAAACTTGTCAAGCTTCTTCTTTAGGCTGGAGAGGATTTGTCGGTTAGCATTCTCTGCTTGGCCGTTGGATTGAGAGTGAGATATTGAAGAGAACCGCTGTTGGATACCGAGATCGGTACAGAAGTGGCAAAAGGTTTCCCCTCAGAACTGAGTTCCATTGTCGGTCACGAGGACACGAGGCACGCTGGAACGACAAATAATGTTCTTCCAAAAGAACTTCTAAACTTTATTCTCTATAATCGTTGCAAGCGGCTCGGCCTCGATCCATTTGGAGAAGTAATCTATTGCCACGATAAGGAACTTCAGCTAGCCCGGTGCTGGAGGGAATGGTCCGAGTAAGTCCATTCCCCACATTGCAAAAGGGATGTGACTCGCCAAGGAGGTGAGCTGGGCCTGAGGTAGGCAAAGGATCAGGGTGAATCTCTGGCAGGAGTTGTATTGGCGGACATACTCCTCGGAGTCACTAAGTAGTGTGGGCCAGAAGTAGCCGTAATTTAAGAGTTTACGGGCAAGGGATCTCGCTCCCAGGTGCATGCCACACATACCATCATGGGCCTCCTTCAGGGCCTAGAGCACTTCTTCGGGGGATAGACACCTCAGGTAGGGTCTGCCGTCGATCTGAGTGTAGGAGCGTTTGCACATGACTCCATCAAGGAGTGTGTACTGCTCAGCTCTTTTCTTGACCCTTATTGTCTCTCTTGGGTCCGCTGGAAGAGTTCCGTCTCTAAGGTACTCGAGTAGGGGCTTCATCCAATTCTCTCAAAGTGTTAGGGCATAGTCTCCATCGGCTCTAAGCCGTCTTCCTCAATACTTGGTCTTAGGAGGACCTCTATTAATACGGTTCGCTCCAAACCCTAGAGGGAGGAGGAGGTGAGCCTTGAGAGGGCGTCCGCCTGTGCATTTTTCTTTTGGGGAACCCGCTGGAGTCGAGCTTCTTCAAATAAGGCTAGTAGTCCCTTTACCTTTGCCAAGTACTTGGCCATGCGCTCATCTCTTACTTCATACTCCCCGAACACCTGATTTACGACCAACTATGAATCACTGAAGACCTGGATACACTTGGCCCCTGCTTTGAGGGCCATGCCGAGTCCCGCTATAAGGGCCTCGTACTCGGCCTCGTTGTTCGATGTGGGGAAGTTTAAGCAGAGGGAGTATTGCAGGATGAAAAAGTTTGGGCCGGTCAAGATGATGCCAGCCCCACTTCTGTCGGCACATGAGGATCCATCAACATAAACAGTCCAGACCAGGGGTTCGGCGACCGACTCGCAGGGGTGGGGGATAGTGCTCTCCACAATAAATTCTGCTAGGGCTTGTGCCTTGATAGCAGTTCTGGGTTGGTAGCTGATGTCATGCTGGCTCAGCTCTATGGACCACTTCATCATGCGGCCCGACATTTCGGGCTTTTGGGGAACCTGCTTCAGCGGCTGGTCGGTAAGAACGACCACCGAATATGACTGAAAGTACGGGCAGAGTTTCCTCGCCGCCATGACCAACGCAAGTGTCATCTTCTCAAGCTTTGGGTAGCAGAGTTCAGCATCCCAGAGGACCTTACTCACGTAGTAGATGGGCCTCTGCGTCCGGTCTTCTTCTCTTACCAAGACAGTGCTGAGGGTCTACTCAGAAGCGACGAGGTATAAGTAGAGGACCTCCCTGGGCCTTGGCTTGCTCAAGAGTGGGGGGTTGGCTAAGTACGCCTTGAGCTGGATGAAGGACTCTTGTTGTTGTTGCCCCTATTCAAAGCCTTTAGCCCCCCTGAGGGCCTTGAAGAATGGGAGGCACTTCTCCCCAGATTTGGAGAGGAAGCGCCCAATCACCGCAAGGCGCCCGGTGAGCCTCTGTACATATTTAACACTGGAGGGGGGAGCCATTTTGAGTATGGCCTGGATCTTCTCGGGGTTGGCCTCTATGCCCCTCTGGCTGACCATGAACCCTAAGAACTTGCCGGATGAGACTCCAAACGCACACTTGCTCGGATTCAACCTCATGTTGTGCCTCCTCAATACCTCGAAGGCTTCCTCGAGGCCGAGGACATGCTCCTGCCCTCAGATGCTCTTGACCCCCATGTCGTCCACATAGACTTCCATGTTTCGACCAATCTGGTCTTGGAAGACTCTGTTGACTAGGCACTGGTATGTTGCACCTGTGTTCTTCAAACCGAATGACATGACCCGGTAGTAGTATAGGCCTTGATCAGTCACGAACGAGGTCTTCAGAATATTGGGGGAACATCCGAATCTGGTTATACCCCGAGAAAGCGTCCATGAAGCTGAGTAGCTCGTGACCGGAGATCGCATCGATTAGAGCATCGATGCTCGAAAAGGGAAATGGATCCTTTGGGCACGCCTTGTTGAGATCGGTAAAATCAATGCATATCCTCCAGCTCCCGTTGGCTTTCTTGACCATCACCACATTGGTAGCCATTCGGGCTAGTTCACCTTCTAGATGAATCAGGCATTTAGGAGCTTCTTGACCTCTTCTTGATCACCTGTTGGCGCTCGGGAGCGAACTTACGCCGCTTCTGCTGGACGGGCTTGAATCCCGGGGCGACTTTGAGGTGGTGCATCAAGAGCTCCTCTGATATCCCTGGCATATCCGCTTCGGTCCAAGTGTAGATATTGCAGTTTTACCTTATGCTTTGGGAGATGTCTTTCTTAATAGAGGGGGAAAGAGCCTTGCTGATCCGGAAGGTCTTAGTGGCATTTTCATCGTAGAAGGCCACTTCCTCCAGCTCGTCCACCGGCTCGGAGATAGTCTTGCTACTTTCCTGTGGGAGTTTGAGGGCTTCTAGGGAGAGGACTAGGCCTCCCATCGAGGTCATGTAGCACTTGCGAGCTGCCTCCTAGCTTCCTCTCACTTCTCCCACTCCTGCGGGGGTGAGGAACTTCATCTTCATGTGATAGGCCGAAGGGACAGCCTGGAGTGTGGCTAGACTTGGTCGACCCAGGATAACATTATAGGCGGCTTTCACATCCACCACCATGAAGTCCATTGGCTCTGTGCGAGTGACCAGAGTTTTGCCAGCGGTCACGTCGAGGGTTATAACTCCCTCGATTGTCACTATCACCCCAGTGAATCCATGAAGAGTGTAGCCCGCGGGCTTGAGCCGATCTCTCGACAGCTGGAGGCCCTTGAACGCCTCCAAGAAAAGGATATTAACCGAGCTGTCATTGTCCACCAAGATCTGGCATACGTCGAAGTTGTCCATTTGGAGATTAATAATGAGGGTGTCGCAATGGGGTGTGCAGATGCCCTCCAAGTCTCTATCGGAGAACGTGACAGGGACCCCAATACCCTTCGGAGGGGGATGGCTCTGCACGGCATTCACTTCCCGAACGAAGGCTTTTCGGGAGGAGTTGGAATCTCCCCCATTAGGCCTCCGTGTATAAGGTGTAGGATGGCCTCTGCTTCGACATCAGGGGTCTCCGCATGTTGCTCGGTTTGTCTGTTAGCCCCCCTGGGGGGTGGAGGTTGATCTGCTCTGTCCCTCCTCACGAAACGAGCGAGCTGCCCTCTCTGAATAAGGGCTTCAATCTCGTCCTTTAGGGCCCGACAGTCGTTTGTGTTGTGCCCATGGTCCCGGTGGAAACGACACCACTTATTCCGATTTCTCTTCTTCCTGGAGCTGTTCATCTTTGGAAGTGGCGGTAGGATACCCTCGTTCCCAATTTCCATCAAGATGGCGGAGACACTCGCATTGAGCAGAGTGAACTTCTCGAAGTGGGGGTGAGGGCGACGTTAACCTCCGTGGTCTTTTTGGAGCTTCTTAGCTCCTTCCTCAACATTCTTCCGTTTGTTCTCGGAAGAAGATCCCTCTAGAGTGGGACGGTTGAGAGCCTCTTCAGCTCGGATATACTTCTCACTCTTTAGGAGGAGCTCAGAGAAGTCCCGAGGAGGCTTCTTGGCTAGGGACGCCCTGCGGTCAGGGTTGATGACATTGGATTGGAAAGCAGTCGAAGCCACTGACTGATCCAAGTAAGCGATAGACCGGGCCTCCGTGGTGAACCGCTTGACGTAGTCCCTCAGTCGTTTGCCCTTCCTTTGGTTGAGGAAAAGCAATGAGGTGATAGTCTTCTCGAAACGGCGGCTGCTCATGAAATGGGTGAGAAAGAGACCTTCGAACTGGTCGAAGGAGAAAATGGAGGTAGGAGCGAGTCTGGAATACCATTCCCGAGCGGGCACCTTGAGCGTGGCTGGAAATATTTTGCATAGGAGGGCGTCTGAGGCATGGTGGATCATCATGAGAGTTTTTAAACTCTCAATGTGATCCGCAGGGTCCGACTCCCCGGTATAAGTCTCGAAATGCAGAGGCTTGAAGTTCTCTAGAACGGGGACCTCCATGATAGTTCGAGAGAACGTGGTCCGGCTCGGGCGAAGGTTCCTCGCCCATTGTTCTTCATCTCTATCGAGCTGGCTGAGGTGCCTCTCCATCTCGTGGAGACGGTAGTAGACCGAGTCCTCCCTTCGGTCATGCCTCGCTGATCCCCGAGACTCGTCTTCATGTGGAGGAGGGCTGGGACTGCGGCAGCGATAACTTTGAGTAGGCCAAGGACTGGGAGAGGGAAGGCAATGGTTCGGAGCCGGCCGAGGACTGAGAGAACGACGACGATGGCTTGGAGCGGGCTAAGGACTGAGGGAACGGCAGTGAGGGTTAGGAGCTGGACGAGGACTGGGAGCCCGTTGGTCGTTGTTGGGGGCGACATTGAGTGCCCATAGGACCGCCTCTTGGAACTGTTGGAACTCTGCCCTTGTTACGGGGGCCTCCTTCTCCCGATGAGCTCGGGCTGCAGGACGGGCAGCCGGGGAGCGACTTCTTCTTCGGCAATGCTGTGGTGACTCCCTCCGCCTCCTGGGGGAGTTGGACCCTCTGCGATCTGTCCAGCGGGGCGAACGGTCCCTCTGATGCTCCCGGTGGGGGTTCCCATCGCGCGTTCGCCTCTCGTCCAAACGGATCTGAAGATCGGGCTCGAGCTCGTTCTGCCGGTTATTGAGAACTTCTAGCAGATATCTCAGTGTTGGAGGGTTATGGGAGGCCATGGAATCTGTGGAAGCATTGTGGATGGAGACATGAACTTGATGCAGGCGTTGCTTCTGGCGACTTCGCCGAGAGGGCTCCCCAACGACCACTTGGGGCCTTAGAGGCTGCTGAACAGATTGAGGAAGTGGTTGTTCGAGCTGCGGGGCCGGTTGGACAGGCGGAGGGAGACCCTTCGGAGGAGGAGGGAGAATGGAGGTTGTTCTAAAGTTGGAGGCCACGGACTTCCCCTTCTTGGGAGGCATAGCTAGGAGTGGCTTTATTTGAAGGAGGAGGGTCGGATAGCTATTCGAGTTTCCCACAGACGGCACCAATTTGTTGCCGCTGATTTCGGTGTGGAGGCAATCAGATGAATTTGTGGATTCGCAATAACTCGAATGGTTCAAATCTGACCACTTCCACTGCTGTTGAGCTGGCTTCTAGTTGCTCCCGTTGACCTGCACAAAAGTTTAAAACACCGGGGTTGATCCAAGCGACGAACTCTCCGACGCTCTTGTCAGTACTCAGAAAAGAATATGAAAGAGCTTTAGGCAGACAAAGAGTGATCACCTTGTAACGGTAGGAGGTAGGGGGTTTTTATAGTCGCCGTAGGGGAACTGCTTCGAGATAAGAACGAATCTCTACTCCCCGGTGTGGCTGGATAGAAGTGGTTAGAACCACCTTTTAAGGATAATGGCGGATCAAGATTTCTCCCTATCTTCTTGAACTGTCTCTTAACGGGTTGGGACCCGTACCCAGCTGAATGGATCTATTTACGGGTTATTGGGCTTCAGAAGAGAGACCCATTTTTCATTTCGGACCCGTCTACAGGGGAAATTACTGTTTTTGCCATTCGAGCTCGATCTGAACGGTCTCGATTTAATCCCATTTTTAGCCATATCAGTTTATATGTAGATGACATGCTTATTATTGGAAGCAATGATAAAATGATTAAACCGGTTAAAAACATGTTGAACCCGAGGTTTGACATGAAAGACATGGAACTAGCTGATGTTATATTGGGAATTAAAATCACAAGAACATCAAACGAGCTTAATTTAAGCCAGTCACATTATATAGACAATATTCTTGGAAAGTTTGATAAAGATAATTCTGGAATTGCCAGAACTCCAATCGATCTAACTCTACACTTATCCAAGCTAAAGGAGAGAGTATTTCTCAAGTAGAATACTGTAATGTATGAAACATATATGTAATAAAATTACATGCGGCTTGTGTGCGCCCGCACGTCTTGCGGACATGAATGCCTGACCGACATTACCCCACCCCGTGCAGAGCCACCTTTCACTGCAGTTTCGATTCCTTTGTAAACAGCTGTTATAAATGCAGAAACGGGTTTGTCAGCCATCTCAGTGCAATATTAAACATTTTTTCTACCGTTACAGTATACCCATTCAGTTGATTGTCTATAGTTACACTGAAGGCATTCAAATGTATTGACTGCTGTCTGTCGTTATAGTGTACGCTTTCAATAGGTTTTCTGCCGTTACACTGAAGGCATTTATAGCCTTGTCTGCCGTTACAAGTCTCTAACCTTGACCCTATAAATAGCGCCCCCCTCCTCACTGTCTTCCCTGCACAAAATCTCTTCTCTTCCTCTTTGTTCTGTTCTGTTCCGTTTTGTTAGTCCATTCAGTAAAGGTGAAAAAGTTCTGACGCTACCAGTTCGAGAGCGTTACATGGTGTCTACGTGAACCCTCTTCGTTGTTGCATCCTAGGAGACAGGCGCCTCAACTAGCTCCAGCACCCGGCCGACGAGGTGAAAACTGTTTTAAGGAGATTGTGTGCTACACAAGCCTCGACATCAAATCGGTTTGATTTCATTATTTTCTTTTTCATTTCATTTTATTGGTTTTATTTCTCTCATCCTTCTCTAGTTTTTGTGCCTCTCAATCATTTGGATTTATGCCAAACTTTTGTAACCAAAGTTGTAACAAAGAGAATAAATATTAAAGAAGTTTGTTTTATTGTAAACAAATTTTGTTACAAAAACAACTTTATTACCCCAACGACCAATTAAGTACTATATCCATTCACATATATACAAACTCGGAACATCTGCACAATTTGTGCTAATGCAAAGTAGAAATTGACCATTAACAATCAATTGTGAAAATAAAATAAACCACACATTAAATATATGTATGCGTCAAATTTTAGTTTCTCATGTAAGTATAAGCATGGCCGACTTGGAAAAAACCATTTCTAATAATTAAAACCTGTTTAACATTATTTATAAAAAACAGTACATGTCACTTCTTCTCTTTTTTTCCTTTTTTTTTTTCTAAATTAAGTTTCGCATGGAAAATTAACTGGGGTTCCAAGAAAACTGATATTGTTATTTTACAGAACCGATAATCTTTATACTAATACCAAAAGTAGTTTTCCAAACCTACTGTATTTGAACATTTGTTGATACCATATTATTTGAGTGTATACGCTACAATTTAATGTTTGAATAGCTAGAAAATTAGTGTATTGTGCTCTTACATTCGGGTTACCTAGCCTTGAACATTGCTATTTTCCTTATCATCTCTTGAATGAAACTAGTGGATGTACTCTACTTTTTTTATATATTATATAAAAATATAATAAGTATTTCTCTGTTCTATATAACGTTGATCCTTGTCGGATTAAAAGGCAGGTTATAGGAAATGTCTTATTTTATAGGGTGATTCAGCATTGTTTCTGCACTTCCTTAACCCTAACCCTTCATCAATAATCATCTTAGTTTTATTTCCAATTCCAGCTATGAATAAGATATAGTCTAACTATTGATCTTCCCAGTCCAAATGCCATCAGATCATGCTGATTTACAAAGGTTGACTCGGTACTAGTTATTTTGTCATTGTCACAAAAGGGTTTTTGTGTAAGTCAATCCAGTTGTTTGTTTGATCATCAATTCTAATTTATATCTGCAATTGTTTAATAAGCGATATTATTGAGCTAGACGAAATAACAAGCGATAAAACCAATGACAGATAAGCTAAACAACAAAACAATGCCAAATTGCCAATTCTAAAGCATCCAACAGTAAAGACAAAGCAAATAACAACTGGTCATGGAGTTTGTAGAGAACTGCAGAAAAAGGGTTTGGATGCGGATCAGATTCCGGTTTATTCATATCTGTATTTGCTTTGATTGAAGCTTAACAAATAAGGATAATATGGAATATGAGATTACCAGTATGATACATTTATTTGCTTATGTACTGTAAAGTTTATGCAATATAACATCTGATACACTGTAGATGGTGAAAGAGTGGAATACTTATAGAGCAATGGAGCATTAATTCCCATGCTTATATCTTAGAGCATCCACAGTCGTTTGCTATAATTCTCATATTCTCATATTATGAGAATTTTATAAGAATTGAGCGATGCAGTCGTTTGCTATTTTCTTATAAAATAGCGAACGAGCTACAGTCGCTTCTCAAATATGAGAAGTGGACTAGCGAATTTGAGAATATAGAAGACGATACATCAGCTGTTATAGTTTTTTTAATTCCGATCGGACGAGACAACTAGTCTCGTCCCGTATATATATATAATTTTTTTTAAAAAAAAGGAATTTTTTTTTTTAAAACAATCGGACGAGACTTGTTGACCCGTCCGTTTTGTTTTTTTGATTTTTTTTTAATTTTTTTTTCATGATCCAACGGACCAGATTAGTTGAAAAAAAAAAAATTTCAAAAAAAAAAGCACGGACGGGACATCATGTCCCGTCCAGGTTTTAGGGACTTTTTTAAAGTAGGTTTAGTTGGTTTAATTTAGGTTTAGTAGGTGTTTAGATAGGTTTAGGTTATATTATAATATTTAATTTATTTAATTAATATGTTTTAATAGTTAATCGGTAATTAATTAAATCTTTAAAAAAAAAAATTTAAACGACGAAACAAGATGTCTCGTCCTTGTCAAAATATAGCAAACGGTCACTGCAGCACTTTCGATCTATTTCATTTCTATTCGTCCCATTTTGTCAAAAAATAAGAATTACCATTGTGGATGATCGACATATATATTTCTATGGATATCTAGATATATGTCCTAGGTGGCTGATTCAAAATTGGTGTCGAATAATTTTGCAGCTAATTAAGATATATATACATGTCCATATCCATGTCCAGCTAATGACGAATACAATAATCGATCGATCACATCAGATTTAGCTGAAACTTTTTCACATGCACTTTTAGCAGACAATAACAACAGACAAGAGTAACAAGACTTGCTCAATGCGAAAACTGCTTTATTAAGGTATTTTAATGAACCTCTACCATTTCCATGCAACTCAAAATATCCCTATAAATACTCAACTTTTCTTCCAAACTAATCACCAATTCACCAATTTCCAAACCAGCTGCAACAAGCAGAGCAATGGTTTCCAATGCATCATGCCTAGTTCTTGCCATAATCGCTCTTGCATCACTTCTAAGTGCACATGCAGCGGACCCTGACATCACAACTGATTTTATTGTCCCAGATGGAGTCACGGCAGATTCTACCTTCTTCACTTTCAAAGGCCTAAAGCAAGCCTTATGGGGTTCCCCAAATAACAATGCATCCTTCTTGGTCACCAAAGCTAGTCAAGCTGAGTTCCCTGCACTCATGGGTCAGAGTGTATCTTATGCTGCGCTTCAGTTTGCTCCCAATGGCATCAACGCCCCTCACACCCACCCTCGATCTACCGAGCTCTTCCTCGTCATCCAAGGGTGGGTTCAGGTTGGTTTCATCGACACAACCAACAAGCTTTTCACTCAGGTTCTTCAGACTGGCGATATGTTTGTGTTTCCAAAGGGGTTGGTTCACTTTCAGGTGAACAAAGACCCTAAGTACCCTGCTGTTGCTCTCTCTGCTTTCGGAAGTGCTAATGCTGGTACTGTCTCACTTCCCAAGACTCTGTTTGCAAGTGGTATTGATAAGGATGTGTTGGCGAAATCGTTCAAGACTGATGCTCAATCCATCGATATGCTTGTTTCGGCTGCCACCTCAAACTGATTCACTAGGGTTCCGCGGAGTACATGATTCATTGCGATATGATTGCGGTTTGTCTTCAGTGTTGTTGTTGATCTGTTTGTTAACGTTTGGAGGAAAGATGTGATTCATCTTCTTCATATTCAACTCAATGTATTTCTCTGTTTAAATAGATTCTGAAATTTCATACCATTTAAGTTCTTGTCTTACTATACTATTTTTGATCTGGCTGGAGTCATTTGACTCTATCCGTTTGCATCAAAAAAAAAAGTTCTTGTCTTACTGAACATTCTCATATTTGCTTGATGGGCATTGAAGCAAAGTGTTAACTATAAATTGTACAAATGTTTTTTCCTCAGTCCGGTTTTAGATTAGATGTGATATTTCTGTTGCATGTAGGAATCTAATCTCTAGATCTGCATATTATTGCAATTTGACTGGTGACGTTTTGTATATTATTCAACACATTTTTTTAGAGCTTCCAAGTGTTAGTAATCTGTCAACTCAGGAAATTGGACTGTTACATATCTCTAATATTATATTGGGAGAAGGGCTCAGTGTCATTTGTAAATGTGTGTTCATTTTGTCAACACGTGCAGCGCACGTGTTGGTATTTTTTTGTCCTTTTCATTTCCCCTCCATTTTTCCCATGTGCAACGCACGTGTATAATACTAATTTTTTTTTTGTCCTTTTCATTCCCCCTCCCCATTTTCCCCACGTGCAACGCACGTGTATAATACTAGTTTTTTTTAAAGAAAAAGGTGACCGTGTCACCACTTTATTAATAAATAATTAAGAAAACAAGTATTACAAATAATATACATCTATATGTTCATAAAACGGAACAACCGAGAACAATTACATAGTTTAGCCTATAACATAAACTAGTAGACGAAAGCATCTGCATCTTATTCTCCCACCCATCCCTACAAGATGTACTTCAAATTTCAAAAAAAATCTAATTTGAAATTCGAATTCCATCTAAACTTTCTCTCCACCCCAAAGACTCCCTCCACCTTCCCTCAAACGTCCACCTTGGCAACAACCACAACCACCATCTCTTTGCGGCATACAACATCTTTACCTGATGAATCCACCAATCCTACCCCACCGCAACGCCATCTTCTGATTGCGTCAAATCCAGCTCTCAACAGTAGCCATTATTCTCAACCGACAAGCCGACTTTCCCAATGAACTCCCCCGTCGACAAACACTTCCGCCATGGTAGCTCATCATTGGGGATCCCACGGTTAAGCCCATCACTCCCTAACCATAATTTAAATTTTAAAAAAATCTTATCTGATGTTCAAATGTCAACCAAAATCCTCTCTCCACTCTCCAAATATGTTTTGAATTTCAAAAATCTAAATTGAAATTAAAAAATGATCCAAATCTCCCCCTCCAAATATGCTTTGAATTTCAATGGCAAAATTTTAAAAAACTACACTAAACTTTGGGTCAGTTTAAAAAAACTACACTATGTTTTTTTTTAATATAAAAAAGGGCACAAAATTTTAGTTTGAACAGACAGAGTTAGTAGGCGTTAGTTTTCTTATATGTGTGCTGCACGTAATGTAAATGTATGAGCAAAATACCCCTGTATTAATTAGGGTAACGTTTTGTTTTCCCTTCTTCTCCTTCAATTACTTAGCGGTAAAAAAATCCCCAAATCAGATGAACCCTACTTTAGTGAAGCTAATCTCGGCGATTTGTGACGCTAACCTCGAAAAAAAAACCTAAATCAGCTAGTTCAGTGAAAGAAAACCCCAAATTCAAAACAAAGTGAAGCTAATCACGGTGCGAAACTCAGCGATTGCTATACGATCTCTCTATGGTGGCTAAATCTGACGAAAAGTAGAAATTTCTGAGGGTGCGACTGATCAAATCGAAGGTGAGCAATCGAAGAAGGTTAGTTCTACATTATTTTCTTTCCTTAAGTTGGTTTTAGTCTATTCGGTGGGTTTGGTATTCTGCTGTTGTTTGGAATCATATAAAAATGTGGTGTGGGGGACCACTGTTGACCAATTTTTTTTTGTTAATGTTGTGTGGGGCTAGTGTTTTACAAACAGTGATTAAAAAAAGTTGGCTTTTTTAAAACAATGATTTGGGAATGTTCTGTTATATAAAAACAGTGGTTGTAAAATGTGATGTTTGAGATGAAGAATTTTGTAAGTGTAGCTTGGTCGTGTTTTAATTCAATCTTTGGGATGTAATTCAGGAAAATGTTAAACCTGAACATTCAGTGCAATGGATACTTTGTGAAGAATCGAACATGGGAATATGTGGGTGGCAAGAAGGGAAGATATAGATTCATCATCCCTGAATTGACAAGATGGGAAGCTGTGAAGAACATTTTGAAGAAAGTTGTTGATTACAATGAGACCCATGTCGTCTGCTACAAAGTAGGAGTTGGAGAGTTAGATGAGAATTTCATATTGGTAGATGACGATGTGAAAATAATGAAGATGTGGGATGAACACAATGTAGAACTTGATGTGGGTGAAGTATATATGTATGTTGATACACAGATGGGGGTGGTAGAGGAACATGTTGAATCCGAGGTAGAGAAGGTATTATCGAAGGAAGAAATCAGGATTGAGGATGTAGTGATGGAAGGTATGTTTTTGTATTTTCTTCGATAACCCTGCATACAATTTCAATTGATGACATAATGTACTAATATATGTAACTCATGTTGGGTTTTGATATTTTGCAGATGATATTACTGTACAAGATAAACCTACAGATGATGTTACAATTGATGAGATACAAATGCAAGTAAGAACTAGTCAGTTGTCACCTCAAGTACTTACACAATCACAGGTTTTTCGGTCAAAAGCTGGAGGCCCCAGAAAATGTGCTGAAGTGGGGGGATTTTTTGGAGATACAGATGAAGCCATTAATATCACAAGTCAGCCCACATTTGTACATGAGGAAGTAATCAATGTCAGCAAGCAGGCAAAAAAAGGAGTTGGTAGGCCAAGTTCAAGGAGAAAAGAAGAGGAGAAATTATGTGGAGATGAATGTGATGCACCCACTTTGGATTCAGACTACATAGATAGTGATGAATTGGGAGATATACTTAGTTCAGATGATGACAGTTGGGGGAACATCCAATACAATAAAGAGAAACATTTGGTGGATCTGGTGATTGTAGTTGGTATGAAGTTTCCTTATGCTAGTGACTTTAGAGCATGTTTACGAGAGTGGGCCATCAAGAATGGATATGATCTGTTTTGGAGAAGAAATAATGCGAAGAGGATTACGATTGAATGTGCTGCTCAGAATGGGTGCCCTTTCTATGT
Source organism: Hemerocallis citrina (assembly GCA_017893485.1). Taxonomy (NCBI): domain Eukaryota; kingdom Viridiplantae; phylum Streptophyta; class Magnoliopsida; order Asparagales; family Asphodelaceae; genus Hemerocallis; species Hemerocallis citrina. Next base: position 432,847,485 of record CM030359.1, on the reverse strand, counting down.
TGAAGGTGCATGGAAAGAAAATGCAAGTGTATTCAGGATTGTGTCTCTATGCGAAGAACATACATGTGAGAGGGCAATGGAAAATAGTCAAGTGAGTGCTCCATAATTAGCTAACAAGTACATAGAATCCTTCTGAGATGATCCAAATTGGAATGTGCACGCCTTCATTTCAGCCGTTAACAGAGATAATGGGATCGCAATCAACAAACAGATGGCTTATAGGGCAAGGAGAATGGCATTAGATGAGGTGGATGGGAAACATGTAGAGCAGTACAACAGATTATGGGATTATGCGAACGCAATGATGAAGAAAATGCCCGACACTACGGTCATCATCAAAACCGAAAATATAGTTGGCTGCGCAGATAAAAGATTCTATGGTATGTTTGTTTGCTTTGGTGCACTTGTTAAGGGGATGTTGAATGGTTGTAAGAAAATAATTGGGATGGATGGTTGTCATTTGAAGACTGTTTCTGGTGGTGTTTTACTAACCACATGTTCAAGAGACCCCAACAATCAAATGTGGCCAATTGCATGGGCAGTGGTTGGTGTGGAGAATAAGGACACTTGGACTTGGTTTGTAACAAATCTGATAGAAGCAATAGGGGTTGTTTCACTGCAGGGATGGACCTTCATCTCAGAAAGGCAGAAGGTACTAATTAATGTTTACTTATTAACATAAAAAGTTTACTTGCTAACTTTTGTAAGTTATTGTTTTGCTACCAAGTTATGTCAACTTGTATGTACTCCTACTGTGAACTTATTGTTTCATACATTTCATCTAATATAGGGGTTACTTGAGACTTTCAAAGAGCTTGTCCCTGAAGCTCAAGTTAGATAGTGTGTACGGCATCTATATGCAAACTTTTGAAAAATTTTAGAGGCCTAGATTTAAAAGGACATATATGGGCTGTGGCAAGATCTTACACCAAGCATGGGTGGGAGTCTTCAATGGAAACAATGATGAAAATAGATGAGGAGGGTGCAAAATGGTGGATGGATATCGGTCCCGATAAATGGGCAAGATCGCATTTTCAAGATTCAAACAAGTGTGATTTACTGTGCAACAACAAATGAGAATCTTGGAACAAGTACATATTGGAGGCTAGGGATTGCCCAATTATAACTTTGTTGGAAAAAAATTAGATGATTGGTGATGGTGAGACTACAGAAGAAGAGGGAGATGATTACAAAGTGCACGGGTATTGTCACCCCAAAGATTAGAGATAAGTTGAAGTCGCAGCACGACAGGTCAAGAGCTTATTTCAATTTCAAATCATCTGACACCAAGTACGAGATAATGGAACATGGGAGTAACTACTGTGTCGACCTAGACGCAAGAAATTGCGACTGTGGAGAGTGGCAGTTAAGTAGGGTGGTGTGTAGGCATGCAGTGGTATGCCTAAACAATGCAAGGAAGAGCGCAGAGGAATATTGTGATACAAGCTATAGTAGGAGTACATACGTGAAAGTTTATGAAGGTATACCTTCGTTTTAAAGTTTTCACAACTTATGTTAGCACACTTAATCCAACTAACTTTTATTCTTGCAATTTAATACATCTTATAATTGTAGGCACCAAAGACCCAGTTCCGAACTCATTGCTTTGGGAAAGGTTAGGATATGCGAGGATACTCCCTCCAAAATTGAGAAGGCCTTCAGGTAGACCACCAAAGTCTAGAAAGAAGGATCCTAACGAGACAAAGAAAAATAACCCTCAAGACCCAGTTAGTATGCAAAGGGCAGGCAGGGGTGGATATATAATCAAGTGTACGAGGTGTCAACAATATGGCCACAACATTAGGAAGTGCAAGAATGATGTGGCACCACCACCAGAAAGATCCCCCAAGAAAGGTGGAAGACCGAAGGGAAAGAGGGTAGATGGGGAGGTGAATATGGTTAGGAACACACTTGATTCTCTTCACAGAAATGGAGTGGTGAATGTTGGGGGAGGATAAGTTGGAAATGAAGCAACTGGCAGTGGAAGAGGAAGAGGTATCCATTATGGAAGGACAAGTGGTAGTCCAGCTGATTCTAATCCCCTTGGATTTGGGACCAACAAGGTAAAATGTGGGAGAAAAAGAAAGGAAAAGGAGCCATATATGGAAGGACTTCTATCCAAGAAGCAAAAGGTGAATATAAATATCCTTGTTCATATATTGCCAGTTAATACATAGCCTTGTTCATATGTTGTGTGACATATTGTAGGTGAAAAAGAGGGCAGATCTGACTAGGGACAGTGGAGACCAAAGTCAGCAGCATCAGGGATGAAGGTAACAAGTACTAATATACACCAAAGTCAACAACATCTGGTATCATTTTGTCAGTGGAAACTTTTTGTAGTTCAAATTTGAATGTAACATAGTTCACATTTTTAAGGTATCATAGTTCACATTTTATTTGTGCATCATAGTTGACATTTAATTTAAGGTATCATAGTTCACATTTTATTTCTGCATCAGAGTTCACATTTGAATGTAACATAGTTCACAAAATTTAAGGTATCATTGTTCACATTTTATTTGTGCATCATAGCATCAGGGATGAATGTAACATAGTTCACATTTTTAAGGTATCATAGTTCACATTTTTGTACAGAGGTGGTGTCAAGTTCCAAATGAAGATTTAAAAAAAAACAAGTCAGTTGATTTTCTGCATTTTGTAATTTTCTGCTACAGGTACAAGCTTCAATATTGTCAGAATACAATCTTTTTTGCTCCAGTGTGGAGGAATTTTTGATGTCAACAAGCTTCAAATGTGGAGGAATTTACAATATTGGCAATTGATGGTGTGAAGATTTGAATGTAACAAGTCAGTGAAAACTCATTGATTTTGTGCATTTTGTGCTTTTCTGCTACAGGTACAAGTTCCAATATTGTCAGAATACAATCTTTTTGTTCTAGTGTGGAGGAATTTTTGATGTGAACAAGCTTCAAATGTGGAGATATTTACAGTATTGACAACTAATGATGTGAAGATTTGAATGTAACAAGTCAGTCGATCCATATATGTGATTTTGTGCATTTTGTGCAGTTTGTGTAGTTTGGTGTAGATACATGTCAAATGTTTTGTGAACTTATGAAGGTTGTTGGCCACTTTGTGTTTTGTTAACTGCAATGTATTAAGCAACGTATTAATTGTGCAGTTTTGAGTTGTTTGATGCACTAATCAAGTAATGAATGTGCAATGTGTTGTAAATGTGCAATGTTTGAGATTGATGAATGTGCAGTGTTTGAGTTGTTTGAGATTGTGCAAAGTGCAAGCATGTGTAACTGTGCAGTGTTTGAGTTGTTTGATGCTCTAATCAAGTGATGAATGTGCAATGTGTTATAAATGTGCAATGTTTCATATTGATGAATGTGCATTGGTGAATGTGCAAATTTGTAACTGTAACTGATTGTGTGAAATATAAACAATAATTAAGTTGAAACAAAACCTGATCAGATGTATATACTGGACATTACCTATAGTTCAACGATGTTTTTATAACTAATCTAATAGTTTTGTGATGTTTTTTTAAACAAAAGGTAAAAGTTTTGTGATGTTTTTTTAAACAATGGCAAAACAGTTTTATGGTTTTTTGATAATGAACTGAAAAGTTTTGTGTGTTTTTCTGATGCGAACTGCAAAATTCATTAGGATTTTTTGGGTCAAGATATTGTACTAAAATGTGGTGCACAACCATTACTTGAATCGATAAATTAACAACAGCAGACAGTTTTAAAAATCACACAACTTGATCTATATATTAGCATTGCTAATACCAAATCTCAACTGCGCAAACAACCTAGACATTCATATCCATCGAGCAAACAAGTTAATGCATGTTTCACAATTCGAAACACTTCAATTACATTATCATCACAATACAATCTTTGAACAATTCAAAACTGCTATTTCAACACATACAATATGAAAGCAACAAATACAAACAACGACACATTAAACCCCTTCATTGTTCCCTCCTTCACCTTCAAATCGACCACCTTCTTCCGCAGTGAGTCGCACTCGACTTCCAACTTTTGTAACCTCTTGCTTGTTTCCTCAGCTAGCAAACACATCTTAACATTTTTTGCCTTCAATTCTGAGTATGCTTTCTCCCCCTTGTTATCTCCCACAAGTCCTACCAACCTAAAAAAACGGCAATTATCAGTTTTCCAATTTGGGCATCCAGCAAAGTATCTTCCAGTATTGATAGATGTACTTGCTATCTTAACGAGAACAGGCTCCTTGTGATGACACAATAGGGTTCCACCTCCATCGCAAATGTTAGTGGACCTCCTCATTGTAGCTTTGGAAGTTGTGGAATCTGCAATAGTTATATGCAAACATCAATACATGCAAACATCAAAATTATATGTGATACTGAAATTGAAAAAAGATTCTACATGACATGGAGCTTTTTGAATGATTTTTCATTTCCGATTACAACATAAGATCGAATAAGGAGGATGAAGAGATGGGTTGATTGTAAAACACTAGCCACACACCACATTAACAATAAAAAAAATGGTCAAAATTGATCCCCCAAACCACATTTTTATATGATTCCAAACAACAACAGAATACCCAACCCACCAAAACCAAGATAAGGAAATAAAATAATGGAGAACTAACCTTGTTCGATCATTCGCACCCTCAAATATTGCTACTTTCCGTCAAATTTAGGCTTCAGGGATAGATAGAATAACAATCGCTGAGCTTCACGCCGATATTTGCTTCACTTCGTTTCGGAATGAATCGATGGTGTAAACTACGGTTTCATCTGATTTGGGTTTTATTTTTTCGGTAAGCAATTGGAGAAGGAGGAGACAAAGGGTATTTTCGTCATAAAATTACATTACGTGCAGCGAACGTACAAGAAAACTAATGCCTACTAACTCTGTCTGTTCAAACGAAAATTTTGTGCCCTTTTTTTATAAAAAAAACTTAGTGCGGTTTTTTTTACAGGGCCAAAGTTAGGGGCAATTTTTAAAATTTTGCCGAATTTCAATATCTAAGTTGAAATTCAAATAAAATTTGAAACCCTAATGTAATTCTCCATACTCCCCATATAAGATTTGAATTTCAAAAGTCTAATTGAAATTCAAAAATCAAATTAAACTCCCCCTCTACACATATTTTGAAATTCAAAAATCTACATTGAATTTGACAGATGAACCAAATCTCCCCCTCCAAATCTATATTGAATTTCAATATCTAAATTGAAATTCAAAAATCATCCAAATCTTTCTCCAAATCTAATTTTGAATTTCAAAAAATTTAATTTGAAATTCAAAATTCAAATTTTAACTCAATCTCCACCTCCTCACTCAATTCAAAATTCTCTTCCTCCACATCTCCAAATCTATTTTGAATTTCAAAACCCTAATTTGAAATTAAAAATTCAACACAATCTCCCCCTCCACATTCCATAATCTATTTTGAATTTCAAACCCTAATTTTGAAATTCAAAATCTTCCCAAAATATCCATCAATCTTCCCAAAATCTCACCCCAGCACCATCACAACCTCCGTCTACTGTCTGCATCCCTCTTCCCTTCCCCGATGACGTTGTCATCATTTACATCCCCCAGGACATCCCACCGGGATGCCATCATCCGATGGCGTCAAATCCAGCTGTCCATGGTAGCTCCGACGGTGCCATAGCTACCGATGAACACCCGCAGAGGTATCTCTGACCCTAAGATGCCAACACCCAAGGGCCTACCCCTCTATGGCAGCCCCTAGACGTCGACCCTCCCCGAAGTTGTCAATTCCCGTCGATGGACTCCCATCTAACATGCACACAACCTCCATCGCACCCAAAACCCAGTAGCTCCGCCGCCCGCGACGGCGCAGTCCCACCCTCGACGTCAGCCACCTTGCTGTCGATCCTCTTAGCCGCGTCATCCGCATCTATCCATCACAAAATCAAGAGAACCCACATCTAAACACTACGTCGGAGATTCTGACGAGCTCACCTCCGCTCCAGTGGAAAGGTGAAAGGTTCCGGGGGGGGGGGAGTGGAGGTGGTGAAGGAGTCCTCTCCCCTCCCCAAACATCAACCGCCCCTTGCTTCCTTTTCTCTTTTGGGTTTTTGGGAGCTTCCTTGACTATTACATATTTATTAAATGAATTTGTCCCTATTTTTGCCTGATCAGACATTGTTGTTACTTTCCCCAACGACTGTAAATATCGTGCTTCTCTGAACAAAGTATCATTTGGCTTCTATTTTGTGTGTTTTGTTCATGTGCTGGCTGGTGGGCTTGTTGCGCTGCTGCCAATTTGCTTTTCTATTAAGATTTTCATATATTGTTTTGTGTTTACTTGTTTAAAGTTGTGTTTGGCAACTGGCTCTGATGGTGAGGTTTCTGTGTTTGATGCTTCTCTCTATGTGCTCTTTTGTAGTCGGGTTACTCTAGTTTTGCTGCTTGTACTGGAATGTTATCTGGTCTATTCGGATGTGGTTGTACATCGTGTTGTTTTTGGTTCTTGTTCCTCTTATCTTGCTAGAGGGCATTACAAATGGTGACAGGGCCGACTTTCGACACCGACGATGGATTGGAGTGGGTAAGATGTAAGTCTGAAATGGAGTTGAGGACAGTACGATGGTAGAAAGACTAGGACAATACGTTAGCAGAATCAGGGTACTCCACTTCACATCGGCTAGAAAGGTCTTGTATTAAATTTTCTATACCGAGCTTAGCGAGGACGGTAAGTTCTAAGGAGGGGTGGATGTAAGACCCCTAAAAAATTAGGAAGATGTATATGTATGTTGTATGGGCTTGGAATATTAGTGGGCCTTCCTAATATATGAGAAGATATATACACATATATAATTCAAATGGGCCGACTAAAAATTGGTGGATGTACATGGTGGGGGAAAGATGGCCTCGATGCATGAAGTGCATGCCTGCATGCACGTGAAGGGGAGAGAGAGAGTGAACTAGTAGTGAAGTATAAAAAGTCACATATCGGAAATATCATAGAGTGAATAATAGGTTAAATATAGTTGCCTATGATCCAAGAATACTAATTAAAGCTAGTTTTTGGGTGAGACTGTGTCATTTGGTGTGGGGCTGTGGTTAGATTTTATTTTTAGGCGGGGCATTAAAAATATGAACTTTATCTATTCTCTTGTTTGCTTTTAGAGTAGCCCATCCTATTCGATAAAAAAAAGAACCTGAACACCCTCCAATAATAAAAAAAAGCCAAACACAACTCCAGAGTAGAAGAGACTAGCCCCCTCTTCTTGGGGAAGGCCCGAGGCGAACTCCTGAAATTGGGCCCCTAATAACAGTATTTTTTTACGTGCAAAATACGTACCTATATTTATAAGGGAATTATAAATTTGAGGGCCCTAAAATCGCAAAAATTCCAGGGGCCTGAGGCAGCCGCCTCAAGAATGGGGCCGGCCCTGACTAAGGTGACCACAAGATAGGGCACGACTGGCATTCTCTGTCGAGATTGAGATGGGGATGGGTTAGCTGACGAATGATAAAAATTGAGTTGGTTCGCCGGCGAACGATAGATTTTGAGATGGGTTCTCCGTCAACGGAGATGAGCATGCACTTGAGTGCCGATGAGTTCGTGCTTGACAACGCCGTAGTTGATCTTGGGGCTTCGCCGGAGTTTTAGATGTCGGGGAGCACCGGAGGTGCTTTGGTGTGGTATGTCAATGGTCGGAGGCATGCGGGGGGATCTCGACGGTCAGTTGGTGGTGATTGGGATTTAAATTTTGATTTTAGATTTTCAAATTTTGAATCCAATTGCTTGTTAATTTAGATGCTGGATCTTAGGTCAGTGGTGATGGGGATTTGAATTTTGATTTTAGTTTTTCAAAGTTTGAATCCAGTTGTTGCTGGATTGGAGTTTGAATTTTGATTTGATGCTAGATATCACTATCAAAATTGGGATTTGAATTTTGATCCTTGATCTTTAAAATTTGAATCAATTTGCAATGGGTACCATCTTTTTCAATCTCAAACATGGCTTGGATTTCTTATTTTATAGTGGTTGATGTTTTAAAAAGGTGGGCATCTGGAAACGGACTGTTTCCAAACTAGATGGGCCGATTGGGTTTTCAGTCCTGTTGCTATGAACTTTGGGGTGAGGTTGGTTTTGGGCTAGCTTACTTCGACTGGAGTTTGGGATGTCGAGTGATGTTGGTGAATGTGCAGGTCTTCACCATTTTGGTTGATAAAAAAGTCGAAGTCGTTATGGAAGATGTGCATTTCGTTCACATGGTGGATGATGTGCAAGCTGTGGCTATTGGGACAGGTGTACAAGTCGTTATTGTTGTGGTGGTTGTGCTAGTCATCGCTATTTTGGGGGGATGTGCAAGTGGGGTGATGTGCAAGTTATTGACGTGGTAAGAGGTGTGGTGTCGTTACTTATTATTTGATGGACAAGCTGTCTCCAGAGTGCGTTCGGGCGAGTCATCATCGAAGTGGTGTGCAAGCATGCTGTCAACTTGGGGGTGAACAGGCAGGTCGTTATCGGGATAGAGAAATGGCAAGTCGTCGCTATAGAGGTGTAAAGGCATGTCATCGCCTGGGAAGTGAATTGGCAAATCGTCTCTAGAGTGTTGTACGGGCGTGGCGTTATCGATTGGTGTACGACGAGTCGTCGCTCGAGTGGTGTACGGGTGTCAAGCCTCGCTTCCCAAAATACGGGAATACGAGTCCGTAACTGAGGCCCAACGAATGATGCGAATACACCATTCATAAGCTGTACAAGTAATTCAACAACAAGATAACAACAAAACCACGTAGGCATGTAAAATTACAATAGGATAACAAAAGTACATGACATAGTCCATAACATAACCAACAACTGGAAAATACAAAGTAGTTACAGGTCAAACATGCCCAGAATGCAATAAAGAGTAGCATGAAATAAAACATGAACTAAAGATAACATGATAATTTAATAAGACTAAAATACTTGATCAGCAATACCTTCGGATAATTTTCCATCCGGGCCTGCAAGTACATTATTACAAAAGAAGAAACAAGAGGATACCTGTTAATACAAGTCACAGGCCGCAAGTGGTACAAGCTAAGGGGACAAGTATAAAACGAAACAAGAAACAGGAAAAATATCATGGAGTGGAGAATCATGAAATAGGAGAAATGCAATATGTAAACAGGATCATGAACAAGACATCATGAAACAAGTGGCATGTAAACAAGTAATCAAGTAAACAAATATCAAGTCAACATGAACATGCACGTGTAATTGGATCATGCAAGTGTACGTGTTAATCTTATATCTTTTATTAATTCTATCTAGGTAGTACTTCATGCATCCATCCTTTTATTACATAGTTGCTACATTCAAACAAGTTTGCGTTTAGACTTAGTGGTGGATTTTATAGGTCACGTACTCGGGAAAAACATATCAATTGTATATTGTATCGAGATACGTGCAAACTTGTAACGTGAAACATATCGAGTGAAACATATAAAGTGTAAACTTATAGCGTGAAATATATAAACATATAATTTGCAAACTTGCAACTTGTATCGGGAAACCACGAGCTTCCGTTCGAGTATGCTCTTCTATATTGCCCACTACTAGATCTTTACCCTTATACCTCGGTTTGTTACTTTTTTTTAATTTTAATCAACAATAACAAGATATCATATTTAAACTACTATCATAGGTAAGACAATCATGCACATAATCCTGTATAGTCCTAATAATACATATGTGTATATTAATCGTGTTCATGTCATGCATATGGCAACAAAGTATTCACGATCATATGTGAATACGGAATCGACAGATTATGTAAAGCAACAGTTTTCAATTCGATCAAAGAATACGAATTAGAGTCAAAGAATATACTTGCGGTATTTTTCAAAGGAAGCTTGTACGAGAACAAACGAATTGTACAAGAGAATACTTGCCTGATTAGACGATGATGATGATATCGAATACCAGAATAACGGGATCAGAATTCTGGGCAGCGAAGCACGTGCAAGATACGTGGCAGCAACAACAGCAAAACAGCAAGACAAGATTGGATCCACAAACAACAACCACAGCAACTGGGATCTCCCAAACAGCAAACTTCAGTACACAACTAATCCCCTTCTTATAAAACACCAAACAGCAACACAAGCCCACTCTCTTCACAACACCAAACACAGATCCTGCTCCAAAACACCAAACACCAATAAATCCCCCTACACCCAACACAGCAAAACAACACTCTCACTGTCCCTCTTCTTCCCCACTCGACTGAGAGAGAGAGAGAGAGAGGCAAGGCGGTGCGACTGGCAACGAGGTGCAGCGACACCACGACAGCATCGACGGAGTGACGGCAGAAGGGTCGAGATGCTTCAGGGGTTCTCGGAGTGGAGACGAGGAGCAGGTGAATGGCGGTCGACTGGAGGTCGAGCGACGAGGAAGAGTGGTCGAGCGGGAGGCCTAGGTAGAGAATGGCAAGGTGGTCGCGGTCGAGGGGTGACGGCGACCGGATGATGGACGGCTGCAGGAGAGGGCGGTGGGGGGGGGATGCTCCGACGATGCAGGGGCGGCTAGCAATGTTGGTGTGGGCGAAGCTGGAGGGGGGGAAGCAAAGGCGACGATGGAGCAAAGGAGGGAGGAGCAGTCGCGGTGGTTGCAGGTGGAGACAGGGACGGGGTGGTGGTCGGAGGCAGTCGATAATGGAAGGAGTCACTTCGATGATGGGTTGAGATGGCGGAGGGAGAGGCGAGGGGAAGGAGACAGGGACGGGGCGATGTGGGGCTTGGGTTCTTCGATGGATGACGGGGGTCGAGCTCGAAGGTGATGAGCGGAGGGGTTGGGCTCGCTGAAGAAGACAAAGGTGGTCGAGTGGGTTGCGATCGGTGGTCGGTAAGTGGATGGTTCGACTGGAGGAAGGATGGCGGAGGAGTGACGAAAGACGAAGGGGGTTGCGGCGACGATAATGGGGTGCAGGCTGTCGTACTGCCCCACTTTTTGAAAATATTTGGCACTCTGCCCCACTTCAAAAAACAATTAGCGATTTGCCCCTGTTTAGGACACGTCAGCATAAACCGTTATTGGAAATAATGGCATAGGTTATTTACATGCCGTTATTTCCAATAACGACATCTATATTTAAAAAAAGTGTCATACCGTTATTTGGAGTAACGGCATAGGTTATTTTATTTTTTGACAGCTTGTAGTCTCCATTTAGAGAAAAAATTGCAAGTGTGAAAACCTTATAACATATGCCGTTATTTCAAATAACGGCATTCTCAATACTGATGCCGTTATTTGGAATAACGGCATCAGTTATAATTTTTTTAAATAAAAAAGTAACTTATTATTCATCCTCTCTGACGAATAAGTTAATTAAAAGAAATATATATATAACTGATGCCGTTATTCCAAATAATGGCATCAGCTATAAATTTTTTTTAAAAATTAAATTATTATTCATTCTCTCTATTTTCAAACAACGGCAAGAGTTCCTTTATATATAACTGATGTCGTTATCTCCAATAACGGCACCAGTCATTCGAATGCAGTTATTCAGGATAACGACATTATTTATAAGTTTTTTTCCCACTTAGAATTTTTTAAAGTTAGAAGATTCACACTTGTAAGAGAAATATACTGATGCCGTTATTCCAAATAACGGAATGGAAAAAAATGTAAAATAGATGCCGTTATTGGAAATAACGGCACGTAAATAACCTATGCCGTTATTTCTAATAACGGTTTATGCTGACGTGTCCTAAACAGGGACAGATCGCTAATTTTTTTTGGAAGTGGGGCAGAGCGCCAAATATTTTCAAAAAGTGGGGCAGTACGGCAAAATTTTCAAGAGTAAAGGGGGTGAGAAAGTGGGGACAATTATGAGGTGGGGGGGGGAGGGGGGGGGGGATTATGGAGTGGGGGTATATAAGGGGGGTGGATTAGATGTTGAAAAATAATCTATGTGGGCTCACATATGTGACTAAATGTATAATTGCTATTCTAAAGTCTAACCCAAATTAAAGTGATCTAATCAAGATTAAGTAATGGGTTAAAAGCATATAATTTAAAGTGTGATATAACACGTGTAGAGACCGTAAAGTAAATTTCTTATTTTGCGATGGACAAAAGAGGAAATCAATAATTATCAATTAGGGTTATGGTCCCCTATATATACGTATCTTCTTATTCCATCTGTCATCCCATCAACAGAAGAATAGAGAGACGACCTCTCATAGAAGTGTGTATCATATAAGAAGATCCAAACCCTCTGCGCAATCTCCAACAATGGCTTCAGGTTAGTGCTTCCGCTTTTAATGTTCTTCTTTTGATTTAGCAAAGATCTATTGTTTCATGATTTAGGATTTTATATTAAAGCACTTTTGCAACATGATTAAGATCTAGATTCATATAAATATGTTTTAGGTTGTTATTAATGTTTTATGCATGTTCTTAAGTGTATAGAAAATTCCAACAATTGGTATCAGAGCCATCTTTGCTGAATTAATTGAAGAAATTTAGGGTTTCTTGTTTAAGAAATTTAAAAAATTTAGGGGTTTTTTTTTATCTTCATGTTTAAGAAATTCAATTGATGAATTTAATTGATAGAAGCAATTTGATTAATTTCATACAGATCTGGAATTAAAAAAAAAAAAAAACCCCAAGTACTGACTTGTCACGGTTTTGGATTTTGATAATTTTTTTTTTTTTTTTAAAGATGTGGTTTTGATATTGGATTATGTTATCTATAAATAATGTTGGTTTTAAGATGTGATGGCTTCAGGCCCACGGGATGGTTTCAGACTGAACATACTTTAGGATTTTCTATATACTTTACTGAAAAATAATTTCAATAAAGTATATACACCATGATAGCTTCTAGATAATTCTGTTTATCACCATGATGTATTTACTTGGTTCCAAACCACCATGATTACTTGATTCAAAGATAGTCAGTATACACAAGGGGGGTGTTTGGAAATTGATTGTACGGGGGGGGGGGGGGGGGGGGGGGGGGGGGAGCACCCGGTTGTGAAGAAGGCAGTGTTGCTGTAAGGAGTCCCTCACATGAATGAACATAACAATATTGAGTATTCCCTCTAACTCAACCAGTTCAACTAATGACTGATAAGTCCCCCATCACCATCCTTCTTCCTAATTCCTCATCTTTTAAATGAACATAACGACAATTAAAAACTTTATCTGCTTCACATATTCTTCCTTATCAAATCTTATCCATCTACTCCATTCTCCTTTTCAAATGGACACTCTGGGGTTAGTACAAAATTGGACTGCCACGTGATGTGTGTGGCAGATTAGGGGTGGGGCCCGTCCGGATGGGGGGCTGCTGTTAAGTAGCTACCGACGTGGGCAAGTGGGGCCCAGTTTGGGTATGAGGCTGACGTCACACGCAGAGAGGGAGAGTGAGGATATGGGATTGTATAATTTTGTTTTCTTTTGTAACGGTAAAGTTATCAATTTTTTGTGCTCACAGAATTAAGGAAATGTGAGATTTAAGAATTTTAATTTCTGTTAATATTCTGTTTAATCCTATCTTTTGATATTATCAAATCAGTGGATAGATATGGTTCTATTATGGTTTTGTTATCATTTTAAATAGATACTATCTTGACATTATTCATCTAAAATATTGTAAAATTACAAAAATTAAGGAAAAAATAAAATTTTAGGAAACAATTAAATTCAAATTATGGTTTTGGTTTTTCTTATGAATATCTAATATTTTGAATAGATTAATTGAAACAAAATGTTGCCAAAGTGACCTCTTTTGTGTAGATCAATTTATTTAAAATATCAAGATGATTGTGTATTTGTAATTCATGCATTTATAAACTGACCCAAAGGTAAGTTGATATTTGGCCGAATTTCATGCACATCTGTGGTAATAAATATGTGACAATTATAAGGTATTCCATGTGAACAATAAGTCAGTCCAAAGAATGACTTATTATTTGACAGGATTTATTGTTAATATTTGATTACTACAACAAGAGTACCGCTTACAGTTAATGTTACTGTCCAAAGACTTGATATTAACGTTGTGCCTGGTATCTTCAGATGGGATTAACCATTATTTGAATTTATTGTTTTATATGGATTCTTATGTGAGCTTATTTTGTTTATTTTTGTTCTATATTCAGCAAGTGTATCTTCTGCTACCTTAATAACTGCTAACATCAATTCTATTCCCATGCTTAATGGGATAAATTTCAAGGATTGGAAAGGGACCTTACTGATAACTCTTGGTTGTATGGAATTAGACCATGCATTAAGGGAAGAACAACCTCCACCTCTCACTGGGAAAAACACTCCTGATGATAAAATGGATTTTGAGAGGTGGGATCGTTCAAATCTCATGAGTCTAATGATTATGAAACACAGCATTCCGAAAGCCTTTAGGGGCACAGAATCCGATGGGATTACTAAGGCTAAAGATTCCCTCGATCAAATTGAGTAATGTTTTGCTGAAAGACGAAATATGACTCTTAAGGATATGGTAAGGAGTATGATTGCTCATTCCACCTTACCTGAGTCCTTCTGGAGAGAAGCATTAAAGACAGCAGCTTTTATTTTCAATAGAGTACCAACTAAAGCAGCTGCAAAAACACCTTATGAGCTTTGGACAGGTCGAAAGCCTAGTCTAAAACACTTTCACATTTGGGGATGTCTAGCTGGGGTAAGGTCTTACAGGCCACATGAAAAGAAATTGGACTCCAAAAATAGTGAGCAGCTACTTTATTGGTTATTCTGAACGATCTATGGACTATAAGTTTTATGATCCCACACTTAGGAATATTTTTTTAGACGGGAACTGCAACATTTTTTGAGGAAGTTGAGTTTGGGAGAGAAATAAGGTTAGGGACATTGCTTTTGAGGAGGAATTGGATTCAATTACAAACCCAATTCCTACTATCACTTTTGACTATATTCAGGTTTCCACACCTATTATTGATCAAGAAGTGAATCCGGAACCTCAACAAGACAATGTTGAACAACCCCCCATTCAAAATAAGGTAATTGTTCCAGAAGAACAAACTCAACAACCACAAGAACCAGTGCCATTAAGGAGATCCACAAGAGAAAGGAGGAATGCTATTCCGGATGATTATATTGTATTTCTCCAAGAACATGAGGATGACAATGGAATGATGGAAGATAATCTAATCACATTTCATCAGGCCATGAAAGGTTGTAACTCTCAA
Organism: Hemerocallis citrina; assembly: GCA_017893485.1. NCBI lineage: Eukaryota > Viridiplantae > Streptophyta > Magnoliopsida > Asparagales > Asphodelaceae > Hemerocallis > Hemerocallis citrina. Next base: position 432,832,306 of record CM030359.1, on the reverse strand, counting down.
AAGTGGATTAATGCCATGAATGAGGAGTATAAGTCTATGCAAGATAACAAAGTTTGGGAACTTGTCCCATTACCAGAAGGTGCAAAACCAATTGGTTGTAAATGGATATTTAAGACCAAGATGGATGCAAATGGTAATGTGGAGAGGTATAAGGCACGTCTTGTAGCTAAAGGCTATACTCAGAAAGAAGGCATTGATTTTACAGAGACTTTCTCTGCAGTTTCATCGAAAGACTCGTTTAGGACAATTATGGCAATTTTTGTTCATCTTGATCTTGAGCTACATCAGATGGATGTCAAGACAGCGTTTCTCAATAGCGACATTGACGAGACAATTTATATGGTGCAACCAGAAAACTTTGTGTCGAGAGATCCAAAGAATATGGTTTGCAAATTGACAAAATCCATCTATGGACTCAAGCAAGCTTCTCATCAATGGTACCACAAGTTTCATCAAGTAATTATCTCATTCGGTTTTGAGATGAATGTAGTTGATGATTGTGTGTATCACAAGTTCAGTGGGAGTAAGCATATATTCCTAGTTCTATATGTCGATGACATATTGTTTGCCACTAATGATATAGATTTATTGCATGAAAGGTTTCTGTCCAAGCATTTTGAGATAAAGGATCTTGGGGGTGCCTCTTTTGTATTAGGAATTCAGATACACCGAGATCGTTCTCGAGGTATTCTAGGGTTATCACAAAAGGGATACATCGATAAAGTACTCAAAAGGTTTGGCATGTAAGATTGTAGACCAGGGGATACCCCTGTTGCTAAAGAAGACAAATTTAGTCTCAATCAGTGTCCTAAAAGTAACCTTGAAATTCAGGAAATACAAAAGATCCCCTACGCATCAGCTATTGGGAGTCTAATGTATGCTCAAGTATGTACGCGTCTGGATATTGCGTACATTGTTGGGATGTTAGGCAGGTATTTAAGAAAACCTGGTATGGACCATTGGATAGCAGCCAAGAGGGTCATGAGGTATCCTCAGAGAACAAAGACTACATGCTCACATATAGGAAATCAGATCATTTGGAGGTCGTACGGTATTCTGATTCTGATTTCGCTGGGTGCCAAGATAGCAGAAAGTCTACATCAGGATATATTTACCTGTTAGCTGGAGGAGCTATATCCTGAAAAAGTGTCAAACAGACACTTATAGCTTCTTCCACTATGGCAGCAGAGTATGTAGCATGCTATGAGGCATCAAATTATGGAATATGGCTGCGTAATTTTGTCACTGGGCTGCACATTTTGGAGAATATAGAAAGACCACTCAAGTTATTTTGTGACAATAAGTCAGCAGTGGTGTACTCCAACAACAATAGGAGTTCGACAAAGTCGAAACATATTGACATAAAGTTCCTAGTTGTAAAAGAAAGAGTGCAAAGTGGACAGATGTCCATAGAGCACATTGGGACAAACTCCATGATAGCGGATCCGCTCACAAAGGGATTACCACCCAAGGTCTTTTATGAGCATACTGCTCATATGGGTGTTGTATTATTTGAGAATATCATGATTTAGTGGGAGTTTGTGTTTTATTTGCATTATGTTTGTGTGAGATATTTATACATTTGGTTATTTTCTGATTAGAAATAAAGAATTCAGTTTTCTCACTCATTTTTCATGTTTTGTTTCTGACCTCACTTAAGTTTTAAAGAGGACCAGTTGAAAATAGGCATGTGTATAGATCACATTGCATGAAATTTCCATGCTACACATTCACACTTGATCTATGTCATTTGATTATGTTGATATATGTGACCATTGATAAATTTAGTTACGATAAATGTAACGAAAATTGCTTTGATCCTATATTTACATGATTAATGGACGAGATTGTTTGGCTATGCTTTTGGTTATGATAGCAAAATTTTGAGCTCATAAAGTATGTACATTTATAAGGAGTAACATATGTGGCCCAAGTGGGAGGGAGATTGTTGAAAAATAATCTATGTGGGCTCACATACGTGACTAAATGTATAATTGCTATTCTAAAGTCTAACCAAAATTAAAGTGATCTAATCAAGATTAAGTAATGGGTTAAAAGCATATAATTTAAAGTGTAATATAACACGTGTAGAGACCGTAAAGTAAATTTCTTATTTTGTGATGGGCAAAATAGGAAATCAATAATTATCAATTAGGGTTATGGTCCCCTATATATACGTATCTTCTTATTTCATCTGTCATCCCATCAACAGAAGAATAGAGAGACGGCCTCTCATAGAAGTGTGTATCATATAGGAAGATCCAAACCCTCTGCGCAATCTCCATCAATGGCTTCAGGTTAGTGCTTCCACTTTTAATGTTCTTCTTCTTTTGATTTAGCAAATATCTATAGTTTCATGATTTAGGATTTTATATTAAAGCACTTTTGCAACATGATTAAGATTTAGATTCATATAAACATGTTTTAGGTTGTTATTAATGTTTTATGCATGTTCTTAAGTGTATATAAAATTCCAACATTAGAAATGTGGGTAATTGAATGTAATCATATAGAATGGAGTCTATACAATATATATGAGTACTGGGTTGAATTTGGGCTTGGTTTATGGGCTCAAAACAATTTAATCAACTAGTTATAGGATTGGGCTTTAAAACATTTAAATGTTAAAATAGTTGAATAATTAAATATTGGGCTTCATAAAGGTAGCTTGTATAATATGATCAATTAAGAAAAAAAATAGTTACAATATACTAAGAATTTAAAATACGGAAAATATTTGGAAAAAAAAAATACGTATTAACGAAAACTGGGGTTACAACGGGTGAGTCGTCACCAATGTGTGAATCGGTTAGTCGTCACTATTTTTATTTGATCGATGAGTCGTTATTGGTGTGATTGATAGGGATTGTTATTGTTCGGCACTCATTGGAACGGAAAACATATTGCAAGTTTCTTTTACTACAATGTAGCTTGGGGAGGGATAAGTGAATTTTGTAGTTTTGATTTTGTAATTATGTTTTCCCATGATCCTCTTTTTGGAACATCTTTGAGATAATTCGTTTCATTATTTAATAAAATTGGGACACGGGGGATAATTTCCACCTTTTCACTAAAAAAAAAAGGCCAACCACTCACAAACCCTCATCTCTTCCACCTCCATTTATATGCTTGCTAAAATTCACATTGACACACTCCCAATCAGCAAATTCAGCAGCAGAATCTCTATTGAGAATGGTCACAGATCAAAGTTATAATAGTACACACCAGTGCTTAGATTTTTTAATTCATAGGGCTATCTATAGCTTACTCATACCCATCACATGATATTCAGATATTAATATAACAGGGTGTTCAACTCATTGGTCCCTCTGTCATTATAATTGCATCTCATAACAAGTACTTAGTCCTTATTTGATGTCTAATGAGAGAGGGGAGTCTGGAAATTGATGTATGGTTTTAATTTTTGAGAGAAAGGAATCTGATATATGGTCTGCGAGCATTAGATTTTTATCACAGAAAGATGAGCACCCAAAAACATTACAGATGCGTGATAGACAAGAACAAGGAGGCCAAACACTGGATGAAAGTGATCAAGAAAACCTACAACTTAATAGATTCAAGATAAACAAGTTCACCGATAAAATTGAAGATACATCAAGAACATTTTAGTTGTTAAACTCGACGTACTACCCCAATGATCTTCAAAACCAATTAGTTGGTCTAAATGAAAACACCTAAACGTTCCATAAATCGCGATCAAGAAAAGAGTGAAGGTCACCTCCCCCATTCATACTGTTATTCATCCACTCAGTTGTATAGTTGTCTTCAGCAAAAAGAAACTCAGCATTGCCAATACTCTGCAAGCTATCAATGCCAGTGTCATAGAAGCTATCTTTCTGCATAAGCTCGGCCATCCAGTTTGCGTCCATGTATGCATTTGACTGAGGAAATGCACTTTGCCTATTGAAAGCCGAAAGGAGATCTGAATGCGGTGGAGTAGTTATTACCGTATCATTAGGCACAGCTAGAAGTTGATCAAAGGAGATAGGTCTTTTGCATCGTACTGCCTTTGTTCGGATTGCATTGTCCTCACTTTTTGCTTGGTTTTCCGTGTTTAGCTTCTCAGTTGAAGATTCTTTTGTGATTGCAGATGATTCTTGCTCCGAACTTTCAGGTGTTAGCTTCTTCCTAAGGCAAGTGTTCCAGTAGTTTTTTATTTCGTTGTCAGTTCGTCCTGGTAATCTTCCAGCGATTAGCGACCATCTGCATAGAGTTCATGCAAAGTCAAATTATATTGAAACATTTCGATATTAATCTCATCTACCTTCAAACTGAATTTTGATAGGGAAAAGAGGAGTTATTGTATCTGAGTACCTATTGCCAAGTAGCTTATGGAGCCGAATGATCAAGTCCTCCTCTTCCTCGCTGAAGTTTCCTCGTTTTATGTCTGGTCTCAGATAATTCAACCAGCGAAGTCTGCAACTCTTCCCACACCTATTCAGACCTTCGAAGAGAGAAGGAAAAAGATTACTCATAGATTGTTCAGATGTTTGTATATCGTTAGTCATTCATAAATACAAATCGTATCTAAGAACATTCGTACATTAGTCTGTAGAGATATATCATTAACCAAGAACTTCTGTTGCCAATAGATTGTAACAATATCACTCTTAGTTCTTTCCCTTTATAGTCAACTTAAAGGAGAAATGTAAGTACTTTTGAACATAAATGACTTATGTAAGTAGCCTAAAAAAAATAATAAATCAATGTAAATGATTTCAAGCATAAACTATCTAAAATGAGGATGAACATTTTATTGTCTAAACTCTTCTGTTTCATTTCAACTTTCAATAAAACAGTGAGCCATACTTGACTACTTCTCACGAGGGAAGAAATATAATTAACAGAGTAATTTATCCGGTGTGAAAAGATGAAAAGACTACAAAACATTGAGAACTTTTTAATTACGTTGTAATGAAAAATGAATCTCAAAAATTTTAGTCCAAGATGAAATCTTCAATAATCATTTTTTTCAGGTAAGAACATAAAACATCAAAAAATGAAAGTTTTTTAACTTCAAAAATATTTTCCAAGTAAAAATTTCTTAACTTGGTAAATTGTGCAAAAGGATCAAAACTTTTTAACTACATTGTAATAGAAACTTTAAAACAGAAGCCTTTGATTTCTGGAACTAATGTAGCTTAACTCCCAGAGCTGAATCAGAGATGGTCTTACTTAGCCGTCACCACAAACCAGAATGGCAGAATCTTAGTTATCAAGAAACAAATTTCAAAAAAACAGGAAAAAAAATTATTCACAGTGAACAAAACTGCAGTTTTCGTATTTACAAACATATATATATATGTTACCTGCATTGAGCGGTAAAGTGCGCCATTTCCCCACACCATGAACTCTGATGTAGTCAGATAATAGCTTGTCTTCTTGGCTTGTCCAGCTCCCCTTCTTGAACCCTTCTTTTTGAAAGCAACCCTTCATCCCCTCTCTCTCTCTCTCTCTCAATCACAAACAGTGGTGCTACTAAGACTGTAACCAAGTGCAGGGTTTAAATAGCCCTCCAAGTCATAATAATGCCTACAGGGTTTATGGCCCTAATGTGAGATCTCTCAGGCAGCAGTTTTGGGATGAATTAACTCATATTCGATGTTTGTGGAATCTTCCTTGGGTGGTGGGAGGCGACTTCAACATCGTCAGACACACATATGAGAGGAGTGCTGGTTTAGGCAATGGCCACGATATGAGTAAATTCAATCAGGTCATCTCAAGCTTGACTTTGATGGACATCCCCGTTAATGACAGGAGATTTACGTGGTCCAATCGACGAAGGGATCCGATTCTCGCTAAGCTGGACAGGATTCTCGTGTCCACAGACTGGGATACGAGATTTCCCTGGGGAATGGCTAGATCTTGTATTCGTAATACTTCGGATCATGTTCCTATCATGATCTGCACGGGAGAAGAGGGAAGACGAAGACATAAAATCTTCCGATTCGAGAAAATGTGGCTGTCTGACAAGGAATGTCATGCTCTGGTGAAGACTTGCTGGGAAGAGGGTCCTGGACAGGCAGATCCCGCCGCAAGATTGAATAAAAAACTGTCCAAACTCAGAAGACGGCTGAGAAAGTGGAACAAGGTGAAATTCGGGAATATCCTGAACAGAAAAAAGGATATCCTCTACGAGATTGAGGATCTTGAAAGACGGGAGGAAGTGGACCAGCTCGACGAAAACCAGTTCCAAAGGTTATCAGATTGCAGACTACAAATTCAAGAGACCTACTTGAATGAGGAAATTATGTGGCGGCAACGGTCCAGAGTTAAGTGGCTGAAAGAAGGGGATGCAAACACAAATTTCTTCCACAAGACTGCCAGTATGCGACGGAGAAAAAACTATATCCACTCCTTGGATATCGACGGGATCCTAGTCTCGGATGAGCAACAGATAGCAAAACATGTTGACGATAGGTTTAAAGTTTTATTCGGGGAAAACAAAGAGGGTTTGACCGAGTCCAATGAAAACCTATGGGGGGAAATCCAAGGGGATACTCAACTGAGAATTGATGCTCTGCAACAACCGTTCACCATGGAAGAGGTCAAAAACGCAGTATGGGGGTTGGGTCAGGATAAGTCACCTGGGCCTGACGGCTTCCCGATGTTCTTTTACAGACAATTTTGGGAAGTAGTAAGAATGGACATCATGGATATCATGAACGCGTTCTATGACGGAAGTTTGAACCTCGAAAGAATGAATTATGCTCATGTACGCCTAATTCCCAAAAAGCAGGTCGTTAGAGAGGTGACTGATTTTAGGCCGATTAGTCTGATTAACTGCTCGGTCAAAATCATCACGAAGGTTCTAGATAATAGATTGGGAGGGATCATCGGGGATATTATTGAGGACTATCGGACTGGTTTTATTGCAGGAAGGGATATTCTAGAAGGGGTGGCGCTAGTTCAGGAGGTTATACAAGATACGAAAAGACGGAAGAAGGCTGGCTTCATGTTAAAGTTAGACTTTGAGAAGGCTTATGACAAGGTCGAATGGAAATGCTTACTAGAAATTCTCGAAAGAAGAGGATTTGGAAACAGGTGGATCGGGTGGATAAAGAGCTGGCTTACTACGTCCAAAGTCAATATCCTGGTGAATGGGGAGCCGGGGAAGGAAATTAGATGCATGCGGGGGCTTAGACAGGGAGACCCGCTTTCACCGCTGATGTTCACTCTGGTAGGGGATGGCCTCCATCGTATGCTTCACGCTTACAGACAAACATGGTTAATTAATGGACTGGGTATGAGAAGGGGAATCTCTGCTGTAATGAACGTCCAATATGCGGATGATACATTAATCTTCGGGGAGTGCGACATCGTGCAGGCTACTCTTTTGAAGTGGGGCCTTTACTTATTTGAAGACTGGTCGGGACTTAAAGTCAATTTCCACAAAAGCTCTATCACCTTTTTGGGGGAACCAGAAGAACGGGACAACACTATTGCCAATATTCTTAACTGCCAGGTACAGAAACTACCTATTAAGTACCTTGGATTACCGATCGGTACTGGGAATATTAAGAGGGTAGACTGGCTTGACCTAATCAACAGAATTGCTAGCAGATTAGAGGGATGGAAAGGTAAAATGTTGTCTCTTGGAGGCCGCTTAGTCTTGCTCAATTCGGTGGTGAGCGCTATTCCTCTTTACTATATGTCTTTTTACGAGATACCGGTTTGGGTTACCAGAAAAATTGACAGACTCAGAAGACGGTTTCTATGGCATGGGTCATTAGAAGGGAAAGGATATGCACTTATCAAATGGGGTATTGTTTGTAGACGAAAAGAGCTTGGTGGAATGGGGGTGATCAACATTCGTCAAATGAATCAAGCTTTACTATGCAAATGGTGGTGGAAACTCAAAATTAAGACCAAGGCAAAATGGGCTAGACTAATTAAGGCGTCTTACTGGAAAAATCGCTGCATGCACCAGAAACAGAAAAATCAGGAAACAGCGTCGGGGTTTTGGCGTGGGGTGAGTCACACTAGAGACATCTTCATCTCAGGGGTTACATTCTCCATTGGCAATGGAGCCAACACTTGTTTCTGGAAGGACAAATGGTGTGGAACGATCTCTCTAAAGAGAAGATTCCCCATAGCTTACAAATTCGCTACAGATAAGTTTGATCGGGTGGATAGGAACTGGAGGAATGAGGAGTGGAGGCCGAGACTTACAACCGGGCTAAACAGAGAGGCCAGAAGACAAAAACAGGAGCTTATTAATTTCCTACAAGATTGGAAACCGGTGGGGTCCGATCAGGAAGACAAACCTAAATGGGAAGCGGAAAAGGACAACGTCTTCTCGGTGAGATCGGCATACAAAAGGATAAGCGACGGGGGAGTTCGAGTTAACAACCCAGTTTGGAAGGCGAAAGTACCAATTAAAGTGAGGTGCTTTAATTGGTTGGCTGGCCAGAATGCAATTCTAACACGGGACAACTTGGCCAGAAGGAGATGGCTAGGCCCGACTAATTGTGTTATGTGCAACCAGGATAATGAAACAGTGGACCATCTTCTACTGACATGCAGCTTCGCAAGGCCAATTTGGGCCGATCTACTTCACAGAATGGGTAGCCAAGGGGTAGGACCACAAACGATAACTGACGCTTGGGGGGGCTGGAAACTTGAACACATTGAGAGCATGTATTCTGATATTTGGGACATTGGGGTTGCAGCTATATGCTGGGGTATTTGGTTAGAAAGGAACAATAGAATATTTAGAATTACTCACAGACACATCATGCATCAACAATTGCTCCTCAAGGTTATTGCTAACATCATATTCTGATCTAACACGGCAGATGAACAACTTTCGAAGAAGATCAAGGATATGTACAAAGACGTGGCCACCAGTCAGGATCAACCACAGGAAAGGGAGGGAACATCGCAAGCAGGGTAACCACCGGGTTCGATGGAGGGTGGAACATGCACACGGATCTTCATGTTGGGATTTGGGGGTGCATGTAGCCGGAACTCGGAGTGTGATGTATTTTGGGTCTATTTTGGGAATTTGGTGCTTGTATGCTTTTGGGGGGCTTTTCTTTTGGATGTAATTATTTTGGGGGTCTACCACTACCATGTTTGGTAGGGGTTCCGGTATTTTGGTCGGAGAATGAGCTTCATGGCCCGCTTGTGGGTGATGAACTACATTGTCCGTGTATGATTATTGTTTTATTAAAAACTTTTTAATGAAACACGGGGGAGGCCTAGGCCTAACCTTTTATGATCAAAAAAAAAAAAAAACTACTCCCATAACCCCCCAGTCATCACAGAACAAAACTTGCTGCAGAATCTTGTAGTGAGGTTACCCAAGTGATGGCAAACTTGAAAGGCATTTATAGGCCATTTCTAAATGATGGGCACTTTCATAGCCCTGTTCAAACTGGTAATTTTGGGCCCCTCCCTTTGCTAGTTGTTGGTCGATTCAAATTGCTACTTTTCAGTTACACAAATGCATCCACTCTCCATGTTATTTATGTCCAAATGGTGTGCAAGAACGGTATATGGGATGAGACAAGTTGTAGAGAGGTCCCTCTACCATTATTTCTCAACTGGACTAACCTTTCCATAGGAGCATGAAGTCAGATTGAGAACATCTTCTGTGATGATTGCGACGGTTCTATTTTGAACCCTTGTTGTCTTGTTTTGATCTTGTGATCAGGTGTGCAAAGTGCTCGATCGGTATTTGTTGGTTGGCACCCCTTGGTTTTGTTTGCAAATTGTATTTTCATACTTAGGCTAATTAGTTCATATTACTTTCATCTTAGTGGATATTTATAAACTACATTTTTCTGAGGGTAATATTAAACTTAGAGATCTGATGATCTTGTAAAATCAACATCAGGAATATCAGTTTATGAGTGTGAGTGTAGAGTTGGTAGTAATAAATATTTTGAGGGCCTTGTAACACTGCGTAAATGTTTGTCCAGTGAAATTTTTTCTCAAAAAAGAACTGATGTTGATTGTGATGGTGGGGGACAAGTAATCGCGATGTTGACATTGAAGATGAATGATTTAAAGCAAAAGAGAGTAGAAAGATAAATCAGTCTGTAGGTAAAGATCGAAGCAAATACAAAATACGAAACAAGATTGCAAGTGTTATTTAAGAGATTGCTATTAAGGAGCCTACATTCCACATTGAAGTCCCTCTCCTATCATCCTTTTTGTCTAAGTAATTATTTCTCGCAGCGCATCTTTTTTTTACCTCTCCTTTTCTCTTCTTTCCCTTCTCTATAATTATGTGGCTTGGTCCTTTTTGGAAGAAAAATTAATATATTGGACCATTACAAGAGATTGTATGCAGGAAAAGCAATTGAAAATGCCTTGGCTCTGAAAATAACTTCAAATATTTTTTACTTGGACTTACTGATTGTTTTCTTTCCTTAATAAAAGTAACATATATTTAAAGAAGATGAAAAAACAAAGATCATTGTCTTCATAGTTCCATTAGGGAAGAAACCTATGAAAAGTTAGTTGTATAGGCTGTGAGCAGTTTGATAATTTGGACAAATGGATGTCACCTTCAAGGTATGGTGCAAAAAGAAAAACACCGTGGATTTTAGTCGATATGAGAAGATGTAAAGATTGTTCAACGAAATTCTCTAAACCACCAATTAGAGGTCAAGATCACTAAATTGTCAAGGGTGTCATGATGAATTTGTAAAGATGAAGAAAGAAAGAATTTCAAAGGTGACTCAAAATTACTAATCTAAGGTACAAGACTATTTCACTCGAAACCTTTCCTTTTAGATTCACATTATTTGCACATTCAGAAAATTATGATTATATGTTGCAATTCATTCTGCAAACCATTGAGTGATACAGTATAAATTTATGTATTACATTAATTGTTCACTAAATGCAGGATAATTAGATGTATTTGTATGACTCAGAATCATTAACTTTGTATATATATATATATATATATATATATATATATATATATATATATATATGGATCCATTTCTAGGAGATTACTGGGAAAATGCCATACACAAGTTATAAGAAACCCTTCCGAGTAATAAATTATCAAGCTCCCTTGTGATTATGACATTATTTGCAATAGTTGAACATTAATAGGAGCTCCCTAAATTGACAAGAGTACACTCTATTTCTGCAGTTTTGAAATATAACCAAAGAAAGGAATTGGAATAAATAGTCATGAACTCCCCAAGTGATCATGATAGGCAAGTAGGTGCCAGCTTATATTGCACCTTGAAAAAGTAAGAAATCGGAGAAGTCCTAGAATGATTGCTCAGCAATATACTTTTTTTAGTATATCATCAACATTCCAGGATGTGAACTGATATTGTAGTCTTAACCTTGACCTTCACTTCAAACCCAGAAGAAAAGGTTGCAACCATATGTCTATAATCCAAACAATATTACAGATAAAAACTTATGTAAAGAAGTATGAACACGTTAATCAGAACAAATGCGTCCTAATTTCTGAACTATATATGTACATGATTAACTTCCTATTGAAACAAGCTGAAAAAGAACTAACTAAGAACTATAACAGCTTAAAGTTAAAGTGGGCTGCCTGTAATGCCTCCCAAAAAAGGATGGGCATGGAAGAAAAAGAGACCAGACGGATGGAGGTGTTATTGGCATTTCAGACAATCTTATGCGAAGTGATGTTGAGATGTGAAAACGGAAACAAAGGTAAGAGCATGTCAAAAAATCCATTTTTGAGGAAAATGAATGAGAGAAAGGTAAGTTGGAAAAAGGGCTGATTAAGGGCTTCTGATCCAATAGGCTTCTTGAATGTATCCCAGGAACGAAATAACTGCAATACAATAAATTCAAGATAGAGCATGCTTGAAAAGAGGGCTTAAGAAAAAAGAGAAAAGAAGAAAGAGTCGGTACCCTTAAAGTTTGAACTGCGCTTACCCGGGAAAGATATATTGACCAATGGTAGCTTGTTGGCTGGACTTGAATTGTAATCCTATTTTGTGTTTATTTTCTGCTTCTGCGTGCTGTAAGATTTTGTCTGTTGTAATATCTCTTTGATAATCTACTTCATTATTAACCCTGTTATGCCATCTTAGATTAAAGACGAAATTAAAATGACTTGATGATGAGTAATGGTATTAGCTCAAGTGTATGGATAAGTGATGGAAATAAGAATAAATAGAGTAGGATTCCAATAATAGAATGAGCTAAAACAAAGCTGCAGCGTTGATGCTAAGCAAGTAAGAATCTAACTTTATCATCGATATTAGGATTTAGGACAGATCAGTAACCCCAGAATAGAAACATATCAGACAGATATAACTAGCTAGCCTAATTAATGGCTCAAAAGAAAATAATAATTCCTTGAAAAAAAAATCAAGGGGAGATTCTAGGTGATGAATAATGGACCAATCTTTAAAAATCTCCATTGTCTCGGCTTAGTGTATCTCTCAGTTTAATGAAATCAAACAGATACAAAGGTGTTACACCATATCTGTGCATGATGTTAAACACTTCATCTCAGAGTAGTACACAAAATACAGCAGGCAATTATTTCGGATTTCGGATCGGGTTTACGGATTATCCAAACTCAACTTTTTTCATAAATTATTAACTTCTTGAAAAAAAATTTCCCTCTACCTATAAAACTAACTGTTAGAACATGAATTTCATAAAATAGAATAAATCTAATAATCTTTGTGAAGAAGTAAAATTACAGGGAAGAAAAATCAAACCAGACAATTTGATATAGAGTCGATATGAAAATCTCTGTCCTTAAAGCAAAATTCGCCCCGTAGTGTGATGGCTGTTGATGAACTGCCTTCCAGGATACAACTGTATTACCTTCTCTAAAGAGCAGCAACCAAACTTCAGAGACTCCAACGAACCAGCAACTGCGTTGTACTCTCAGACAGACTCAGAAGAAACAGAAGAAGAAGGAGAAGAGATTACTCAAAAAAATGGTAAAAAAATCGGAGCGGGGCAAAACATAGTTTAGGCTGGCCAGAACCAAACCAAACCAAACCGGGGTCGGGCAGGGCCAGCCCGGGTGCGCACGCGTGCGTATATGTTTGTAACTTTGGCTAGGTCCTCTCTCCACTACACATTAGTGGTAACCCCAAGGCTATGCCCTTTAGTCCATTTCTGCTCAATTTGTGCACCTGCTTTGCTGTTTTCTTGTTTCGTCGCTGCTCATTGTCAGGCTATTTCTGCTGCCTTACGCATACTGGACTTTGGGTCTACTGTCTCCGGCTTGTAAGGCTTGCTTTTTTCGACCGAGTCTGTTTGTGATCCGTGTGCAGATTGTACCTTATTTCGTTTTCCACGTTTTCTTCAGCCTTGTGTCTGTATTTTGATGCTGTTGTAACGCATGTTTATTATCTTAATATATATTTTTAATAGGCTGGAGTTTAGTGCTCTATCCTATGGTATATAAAAAAAATAGTATGACTCGGCAAAATAATTTCTCCTATAAGCATTTAATAACTCGAACTGTTTCTCCTTTAGAAGATACACATATGTTTTTTTTTTATCGTAAAAGGTTGGCAATTGCCCCCGTGTTTCATTAAAAAATTTAACAAAACAAACAACAAAAAATAAGGCTTATGAAGTTGTTCAGATCCCAACAAGATACACATATGTTAAAATATGATTTATCTTAGATTTAAGTATTTCCATCTTCTTAAGGTCAAATTAAGAAAATTGAACAAATATCACGAAGTAGACCCACCTTATCTATGGTGTATGTGCTTGTTGAAGTATAGAAAATCACCTGAAATTTCTAATCATATTTATGTGCTTCCTCAAGTATATCTCAGTATCTCCTTCTCTTAGCGGCCCATCACTCCTGTACAGTTTTATTCCAACTTCAGCTAGTCATTATATTCGGATCGACATAAATAAATGACAACAGAATTTATAGTTGATGAATTTGATACACACCAGGAAGCAATAGGCGGAACATCAACGTTAAAATCTGGATCACTGGAGAGATAACAAGTCCTGGAGTCCATCAGCAAGGACCTGCGAAACAAGAGAAAAGAAAGGATGGATGTGAGTATGATACAAACACACACCTCATATAACTCGGATTAGATGGGAAGGGATAGAAACCTTAAAAATACTTGATGATTGATGATTGTAGCTTCCAAATCTCATCAGCATGTTTATGTACGTTAACACTCACGTTCCATTTGTGATCACTTGGGATGGTCAGTTGGCATTACTTACGAGCCACATTAGTTGAATTCCTAAAAGAGAATATATAGCAGGATATAGTGGTGCAGGTTTCAACTTCTTAAGTTGGGACATTTTGTCAAATTTAGAGTGGATACTTGTGGTCGTTCAACTATACATGCTACTATAGGTGGCCATCCTCTTTGCTCTTTCCTGTAAGTGAAATTAAAAAAACAAAATACAAAAATAAAATATATGAAGAAGAGAAAAAAAGTTAAGAAATGGTAATTTGAATGAAGGAAATAGGAGATGAGTCATACTCACCAGGCTAGTTCGATCCTCGGATTGATGTTGATAACTTTTTGAAAAACAATAGAGATAATTTAAAATTGTACGTTATACAACATTTTATTAAAATGAGTGGTGCAATCAATGGGAGACGATTAGTGAACTAGATGGTTGGACAGAAACTATGTGAGTATGTCTTAGAAAATCTCCTCCTCAAGTACTTGATATACGCGTAAACAATTGGACATAATATTTCAATAATGACATATATAAATAATAATTGAGAATATTCACAGTTTAAGAAGTCCAAACACACCTAGTTGCCAGCCACAGACAGGACTTTGTTTCTTCCAATCATTCTTCTCACTTGAGAGCTTTCTCCAGCAACCCTTTATTGGAGCACATGATCAACCAGAATCTGAAATTGCAGAAAACAGTCTTCTTCTCTGTGCACCATTCTGGCTCTATTAAAGTCTTTTTTCTTCCTCAAACATATATACCTGTATTTTCCTGTCAAAATTAAAGAGTTTAAGAAAACAGAGCCAATATTCATTCAACTAATTTTTTATCGTAACAAATAAGGAATATGAGAGTATGGTTACTAAAAACCTCTTTATTATGTATAGGACACTAACTTTCTATTTTGCATTAATTATTTACAGTCGTGACTCGTGAGTCGTCCTCATGTATGAAATGGAAGTGGAAATGGGCTGTCATGCTGATATCATCTTTATTCTGTAGAACATTTTGTCAAACACTGCACTAGCTCGGTCCTCCTTTCTTCATTGCTCTTCTCTGTAGGTGTTATTCAAATTAAAATCCGCTTAAAGAAGAAGAATAAAGTTTTAAGTATTAAAAAAAAAGGATGGGTTAAGTCACACACTCACCAGTGGGGAAAGTAAAGGTGGATGGCCTGTCCTTCCTTTGCAGGCAGGCAGCTTGGAAGTAGTAGTGGGAGACATGGAATGGGATCATCCCATCTTCTTCTTCTTCTTCTTCTTCTTCTTCTCACTGTGCTGTCTGCTTCTCCTCCTCCTTCTCCCTCCGGTCTTTATGATGAGGGGTTGATTTGGATGTGAGGGATGTGTTTAATCTTGTGCCAGTCCTCACCTATCTCCCTCTCGGATCTATTCTCCAGAATAGGACAACCACGAATATCAAGTTGTTGGAGTGCTGTGAGGTGCTGCAGTCCATCTGGCAGCATTTCCAGTTCAGGACATCTCGAAAGCTTCAATCTCTGTAGAGAAGTGAGGTCGCCCACCCACTCCGGCAAAACAGTCAACGATTGGCATTCATAAAGAATAAGATCGTGGAGTGACGTGAACAAGAGAGGAGGAGGAGGCTGAGGTTGCTGCTGCAGCCCTGCTGCTATAGAAGTAGTCAACGCTTCACCTTTGAAGTAGTCTATCTCAAGGGTACGGAGGGTGGGGATGTGAAGGTGGATTAGACCCTCCGGCAGACATGTTGCCTTTGAATCACCCTCACTACCCTTAAATATCAATTTCTCAAGGGCAGTGAGGTACGGTAGCCCCTCCCAGAAGGAAGAGGTAGATGACACTTTTAGATTTAGATTTCTAACTCTGTTCATTCCTGACAAACTTCCTGCAGCCAACACCACCTCCCCCTTTATCGATATCGATAGGTCTACAACTGACACTGGAAAGCTTGGATGTACCCTTTTTAGTTTGGGGCAATCAACTGTTTTCAATTTTGTAAGACAAGGAAACATCACCACGTCTCTTCTTCCTATATCCCCTGGCCCTGCTCCTGCTCCTGCTCCTGCTGCTGCCTCAACCACCCATTCCTCCAAATTCTTCATATCTCTCAAATACAGCTCTTCCAACTTATGGAACGGAACCTTGTCGCCTCTTGCTTCCCCATACAACTCCTCCCCTATTCTCCTTATAGCATCCATTCCCGATATCTCGAGAATCTTCAAAGAGGGCAGCTGGCCGAGTGGTGGAAGATATGCACATCTCCTCAGACCAACCAGCACAATTCTCTCTAGGCTGTTGTAACTTGACATGATCCAACTTGGGTAATTGATACACAAGCAATTCCGTAGCTCGAGACTTTCTAGATTAGGTGGAGGAACCAAACTTGCAATTACCTCCTCCTCAACTGCTACATCTGCTGCTGCATCCCTTCTTTCGTCACCCCATTCTAAACACAAACTTTTCACACGTGTCTTGGCCCCGAGATTTGCTTCTCTGGCTTCAATTGGGTTGGTCACCTTTTGGAGATTTTTTATACAAAGATCACCTCTTATCTGATTCAGTTGTTGTAGTTCGGTGATGTGTTGCCCCTCCTCCTCCTCCTCACCCACAATAAATACTGGCAACGTCTCGAGATTAGTTAATTGACCCATTCCCATTGGCATGCCACTCAATTTATTACGCCCACTGTTATCAAGATGTCTAAGATTCTTCATCTTCCTAATGTCCCGGGGCAACTCAACAAGTTCATCACAGAATGCAACATCTAATGTATGGAGATTATGGAGGTTGGTGATGGTGTTAGGCAAGTTTGTAAGCTTATGACAACTGCTCATAATTAATGTTTGGAGATTATAAAGGCAGCCAATGCTACTAGGCAATACCTTCATTCCAGCATATGATATATCTAGGAAGCGCAAGTGTTTTAATCTACAGATAGTAGATGGAAATAAATCACACCCACCTAAATCACACCCACCTAAATCGAGCACTCGCAGATTTCTCAGCCGCACAAACATGTTGGGATTCACCTCCTTAATTCTATCACAGGACCCAATCAAAATCAAGGATCGCAACTTCTTTGTTTCAAAAAGTATATCTAGAATGTTTGGAGATTTGTCATCGACCAATAATGATAGGTAACGACAGCTATCATTAATTTTGGTCTCTTTCTGGTACTTCGTGAAATAAAACTCATCCTTCGCAACACTGCAAGCAAGATCATGCACTAAATCATGCATTTTACAGGTAATTCCTTCGTTAGAATCTTTTTCAACATCTTGAAAAAATGACCTCCACAATAAACAATTGAAACATTCATTGCCTGCATCCTCTGGGGAGATGTTCTCATTCGTTGACGGAGGAATGAAACCTTCACTAATCCATAATCTAATCAGCTTCTTGTTGTAAAATAAATAGTCTTTTGGAAACAATGAACAATAAACAAAACAATTCTTCAAATGAGATGGTAAATGATAATAGCTCAAGTTTAGGGCAGGTAGTATTTCATTCTCATTCGTTAATTGCCAAATTTCACTATCTCGAATTGCTAACCACTCAAATTCTTGGCTTTTTGAGCTCATAAGACTTCCAAGGGCTTTGGCTGCTAAAGGTAATCCTCCACATTTTCCAACAATCTCCTTCCCAATTTTTGTTAAGTTCGCAGTCTCCTTCACAAACAGAAATGCTCTTTGGCTAAATAAAGTCCAACAATCATCAGCTGATAATACCTTCAAACGACATCGAGAAACACTGCCCATCACATTTGCTACAACTTCGTTACGAGTAGTTGTGACTATTTTACTTCCACTTCTGCCGAATCTCAACAAAGTTTGTAAACTTTCCCACTTTGCAGGTTCCTCATTCCAGACATCATCCAGAACGAGAAAGAATCTCTTCCCACTCAATGTATCTCGGACAAGATTACTCAAGTGTTCAAGGTCTAGATTGTGGTACGTTTCATTTTCATTTTTTGCATGTTGAATTATTTTTCCTGCAATTTCTTTCACATCAAAGACATCAGAAACACAAATCCAAATTCGTAGATCGAAAAACTGCCCAGATGTAACCCTATCATCATTATACACCAGTTGAGCAAGTGCAGTCTTCCCAATTCCTCCTAACCCAACTACTGCCAGGACAGCGAGATCCTTACCAGTTTCCTCATTAATCAAGAAATGTACTATCTTCTCCTTGTCTTCATCTCTCCCCAGAATTTCCAACTCATGCACAGCTGAATAGGTTTCTACTGGTTGAACATGCCTTATTGAAACTGATCCGTTAGTTAAATGAAACTTAACCCTCTCTGCTGCAATATCATCCAATCTCCCCAACACATGCTTTAATTTACGAGCAATTCCACGACTAAATATAATTTGATTTTGGGAGGAGAAGAAGTCTTTCACCTGTAATTAATATCCCAAAATGCGTAATAATAATTAAGATGGAGTATTTGTGTAATATATGTATTACTAAAGGGCTAATAATCAGGCATGCCTATTTATTTATCTATTCCTCTAGGATTTTTTGATTAATTAATGGAGTACTTGAGAAATCAGAATAAGTCCCAAAGATACATGCATGGTTTAGTTCTAAACCAACTTGTTGCACATGACTTCATCGAATGAATTGGTGTTATGATGATTTAAGTATGAATCTCTTAATTACTTGTTAATTAATTGTTGTTATGCTATTCTAATTAGCAAAACTAGCTAGGTTTGTGTATATACATATATATTGTAATGTTTCATTTAGTTTAACAACCTAACCTGCAGAAACCTTTTATGTTTAATTAGGATCGGGTGGGTAAAGGGGGTAGTTTAAGTGTGTATCCACGATACTCAATCTGTGTTTTAACTCACGAGCAGAGCAATTCTATGACTGAAGAAAATAATTAGATTTTGGGAGGAGCTAGAAGAAGTCTCTCACCACTACCAGCTGCCTCATAAAATGATCATGATACTCAATCTGTTGACGTAATGCCTCGGTGCAGAACGTATCCACCACATCATCAGCATCATATGCTGCATCCTTGAGCTTCTTTAACCAGCTACAAAGAGCTTTTTCACCGATTGCTTTGTTCTCCGCATCGTCGAGTACATCCTTGATTGTCGATAGTATGCTCTGCAGCCTCACCATGTCTCCATGAACACCACCTCGAAGCAGTTGTAGCTCTCCTGAAAGTCCATCAGCTACCTTCTCGATCACCACTTGAATAAGAGGGGATGCGAGCAGTGTAATCATAGCCATGGTGAGTGAAGAAGATGAACTAGCTAGTTGATTGAGATCATGTAGTGTACTTTTTTCAATAATGGTGGTGGCCAAGTTGGTAGGACAGTCTGTAGGACTTCAATAATGGATTGTGCACTTTTGTGTTAACAAAGGAAGCAACGTGGCCAATTGTATTCCAACTGAATTTGGCCCTATACAGCTAGCTAGGGTCAATAATGACAACTTAATGGTGGCCAAGTTGGTGGGGTACTAGCAACAGACTATAGAATATATAGATGCCTCCAATAATGGACGGGCATCACTATTGATAGTCATCAGGAACTGACTTCAAATAACGTGGTCCTCTGGCACAGTCAAATCTTCTTGCATTATCTAATTCGAGAGATCCTCTTGCAATATCTAATTCGAGAGATCCTCTTGCAAATCATGAGATGATTCAACATACCTGTGACTATTACTTGGACTGAGCCTACAAGTATAGGAGTTTCCTGCATTGCTTGCACAAAAATTAAAGGTAGATTCATAGTTAGCATAATGTGTGGAGTTAAAATAATTTTTCTTTGGCAATGGAAATTGGTCGTGTCTGGCTGAAATAGAATGGTCATAATCATCTACTG
This sequence comes from Hemerocallis citrina, assembly GCA_017893485.1. NCBI lineage: Eukaryota > Viridiplantae > Streptophyta > Magnoliopsida > Asparagales > Asphodelaceae > Hemerocallis > Hemerocallis citrina. The sequence goes on along the minus strand of CM030359.1, from coordinate 432,812,307 downwards.
GAGGCAAGTTTAAGGCATAAGGATATAAGTGACTTCCGATACATGGAGAATCTTCCTCAGGATATGCCTGTGATGAATATAAGTGACTTCTGATACGAGGAGAATCTTCCTCAGGACATGACTGTGATGAATACAAGTGACTTTGGGTTTCAGCACATCTTCGAGTTGAATCAGGATCCTCGACACCTGTAACCTTATAACCATTTTGATATGCCACAGTAAACAGAATCTGGAAGTTGTTGACAGGAATCGCTTCTGAGGTTACGAGCTTGGGTGTCGAAATATTCTTGACCAGGATTAATTAGGATGTTCACCTTCAAAATCAGGACCAGTTTGGTGAAGAGGAAGCCCTTTGGGACTAATGTGAAAGCTTTCTTGCATATCAAGATTACAATGAGAGATGATGAGTTCAGAGTGCTTCAAATCGGCTAGCTGTGGTTAATTCTTGACAGCCGATCGAATTAGGATCTTTGAAAGTAATACTGAGATTTTGATTGTAAATTAAGCGTTTTACACTTACACCAGACCTGAAGTTAATATTGTCCTTCTTGTAAAGTTCCGTAGAAAACTTAGAATTGATTTTGTTGAGTAAACTATGACTCGAGCTATTCAAAGGACTAACTTTCTTCACGGAAAACAATTCAATAAGCTTGCCAACCTACATTATCAAAAGAATTATAAAAAAAAATAACTCCATGAATAAGTACATAAATAACTAGGGTTAGGTTTAGTAGGATGAACCTGCTCGTAGGTGAGGCAAAAGTTAAACTTGTAGGGTGCAAAGTAATATTATTGAATTGCATTACGGAATTCATCCTCAGTTAGTGGTTGACACCTCCATAGAACCTTGAAACGAACCAGTCCAGAAACAACAAAAAGAAGATAGAAATAAGAATTCCTACAAGAAAACTACAATAGTAAGATAAACTAGAGTTTTCACATTAATTTGAAGCAAAATCTTCTCAAATAGAAGACAATAGCGTTATGCACATACAAAGCACGTACATCCAATGGTGTAGTACATTTCGTTCGGGGACCATGTCCGGCCATGATGGTTACCGTGTTGGGACAAAGCAAGGTAGGTGAAACATCTTTATTTAACTTTAGCAACAGATTACTAAAAACATATAGTAAGGCATGTACTCTTCATGAGTAAATTTAGTTGGGGTAAATTTAAGTAAACCACACCCAGTTTTCATTTTCGTGAGTTGTAGAAAATCATACCCATCTTTTTTTTGGGTTTTTAATATGTATGTTCCTAACAAATCATTGAATATCATATATGCCCCTCATAAATATGTATTTTCATATTTGTCCCCAACAATATATCATCTTGATACAACATAAATAGAGCTTAAAGATGAATTAGCTGATACATCTTTTTTTAGATATTTTTTGTTTGGCATGACATAATAATGCATAATGCAGCCCTAGCGATACAAGTATACTTGATTTGAAAAAACATTGAAATACAATTGTGTTCTGAGCCTATGACTACATTAATTCATGATTTTGTTGTTTATGAGCTACTTTGTAGTTTGTAGTAGTATTTCAATTCATGAATACATGTTTACAATTGTTATTTGAATTTTTTTCGGGAGCAGCAACAGAAGATCTTCAAGTTTGAGCATTTTGCGCACAAGCTTGCAGCAGCAGCAGCTCTGTTTATGTTGTTTCCATTATAATTGAGCTCTGATTATGTTGTTTATGAGCAATGCAAATCTATGTTTGTTTCCATGCTGATTGAACTCTGTTTATGTTGTTTCTGATATTTTGAGCTCTGTTTATGTTGTTTCTAGGCTGATTGAGCTCTAAGCTCTTTTTTTGTTGTTTCTGAGCTCATTTTATGTTGTTTATGAGCATTTTGAGACAAGTATATTTTGTTTCCAGGCTAATTGAGCTCTTTTTATGTTGTTTCAGCACATTTTAGCTTTATGTTGTTTCCAGGCTGATTGAGCTCTTTTTATGTTTGTTTATGAGCAACACCAGCTCTGTTAATGTTGTTTCCATAATACTTGAGCTATGTTTATGTTGTTTATGCGCAAGTTGAGCTATGTTCATTTTGTTTCCAGTCTGATTGAGCTATGTTTATCTTGTTTATGAGAATTTTGAGCTCTGTTTATGTTAGTGTCACGCCCCGCTTCCCAGAATACAGGAAACACAGGCACTAACTGAGGCCCAGCGAATGATGCAGATACATCATTCATAAGCTGTAAATTTAACTCAACAACAAGATAACAATATCAACCACGCAGTGTGTAAAATCACAATAAGATAACAAGTACATGACATATTACATGACATGATACAGAACATAACCAACAACTGGAAAAGAAACATAGTCACGAGTCAACACGCCCGGATTACAACAAGGATTACATGAATAAAACATAAACTAAAATAACATGAAATTAAACAAGGCTAGAATCTCTGTTCAGCAACACCTTCAGGTAGTTCTCCATCTGGGCCTGCAAGTATATTATAACAAGAGGAAGAAACAAAGAGATACCCGTTAATGCAAGTCACGGGCCGCAAGTGGTATAAGCAACGAGACAAATATAGAATAAAACAAAAGCAGGAAAGAACAAGAAATCAAGAATCATATGATAGAGCAAATACAACATGCAACAGAATCAAGAACAAGACCTCATGAAACAAATAGCATGTATGTAAACAATTAAATAATCCATAGTAACATGTAACATGTAAACGAGTAAGCAAGTAAACGTGTCAACATAAACGAGTAACATGTAGACAAGTAAACAAGTCATCATAACCATGTAACATGTAAACGGATCATGCAAGTGTACGTGTCAATGTCATGTCTTTTATTAACCTAACTAGGTAGCACTTCATGCGTCCCATACCACATGGTTTCTACTCGCAATCAAGTGAACGTTTAGACTAGTGGTGGATTCTATAGGTCACGTACTCGGGAAACATATCCAGTCAAGTCAAGTCAAGTCGAGTCAAGTATATCTTGTATCAAGATACGTACAATGTGGAACATGTAGTTAGTGTGTCTTGTAACGTGCACATGTAAACCTGTAATTTAGCAAACTTGTAACTTGTAACTTACAAATTTGCAGCGAGGAACCACGAGCCCCCGTCCGAGTACGCTCTTCTATATTGCCCACTACTAAATCTTTTCCCTTTATACCCCGGCTTGTTATCTTTTTAATTACAATTAAACATGAATAATAATTACATGCAACAACAGGGACGGGTAACATGGCAAGATCAAGTATCAAGACTTATACGAGGCAGGAAACATATTTCAGGACTTATAAAACATGTGATGCAACTAATGACATGCATAACACTTAATCAAGAATAAAATATATTATAACAACATGCAACCTAATAACAAGCAATTCATGCACAACATCATGTATAATTATAGGAGTATATATGTGTGTATTAATTTTTGTGTTCGTGTCATGCCTACGAGAACAAAGTATTCACGATCACATGTGAATACAGATCGACGAATTAGGTATGGAAATGGTTCTCAATTCGACTTATGAATGCGAATTGGAGTCAAAAATAATATACTTGCGGTATTTTTACAAGGACTTGTACTAGAACAAATAAAATTGTACAAGAGACACTTGCCTGTTTGTAACGCGCCCCAAATTTTTTTTTTTTGAAAACTAAGTCTCCAAATTCAATTCCGTCAATTTCTATATCACTTTAATCATAACTAAGAAAGTTATATTTCAGGAAAAATTTTGGCAGAATCTCCCCTATAAATTTTGCCCCGAAACACAAAAAGCTTACGGAATTCTGCTCAAAATTCCGTAGCTCACAATACACCCAATCAATTCACGGGCTCCCCAGGCCAAAATGAGCAGAAACATACAAGCAATATAATATAATGCTCTGGGGGCCAAATTCATAACGGATTATCAAATATCAATTAAAACTATAAATTTCTTTGAAAAACGTGGTAAAATTTTAGAAAAATCCTTGTAAAACCTACCACAGAGCCCGGTACTCCACCACGAGATGGGTACGGGTCACAAACATACCACACCACCCCACACTATACTCATCATCATCATATACATGCTTATACATCCATAATACAATTTAAATCATAAATTTTACTATTCCTATAACTAAATAGTACAAATTTTTAAAATAAAAATTTATCCTACCAATCCACGCCTCACCTCTGCACTGATGAGAACCTGCAACAGTGGGGGATCTAGGGTAGTCCTCAGACTCCCCTAACCCCCCAAACACTAAGGGGTTAGCCATTTCTGGTGTGAGTATAGTTATTAATCTAATGACAAATTAAAATAGTATAAGGAAAATAATTTAAACTTACGAATACCAAATTAAGATAATGCAACCTGAATCCTGAACACAACAACATCGTCAATACAATGATATATCAAATACTTTGCCAATCCTGCATTCAATTATTTAATTATCCATAACTTCCCACATTTCATAATACACTTCACATCAACCTCGTATATATATATACTTATCTTACATTCGCATAATACGAATAATCATCTTTCCACACTTATCGTCATATCAGCATTTCACTATTTATATTAATATATCTACATGATGTTATTACATCATTTCTCCAACTCTATTTAGCCATGCGTTTCGTTTACTAATGTTATGTCATCAACACACACATTCATCCTGGAAGTTGTGCCGAGGCAGGTAGTTCCCACCATTTTCACGGAAATAGCAGGCGAGTAGTTCCACGACACACTTCCAAGATACGCAAACTCATATCACAACATACTTTCTTTAATAACCATTTTCATACCCAATCTCATAATACAGGTATTTATTTTATTATGTTATAAAAAGTATCACATCATAAACATATGCATCTATTCTCATAATATCACCTTCCTTCATGTCTTATGACATAATTACCACATCTCATTGCCCATGCGATTTACTCACATTTCATCACATCATTAACACCTCATTAATTAGAATACTTATACTTATTGCATCAAACCATGTTTTATAGCTCATTCCCATCTTATTATATCACTCTAGTAATTTCTCATTCTTATAAACAATAAATCTTATTATCATTTTCACTTAATCCCCAAACACAATCTGGGGTCACAACATATCACACCCCATAGCCGATAGCTTGGATAATAATCACCGCACCTCAAACACACAGTTTGTGTAATATCTCATCACATCTCAAGCCGATAGCTTGGTTATTAATTCACTTCAATCACTCATCATCTTCACTTTATTTAACTCTTCATTTCCACTAATCATTACCACTATCATACCAACTCACCCTGCGAATTATGCCAAGGCAGGTAGTTCCCACCATTTCCACGGAAATAGCAGGCAGGTAGTTCCTTGACACAATTCCAAGGTACAACTCACATCAACTGTATTTTACTTTAATGATCACACACATAATACAATTACTTCGTATTATTCATGATAACACATCTCTTTTATTATTATTATTTTCATCTTAAATTAACCATGTACTGCATTTATCACTTCTTTTCATACACTAACTCATAACTCATTTTCTTTCACATTTACTTCATTCACAACTACTTTCTTTCTCATCCACAATTCACGTTTCACTATCTACTTTCTTTACTATCCCATTTATTATTAACACTTATTTATTCTTTATTCTCAACTCATAATATACTTCACTATTTCATTTCAGCTTATACCAAACACTTCTCTCTCATTCACATTTCATATCATATTCATTTTACCCTAGGTCTATTCTAGAGTTTCAATTCTCTCTCAAGTCTACCCTGAGGTATCATATCTCTCTCCGGTCCCTCCGGAGGTATCTACTCTCCCAGGTCTACCCTGGGGTATCATCTCTCTCTCCGGTCCCACCGGAGGTATCTACTCTCCCAGGTCTACCCTGGGGTATCATATCTCTCTCCGGTCCCACCAGAGGTATCTACTCTCTCTGGTCTATCCGGAGGTATCTGTACTCCCAGGTCTATCCTGGGGTATCATATCTCTCTCCGGTCCCACCGGAGGTATCTACTCTCTCCGGTCTATCCGGAGGTATCTGCACTCCCAGGTCTATCCTGGGGGTATCATATCTCTCTCCGGTCTATCCGGAGGTATCTACACTCCCAGGTCCATCCTGGGATATCATATCTCTCTCCGGTCTATTTGGAGGTATCTACACTCCCAGGTCCATCCTGGGGTATCAACTCAAGTCAACCGAACTTATTGCCATTAACATTTTCTTTTCATATTATCACCACCCTTTCAATGCATCACACAAAAGAAAATATCACTGTAATTAATATATAAAATCATCACATCATAATATTACACATCACATCTGTACTGTATTATTTATTTGATCATTACCTCACACATCATGAATATATCATACTATTTATTATCTCATTCCCACACGTTTGCATAAGCCCAGTAGGTTAACACATCACAACACCATATACACATAGATATATATACACAATACATTAGCATCACCCTTAATATTTAAAACCACATCAATCCACCATATACCGACATCCTTATATACATATAACTCACCCCCATATATATAACTAATTTATCGTCTGTAAATTTATATCAATACACGAGACGAATATTTCATCGTCATATCGCATACCAACACCGAACACTAATTTCTCTTTACACATACACCTTATTCTGGGATTCATATCCATCATTTAAATTATACTAAAATTTTCTTAAAATAACAAATACATAAACACATTCATACTCACATAGCATCCCGTGAAGACTCGAAGCGCCAGCACATCGTTCCACATCCAAATCTGCTAACATATCCTATTATCAAATTTCAACACAATTAAGGCTCAAATTATCCGAATCAATCACAGAAAATAATAACACTACTTCTAATATCACTCAGGCGTTTTATTGAACGTCTGGGATACACACGTGCTATGCACGTAATAGACAAATTTCTACAGGGGTTTTTATCCACTAAACAATTACTCGAACCACTCCCAAATTATTCTAATGGCTAAACTACAATTTCTACTACCATGCGGAAGATAATTCATATATATAAAATTCTCATTTCCAAACCCAAAACCCTAATTTATTAGCAACTTGCAACTTCTCCATCAACTTACTAATTCCTTAACCCTAACATCAAAATGAACTACTCACCAACTTCATATTCCATTACTAAGCAAAATAAATTAAAAGCACATAAAAATACACAAATAAATTCAAAGGGATATACCTCCACTAATTCCTTTCTCCAAATCGACTCCGCCATGAGCTAGAGCACCCTTCAATTAGCCTACCCTCCGAATTAATTTGAAGAAGACGAAGAAAAAGGGGGGGGGGGGGGATTTGGCCGGGGAACCCATCGGCCGAATGGGTTCGGCGTGGGTATTGGGGTCGGGATCAGAAAAAGAAAAGAAGGAAGAAGAAGTAAGAAGAATGGGAAAAGGGGGGGTTTATTATTATTAAAATAAATAAATAAGTAAATGATTAGGAATATTACACATAAGTCCCCCAATCTCAAAAATATTTCAAATATGCCCCCAACCCTTACACTTTTTAAAAATACTAGCGATGTAAAATATATAAAATCGTCTCATAATAATCCTCCAACGATTGAAAATAAGGTAAACAATATTCCTTCACACAAAACTCAATTCATAACCCCCAATATATCAATAACGCCAATCCACCACAAATATCCATACCGATATCAATATTTAAATAAAATATACCAAAAATAATTTTCACCACTCAAAATATATAAAAACAGACATTTTCGATATTTTAAAAATTCGAGGTGTTACACTGTTAGTTGTCGACAATGAAATTAAAGACAGAATAACGGGATCAGTATCCCGGGCAGTAGAATATGTGCAAGATATTTGTGGCAGCCACGCCAAGTCAGCAACTGCAACTCCACAAAGCAAACTCCCAAAATAGCAGTCAACTCCTTTCACAACTCCAAGGCAGCAACACCTCCAATCCAATCTTCTACTCCACAACACCAAACAGCAACAACAATCTACTCAGCAACAATACTCCACTTCACAAACACCAACTCCAATACAAATAGATCCCAACACAACACCAAACACCCGACACAACTTCAAACAGTAACTTCAATACCAGAATGAGGTACACACCAAACAGCAACAACATTCTACTCAGCAACAATACTCCACTTCACAAACACCAACTCCAATACAAATAGATCCCAACACAACACCAAACACCCGACACAACTTCAAACAGTAACTTCAATACCAGAATGAGGTACACACCAAACAGCAACTCCACTTTCCCCAATACAACAAATCCATCTGTTCTTCTTCTTCACCTCTCTTCGACAGACAGAGAGAGATAGAAAAAGAGAGAGGGAGAGCGCGCGGGAGGAAGTGGGCTGCGACTCGACGGTGCGACTGGAGGGAAGTCGGGAGATCAGGCAGCAGTGCGAGGGCGACATCTTCGGCGGCGGGGGCAGGCAGGGGCGAAGTCAGAACAAATTTTTCAGGGGGACCAAAAAAAAATTCTATAAATATATATAAAAATATAGGTATTTTTTCATAATTTTTAGGGGGGCCAAATAATAAAATTTAATAGATTTAAGGGGGGGGTTTAAAATTTCAAAAATTTTAAGGGGATTTTCAAAATTTTGGGGGGGCCCGGGCCACCCCGGGCCCCCACATAGCTCCGCCCATGGGGGCAGGACAGTGATTCGACGACGCCGAGCAAACGGCAAGCTCGATGGGGGTGCGGCAATGGTGGCTTCGCAGAGTTCGAGCGGAAGGCGGTGGTGGGTTCGCGATGGAGAAGGCGAGCGGCACTGGGTCGAGGTCGACGTGCTTCGGCAACGGCGGAGATGGCGACGAGTCAACGAGGGAGCTAGGGGAGAGGTGTGGGGTGGTGCAACTGCGACTGCAGTTGAGAGCGGGAGGCGTTCGCGGCGTCGGTGTGGTGAGCACAGGGGAGCTGCGAACGGAGGTGGAGGCAGAGGCAGAGGCCGACTGGGGCAGAGGGTGGTGACAAAGGCTTGAGTGGCGTCGACGAGGGAGATGAGCGGCACTGAGACGGCGAGGAGCTCGACTCTGGTGCTTCGAGCGGAGGCAGAGCTTCGATGGGCGAGGAGATGCGATGAGGAAGGAAGAAGATGGAGAGGCGGTGCGGAGCTCGAACGAGAGAGAGAAGCCGAGGTCGGGGATGATGAGTGAGCGGGAGATGGAGGAAGGAGGAGAGGGGTTCTTTTGGGTTTGCTCTGTTTTTGTTTCTTTGGTTTGGTTGAGAAACAGAGAGGGAGAGGGAGAGATTGGATGGGAGAGAGAAGGTACGGGAATGGGGGGTATTATAATAGATAATAATTAATGGGGGGTAGAAGTGGGGTAGCTACGAGGGGTGTGGGAGAGTGTGCAGGCAAATTGGGGGAGAAGTTGGAGTACGGGGTAGAAAATTGGGGGAGGGGAAATATTGTATACGGGTAGAAGTAGGAAATAAATCTGTACAATATATGGCATCTGGATTTGGGCTTGCTTCTTGGGCTCAAAAATATTTAATTAAAACAATTAGGACATTGGGCTAAAATATTTTGGGCTCAAATTAATTTAATTACAATCAAATACGAAATTGGGCTTCAATAATTGGGCTTATAACAAAATAAAATAATAATTAGGGTATTGGGCTAAACAATTGGGCTCGAATTAATTTAACAAAATCAAATACAAATTTGGGCTTTAGAACAAACAATTGGATTTCGGATTAACAAATAATAAAATTAAAATACAAAAATGGGCTTTTAACAAGGTTAAATAATTGGGCTTTGAACTAAATATTTAAACAATCGAATAATTTGTATATTGGCTCATAAAATAGTTTGAATAATAATATAATCAATTAAGAGAAAATACTTACAAAATACTAATGATTTAAAATATAGAAAAATACTTGAAATTTACGTATTAATGAAAACAGGGGTTACAATTAGTAACAACCTAGTTAATCTCGGATATTCATTTTACTGATAATACACTATTTTAAAATAACAAGTAATGTTGATATGTTTCTAAACAGCAATCTGGAATTGAAAACCTAGCAGTATTAATGTTATAAAATATGAGTATCCACCCTTGTCTTGAACTGCCATTGGTCCACATACGTTTGTGTAAATTAACTCTAACAATTCAGTGGCACGCACTCCACTTCTGGTAAATGGAGTTTTAGTCATCTTTCCTTTTAGACAGGATTTACAAGTTGTATGTGATTCAAAATCTTAGTCACTTAAATAGTGACCATTATGCAACTTGTTAATCCTATTCTCATTTATATGACATAGTTTTAAGTGAAAAAGATAGGTTTGATTAATGTTGCTGCTTTCTTTTGTGTGGGAGCAAACAGATGATGCGAATTCTTTTTAGAAATAATAATAGAACTGACCTTTTAGTTTTGTCGATATTGACTATTTCTAACTTATCTTGATTCATAAATTTGACTCATTTGAACCGATGGATCTGATCTAGATCGTCATGATCACTCCAATTGACTTGCAAAAGTCAAAAACACTGGGGTTGGCCCCGATGACAGTCCCTCTGTCGCTCAAGTCATAAATAAAAAATATATGAGTTTTTAGTGATAAAATAATGATTACCTAGTTCTTGTGGAGGTCATGGGGTATTTATAGTTGCTTTGTGGACCAGTTTCAAGGTATTGATTTATCTCTACTTCCCGGTGTTTTGGTAGAGTTGGTTACTCTAATGTTCATGAAGAGTTAGGTTCGGTTACCTTTCTCTTGGAAAATAGATAGAGTTAGTTGACTTTCTTCTTCATAAAGTGATAAAAGTTGTTGTGCAGCTAGAGTTGGGACTCATCTCTTGTAAGGAGATATGGTTTTTGATCCGTCTCTTATGAATAATTATGAGTTTAAAATGAATTTTAGATAATCATGAACTCCTTCATGTTGTGTTGTTATGACAAGCCAGTTTGACAAATTAGTTTTGGGTAGCTGAGCTTGAATGAGGCCCAACTCACTTTTACAGACCCGTTTATGGTGGAATTTACTGTTTTACCACTAAGAGCTTTAAGATTTGTGCCCAATTTAAACGGTCCCAATTTGATTCTATTTTTACTCATTTCAATTAATCTCATCTCTTTTTCTTTTATGTGTGTGTTCCAAATGAAAACATTGTCATCAACATTTAGAATTGCTAGCACATTATCAATATTCCCAATACCATACAACTCATTTGATTGATCAATAGAACAACCATTATTCTCAAATATAATCTCAAAGTTTGAATAAGTAACCATAGGATGTGTGTATAAATAGACATGAATATGGATGAGTTGAAAGAGTGGAAGAGAAGAGAAATTAAGAAAGGAGAAGAGAATTTGTATCCGGTGTAGTAACACCAGTAAAAAAAAAAAAGAAGAGTGAGTTGTCTTGTTGTTGTAAAAAATTATAATAAAGTTCCTAATCTTGTATGCCACTTAGCGCACTAAAATCTATACTCTCTTCCAACAATGATACCCCTATTAGCGAAAGTGTAATCAATACTAAAAAAGCTAAAGAGAATTACTTGCAGTAGGAACATCTATAACATACATGTCTTGAAGTTCAATTTTGAAGTAAATGTAGCTCAACTTCCAGGATCGCGATTCTCCAAAGCATATTTACCACTTGAAACTACTTACATCATCAAGCTTTTACCAATACAAACTAGAAAACCAAATTCAAAGTAATTTCAAATAAATAGATTACTGATAAAGGAAAATCCTTGATTCAGTTAATGAACATCAACTGCAATTCACAAAATAAGAGCCGTTCCATAGTGGGTTATCAGGTTGATCATCAATATTGTACCCATCTCTGTGTATAGTAACAGACTAAGCCAAGAGTGTATCCTCTTAATATATATGTAAACTGCCTTGAAAAACTAATACTTGCAACTATGCAGCAAACAGAAAATTTGTAGAGATTGTCAGTGTTCGTAACAGAAAGATAAGTGCAATGTAATTCAAAAGCTATGGGCAATAAGAAAACGTCAAAATAGAAAAACTAAGCAGCTTTACGAGTATACAAGATTTAGCCATTTTTATTTCTTTTTGAAACAAAAGTGACCTCGGTCACTAATCTCATTAATGAATAATTAACAGGATTACAAAATAGTCATACATCATATCCAAACACCTACATCAAAATAGTCGAACATCATAACCACTAATGTTCCCGTGGACACCTGATATAACCAAAATATAACAACAAAACATCTAAGAAAAGATAAGAAGAAAGCTGTAAGGCGAACAAAAGTGGCTTTGCTAGGAAGAACAAATCGATATCATCCCTGATAGAACCCAAAAGAGGCAAGCCCTCTGTCGCCAGCAATCTGCTCCATCCCGATCAGCCCTCTCCGTCTCCTCTGCCCCTCTTCCTTGGTCCTGTGTGACCTGTCCAATCATGAATAAGGACAACAATTTTGCGCCGTAAAATATGAACAGGACATCTAATATTACGAAAGCATAAATCATTTCTATCCCTCCAAATAGCCCACAAGATCGTGTTGTGCGGAGTACGAATGGACCACCAATCAAAGAGAGAAATAGCGAAAGAAAAACAGAAAACAAACAAACACAAGGACACACAGATTTAATGTGGTTCGGCAAACAAGTGCCTACATCCACGGGGCGGTTGGGGTTTCTTCTTCAAATAATCACCAATGGGTGAAACAAACCCTTACAGAGATGACGGCTGCAAAATCCGAATAGAGGTCTCTACTTTACAAAACCCTAACGGGTGTATTTATAGGGAAACTACTGGGCCTTTCGAAATGGGCCTATTCTGGTTTACAAACCCGCCGACAGTCGACTGGTCTTCTTACCAGTCGACTGGTCTTTAGTTCTGGACAGTCGACTGATGCACATCTTCAGTCGACTGCTGCTGCTGTATCCTTAGCCTTTGAAACTTCTCTCTGGACAGTCGACTGGTTCCCATAGTCAGTCGACTGATGCACTGGAACTTTCGATTGCTGCAGATACGATGGATATAAACAAACTGAACCAGAATCAAGCCATTATCCTACAATATCCACCTTGGCGAGATCTTCCAAGTAGCCCAAGCAATCTCCAAAAAATACTCCAAAAACAAATGCTCATCACCAAATGTAACAAAAACAAACTCCACCTTAGTATGATATCACATACTAACCAAACAAAACGAAGCACCATTCCAACCGCCCATTCCAAATCATCAAGCATGCAAAATATTAGCCAGGTTCATGCAATGCTTGAACTTGGCTGCCCCAACAATTTTGGTCAACATATCAGCAGGATTATCAGCTGTCCCAATCTTCACCAGAAGAATATCACCATCCTTTATCAAATCACGTACAAAATGATAACGAACATCAATATGTTTGGTCCTCGAATGATGAACTTGGTTCTTCGCTAAATGGATAGCACTCTGACTGTCACAGTGTACCTCCACCTTCTCCCAATGAATTCCCAAGCTCTTCAAAAGTCCATGAATCCAAATAGCTTCCTTCATGGCCTCAGCAACTGCCATGTATTCAGCCTCAGTAGTAGACAACGCTACAGTGGACTGCAAATTGGACCTCCAACTTATAGGTGCTCTAGCCATAGTAAACAAATAGCCTGTAGTAGACCGCCTCTTATCTAGATCACCTGCATAGTCAGAATCAACATAACCCACCAATAACCTGCTAATATTGTCATCCCTCTCAAACTTCAAACCCACATCTGTGGTGCCACTTATGTACCTCAAAATCCATTTAGCTGCTTGCCAATGCTCTCTGCCTGGATAATGCATATATCGACTAACCATACTCACCGCCTGAGAGATGTCTGGTCGAGTACAAACCATGGCATACATCAAACTGCCAATCACACTATTGTAAGGTACATTAGCCATATACTGTCTCTCTTCATCTGTACTTGGAGACTGAGAAGCACTAATTCTGAAATGAGTGGCTAAGGGTGTAATGACTGGTTTAGTTTTCTCATCTATACCAAATCGTTTCAGCACCTTCAAAAGATATTACTTCTGTGTCAAACTCACTATGCCCTTTGCTCTGTCTCTAGCTATCTCCATCCTAAGTATCTTCTTGGCTTCACCAAGATCCTTCATCTCGAATTCAGAACTCAGCTGATTCTTCAAATTTTGAATCTCCTTAGCATTTTTAGAGGCAATCAACATGTCATCCACATATAATAACAGATATATGAAAGTGCTATCCTGCAATTTTTTGAAATAGACACAATGATCATACTCACTTCTAGAATATCCCTGCACTTTCATAAACTGATCAAACCTCAAATACCACTGCCTTGGAGATTGCTTCAACCCATAGAGAGACTTCTTCAACCTGCAAACAGAACTTTCCTTCCCAGCAATCTTAAACCCATCTGGCTGCAACATATAAATTTCTTCATCTAGGTCCCCATGTAAGAATGCAGTCTTCACATCCATCTGTGTCAATTCAAGATCAAACTGTGCTACCAACGCCAACAAAATCCGAATATAAGGATGCTTCACAACTGGAGAGAACACTTCATTATAGTCAATTCCTTTCTTTTGAGCATACCCCTTTGCAACTAGTCTAGCCTTGAACCGAACACCGCCTTTTGGACCTTCTTTCTTTGTATATACCCACTTGCAACCGATGGCTTTCTTCCCCTTTGGCAATTGCACTAGATCCCAAGTCTTGTTCTTATGAAGAGAGTTCATCTCTTCATCCATAGCAATTTTCCAATCTGCATTTTCAGGACTTCTAGTAGCTTCTTTGAAGTTGGAGGGAACTTCATCATCAACAATGGGAAGAGCAAATGCAACTGTTTCTGTAAAGCGAGATGGTCGTTTGATATCTCTTCTTTGCCTTCTTGCTGCAATTGATTCTTCCTGCTGGGGAGGGTCTTGGATAGGAACTTCTTCCTCATCCTCAGTATTAACCACATCATCTTCATTTTGGGCAGGAGTAGGATTTTCAACTGAAAGCTTTTCTAACTCCACCTGTTGGAGAACTCTCGCACCAGTCGACTGAGAGCACCTACCAGTCGACTGTCCCGAGCTAATCTTCTGCTTCTCTTGATCAGGATCACCAGTCGACTGCATATGAGGACCAGTCGACTGTCCCGAGCTGATCATGCTGGTCTCATCAAAGGT
Organism: Hemerocallis citrina; assembly: GCA_017893485.1. Taxonomy (NCBI): domain Eukaryota; kingdom Viridiplantae; phylum Streptophyta; class Magnoliopsida; order Asparagales; family Asphodelaceae; genus Hemerocallis; species Hemerocallis citrina. The sequence goes on along the minus strand of CM030359.1, from coordinate 432,797,141 downwards.
AACATCCCTGTTGATTACTAACTTTTTCTGTTCTGGACACCACAACCTGTAACCTTTGACACCAGTACTGAAACCAACAAATATAGCCTTTTTGGCTCTTGCATCAAGTTTAGTTTCAGTTACATGAAAATAAGCAGGACAACCAAATATATGCAAAAAACTATAATCAGATGCAAGTTTACCACTCCATACCTCAATAGGTGTTTTGCCTTCAAGTGCTGCTGATGGTAAACGGTTGACAATGTGGCTTGCATATATAACAGCTTCTGCCCAAAATGTCTTCTTCAATCCAGACTGCGCTAGCATACATCTCACCTTCTCAAGTAAGGTTCTGTTCATCCTTTCTGCAACCCCATTTTGCTGTGGAGTCTTTCTAACTGTGAAGTGCCTCTAGATCCCTTCATCTTCACACAATTTCAGAAACGGATCGTTCTTGTATTCCCCTCCATTATCTGACCTCAGAACCTTAATCTTCCTTCCAGTCTGGTTTTCAACTTTCTTCTTCCAACTTGTGAACAATGTCAAAACTTCATCTTTGTGTTTCATGGTATATACCCAAACTCGTCTGGAGTAGTCATCAACAAATGTAACAAACCAGTGTCTACCACTCATAGAAGGTGTCTGAGTAGGGCCCCAAACATCTGTGTGCACATAATCGAGGATACCCTTTGTCTGATGTACAGCTGTACCAAATTTCACCCTAGTTTGCTTACCTAACACACAATGTTCACAAAATTCCAACTTGCAACCTTTAGCATCTTTAAGCAACCCTTGCTTCACAAGCCCCTGCAAGGCCTTTTCTCCTGCATGCCCGAGTCGCATATGCCACAACTTAGTAGAGTCGGGAACAACCTGTTTAGGCTTTTCAGTTACACTGGCAGCCTGACCCAAATATGTTTTTCCCTGCAAGAAAAACAAGTTCCTTTTCCTTTGCCCTTTCATCACCACAAGTGCTCCGTTAGTTACCTTCAGAATGCCACCTTCACTAGCAAATTTCAATCCACTGGCCTCCAAAACACCAAGTGAAATCAAATTCTTTTTGAAATCTGGAACATACCATACATCTGAAAGCTCCCTAATAAGACCATCGTGCATTAGCAATTCAATCTTCCCGATTCCTACCTTCTTACAAGGTGCATCATTTCCCATCAAAACTACCCCACCATCCATATACTCTAAGGAAGTAAACCACTCCTTTTTCCAAGATATATGATAGGAGGCTGCTGTATCAAGAAACCATACTTCTTGATAAAGTGAGGGACTAGTTGCAAGTGCATAAGAAAAATCATCGTCACTATCTACATTATCAACAATCACATTTGCAGTCGAATTTCCCTTATTTCGTAGCTTAGGACAATCCTTTTTCCAATGCCCCCTTTCATGACAGAAAGCACATTCATCTCTGGCTGGTATCTTTCTGTCCTTTGGAACTCCTCTCGATTTGGAACGAGATTTGTTTCCTTTATTCCCAGATTTGGTCTCAGATCTGCCCCTTACAATCAATGCTTCAGAAGTTTCTCTATCAATCATTTTATCCCTTCTCCTAGTTTCATTATTCAACAGAGCATTTGCAACATCTTCATATTTAACAGTGTCTTTTCCATATATTAAAGCAGTTGCTAAATGATCATAACATTCGGGTAATGAATTCAACAGAATTAAGGCTTTATCTTCATCTTTAATTTGCTCATCCAAATTTAACAAATCAGCCAATAATTTATTAAATGATTCAACATGAGCGTTCATAGACATACCTTCAGTATAGGTGAAGCGAAAAAGTCTCTTCTTCAAATACAGCCGATTCTCCAAACTTTTCCTCATGTATTTGTCTTCGAGTTTCTTCCACAACACCGCAGCAATGGTATCCCTCATCAAATCATACTTCTGAGCCTTCGCGATAAAGAGCCGAATAGTCCCACACGCAACTCGATTCAACTTCTTCCAATCTACATCGGACATATTCTTTGGTTCTTCTTCCTCCAAAGCAACATCTTGTTCTTGTTGAACCAGAACATCCAACACCTCACACTGCCACATCCCGAAATTGTTTGTTCCATCAAAATTTTCAACTTCAAATTTTGCGTTGTGAATCGTTGTTCTGGACGAACTTGATCCCACAACATCCTTGGTTGCATCTGCTTCAATCGCCATCTCCCTCTAGGTCGAACCGAAAGCTCTGATACCACTTGTTGTGCGGAATACGAATGGACCACCAATCAAAGAGAGAAATAGCGAAAGAAAAACAGAAAACAAACAAACACAAGGACACACAGATTTAATGTGGTTCGGCAAACAAGTGCCTACATCCACGGGGCGGTTGGGGTTTCTTCTTCAAATAATCACCAATGGGTGAAACAAACCCTTACAGAGATGACGGCTGCAAAATCCGAATAGAGGTCTCTACTTTACAAAACCCTAACGGGTGTATTTATAGGAAAACTACTGGGCCTTTCGAAATGGGCCTATTCTGGTTTACAAACCCGCCGACAGTCGATTGGTCTTCTTACCAGTCGACTGGTCTTTAGTTCTGGACAGTCGACTGATGCACATCTTCAGTCGACTGCTGCTGCTGTATCCTTAGCCTTTGAAACTTCTCTCTGAACAGTCGACTGGTTCCCATAGTCAGTCGACTGATGCACTGGAACTTTCGATTGCTGCAGATACGATGGATATAAACAAACTGAACCAGAATCGAGCCATTATCCTACAGATCGCCCCCGTGGTGATATCCTATAATGTCTTATGTTCTTTCCTAATATTAGTGTCTCTCCAGTGTCCCCACAGATCTAGAATACTCTTTGGTGTCTCCATCGTGTTAAAACCCAACCCTATCACTTCCCAAACGATGACGGCTCTAGGGCACTCGATAAAAAGATGTTTGGTGTCCTCCTCGTCGTGATTGCATTGTTGGCATGTCGAGTCTACCATGATATTCCGCCTCCTAAGATTTAGCCAGTTATATGGTAAAAAATGGAGTACAAGGCAATCAATATACTAAAGAATAAAATATCATGAGCATACAACAAAATTACTATAACAGGGAATCAAACACCTTAAAGCAATTTTCTCAGGAAACCCTGAAATATTGACAAATTTTGACAAACATTTAGACAAATCACAAGCCATGGGAAGCTACATAACTATATTCTAGAAATAATTAGGAGAAGAACCATCTAGCTCTGGAATAGGTGGGTGAGTGTTTTAGTGAAGTACTACAAAATCAGCACAAAGGATACGCTATAAAATGCTTTTTACGCGTATCTATATTAATGGACAAGCATACTAATGAGAGGCAAAGAACAACAGGTATTTGATTATTGTTACTATAGCTAAATCGATGATCCGTTGTTCTTTCCCAACAATAATTGGGATGGCTGTACCACATCGAGATGTCAAATTAACATATTTGCCAAAAGTGTATAAACTAATAGAACATAACAAACTTCAAGATTACATAATAGAAGGACACAATGTTGTAATCTAAATGACATTATAAACTGTGACTATTCCTAATCAAGTGCATATTGAATAAATGATTCAATACCCATGAGATCTGTATAATACCAGACTTGGTATTCTATAGTTTTAAGTTCTTACTTGAAGGATTGTTGATTTCCATTGAAGTCTTCTCCTGATTTCACCTAAATGTTTTCTTCATAGTAGATGGTACTATTTCATTTAGAGAAAACAACTCATGCATCAGCAAAGCATTGTGAATGATAAGCTAGATATTGCAGAAGAACCTGCTAAACAAATTGAAGAATGGTTTATTTATCAGGTTTACAGAAACTTCCTTGCCCTTCTTCAGTATCTCATCTTCTTCCTCTACACACAGTGAAATTAATTCATTGATACTCCATTTCTCTTTTTGTGTTTTGTATAATGTCTTCAACTGACTGAACTGGTCTGGAAGTGAGTTCAAAAGCATATGCACTAGAAAAGGTTCTTCAACCGGCATGTTTAACTCTCTCAGCTTTCCTGCTATCTCAGATCCTTTCATTATATACTCTCTCACACTTCCTTTCCCATTGTACTGCATTCTAATTAGCTTATTCATTAAGTTTCCAGTTTCTGCCTTATCTGATCTCTTGTACTTCTCTGCAATAGCATTAAAAAATGTCTTTGCCATTTCAGAATCTGGAACTCCTCCTCTCACATTTTCTGTCATGCTTTTCTTAATGCATATCAGAGCCATCTTGTTGTGCTTATGCCATTTTTCGAAAGCCTCTTTTCTCTCTTTGGTTGCATTGGCAGGCAGTGGCTCTGGTGGATCTTCAGTCAGCACATGATCAAAATCCAGTATCCCAAGATTCAATTCAATGTCACTTTTCCATTTTCTATAGTTTGAACCATGAAGTAGTTCAATTTGGCTAATGCTTAGTGGAAAGTGCATGTCTGCAGATAAGCAAGATTCATTCCAGTTAATCATAACACTAGAATTCTCTTAAAGTCCCTAAAAGAATATTCATATCTGAATAATCATATGAACTTGATAATATATTTAACAAAAATATGAAAACTTTGTATATATTCAAGATTTTGACATCCTTTGTGGAGTACTAATCTCATATATTTTAGAATTCATACTAGCAATATATTGAACCAGAAAACCAAATGTTTGAATTAGAATTTCTTTGGAAACTCATATCAAATTTATTTTAAGTTAACTGATTTGGTTTCTAATGTGTAGAAACAATTATTTTCTTCATACATAGCCACTTTGACAGCATTAGTATAAAGAAAACATTTTAATCCTTATTTCATCAACAGTAACAGAATCAGATATGTATATGGTTCTATAATTTTAAGCATTTGGCCATTTTGACAGCACTTGCATAAAATTAAAGTAGACATGATCACATTAATGAGTCTTCTAAATTATCATAAAATCCAAATATGAACATTAACTTTACAGAAACAGATATGAACTCATAACATATTTTACTGGATTCATTCCTTATACTTCATTACTGTGAAGTTTTTATCCTTGTATTTTGGAATCTTTTGTCAATTTGAAACTTTGAAACAGATCATAATTATAACTATGTGTATTCGAATGATGAAAAGAAGTTTGTATTATCAATAGATAAAATAAAATGATTCATGATATAATAGTTCTAATGGAAGATTAGATCAAAATATTACTGATGTAATTGTTCTAAACAAATAACTCACAAGACAGTGAAGAACAGATTAAAGTCTTTGCCCCAGAATTCGTATTTAAATCTAAATTTTAACAACAGCAACTTAATTAGAGAATAGTAGCTCTGATACCAATTGTTGTAATCTAAATGACATTATAAACTGTGACTATTCCTAATCAAGTGCATATTGAATAAATGATTCAATACCCATGAGATCTGTATAATACCAGACTTGGTATTCTATAGTTTTAAGTTCTTACTTGAAGGATTGTTGATTTCCATTGAAGTCTTCTCCTGATTTCACCTAAATGTTTTCTTCATAGTAGATGGTACTATTTCATTTAGAGAAAACAACTCATGCATCAGAAGGGACTTTGCATTCTCTTATATAATGGTTCTATTGGCATTGACAGTTTCTTCCATCAAGCAACTGTCTGCCAACTTCCACTTTGAATTTAAATCTTAATAACTGTTTATGTAACTGTATATTTAAATTTGAATTCAAACTAATGCATATATCTTAAAATCTGTCATATATGTTTCAGTTTACAATGTTAGATTCCATCTTACACACAACTCAAAAGCTATGGGTATATAACACGATGAGTGCAAACAGCAGAGAACTAAGTAAATAGCTACAAAGAAAACCCTGATGCCATCATTCATACCATAGGCTTGCAAGATTATTTTGGTGTTTGTTTAGTGTTACAGCTTACAAACAATTCTAAGACTAACTGCTAGATGATTATGCTGCACATATCATAACCTACACGCTTTAGCAAAAATTAACTGAAATTTCTCAAAGTGAAGTAGAAGGTTCAAACTATTTGATAATACAGCACTAGCACTCAGTGCTCTCCTCATGTAGGCCACGCTGCATGCAAGGGAATAGGATCCTCTCCAGTAACAAACTGTGAGGATCCAATCATATACTAGAGAGAACTTTTTCTCACACGCAAGGATTGCTTTCATAACAGATTCACTCTGTTCTTCAATAAAACATTATCATCATTGAAAATTGTTCAAAATTAGGTATAAATCAACAAGGATAATACAGGAGGAAGGGCGAATAACCCCATCATTGCTCCCTGTGGGCTCAGGTAAGAAACACTTCATAAGCAATTTTGCATGTCAAATAGCAGTTACCAGCCACCATGCAAAATTAATACCCCAACCCAACACAGATCAAGAATGCTTTCTCAGGAATAATCCAAGCCAACAATCAACAACGATAATAAGTACAATGGGCACAATAACCTCATTTTGCCCCTTTTGAGGCTCAGGTTAGAAACACTTTGTGGCCATCATACAATAATTAAAAATAAATCTGTTCAGAAAATTTTCATTAAAATGATACAATATATTAGACAAAACTTGTCAAAATACATGAAAACTTAGATACTTACACAAATTAGTACAATAACCAACAAAACCAAACAATTCCAAAAGATTTTTTTCATTAAAAAAATAGACATTCGTAAAAGCAAAATTACAGAAACCCTACACTTCTGGTGTTTCTCATATAACTCCCGTACTTTTGCTTTAAAATGTTCCATGAATGCCGGCCTTATTAAAATTCTAAAATACATGTAAAGCCAAAAACCAAACAGAAAGCATACCCCTAACCAGGTTTTGATTCCTACTTTCATACTATGTGTGAAGCAAGAAGAGCTTCTTCTTAGTCTTAAAGTAAGAAGGAAAAAAAAAGAAAGCAAGCAAGAATAATGGTTAGCAGCTGATATTGCGGACAGCCTAAACCAGCTGTGTATAACACGAAAATTTAATTTGATGACCAGGACAAAATATTATTGACACGTCTACTGCCAAGGAATTTGCTTTATGTTGTAGGAATTATAGATGACACACATTGCTTGATAATATCACAACTTCATAGATATTCACTGTCAACTGAATTGTAATGTTACAAATAAAATGCATACAGAGCATTCTAACCCTTCTAAGCCGCCAAAAGGGGCTTTTAAAGGTTTGACCTTCCCCCACCTTCGCACGTCAAATTAATCAAATTTGATTACTACTGACCAACTGACAATGAAATGCCATTAGCCAAACATAAAGCATTCCCATAGCCAGGTTGCTTGTCAATCCCACATCGAATAAAGAACATATGATTATTCCTTCAACAGCTACTAGTTTTGAATCATACCATCATAGTTTGCCTCTGTATTGGCAAACAAAAGTAGGTTACTTCTTTTGGCAAAGTTTGAGTGCAATAAAACAACCAATTCGGTTCAACCGTAAATCACTGTCTTTAACAGCTTTGCCTCAATCATATATAAATAGCTTTTTATGTAAAAAGTCCCCTATACAGTGTACAATGTATATATATGGTCAGGGTTGCAGTTAAGGATCTATGTTTGTGAAATTGGCACTAAACCATCATAGCCAGGTACCAAACTTGAAATAAATCGCGAAAAGTAAAAGTACCTAAAGAAATGAGCATATATAAAGTAATTTGTTCCACAAAATCAAAAAATAGCCCTATATTAATGGGTAAACGGGTGTGCACGACATTTGCGTTTGCAATGGAAGATAGCCCTATATTAATGGGTAGCCTTCGGTTGTGCACTCGTTTGGTGCACACAACTGTGTGCACTCGCCCTGGACTGTCCAATCGCCCTTTAGATCATGATTATGATCGAAAGGCTGAAAATCACTCCGCACATCTCACTTGCAAAGAGGGATAATTTATACATTTCCCCCATCCCTCTGTTCATGTACCGCTCTCCTTCTCTTCTTCAGCTCCTTCCCAGCTCCCTCATCGATCCCGAACCCGAATACATTTTTCCGAAATCGAAACCCTAATCCAAATCGGAAATTCCCCAAATCAAAACCCTATTCTCTCCCTCCAAATCGAACCCTCACACCTCCACACACCCCCCCCCCCCCCCTCCCTCTCTCTCTCATCGCACTCCGACGAGCGCATACCCAATTAGCGAACCATCGCTCCGAATCCCTGCGATTACCCAAAAGGATAACATCTTTTTCATCGTGATGTCTTGTATTTACCAAGTCTATGTTTCAGACTCTAATGGGTTGTTGTTGTTGTTGTTTGGATTTTTTACAATTTTCAAGTTCAAAGTGACTCATTTTGATGCGGTGGAAGGACTATATTAGTAACATGGGGTATTTTGTAAGTAGTACTCTGTTGGTGGTTACTGAGATCTATAGTAGCTTAGTTTTTTAAATTTGGAAACACTTTAAGATCTAGAGGACTTGAGACATGTTTTAGTATGCCAAAATAAATTTATGTACTGTCCTAGCTATTTGACCATAACATTCTATTGTATGGTTCGTGGGGTCATAACATAAATAATGGGCTTGATTAATTTCATCATTATTGTCATTTGTTTAGTGAGTTCAATGCACAAGAGATGGATTTCTCCACTGGAGAAAGTTCCGAGGACACTTCCGATTATATGAATTGAGGGAAGTGTTTGATTCACTGTTATGTTTTTTAAATTTAGTCCCTTGATTTTTAGTCCCTTGAGTGTGGCAGTGATGACAAAAAAAAATTGACAATTTTTTGTGTGTGTTCCCCCCACCTCCCAAGTCAGTGTGCAACTGAAGGTGTCCCAAATTAGTTTTGTGTTTACTACAGTTTAGCTTTATGTTTTACTGAGTTCCGTTGCGCACTCATTTGGTGTCAACTACTATGTGCACTCTTCCTGAGCTGTCTGATATGCATTTTGTGATTATTATCATGTTGGGGCTTCATGTTCAATTTATGTTTCATGTTTTTGGCAATTTAGTCTATTGGTTTTTATACTCGGAAGACGTGGGGGTGCTAAAAATTGGGTTGGAACTAGTAGGCATGACATAATAATGTAGTCCTAGTGACACTCAAATTTATGTATTTGACACTTATGCTTGATTCATTCGAATATTTTGCAGCACTTGTTGTTGTTCTGAGCCTACAATTTGATATTCTGGCCATGTTTCTATGTCCTACTTTATTCAAATTTGTTGCATGAAAGGTGTGTGAAAACGCATTTTGTTTACATTCTCTACAAGTTTGTTAGATTAGATTACATACAGTCTTGGATTATATTAGATTTACGATGAGAACAAAACAGTGGCAACAATGGATGTTCTTGTTCCTAAGGTATATTTTTTACTAGTGTACATATTTTGTACTCGGTGCTTCTTGTAAAACCTATATGCCCCGTTGTCTATATTAGATAAAATTGTAGATATACCCACCTCCCATGTTCTGCAGTAAACTCTCATTATTTGATTTTTGTATTTTGAGCTCTTTTCCTTTTTGTCTCTTAGGTTGGTGTGTTGATTGGAGGAAGCCAGAGGGAGGAAAGGATTGATGTTCTTGTAGACAGGTATGCATTGATTTCTAATGTTATGAGACCAATTAGTTGTTCTTCACAAGGACATATGAGAAACACATTACCTCTTATGTTTTTATTTATTTCACGTGAAACAATTTGATGACATGAGATAGGTGGTGAACTGTTTAAAGTTGACTATTGAATTATGAAGATCAAAATTTTTATTCAGTTGTGGATAGGTATGCATCTTATTTTGTTCTTGTAGACAGGCATGCATCCTATTTTTTTATAACTTGCCTGTTTTTTATTTATTTATTTACATTACATGATTAAAGAATCAGGAGCCATATGAGTGAAGCACAGTGGAGCCATACGAATGGGAACAAATTGTTTAATTGCAGCACTTGTTGTTCTGAGCCCACAATTTTTGCGGCACTTGTTGACATAGAAACAAATGTGAATCAAGCCTACAAATGTGACTCAGTAGCACAAGCTATCAAATTCAAGTTATGCAGCTCATCCATAATTTGTATATTTTTTGTAAGATGATACGAGTGCGTTTGGTTTGTTGTTTTGAAAATAGTTTTGTGAAAATATTTTGTGAAAACTGTTTTGTGAAAACTGTTTTGTGAAAATGAGAGTGTAAAAGCTGTCTGGTAGAGTTTTCTGAAAACTGTTTTCTGGAAATGAAATTGTATAACCTGTTTGTATATAAAAAATAAACCTGAATGCTGTTTTCTTAAAACTAGACTGTAAAATGCTGTTATCTGAAAAAAAAATTTCTGAAAAAAATAGTTTGAAAGCTGTTTTGTTATATTTGTAGCTGAAAACTGTTATCTGAAAGCTGTTTTTCTGAAAAAGCGAGTTTAAAAGCTGTTCGGTTATATTTCTTGCTGAAAAATGTTATCTGAAAGCTGTTTTTCTGAAAAAACGAGCTTAAAAGCTGTTTTGTTATATTCCTAGCTGAAAACTGTTATCTGATAGCTGTTTTCCTTAGAAAGTGAGTCGAAAAGCTGTTTGGTTATATTTCTTGCTGAGAACTGTTATCTGAAAGCTGTTTTTTCTGAGAAAACGAGTTTAAAAGCTGTTCTGGTATAATACTAGCTGGAAACTGTTATCTGAAAGCTGTTTTTCTGAAGAAGTGAGTTCCAAAAGCTGTTGGGTCATATTTCTTGCTGAAAAGTGTTATCTGAAAGCTGTTTTTCTGAAAAAAATAGTTTGAAAGCTGTTTTGTTATATTTGTAGCTGAAAACTGTTATCTGAAAGCTGTTTTTCTGAAAAAACGAGTTTAAAAGCTGTTCGGTTATATTTCTTGCTGAAAAATGTTATCTGAAAGCTGTTTTTCTGAAAAAACGAGCTTAAAAGCTGTTTTGTTATATTCCTAGCTGAAAACTGTTATCTGATAGCTGTTTTCCTTAGAAAGTGAGTCGAAAAGCTGTTTGGTTATATTTCTTGCTGAAAACTGTTATCTGAAAGCTGTTTTTTCTGAGAAAACGAGTTTAAAAGCTGTTCTGGTATAATACTAGCTGAAAACTGTTATCTGAAAGCTGTTTTTCTGAAGAAGTGAGTTCCAAAAGCTGTTGGGTCATATTTCTTGCTGAAAAGTGTTATCTGAAAGCTGTTTTTCTGAAAAAAATAGTTTGAAAGCTGTTTTGTTATATTTGTAGCTGAAAACTGTTATCTGAAAGCTGTTTTTCTGAAAAACGAGTTTAAAAGCTGTTCGGTTATATTTCTTGCTGAAAAATGTTATCTGAAAGCTGTTTTTCTGAAAAAACGAGCTTAAAAGCTGTTTTGTTATATTCCTAGCTGAAAACTGTTATCTGATAGCTGTTTTCCTGAGAAAGTGAGTCGAAAAGCTGTTTGGTTATATTTCTTGCTGAGAACTGTTATCTGAAAGCTGTTTTTTCTGAGAAAACGAGTTTAAAAGCTGTTCTGGTATAATACTAGCTGAAAACTGTTATCTGAAAGTTGTTTTTCTGAAGAAGTGAGTTCCAAAAGCTGTTGGGTCATATTTCTTGCTGAAAAGTGTTATCTGAAAGCTGTTTTTCTGAAAAAAATAGTTTGAAAGCTGTTTTGTTATATTTGTAGCTGAAAACTGTTATCTGAAAGCTGTTTTTCTGAAAAAACGAGTTTAAAAGCTGTTCGGTTATATTTCTTGCTGAAAAATGTTATCTGAAAGCTGTTTTTCTGAAAAAACGAGCTTAAAAGCTGTTTTGTTATGTTCCTAGCTGAAAACTGTTATCTGATAGCTGTTTTCCTTAGAAAGTGAGTCGAAAAGCTGTTTGGTTATATTTCTTGCTGAAAACTGTTATCTGAAAGCTGTTTTTTCTGAGAAAACGAGTTTAAAAGCTGTTCTGGTATAATACTAGCTGAAAACTGTTATCTGAAAGCTGTTTTTCTGAAGAAGTGAGTTCCAAAAGCTGTTGGGTCATATTTCTTGCTGAAAAGTGTTATCTGAAAGCTGTTTTTCTGAAAAAAATAGTTTGAAAGCTGTTTTGTTATATTTGTAGCTGAAAATTGTTATCTGAAAGCTGTTTTTCTGAAAAACGAGTTTAAAAGCTGTTCGGTTATATTTCTTGCTGAAAAATGTTATCTGAAAGCTGTTTTTCTGAAAAAACGAGCTTAAAAGCTGTTTTGTTATATTCCTAGCTGAAAACTGTTATCTGATAGCTGTTTTCCTGAGAAAGTGAGTCGAAAAGCTGTTTGGTTATATTTCTTGCTGAGAACTGTTATCTGAAAGCTGTTTTTTCTGAGAAAACGAGTTTAAAAGCTGTTCTGGTATAATACTAGCTGAAAACTGTTATCTGAAAGCTGTTTTTCTGAAGAAGTGAGTTCCAAAAGCTGTTGGGTCATATTTCTTGCTGAAAAGTGTTATCTGAAAGCTGTTTTTCTGAAAAAAATAGTTTGAAAGCTGTTTTGTTATATTTGTAGCTGAAAACTGTTATCTGAAAGCTGTTTTTCTGAAAGGAGTAAAAAATCAAAGCTGTTGGTTTATATTTCACATTTAAAACTTGTTTTCCGAAAGCTGTTTTCCGAAAAAACACTTCAAAAGCTGTTTTTTTATATTTGTAGCTGAAAACTGTTCTCTAGGTTGTATATTTAATGAATTCACAATATTTTTCTTATGAGTTTTTTGTCAATTTTTTTTGCAGATATAAACCCAACATCTATCAATGTACAAACAAGCAACCTGCTACAACTTCCGAAGCGTCGTGCGCTACTGAATTTTTTTTTTCTTTTTGCTTCTTGGAAGCTTCCCACTAGTGTCTTCCGACCATGTAAAATTTTATTTGAATTGTGGTGAAGTTGGGTAATACAACAATTGGACACACTATCCAAATTTCAAAAAATTGTACAAAATTTCCATTACAAATTTCTGTTTGGTTACATTTATTTTACAAACTGTCCATTACAAATATAGATACATATATTTTGCATTTTACAATTTCTACAATTGATCAAACAAGCATCAAAACAATAAAACAATTGCACAAGTGGAGCTGCTGCTGCTGCTACTTCTCAATTCCTTGTACAGCTGCTGCTGCTCAACTCTTTCTAGTTGCTGCTACTTCTCCTACTACTACTTCTCCTTATGTTGCTGCTTCTCAACTTCTTCTAGTTGTTGCTTCAAACTCCTTCTACTACTTCTCTTCTACATCTTCAACTACTTCTGCCAGTTATCTTTTGGGTACAATCAGGAAAAGAAATGCATAAGATAATAGTATGATTAATTCAACATGCAGAATCGAAATTAATTTACTAAAAATAATGGTAGGCTCAGAACACAGTATTCACACTAGGGTTGCATTGGGGTGCATGCCAACTAGTCCAAATAAATAAATAATACCGCATCAGTTAAATAGAACTACAAGCATCATTTGAAATCCATAAATTCACCCTCCTTCATATAAATAGGGATTTCCGCAGTTGCGTACTCTAAGTGGACAGCAAAGTAGATGAACAACAAATCCAAATATCAAACCGAAAATACTGATCTCATATACTCAACCATACTCCAAGTTTCGGGCCAATAAACTGATATCATTTACCCCCACTCTAATCAAGTTTCAGGCCAGTTATCATTTACCCCAACCATTAAGTTTCAGGCCCAAAAAAAAATGATATCAGATACTCAACCAAAATGTAAAAATGTATGCAAAAATGTAAAAATGATATCAGATACTCAACCAAAAATGATATCAGATACCCCAACCATAAAGTGTATTTGATCGAAGAAGCTATCCAAAAATGTAGCAGAAAGGGAAAGACATGGAATACTTCTAGCACTTTAATAAATAAACCCACACCGAGTCACTGCATTATTGGCCATTTGCACAAGCTCAACAAGCTGAACAACAAGCTGAACAATAACTGATCAATAACTGATCAGTATGCATGCACAACAACTGATCAGTATGCATGCACAAATTACTGATCAGTATGCACAAATACAACAAACTCAACAAGCTCAACAAGCTCAACTAACTGATCGGTTTGCACAAATACAACAAGCTCAACAAAGCTAGTGACCAAAATTGTAAATAGAAGCCGGAGTATCAGAAATAATTCATGCTCTATTGATCAGGTATTAATTTTCAGAAATGTGTTTGTCATCACTGCCTACACCAACCCACAAAAAGAGAGAAAGACAAAACCCCAAAATGAGTAAGAGAGAATCAAATACTTCCCTGGAATATAATAGGTGTCCACATACTGTTCTAGTAGCATCCATATTTTTCATATATGTCCTGAAACAAAATTAGAAAGAAATGAAGATCATAATCCACATAGTGTTCTCAAGTATAGGTATACTCACATGTACAAAAGAAGAAAGTTACAAATATAGATACACTCACAGTATGAGGCCGTAAACTGAAGCACCGGTAACATTATTAGATGCTAATCAGCTTCTATGCATATGAACAAGAATAAGAAGACAACAACTTCAAAGGAAAGCAAAGAACTACAAGTAACCTAGGTTTCGTTGTCATCTCTTAATAAAACAAGTGGCTGTGGAGAAAACAGATGCAAAAACCAAACTAGAACACACACACAAAAGGATTCAGCACCTACAATCATGAATACTGGAATTATTAAATCCCCAATTCAACCTAATGAACTTGCAATGTAGTTGTAACATTATTTTGTAACCTAATAAAAACAAGTAACCAACAAACATCACGAAAACTAAAATAAAGTTGTCTTAAAACATGGATTAAATATCTAGATCTCATCTCATCTCATCTCATCAAAATTAAATTGGAAAGCAGTCACTATCCAATAGCAGAAACACATATAAATGTACAAAACCATCTATCTACTCATATAGATCTAAACAGTAACTCAAAAAGACATCTAATCATGGCATAAATACACAAAATCTATCTATCCCCAAAAAAAAACTACAATTAATTTACAACTAGCAAACCGCAACAAACTATTTACGGAACGAATATAAATAAATCAAACAAAAATTAGAAGCCTTACGCCAAGGTGGATGGCTAGTGATGCAATAGGAAACATTCGGAAGCTGATCTTTCACTGGGTGTGGCTGCAACTCATCCTGCTTTGGTGCTGGTACTGCTCCACCTCCTGCCATTTCCCTTCTCCTCTATCACTATCTCGTAGACTCTAACTAATATATTATTATTTTTCCTCCTTTTTTCTATTTTTTTTTTTTGGGTAACTATCAGTCAAACCCAACTGCAAAAAAACAAGAAACTCATAAACCAATCACACTTTGCAAAATCTCACTGTCTCTACTTACAAACAGCAAAAGCTTACTACCAAATCTGAAACAGAGCAAAACCCACTTACAGAATAAAGTGAAGAAAAGACCCAAACCCTTTTCAGAACAAAAGGACCAGATATAGTAGAGAGCAACAGAGATATATAGCATATTCCAACAAAATAAATGGGTCATGGAAATTACCCATACTGAAGCTCTTTGCCATAGAACAAAACTAGTTTTACCACACCCAACAAAATAAAAGGGGAAGACTTCTTTGTAAAGTGCTCTCGCCTCAACACACTCTCAGTTAGTTTTACCACAGCAGATCTGAAAGAGCTCTGGAAGTCTAAAAAAGGGTTGTTGCGCTCTCCAAAAGCAATAGCAAACAAACACCATGAACCTAACACACTTGAAGCACAACACTGTGCAATGTGTATCATCGATCAAGGAACAATAGAAGCACAAAAAGGTGTTTTAACCATCACACCTTTTTTGTTTGTTATAATTTAAGAAATTCATAAGTTCATTATAACTTGTGGACCTCAAAGAGTGTTTTTCCTGATAGGTGAGCCGAATACAGATCTATTCATGAATCCCCCACATACATCATCGAACATCACATGTCATGTGTACTGATATTGCCATGAGTATGACCCGTCATCCTAAAATTATAGAAGCAGTTCAAATATTGAAGATAACCCGGAAAAAGAGAGACAATCACCAAAAAAACAGGCTAGTATTAAACATACCCAATTCAGAAGGTACTCAGCAGCAACCTATGAAGCACGGATACTCTGCGGGGGGTCGCGTATCACGTACCCGATACGTATCGGACACGATACGCGTACCGTACTCATCCGATACGTACCCGATACGTATCGGAATTAATTAAAAAATAAAATAAATAAAAAAATATCCGATACTCTTCCGATACGCGGGGATACGCGTATCGGAAGGGCGGGATACGCCACCGATACTTTTTATTTATTTTTTAATTTTTTTTAGTTTGGCTCGGCCCAACAGGCCCATTCACCGTTCTATCTTCTATCTTCTGCCTCTCTCTTTCTCATCCCATCGATCAGAAGATTCAGAACCCTATCCCCTTCTCTCTCAGCCGATCCTTTTCTGCCTCTCTCTTTCTCATCCCATCGATCAAAACCCTATCCCCTTATCTCTCTCAGCCGATCCTTCTCTGTCACCCTCACATCTGATCAGACCCCGATCAGATCTCTCTCAGCCGACCCCGATCAGTCTTCCTCTCCGACCCCGATCAGATCTCTCTCAGCCGACCCCGATCAGTCTTCGTTTCCGACCCCGATCAGATCTCTCCGACCCCGATCAGATCTCTCTGTCACCCTCGGATATTTGCCATAAAGGTATTTTTTTCCAAGTTCTTTTTTCAGTTCTTTTTTCAGTTCTTTTTTCTGTTCTTTTTTTATTTTTTCAGTTCTTAATTTATTCACCGTGATCGCCTGATCGGTTCTTTTTTTAATTTTTTATTTTTTCAGTTCTTTATTTATTTTTTGAGTTCTTTATCCATGTGATCAAAACTCAAAAGGATTTACCTGACTCCCTCGGAGATATGTACGAATCTAACTCATCTTGGAGTTATACTGAGCTTGTTCTAGTGCATGTTTTGATGTAGGAATTCTCTTGCAAATAGAGTATAAGTATAAGAAATGGTATTTAACAAATGACATTACATAATTGTCAATTTGTCATTACATAACAAAATAACAAAATAACACAAATAGAGTATATTACAATAACAAAATGACATTACTGATTAAGATGCACACAAAATTGTTTTTAACAAAATGAGAAGTTATCCATGTATTAAGATGGACAATTGGACATAGTTATTCAAATATTGAAAACGACAGATAAGAAGTATTTCACTCAGGTACGTATATTTTTATTTAATGTAATTTTATATTGTCTATGTATAACTTAAGGAATTCAATTTTTATTTATAATATATTATTATTATTATTTTTTATTTAATTTATTTAAGCGTATCCTAACGTACCCGTATCCTAGTTTTTGAGAAATCGACGTATCCGCGTATCCGATACGTACCGTATCGGATACGCGTATCCGTATCCGTGCTTCATAGGCAGCAACAATGGCAGCAGCATATCATCTCACGGAGCGGTTAATAGTAGAGACTACAATAGCTCCATTTGGAACTGCTAATGCTGAGAGAGACTGACAGAACTCGGAAGGATTTTCAACATGCTCAATTACATGTAATCAAAAGGAGATCAAAAGGGGTAAAAAATAACAATCAGAAAGATGATAAGGAACAATCCTCTCACACACAGAAAGAATATACCATACCAAAACATCATAATAAGCTAAACAGAGAAGCTTATTGGAGGTGATAATCTCCTACCATTTAGGGCATCAATACCGATCACCTCATTTTACTGGTTTGTGTGCACAGCATGGAAACTACAACCCAATCATTATCTTCTTTTAAGGCAAACAACAATAATTACTCCAAAGAGTAGTATAGGATCAGAATAAAGCATCATCACTATCAAATTTTGAAAGTGTAGTATCCATTAATAAATTCATCATATCCATTGTTTGCCTTAATTAGTCATATTCCAACATATTCTGAGGTCTACCGCAAAATCAATATGACTTTTTCTTTCTTTGAGGAAGGTTGCCACTTGACTGGGTTGTAATTTCCATGTTGTGTACCCAAACCGGCACAATAGTGTGATCAGTATTGATGCCCATCATGGTGGGGGGTTATATGAGTATCAATGATAATTTGAATTCCAAACGGTGTTATATCATATCTATGAGTATCAATGATAACCATGTTCAAAGTTGTCAGACACTCCCAATGTAAGATAACATGTGCAGGTCCAGAACAACGAAGCAACAAGGTTGTCAATAGCTCAAAATAATAGCTGCAGGATCAGAATATAATATCGTCATATCCATATTTTGAATGCTAGTAACCAATTACGAAAGCCTCAAAAATATATGTTATGTAGGATCAGAATATATCATCATCATATCCGTAATTTGAATTCTAGTAGTCAATCACAAAAGCCTCATCAAATAGTGGCAGATAGGATCAGAATATATCTTCATCACTTCCATATTTTGAATTCTAGTAATCAATCAAAAAGGTATCACAAATAAAATTATATAGGATCAGAATATAACATCATCATATCCATGTTTTGAGTACTGTTAATCAATCACAAAATTCCCCCAAATATTGTTATATAGGATCAGAATAAATCATCATCACATCTCTAATTGGCCGTATCCTCAAAACATTTTGCCATAGAACAGTAGTTCAAGCAAATCATCATGATTAGTGTAGAGCTGCAATTTTTAAAATTGCCATGCCAGCTACTACTAATGTCTGGTGCCCACCCCATCCATCACCCATAGTTGAATACATCATTCATTGAGTCAGTATAATGAGAATATAATTTCATTAGAATGCCGTCTTCTAACGTAACAAATTATAATAAATTCTGGATCAGAATATACCGTATCCATCATTTCCAGAAACTCAGTCACACACGATGGTCCCCCAACCTGCATGCATACAAATATCATCATCATATGTCTCCTGTTTAATACAACAACACACATGTTCTTCAAATAGATGGGCTACAAATGAAAGGAAATAATTTACAACAAATATATACTACAAGAACAGAAAGTAACCACAAACAAGTACATGCTTATGCTGACATCAATGTCTGGCATTCCACATTGCCATGGCTATTTGATCTCTTTTATTATTCATGCGACCCAACTGAGAAGATGACATATCCAACCCCCCAGATGTGGAAGCAATATCTTCAATGCCTAGGTGATTATTTTGTTCTTCTACTATGTCTGAAAACAACGAGTCATCAGCAGATAACTCTTGATAAAATTATGGACTGCACAACATGCAGTTACCATCATAACTTGTCTTGTGTAGAAGTAATTGGGCATAGACTTGAATATGGCAAACCTTTTCTTGAACACACCAAAGGTTCGCTCTATTACATTCCGTAACCTGGCATGCTGTTTGTTGAAGAGTTGCTTGTAGTAGGTGGGTGCATGGTTAGGACCATGGAAATCCTGCAGATGATATGGCTGTCCACGGTAGGGAGCTAAAAACCCAGGCATGTTTGTATACCCACAGTCTACTAAGTAGTACTTGCCTTCAGGCGGGATTGGCAACAAATTATTGGTTATTGCACTATGTATTACGCGGGAGTCATTAGCGCTTCCTTCCCAACCCGCATAAACAAAGGTGAAGTTCATGTCAAAATCACAAATAGCCAACACATTTTGACATATGTCACCTTTTCGACCACGGCAACTGTTTTGTCGACTTGCGGGTACGGTAGCCGGTATTAAAGTACCATCCGCAGCACCAATTGCTCCCTACATTATTGAGGTAGAAAGCTACTACTTTATCAAACGCATTTGGTTGATTAGAATAAACGGTTTTAAACAAGAAAAGCACAAATTACCTCAAACCATGGATAGAAATCTGTGGAAAGCCTGATCTTATCATGGACAACTTCCGGGTTTGGGTGTTTAATAAGAACTGCTGATGCTCTTACCAAACCATACAACACTTCAGTGAAATGTCTATCAATTGTTTCCAACGAATGATCAAACCTACCACAGACAATCCTCAACCTAGTACTATGAGCCACAACAAACAAAAAAATAGCAACACTTTCATAATGTGATATTCGCCTGTTCTGTATCTTCTTCGGCGTTTCCTGAAGAAAATTGTTTGTTATTATAAATTGGCACAAAGCCATGAAACAGTCCTTGTTCATGCGAAACACCCAAAAGAATTTGGCATCTGGACCGTCTAAGAGTTCTTGCAGGTATTCGCGCCCTGATAGTTTGGAGGTTGAGTTAGGACTTTTACTATTATAAAATTGTTCGGCCTGTTCAAGAAACTCAAGATCGGATTCATCAGAACTTGACCCCGAATTGCTTGAAGTGTCCATCAGTATGGTTGCAAGTGCAGTAGTGCAGTAGACTGTAACAATTAGATTACATTTACATAAAGAAGACTTCTGATTTTAAATAATCTACGACCATAATGGATGTCATGTTAATTATAACAGTTACCGAACGAATTGAAAGATAAATAGTGACAACAAACAGTCCAAATGTAGGAAAACGAGTGCAGATGAAATTAAAACCGATATAATATGACAGCCCACCATGAACCAATGCATATAATCACCCAACTAATAGTACAGGAAAATGTCAAATAACTGATACATTTAAATTATACGTAATGAAGGTGCTACGTTACAGAATTTAATAAATTACATTTATTTGCTCGAAAGTCTATCTAACCACCCTAGCCTCCACTCCGGTTTCATTACCATAAAGGTTCTGCGCCAATTTGGGTCATTAGTGGTTTTCTCTAGTGCAAAATCAATCATAACATGAGTAAGCCCATCGATACCAATCAGTACCTGCATGGCATTCTCAATGGAGTACTGGTCGTCTGCGGCAGAGCGATCAACCATGCTGGCCTTCTTCCTATAGTATTCACTCTTAGCAATGGACTTTTCTGCGTTGGCAGAAACAGCCACGTCCATTCTTGAGCTTTTTGTAGCTCGGCCACTGGACCCACCACTAGAGCGTCTCTTACGAGACCCCGACCCCGTATGCATTGGCTCGTACTCATCATCATCATCTAAATTTACATGCGGTGCATTGGAGGGAGCGGGGTGGGCGAACTCATACATGACCCTATGTTCCTCGTCGAGGTCATACACCCTTTGGGATGAAGCCCTAGATAGGAGACCCTCGGCGGTAGAATCTTGAAAAAGTTTGGTCAGCACATCATAGTTTGGCAAACCCTTCTTTTGAAATTCTCTTGCATTAGGGTGAGCCTATTAATAAGTTATTGTGTTGTTAGTTTACAACTATACAAGTAAATAAAAATTATATTACGATCACAATCCCACATTAGCATAAACAAAAAAAATATTTAAGATGAGAACCTGGACATATGACTTCCAAACTAGGGGATCGCAAGTCACTGTCTGGGTGTCTTCATCCCAACCCATACCGCTTTGGTTCTTCAAATCATGAAAGGCTCTCCACTGCATCTTAAGCCGTCCATATTTTTCTTTTATTTGTTTAGGATTGTATGAACGGTTACATTTTTCGTTCAATAAATTCAACAACTGAGACCATTGTCTCGCATCGAATTTGGCACTTTTCAAACTATTGCGATCTACCTCGGCCTCCATCAATTCAATAAATGTACGCACATGACTTGCGGGCCAAAGACCAAAATCACTGTCCATATCGAGCTCCTTTCCCTTAACGATCAGTAATAGATAACAGTCATTATTTTGGTGAGCATAAATAGTATACACTTATAATTTGAGGTTACTAGAGAAATTGTAGATGATGCGTTCTATCAAATAAAAAAACAGTACTCAAGATCAGCACGGAAGATCTCCGAATCAGCAATGGAAATAACCCAGTTCAGCAGATCAGTACCCGACATTTTCAAATCACAGCAAACCCCCCCCCCCCCCAAAAAAAGGAAATTTTTTTTCCGATCCTCAAATCTACACTACGACAAACAAATTAACCCTAAAATAGGAATTTTTTAATGAGGCAAGTGCCCAAACATAGACCAGTTACCATAACCGCATCAACAAATGGGGCAAAGATAAGAAACATACCCTCGATTCCGGCTTACCAAACCTGATGAAGTTGTCTCCGACGGATTCCCTCGACCGGCGTCGGATTCGAGAGCTACGATTTCGAAGACACCTTTTAACAAAAGCAGATCTGGTCTCTACGACCATGAAGCGAGCTCCGACCGGTGTGAGGAGGGGCCCGAAGAGAGCAGCGAATGAGGGTGCGGGGTGAGAAGGAGTGAAAGAGGGCGTTAGGGTTTTCCAGATCTGCCGAGCCGGGGAGAGACGAGAGGGGAGCAGCAGGGGGTTTGGGTTTTTTTGGCTCAACAGATGGGGATCGAAGATGGGGGTAGCAGAGACGAGAGGGGAGCAGCAGGGGTTAGGGTTTTTTTTGCTCAACGGATGGGTTTCGAAGATGGGGGAAGCAGAGACGAGAGGGGATTTTGCAGGGGGTTAGGGTTTTTTTTCCTCAATGGGGATCGAAGATGGGGGAAGGGGAAGGGGAAGCGTACTCAGAAGTCACGAGCTGCGATAGTGTTGTGAAAACAGCTGGCTCCATCTTTTCAGAAAAGATGGTGTTTAGAAAATAGTACCAAACGCGTTTTGTCAAAAAAAATTTCTCAAAATATTTCCAAAACGTGGTACCAAACGCACCCACACACATTTTCTTTAGATTCCCTGTTGAACTTTTTGTAAGATTATGAGATGTTGTAAGACATAATCATCCATAATTTCAAATGTATCTGTATGACTTGATGGAGTTCAAATGTATCAATAACTTGCTGTGTTACTGAGTTCAAATTAAGCAATCCTCAACTATTAGTGTTTCTTCTGATTTATCACCCCACAACTTAACTGTTTTTTTTATCAGCCCTGAACTGTATTTGTCGATGGCGGTACTTGGACGGCGTTAGTTTTTTTTTGCGCATGTGCAGATCACATGGCATTATTCGGATCAAAATACCCATGTATACTTCTTTAAGACAAACACTACCAACTGTCTATTCTGAAGAAAAAAAACACCCCTCAATTTTCAATTCATTATAAATAATATCCCTCAACTATGAAATTTGCTAAAAAAAATATCCCTCAACTACGAAATTTGCTAAAAAAAATTAGACACGGTATCAAAGTTAGCATTCAGAAGATCAACATTCAACAAATACAATAAACAAACAACTGAATTGCGGCCATTCTCGACAAACTATAAAATAACAAACTGAACAATCACTCCATCAAATAAATGCGATAACACACCCCAATCACATTCAAACTCAGACAAAGAAATGAGGATTTCAACAAACTCACCAAGCCCACCAATTTAACCAACCTCACAAAAACCATTACCTGTTTCCAACCTCGTCACTGCCAAACTTGAGATAAATCCCACATTCAAGTAACACAAAAACATACAAAGAGACATTGAGCTAACATCATCCATCCACATTAAACAACAAGACCAAAACAAGCTTGATAATACCAAATTCACCACATTCGAGTAACATACATTTTTCAAATCTAAGTAATACATAAAACATGTCTCAAGTCCTCTAGATCTTAAAGTGTTGCCAAATTTAAAGTACTAAGATGTTATAGATCTTAGTAACCACCAACAGATTACTACTTGCAAAATACCCCATGTTACTAATATAGCCCGTCCACCGCAAATCATGTGTTTGAATGTGGGTTCGCGAATTGGGTGTGCGCTCTTCGGAGTGCGATGAGAGAGAGAGAGAGAGAGGGAGAGGTGGAGGTGTGAGGGTTCGATTTGGAGGGAGAGAATGTTCCAGCTTGATCACCAGCAATGGTAATGGCAGCTGGAGCTCTTCTTCTTGGCATCTCAAGCAGCTGTACCTGCAACTATGAGACTATAGAAGAAGAAGATGATGAACAAAAGATCAAATTTCATTCATACCAAAGTTTACAGCCTAGGGGGTATTTATACATTTGAAGCACAATTGGGACACGTGCTTAGACATTCAGTTAGACGGTTACAACAACCCCAACTAACTGCCAGCTACTTTACAAAGAACACCCTGTACATATCAAATTCCCCCAGACACTGATACAACTGATACACTCATACTGATACATCTGATACTACATACTGATACATCTGATACTGTGTTCCTTCCATCTGCAGCTCATCTTCTCCACACAATTCTTAGTCACCATGCTCCCCATGATCAGCTCCGGCAATCCCCTGAGCTGGATCAATACTTCCCCCTCGAAAAGGTGATTCCAGGGTGTCGCGAAACTCTGGGAATCGCCAGTGAATATCCCAATATCGCTCCCATGTTGCTTCTTCAGCTGCAGCATGTTTCCATTGGATCAATACCTCTGAGATTGCAATTCCTCTTTTAGGGACCATACGTCTTGCCAATACTTGCTCTGGATGAGGTGATTCTTCCACAAAATAAGTTGGTAGAGCCGTAGGAGATGATGCAGCCATACCCTTGCGGTTAACATGAGTCTTCAATTGTGAAATGTGGAACACATCATGTATTCGAGCATCTTCAGGCAATTTCAATCGGTAAGCTACTGCCCCCACTCTCTCAATAATCTCATAAGGCCCATAAAACAATGGGGAGAGTTTGTGGATACGATGGCCCCCAATCGAAACCTGTTTATAGGGTTGGATCTTCAAATAAACCCAACTCCCAACACTGAACTCCTTATCTGTCCTATGCAAGTTAGCTTTCGATTGCATTCTTCCCTGAGCACGCACCAAATTATCCTTCAGCAATTTCAGAAATTCATCTCTTGAAAGAAGGCTCTCTTCTGCTGATTGTACCCTTGCAGTTTTGGGTGTGTAAGAAAGCAGGGTAGGAGGGAGTCTTCCGAACACAACTTGATAGGGAGACATGAGAGTCGAGCTGTGTACATGAGTGTTATAACAATAAGCCGCCCAATCTACCCATGCCGACCACCCCTGAGGCTTATAAGCTGCGAAACACCTCAAATAAGTCTCCAAAACCCTATTAATAACTTCCGTTTGGTCGTCGGATTGGGGATGAAATGCAGTACTCATACATAGTTTAGTTCCCTGCAACGACATTAATTCTCTCCAAAAATTTGAAGTGAAGATTGTATCCCGATCACTTACGATACTCTTGGGAAACCCATATAGCTTGATTACATGATGGAAAAGGGCAGCAGCGACTTCCTTAGCTGTATAAGGATGGCGAAGAGGTATAAAGTGGCAAAATTTGGACAATCTATCGACAACTACCAACAAAGAAGTATACCCAGCACTACGAGGCAATCCTTCAATGAAGTCCATACTCAAGTCTTCCCAAATGTGCTCTGGTATAGGTAGAGGCTGTAATAATCCCGCAGGTGAGGTACTCATGTACTTATTCCTTTGGCACTCATCACAAGAACGGATGAATTCTTTCAAATCTCTCTTCATACCGTGCCAAAACACCATCTTCTTCAGCTCATGCCAAGTTTTATCAACTCCTAAATGCCCTCCTTGCGGTGTGCAGTGCACTTCTTCTAAGAAGAGTTGTTTCGCAGTCGATTGGGGACTCAAAAGAATGCGACCTTTAAAATAATACACCCCTTCTATTAATGTAATTCTGCTGTCTTGTAATTCTGCTGTCTTCTTCCGCCGCTACTTGCTGCCTGATTCCTTCATAATATGGGTCATTCATGACTAATTGTTTCATCACCACTAGCCAAGTAGGTTGAACCACCGTGATTGATGCCAAAGTAGCTTCACTACTTTCTTCAAACTGTCTGGGGAGGCAATCAGCTGGCACATTTTCTCTACCCTTCTTATACTCAACCGAGAAATGGTACCCATGGAGCTTTATTAGCCAAACATGTTGAGCTTCAGTGTAAAGTCGCTTCTCCAACAGATGCTTTAAGGGCTTATGATCAGTACGAATTATAAATTTCCTCCCTAACAAATACTGGCGCCACTTCTTAACTGCCAAAAGAATCGCTAACATATCTTTTTCATATGTCGACAAAAGCTTGTTCTTCCCTTTAAGTTCATGACTCAAATAAGCAATTGGGTGTTTTTGTTGAAGCAGTAAAGCTCCCAATCCATTGCCACACGCATCACATTCCAATTCAAAGGGAATTGCGAAGTTTGGTAGTTGAAGAACAGGGGGATTAGACAGTACCTTTTTCATTTAATCAAAAGCAATTTGTGCTTCTTCAGACCAACAGAAGGCATCAATTATAGGAATGGGAAATTTATCCTTTACGGTTACCTCATTTAGAGCTCTATAATCAACACACATACGCCAACTCCCATCGGGTTTCTTCACCATGACTATAGGCGAGGAGTAAGGACTGTGGCTTGGCTGTATGATTCCCGAGTTCAGCATTTCTTTGATCATTTTCTCAATCTCATTCTTCTGATGCCAAGGGTGTCGATAAGGACGTAAACTAACCGGTTTACTACCTAGAAGCAGTGTAATGGTGTGATCACAACTACGATGGGGAGGTAAACCCATATCCTCCTTGAAGACTATACTGAATTGATCCAAGACTTGCTGAAGCTGAGGGGAAATACTCACACTGCTTTCTTGCCGATCTGCAGCCTTTGGAGAACCAACCATTTGCAAGAACCACCCATTCTTGACTTGTAAGAGGGCTTTAGTAATACTTTTAGGTGTTGACAACTCCATGTCTGGAAGGGTAATTCCAATCAAGGTTCTATCTTGTTCATCCATTCGAAATCTCAATCTTTTCTCCTTCAGATTCCACACAACATCTCCCAAAGTCTCCATCCATTGAGAACCCAAAACTAGTTGGCAGGTGTCCAAAGATACCACATAGAAATCTGCAACAATAGGTATTCCTTGACACACAAAATTCACTTCTTCACAAAGACCCCAACACTTCAGCTTTTGGCCTCCGGGAATAGTTACTTCTAACTGTGCTTGTTGGTTAACAGGTAATTGAAGTTTGCGCACAAGGTGATCATCAATGAAGTTATGAGTAGCTCCCGTATCTAATAAAGCACAAACAGAGTTGGACGAAATCATTCCTAAGACTCTGAATATTGTTGGTCGATTGCTTCCAGTGAGAGCATGGAGAGAAATAGCTCCTGGTTCCACAAGGGATTGCACGGGTTTGCTTAGTTTTGAGTCATGATGGTTTTCAACTGCCTCCACCTCTTCATCTGCGGAGCTATTATCAATTTCTTCTGTTTCCTCATCTAAAGTGCCCATAATCTGCATGAATACACCATTTTCGCAAGTTCCCATCATATGCATAAACATCTTCCCAGCGCATTTATGTCCTCTCACAAATTTCTCGTCACAATGGAAGCAAAGGCCTTTTTCTCTTCTCTCTTTCATAAATTGCAGCAATTGCTGATTCTTAACTGTAAAGTTACTATGAGAAGCAGTTGAATTATTTCCTGCGGGGGTTTTATTACTTGGTAGGTTGGAATTGAGAGTAGGATTTGAAGTTGCTGTAGGATTTAGTGGTTTGAACTGGGGTTGTGATGCATTGTTTCTAACAAGAGGAGGATACTTCCAATTTCTTCTTTGATCATTGAGAATCTCCTCTCGTGCTATAGCTTCCCTGTAGGCTGTCAATACACTGCGGGGGTCCTTGAGTTTCACTTCCTTTCTCAACTCACTTTTTAACCCTAACAGATAACAACTAACAAGGGAAGATTTCGACAATGGCTTGGTGAGCTGACTATACTTCAAAAATTCTTTATGGTACTCAGATACAGAGCCGGGTTGCTGCAACTTGTATAAAGAAGCTTCAGGATCGTCCAACTCCGAGGGTCCAAACTATAGAAGTAGCTCCTCCTTAAGAACAGCCCAATCAATCCTTTCTTCTTCTTGTTGCTCAAACCATCTCCACCATAGGAGAGCTTCGCCTCTCAAATAGTAAAGGCAAAAGGGAAGTTTGTCCCAAGAATCAACTCTTTGGGTGTAGAAGTGATGTTCCATGTGGTAGATCCAATTTGTGACATCTCCAGTTCCATCAAAACTCGGCAGATCGATTTTTGGATTGTAACATCTGTCTTTTTTTTAATTCCTTAATTATCTGTTTTAAATCATTTTTAAATATGTTTCTGAGTATATTTACCCCAATTAATTAATTTTATTAGTATTAGAATGATTAAATTGATATTCTGGGGTAAACGGGAAAAATTGAAAATATAGGAGTTTTGAGATGAGTTTTCTCAGAGGAGACGAATTCGATTTGACCCGAAATTTTTTTGGGGCATTTGTTGATGATAGGGGGTTTAAATTTTCGAGTTATTAAATTATAGTTTGAAATTGAAAGTAGTTTTCAAAAATATTGCGATATTCGTATGTATACATATTTATATGTATTGTTATTGTGCATAACTATTGATTTTGATTATAACTATGCATAAAAATACATTTCTAATTTTATTTTATGTTTAGGATGAATCTAAGTACATTATGGAGTGATTTTTGCAAGAAAAACCTTAGAAGAGTTAACTAGAAGGGTATAGATATAAACCTATGGTCAAATATGGGCTTATATGAAATTTTGCCCTTTTATTTCTTTCTCCCTACCCTTCTCCCCCTCCCACCTCAGATTCGGCCAGAAGAAAGGAAACCCCCCCATTCGGCCATGAATTAGGGTTCAAAGCCCTAGCCAATTTCTATGGGGTTCTTCACAAAATTTTGAGGGTTTAAGCTAATTTGGAGGTGCTCTACTCATTTCCGGAGTCCGTTTGCAAAGATAAGGCTTGTAAGGTAAGAAATTATGAAGTTTAGTTTATGGGAAAATATGATTTTGAGTTTTAGTGCTAGAAAATGATATAGTAGGGTAATTAGGTGATGCAAGAAATTATAGAGAAGAAAGATTGGTGAGAAATTGAGTGGTTTGTGAGTTATAAATTAATTAGTGTGCTGGCTTTAGAATTTGGTTAATAAATAGGATAATTGATAAGTATGGATTATAGAAATTGTTGTGTATTAAGGGGAAATAATTTAGAATGGGTTTAGTGAGAATTTTATGGAGTTAGAAACCCGTCGGAATCTCAAAAAAAAAAATACGGGTACACTATTTATGCACGCCGGGTGTTCGGTGAAATGCCCGAGCGAGGTTTAGGTGAAAATTTGATGGGTTCGGAGGTATAATTGAGTTCTATTATTATTATTAACCCTAATTTGAGAAACTAGGAAGAAGGGATTAAAGAAAGTAGGAGATAGGAAATTTTCCTAATAGGAAGCCTCCGATCTATAAGTGAGTTTTTTTATTGGGACCCGAATTCGAAATCTATCGATGTAGCTCACCTACATATGTCATTTGTGACGCGTGGGTGAAGACGGATTCGAATTTGGAGGTTTGTAGGTCATGGTTTGAGTTTTAAACTAATCGGTTCTATAATTTTTCAATTAGGGGAAAAAAGTCGAACTTCGACTGGCTACCGGGCGGACGTGGGACTTTGTTTGCTCGATCCGTCAGGTGAGTATGTTGTATTTATGTATATTTTATGTTGTGGCCAAATTTCGTGGCTTTTTGATGTATTTTGTAGAAGTTATGCTAAAAGTCGATTTTGAAAGAAAATACGGATTTTTAGGGGCCCGAAAATGGGTTTTTGAGAAATTTAGTGAAATTAATTATTTTAAGTATATAAAACCTATATTATGAGTTAGTGGGATGTGTTGATGTATAAAAATTGAATATATTAAATTGTTTATGCATATTTTTACCCCGTGCATGTTTCGTGCATGTTTTTGGGTATATAAGTCGATATAGGTGATTTGGTATAAGTTGAGCCTTGTGTATGGGCTAGTATGTTATGGAGGGATGTTATGAGGTGTAATTAGACGAAATTAGGGATTGTGATCATGTTTTGGAAACCTGTGCATTTATAGTGCATGTTTTATGTTTATTTTGGGGCATATAGACCCTTATAGGTGATTTTACTCACATAGAGTATTGGATATGAGTTAGTATGCTATGATGAGATATCATGAGGTTTAATTAGAGGAAATAAGTGATTTTGGCCCATTTTCTTGGAAACCGGCATGTGTGGTGTATGTTTGTGATAGATATATATCTTGATATTGACTCGTGATGTGATAATGGATGAAATTAGTAAGTGGGTATAGGTTTACATTATAATTATGTTCGAAGTGAATTAATGAGCAATAGTATGATATTGTAATGTGATGAATTACACGTTTTGATACTCTTACGATATGGAATAACATAATGTAGTTCTTTTATTAATATTATAACTGGGCGTATGCCTATATATGGTATAAGGAGGTAATGAATAATATGGTGTCCTTAATATGGGATGTTATAACAAAATAAATATTTTGGTGCATTAATATTATGCAATAAAATGATATAATGAGTTATGTGTGGAATAACTGGGTGTGTGTATAACCTAGTATATTGACATGAAAATAAAAGTTCAGCTGGTACGTGCTAATAAAATGTGGTATTAATTTTGTGATTAAAGTCAAGGTGTGGCAATTATGGAAGTCAAAAGTGAAATGCGTGTGTTAATAAGTAAGCTGAAAAAATGAAATGATTAATGCTAATAACAGATGGCTTTGTTGACCAGTACCTACAGCAATCCTGGGGATTTGGGCTAGACCTCCTAACGCCCAAGGACTGGCTTGGGAATAGTGGACCCAAACTATGTTTGGGGTAAGTGATTTTATCGCCCAAGCTATCGGCTTGAGGCCCGATTTCCCTCGATGACAGCTGTCGCGAGGAAGCACCCTAGTGGGACTAGTGGTGAGTGTTTACCTCGCTGGCTTCGGCTGGGAGGAAGTACCCTAGTGGGACTAGGGGATTGTGGTTTTTCCCTCGATGACAGACGTCGCGAGGAAGCACCCTAGTGGGACTAGTGGTGAGTGTTTACCTCGCTGGCTTCGACTGGGAGGAAGTACCCTAGTGGGACTAGGGAATTGTGGTTTTTCCCTCGATGACAGACGTCGCGAGGAAGCACCCTAGTGGGACTAGTGGTGAGTGTTTACCTCGCTGGCTTCGGCTGGGAGGAAGTACCCTAGTGGGACTAGGGGATTATGGTTTTTCCCTCGATGACAGATGTCGCGAGGAGGCACCCTAGTGGGACTAGGAGTGCTGTGTTCCCTCGCTAGTTCGGCTAGGAGGAAGACGTAGCCTCGGACGAGTAAGACTCTGGGAGAGCATCGAACCGCGTGTTTACTGGGCTGTCGGCTTTCAGTATGTTGGGATACTGTGGCTCACTGGTCGACAAACTAATAAAATAAATAAGTGTTAATAATAAATGTGATAGTAAAGAAAGTGGAAAGTGGAATGTGAATTGTGTATGGGAAAGAAAGTGGATAGTGAAAGTGAATTGCGAATGTGAAAGAAAGTGGTTGAGGATGAAATGCAGTATGTGGTTAATTTAAAATGAAAAGAGTAAAAGAGAGACGTGTGTTAATATGAATAGTATGTAGTAATTGTGAAATGAGAATGATTATTATAGTAAAATACATGATGATTTGAGTGGATACACCTTGGAATTGTGTCAAGGAACTACTCGCCCGCTATTTCTGGGGAAATGGTGGGAACTACCTGCCTTGGCATGATTCGCAGGTGAGTGGCATGATATTGGTAATGAATAATGGAAATGAAGAAGAAAGTAATTGACTGCAGCACGGTGGGACCGTTGACTGCTATACGGTGGGACCGTATATCTTTATCGTCACGGCTGTTGACTGAGGTGAATTCATAACCAAGCGAGTATAAATTGATAAGAATGAAAATGTAATAAATGGTAACTTGAGACATAAGCAAAAATGAAAGTAAGTTTAATTCTCAGTAAGATTGAGTAGTAACTAAGTGATAAAATGAGATGTGAATGAGCTATAAAACATGCTTTTGATGCAATGTGAATAAGCGTTCTAATTAATGAGGTGTTAATGATGTGATGAAATGTGAGTAAATCGCATGGGCATTGAGATGTGGTAATTATGTCATAAGATATGAAAGCAGGTGATATTATGAGAATAGATGCATATGTTTATGATGTGATACTTTTTATAACATAATAAAATAAATACCTGTATTATGAGATTGGGTATGAAAATGGTTATTAAAGAAAGTATGTTGTGATATGAGTTGGTGCACCTTGGAAGTGTGTCGGGGAACTGCTCGCCTGCTATTTCCGTGGAAATGGTGGGAACTACCTGCCTCGGCACAACTTCCAGGATGAATGTGTGTGTTGATGACATAATATAAGTAAGCGAAACGCATGGCTAAATAGAGTTGGAAAAAGGATGTAATAACATCATGTAGATATATTAATATAAATAGTGAAATGCTGATATGACGATAAGTGTGGAAAGATGAATATTCGTATTATGCGAATGTAAGATAAGTATATATATATATATATATATATATATACGAGGTCGATGTGAAGTGTATTATGAAATGTGGGAAGTTATGGATGATTAAATAATTGAATGCAGGATTGGCAAAGTATTTGATATATCATTGTATTGACGATGTTGTTGTGTTCAGCATTCAGGTTGCATTATCTTAATTTGGTATTCGTAAGTTTAAATTATTTTCCTTATACTATTTTAATTTGTCATTAGATTAGTAACTATACTCACACCAGAAATGGCTAACCCCTTAGTGCTTGGGGGGTTAGGGGAGTCTGAGGACTACCCTAGATCCCCCACTGTTGCAGGTTCTCATCAGTGCAGAGGTGAGGCGTGGATTGATAGGATAAATTTTTATTTTAAAAATTTGTACTATATAGTTATAGGAATAGTAAAATTTATGGTTTAAATTGTATTATGGGTATATAAGCATGTATATGACGATGATGGGTATAGTGTGAGGTGGTGTGGTATGTTTGTGACCCGTACCCATCTCGTTGTGGAGTACCGGGCTCTGTGGTAGGTTTTACAAAGATTTTTCTAAAATTTTACCTCGTTTTTCTTAGAAATTTATAGTTTTTAATTGATATTTGATAATCTGTTATGAGTTTGGCCCCCAGAGCATTATATTATATTGCCTGCGTGTATCTGCTCATTTTGGCCTGGGAAGCGCATGAAAATATTATGTGGATTGTGAGCTACAGAATTTTGAGCAGAATTCCGTAAGCTTTTTGTGTTTCGGGGCAAAATTTACAGGGGAGACTCTGTCAAAATTTTCTTTGAAATATAACTTTCTTAGTTTATGATTAAAGTGATATAGAAATTGAAGGAATTGAATTTGGAGACTTAGTTTTCAAAAAGAAAAAAAAAATTGGTGTGTTACATGGATGTTTTGGGAAGAAGGTATTACCTTCTTGATATCTTTCATGAGTTCTTGAATCCCTTGCTCTGCTATCTCCACTGATACGATCAAGATTTTCTTCTTGATGTCTTCCATGGATTCTTGACATTCCTACTCTGCTACCACCACGGTTTTGATCAAGATTTCGAAATCTTCCACGAAGTGGAGTTCGGAAATTGCTCCGCCATCTTTGATCTCTTCTGACATTATAGCAGGGATTTTCATCAAAATTCTCTTCATCAGAACTCCAAGAATCCTTCCTGCGGTGTAGTCGATGGCCAGTTCTTGGCTCTCTCAGCACCCGTTCCAACATCGACTCTAAGCGATCAAATCGATCTTCTAAGCTGGAACGCTTGTGAGCTTCAACACCGTGTTCGGTGGAATCTCGCGCGTTTCGATCCCGATTTCTAGGTCTAGACTTGAATCCAGACCCAGGGTTTATGGGATTCTCAGCTTCTTCCAATGGATCTTGATCAGTTTCTTGTTCAACAGCGGCCTCCGGATCCAATTCCGGCTCTGATACCATTGTTCCAGCTTGATCACCAGCAATGGTAATGGCAGCTGGAGCTCTTCTTCTTGGCATCTCAAGCAGCTGTACCTGCAACTATGAGACTATAGAAGAAGAAGATGATGAAAAAAAGATCAAATTTCATTCATACCAATGTTTACAGCCTAGGGGGTATTTATACATTTGAAGCACAATTGGGACATGTGCTTAGACATTCAGTTAGACGGTTACACCAACCCCAACTAACTGCCAGCTACTTTACAAAGAACACCCTGTACATATCAAATTCCCCCAGAGACTGATACAACTGATACACTCATACTGATACATCTGATACTACATACTGATACATCTGATACTGTGTTCCTTCCATCTGCAGCTCATTTCTCCACACAATTCTTAGTCACCATGCTCCCCATGATCAGCTCCGGCAATCCCCTGAGCTGGATCAGAGAATAGGGTTCGATTTGGGGAATTTCCAATTTGGATTAGGGTTTCGATTTGGGGAAAAATGTATTCGGGTTCGGGATCGATGAGGTACCTGGGAAGGAGATGAAGAAGAGAAGGAGAGGGGGTACGTGAACTGAGGGATAGGGGAAATGT
Organism: Hemerocallis citrina; assembly: GCA_017893485.1. Classification (NCBI taxonomy): domain Eukaryota; kingdom Viridiplantae; phylum Streptophyta; class Magnoliopsida; order Asparagales; family Asphodelaceae; genus Hemerocallis; species Hemerocallis citrina. The sequence continues at coordinate 432,762,948 of CM030359.1, read as the reverse complement.
CTAAATTACCCCTCTTTGCAAGTGAGATGAGCAGAGTGATTTTCAGACTGTTGATGATAATCATGATCTAAAGAGCGATCAGACGGTCCTGGCCGAGTGCACACGTCTGTGTGCACTAGACGAGTGCACATCTGAAGGCTACCTAATATATAATACAATATCTATGCATTAAAATCATTATGAATTTAAGATATATGTTTAAATTAACCTATATAGTTCGGATTATCCATTAGTTATTGAACTCAGATCCATAACGATTTATATATAGAATCAATAAGAAAATGAATCTATCAAAGCATCTGCAGTCGTTGGCTAAAAACTCATTTTATTGCAAAATTTGGAAAAAAGAGTGCTGCAATCGTCAGCTAAATATAAAAATTTTGGGTTTGAGGGGAACCATAGTTGGCTATATTTGGGAGATGATATAGGAATTTGAAAAATATAGCCAACGAAAGGTGAACTTGCGTCCGTTTATTTTTATTATAAAAAAAATCGGATGAAAGAAGATCTTTCGTTTTTTTAATTTAAAATCTATCGGACGGGAAATGATTTTTTTTTAAAAAAAAAAATCGATCAGACGGGAAATCGGGCTGTGGACATTTTTACCACCCCTACCAAAACCTCTAATCCAATTTTTTTAATTTTAACTTGAAAAATTGAAATTTCAGATAATTTATGTAAAGTCCAAATCTATAACTATTATATCTATACTATTATTAAGCAAAGCTCTATTTCAGCGGCTTTTTACTATCATGCCCCTATCAACATAAAAATCTAAAAAAAAAATATAAGGTTAAATCTGTAATTTACAAAGCTCTATATATAAGGTTAAAAAAAGTAATTTGCATGACTAATAAATTAGCATGACTTAGTATATCGTGCAAGTTTTAATTGTTGTTCACTAATCTCTTTCTTGCTTTTGGAATGAATTAAAGAAAGGATCCGGAAGGCTCCACCCTGGGCACATTTTAATTGAACAATTAAAGGACCATGCATGTATATATCATCACGTTTTAATTACACACAGAGAAAGGTGAACAATAAGATAAGTGACTGAGATAAGTGAACAATATCTATACTATTATTAAGCAAAGCCCTATTTTAGCGGCTTTTTACTATCATGCCCCTATCAACATATAAAAAAAAAATATAAGGTTAAATCTGTAATTTACAAAGCTCTATATATAAGGTTAAAAAAAGTAATTTGCATGACTAATAAATTAGCATGACTTAGTATATCGTGCAAGTTTTAATTGTTGTTCACTAATCTCTTTCTTGCTTTTGGAATGAATTAAAGAAAGGATCTGGAAGGCTCCACCCTGGGCACATTTTAATTGAACAATTAAAGGACCATGCATGTATATATCATCACGTTTTAATTACACACAGAGAAAGGTGAACAATAAGATAAGTGACTGAGATAAGTGAACAATAAGATATATAGTCATGCACGTTTTAATGAATGATCTCGGTATGAATGGTCTCGGTGTGCATGAATGGCCTACGGGTGATTACTAGAAGGTGATTAAAATGAATGGTCTTGGTATGCTCCATGACTTTAATTATTAATGGGTGATTACTAGAAGGTGATTAAAATCCATTCATACCCTTTATTAACAGAAAGGTGCCTGTTTTGTTGGTAGACGGGAAGCCCATCTGCGAGTTCGTTGTCATCCTCAACTACATTGATGAGAAGTGGGCTTTCCCTGCACCATTGCTCCCTAAGTGCGCTTACATCCTCAACTAGATTTTGGGCTGATTTTGCTGATAAGAAGGTGTGTTTGTCGTTGTTAATTGAATTACAGAGATACTTTTTTTATATACATCTGTCATTCATATATACCTCTGTCGTTGTTAATTGAATGACAGAGAAACTTATATATATACCTCTGTCATTCATAAGTGCGCAGAGAGTATGAGGTATATATATATATATATAAATAAAAGTGAACTGGTTTGTCATTCATGATTTGTCATATATATATAAAAGTGAACTGATTTGTCATATCGTATAATGTATTATTGAAGTTTGATTATATAATCGTTCACACTTAAATTCTATTATTGAAGCTTGCTATTTTTCAAGTTAAATGTTTTACTATTTCTTTTCTTATACGATATACAAATACATTTAATTTAATGACTAAATTTTTTTATAGACGTGCATCGCACGTGCATTATACTAGTAACTATTATAATGGGAGAGATGGGGTTCTCAAACAAATAAACAATTTTTTATTCTTTTGTGTATGTGTGTCAACACGTGCAGCGCACGTGTTGGTAGATTTTTTTTTGTCCTTTTCATTCTCCCTCCCCATTTTTTCCACGTGCAACGCACGTGTATAATACATAGATTTTTTTTTTGTCATTTTCATTCCCCCTCCCCATTTTCTCCACGCGCACCGCACGTGTATAATACATATTTTTAAAAAATACATCGCACGTGTTTTTTTCCCTTTTCATTCCCCTCTCCATTTTCCCCATGTGCACCGCACGTGTATAATACATATTTTTAAAAAATACATCGCATGTGCATTATACTAGTTGCAATTAAACGAAACTTAAAGGGCTCTCTGTATGCAAAACTAAACATCACTATTACAGAATAAACCCCACTCTTTTCCCTCTCTTTCTCTCTCCTAAAAAAATGATCACCTTTTCTCTCTCCTCTACCGCCGCCGCCGCCGCCGATGACGTCACCGATAACCGATGCCAGTTCTATCTCCCCATCAAGCGCCGCCACTGTGCGAACTCCCCACTTCCCAATTCCAAGTAATTTCAATCAAAAACCCTAACCCTAATTCTAATCCCAATGATCTGATAATGCTAACTTTTTTTTCTCTAAAATTTATCAGATTCTGTGGCAACCACGACCCTTCTTCCAAATCGCGCCGGGTTCCGTGCCCAATCGACCCTTCTCAATAAGAGCCCTCTCAAAAGCCCTAATTGTGATCGAGAAATTTGAACTTTTTTGATTGGTTAGGGTTTTGACTGTAAAATTTGCAGCTTTGTGTTTGTTGAGAAGTTGGAAGCTCCAATTTCCATCCAAATTTGTAACTTTTTTTTTATTGGTTTGGGTTTTGACTGTAAAAATTGCAGCTTTGTGTTTGTAGAGAAGTTGGATTCTCAAAAGAGCTAATTTTGATTAAAAAAATTAAGCTTTCTTTTATTGGTTGGGGTTTTGGCTGTAAATTTTGCAGCTTTGTGAGTGTAGAGAAGCTGGATTGGCATGTGAAGAGGTGCCCATTGAAGAAGCAAGTGGAGAGCTTGGAAGCGAAGGCGTATTATTCAAAGGGGGTAAATGGTGGGGTTGGGGGGGATGTGGGGGCTGAGGAGAAGAGGAGGAGGGTTTATGGGATGAGTGTGGGTGAGTTTGAGGGGATTGTGTGGAGGATTAGGCGTTTGCATGATGCAATTGAGGTGGAGTTGAAGGAGTCTTTTGTGGAGAATGATGAGTGCATGAACTGGATGATCAACTTGCAGGTAGAAAGGTAATTCTTCGTTTTAAGATTTGCCCTTCAAATGTAAGATGGAATTGTGTGCAATTCATAAACTATACAAACACAATCCCTACTCTGTAATTATGATGGTAAGATTTAGGTAGATAGGATTGATTGATGGATCTGGGATCGGGGATTGGTTCACTTTTGTTATACTGAATTAAGCGTTGAAGATAGAAGACAATTTTGGAGGAATGCATCTACAGGAGTTTCAGAAATGATGGATTATTGTGATGAGTACATCTTAAAAGTTATGCCATATAATAGAAATGAGACTAGAAGGATTATTGTAATATTGTGCCCACTAGGCAATACATTAGATTTGATGATGCGTATATTAGGTTTATGAGAAATGAAGGAATACTTTGCTCAGTACATTAGAAAAAATAGGCATGAGGAGTTGATGATTGTTACAATGATGACAACAATAAGATAGGGTCTCATCCGATATCTTTGGGGTTGCCCATGAGAACTTATTTTTTCGATTCAACTTTAGGTATGATCCTTTGTCAATTTAACAACATGTTCTACTTGATTGCCTGGTCCTTGTTTGTTTAGGTTTACCCCTGTCCATCTTTGCTCCATTATCTACAATAATAGTTTGTTGATACTTCTTGTCTATGACGCACAACAGGGTGTGGATACGACACGACACGGATACTGGGATACATTATTCTACAAAATAGTAGGATATGAGTGCATTGGTGGGTACATTAAATATAATAAAAGTGCAAATATTTGAACAATTTCATAGAAATATAAGAATACATTATAATTATGAGCATTTTTTGAGAAAGAAAAATGATAACCTAACTGTCAATACTTTGGGTATACTTGTCTTGTGTTTGAGAATGACTTGAAACAACAAGTTTTTTAAATTACAGTAGGGCCTCAAACATTTATCTAAATATAGTTGTCTCCAAAAGTTGTAAAATTGAATTAAAGGATTGAAACTCTTTGGGTACGCACCGGGGAGTACCCAATGAGTATTGGCACCTGAAACACACCCTACTTGGGTACGTCGACCATTTGGAAGTACCCATGCTTTTTGTTGAACTCTCAAAATCCAATGTTGGACAGTACTTCGAAAATTTTATATTGTCAAGAGTTCGTACATATTTTGACATGTATTATGAGATTTTCGATAGAGTGGAAAGTAATTTCACTATTTTTCAGACAACTGCCATATCAAGAAAGGCATGTGGTTCAACAAGTATCGATCATTGGGAACATGGAAGCATTTGGGGTCGTAAAGAAGCGAGAGAAGTTGTCCTTCAGTTCAGATTGTGAGGAAACAACGAAAACTAATGGTTTGCCTGTAGAGGAGGATAAGAGTCCAGCTGTGGTTGAGTTTGGAGCAGGAAGAGGGTATTTGACCCACATGCTTGCTGATTGTTATGATATGAAGAAGATCTTTTTGATTGAACGGAGGTCTTACAAGCTCAAGGTAAGTCTTACTTTCTGTATCGATTTTTTTTAATATTGAAAATAATGTGCATTTCTTATTATTCTTTGAATTTATTGTGCCTACTCAGATGTCACCTATAGTTTATTACACAATAGGAGAAAAGAATGTTGCATTCATTCAGTGAACTATGATGTATTTATTTTATGTTTCTGTTGGTTAAATTTGTAGATAAATCTCGTCCTTTTACTTGGTTATGTTGAAAGTTGGACTAAGATCGATAAGAAAGAAAGAGAGTAGGCTGTAGAGATTACATGATTGTTATGTGCTAAGGGTCAGAAGCCTAAGGCTTGGGTTATTATAAGGAACTGAAGAATGCAACCCACTCTTTGAAGAAAAAATCAGATACATGGATTCTTTTTTCCTTTCTTTTTTTAACGGTCTCGGATCCAACAATTTCATTTTTCCACTTATATTGTTCTTTAAACCACATTTTCTTTCATTTTCCCCTCATCGGAGCATCTGTAGTCGTTGGCTATTTTGCCAAAATTTCCAAATTTTGGCAAAAATAGTGCTGCAGTCGTTGGCCATTTACCCAAAATTTGGGTTTCGTATGAACAGTGGTCGGCCAAATTTGGAACTCGAACTGGCAATTGCCAAAATATAGTTAACGAAAGATGATTTTCCATCTGTTAGATCGGACGAAAAATTATCTTTCGTCGTTTTTTTCCACATCGGACGGGAAAAGAAACACCATCCCAAAAATTGCGGATTTATCGGACGAGAGATTGTTTTCCGTCTTTGAAAATTTTTTATTTTTTATTTTAATTAAAAAAGGACGGACGGGAGATTAAATCCCGTCCGATCCATTAAAAAGAAAATCTGAAATGTAGTGGGACGGGAAAAGAAACACCGTCCCATACATTTCATTTGCGAAAATTTCTATGGGACACCCCTATATTGATTTATATGGGGTAAATTTAGGTTTAAATGTTAGTTAATTATTAATTAAGAAATAATTACAATTAATTTAACAAATATTAAGGAATTAATTATGATTTAAAGCTTTTTATTTTTTTAAAATTAAGGCGGACGGGAAATCATTCCTCGTCTGGTCGATTTTTTTTTTGTTTTTGCGTGGGACAAAAAATAATCTTTCGTCTGAGATTTTAAATAGTGAAAATACCCAAATTTTGGCTTTTGACGACTGCAGCGCAAAGTCATTTTTTCCATTTCCATTTGCCAAATACCCAAAATTTGGCTCATGACGACTACAGATGCTCTCATGTATCATAGTCGATATGTTAACCTCACACACACACACACACACACACACACACCCGCCCTGTATTATGACATTCCTTCAAAAAAATTATTCAAAATTGAATGATAGCAGTCGTGATTCCTCTGTGACTAAAAGCTCTGTTTGGAAAATGGTTAGGATACCAATGGGAACTTAATTAGTGGTAGCAGCTTGCAACTTATAGGAAGCATGACTCTTCCTATGCTGAAAAGATACCTATAGGTAGAAAGTAACTTTGGTTTTCTACCTTTCTTAGAAAGTAACTTTGGTTTTCTCCCTTTCTTAGAAAGTAACTTTGGTTTTCTTAGAAAGTAACTTTGGTCTTGAGTGTTGGGCCCAAAAATGTTAAATTATACTGGAGGTATCTCACCTAAAAATAAGTTTCCAATTGGACTAAAGGTAAGATAACATAGGTATCTTAGATACCTCAACATACCTCCTGTTGTCTCCATTTCCAAGTGTTCCCAAGTTCTTAAAATGAACCTTCCCACATTTCCATAATTTGACACTACTATCATAATCATAATATCACATAATTTTCACCGTTAATGAATTCTTTTTAATTTATTTCTAATCAAGCTCATTCTGTTTTACCTTATTCCTTGAACAGTTCCACTTGCTATAGCCCATACAACTTTGCACTGCTCTATGCACACACCAGCACGGCTAATATATATATATATATATATATATATATATATATAACAGAAGCTTAATACATTTATCATTACTTGTTCTTTTGCATTATCTAGGCTGATCGAAGTCTGCGACAGAAACAGGGTATAAACTTAGAGCGACTGAGAATTGACATTAAGACTTTCAACCTGTTGCTAAAAATTGTTTGTTTGCAATTAGAGCTTTCTCAATGTTATCATCCATTAAATTTAGAGATAATTTTCCTTTTGAATAAACTCTTTTTTTGTTTTATACATTGTCAAATCTTTAGGACGAAATCAACGTGAAGACTTGATCAAATTCTTATCCTTATCGGTATTTTCTTGTTGAATATCTGCTCGCTAGATAGTCCTTTAGATGGAAACTTTCCAATTACTTCATTATAGATGCATGTTTTAGGTCATGACATAAATAATTTGATGTATCATTATATTGAAGGATATCATCCCATCCTGTTTGTCAGCTTTAATTGAGTCTTTTGCACCCATTCAGTAACAAGGAATCACAAATATTTGCAGTAGAGGATTTGGATTTGTGGGGAATAGAGTCTTTGAAGGGACACCAATACCTAGCCATTGGAAAACATCTCTGTGGACCTGCAACAGGTAAACATCACTCCTGCATTTGAAGTACCCTGAAGTTCTATTTTCATGAATTTCTGTTTGAATGTATTTTAAGTTCAACATTCGTGAAACTTGTACTTATTATTATCATTTGAAATTTTCTGCAGATTTGGCAATACGATGTTGTCTTCCAGAACAACAAGATGCAGACAAAAGAAATCCTTCAAGTAGCTGTCATTTGCAAGGCCTTGCCATAGCAACATGTTGTCACCATCTATGCCAATGGAAGCACTACATAAGTAATCCTTTATGCTCAGTCAGACCAATGATTTTTGGTTTTCCTTTTCACAAACTAATGAAATCAATTCTCATGGTATCATGTATTTATCTGAATATTACTTATTGATAGTTTAGCAGTAACGATTCAGCTGCCAATGCCTAATTGTCTATTCTGTATTGTCGTCTACATCCTGAACTGATTGGAGTGATGGGATGCTACAAATCTTTCAGACTTGATGGCTTTCATTTATTATTGTTTGCTTCTGCATATCTACATGCTTTCGCAAGTTCACTTACTTTGTCATTTCGTATACATATGGGTTTTCTAAAAGGAATTAATTTTGAAATCATTATCTGATAATCTGAATATCGAAAAAAAAAAGTATTATTTCCCTTGCATTCACTGAAACATCTAGTTCCCTAATTTCTTTGAGAGTAAGCCATGAAGTTAAAATCTATGAAGCATGGACAAGTTCGATATGGACATTGTTCGTGCTAGGTGTTTGCACATGTGGAATACATGTATATGACATGACAATATATTTCAATGTAGTATTTTTGAATTTCATGTCTCAGTATGTTGTAGCTGATAGCCGACCCCAACTAGTTGGGAAAAAGGCTTTGTTGTTGTTGCAGTATGCTGTAGCTGATGTGTCTATTTATGTCTAGTTGGGAAAAAGGCTTTGTTGTTGTTGCAGTATGCTGTAGCTGATGTGTCTATTTATGTTCCAGCTCTTTGTGTCCATACTGGGGAGAGGGAAGGGGGGGGGTGTAGGGGGGGCATGCCCCCCCCCCCCCCCCCCCCCCCCCAAAACAAAAAATAAATAAATCAATCCCCACTTTCCTATTCAATAGGATGGAGCTTGATTAGTCAATAGGTAGTTATAGATGGGTAAATTATTTAAATTATATTTACTAATTTATTATTTCTTAACAAATTTAGATTTATTGATTTTAAAAATCATTCTCATCTCCTTATTATACTCTTCTTTTTCTCTAATATCTAACTATTCTCATTGCATTTTTCTTTCGGTTCCTAAGTTTCTCTGACTAGCTCTCTTTAGCATTCTAGGCTTTCTAGCTGGGGAAAAAAAAGAAAAAAACTTTTGAGGTACAAAATAATTTTGTTAATTTATTCTTTGGATTTTAGTATTATAAAACTCTCAAATCATATTCATCAAACATAAAACATAAATCTCATATATTAATTTCAACCTTTTGTTGAAGCTATAGACCAATCACTTCATATTTTAATTATATGAATCACCTTAGATTTTAATTGTATGCAACACCAAGAGTTGCATTTGTTTACAATTATTTCCCCTTATAAATAATGTTATGATATTCTTTACTTTTTATATTCGCCCCCTCTACTTGCAAATCCTGGTTCCGCCCCTGTGTCCATGCTGTTGTGTCTGTGATTGTGCTTGTGGAGGAAAACTTAATAAGAAAATGTTAATTAAGAGAAGTAACGCCACCATTTTTCTTTTATGCATTGCATGTTATTAAGCATATGGGCATAAACTAATACCGTACTTGTTCTTGCATGGGTGATGCGCTTCTGATACCAGTCTTGCTTTCTTTAGGTACTCATCTACTAGGCATTTAGATCATTTGAATATGTATGTTGATAGTCAAAGTTTGTAGTTCAAACCGTCCTGGTCTTTTCCAGTTTATGTGCAGCCCAACAATGATCTCTTAGTGGGTATATTTGTTTTGAGGTGTCTAGCTTATTTACTCAGATACATGCAGCTGTGTATGTAATATATTTCCGATGAAATTCAATACATTGAGCAGAAATGAGAGCACTATATGCGTAGTTAGGAGAGAAAATGAAGGTAATATCTCATAAAGAAAATAGAAATCTAGGTTTGCACGTGATCTAATTTTGAACTTACATGAAAGTGTCAATGAATTTTTTATGCTTATTGAGGTTTGTATTCAAATATCTAAATCACGAAGGTAATATTTGACAGATGGAAGATTTTTAGATTACTTGGTAGTATAGGCAGACTAGTTGTTGTATTAAATGCTCTAATGTGTTGCTATAAAATACAATGTAAATCTCACTGATCATTCTGTTTTTACTGATGCAGATACAAATTTTATGTCTAAAATGGGGATCACGCCTGAAGATTTTCATGCTATTACTTGGTTCAGCAGCTGGGCTGTCGAAGGAGATCACAGTTGTGAGGATATTTCCGATGTGCATGATCAAAGGTTACATCAAACCACCTGGTAAAGCTCAACGTCTCTTGTAAACCCGTTGTATTTGTTTTTTTAGTACTGGCTGCTATTTACCTTGTATATTCAAAGAGCCTCTGTTCTAAGAACTATAAAGCTATCCTATACCTCAGATTTCCTGTTTAGATATGAAGGTAAAGTTAGGATAACTGGAGTCATGTAGAGTTATCCTTAAGAACTGCAGTTTTCTTTTGGTTTGTTTCTCTTTTGGGGATGAGATAACTTTCTCGACTTCAGTTATTTGACTTTTAATAACTATCTAAACTCCACTCCGACCTAATTGATATCTCACATCCACATCTTTATATCACTATCCATTGAGATATCTCGTCTTTAAATGAGTTTTGCATACTACAATTTTCACTTAACAGAAATGATAACATCAGTTATCTCAACTCTTGCTTACAGGCCATTCATCTAGTTTCAGATGAATTTCTATTCAGAAACTCGCATATATTTTGACATCACTGACTTGTGATCTTGATTTGGGGGTTATTAATGTAGCACGACGAAGCGGACTGATTCAGAGGACAGAGGGGTGGAGGTAGCTATGAGAAACATGACAGTTGCAGAAAGGGCTACGTTAGGATTTATCTGCAAAGAGATCATCGACACAGGGAGACCGTTGTGGCTGAGGGATCATGGATTTGATGCACAAATTGTTAAATATGTCCCAAAAAATATTTCTCCCGAAAATCATTTGTTGGTTGCAAAATGTAAGATTTCAACGGTGGACTAAACATTTTGCTATATATTAACTTTTGTTCTTGTTTGAACTCTGTTTCCGCTTTCCTACCATATTATTGTCTAAAACTCTACTTGGCCTAACACAATGAGTGTTAACCTCCCTCACTGTCTCATAAACAAACCATCTTAATTTTCATCTTATAAGTTATACTACTTGATCTCCTAATACTCACTCCCAAACGATGAGTTGGTTTGAGTTAAAGAATTCTAGTTGCAAAGAAAATCTCTCTACAAAATGCACATTCTTGCGGTATGTGCATGATCCGTTTTTTTTTTCTCCTTCTTGCGTGATGAGTATTTTGTCAGCTGGCCTTTATGGTGTCTCTAGCTAATTTGGAGTTTCCTCTTTTGTTCTGGCTTCTTTTCTTCTTTTGCTGTTCATATACTGTCAATTTGTTTTGAGTTCCTTTCTATTTGCACGTCTCCTTTTCTGATGCCACTCCATGGCTTTGTTTATAGTCGGAGTTATACTGATCATCCACTTAAAATCAACCACCCCATAGTCAAACTCAACCATGCTTAATAATAGTTTATAGTTGTCTCGCAATTATATGAAACGGAGAATTGGTATATCGATTGGGCCATAGTGTTTACTCCGAACAATGAATACAAAATGAAGCAGCAGCATATCAATCACCATCGTCAGGTGCTATTTAAAGATTCAACAAATTAATGAGAAGCTGTGATTGTGAACTATACATACATACAAAGTGCTCATTCATTCATTAGCTTAATTGATGCTGTTTGTTTTTGGGTGTGGGGACAACAGGTGTGAGTTCTTGTAATTTGTGAAGCGGAAGATACGATACTGGCATTGATCCGATCCTAAGCTGTAGGATCGGCTCGGGAGTAGTAGGAGAGAGGTAAAGGCCGGATGCTCGGCTCGGATCTCGTAGCTCGGCTCGGACTTTCGTACCTGCACACTGCCTAGAAACACCGGGAGAAGTCGGCGACAGGCCATCCAACAATCTAGTCAGTCACTAAAAAAACAATAGTAGCTAGAGTTCAGGTGGGGAAAACTTTATTACCTGCTGCAGTGTGGAGGGGGTCTGGTATTTATAGGTAAGGAAAAACGGGTCTGGGACCGTAATGGGCCGGGTCGGACCCGTTTTCCAGTAGGCATGAGATGGCAGAAGCCAGTTGGACTTATTTGACTTGATGATCATGGAGGAGCAAAATCTGAGGAGATCTGATGGCCCTGATGGGGCCACGTCATTTATACCATATCAGGAGCCCCCCACTCCTTGAGAGATGTGTAAGCCAGCTGTGAAGGAGTAGTTTGTCTCTGTAGGAAGAACGGAGCGGTGTATTCGGCGAGTATGACTTGTAGAGTCTCAGAGAGGTAAGTGGGGTCGGTTATGGGGTAGGACGAAGAAAATCCCCTGGAGAGTAAAAACACCGAGCGTCGAGTACCGAAGGTCGGGAGCTGAGCATCGAGCGTTGAGCCCTAGCCTGTGACAAAGCCAGGAATTAGCACGGAGTTCATGTCGAGCGTCGAGGGTTGAATGTCGAGCCCCCCTAGTTGGTGAAAGCTAGGGCGTAGCTCGAGGTCAATGCCGAGGGTCGAGCCCATACATCTTGAGAAAGCTAGAGCGTGGCTTGAGATCAATGCCGAGCGTCGAGCCCATACAACTTGAGGAAGCTAGGGCGTGGCTCGAGGTCAATGTCGAGCGTCGAGCCCCCCTGTTTGGTGAAAGCTAGGGCGTGGCTCGATGTCAATGCCGAGCATCGAGCCCATACGGCTTGAGAAAGCTAGGGCATAGCTCGAGGTCAATGCCGAGCGTCGAGCCCACACAGCTTCAGAAAGCTAGGGCGTGGCTCGAGGTCAGTCCCGAGTGTCGAGCCCATACAGCTTCAGAAAGCTAGGGCATGGCTCGAGATAAATCCTGAGTGTAGAGCCCCCCCTGCTTGGTGAAAGCTAGGGCGTAATGCCGAGCATCGAGTCCCCCCCCCCCCCGCTTGGAGAAAGCTAGGGCATGGCTCGAGGTCATTGCCGAGCGTGGAGCCCACATAGCTTGGGAAAGCTAGGGCGTGGCTCGAGGTCAATGCCGAGCGTCAAGCTCATACAGCTTAAGAAAGCTAGGGCGTGGCTCGAGGTCAATGCCGAGCGTCGAGCTCATACAGCTTGAGAAAGCTGGGACGTGGCTCGAGGTCAATGCCGAGCGTTGAGCCCATACAGCTTGAGAAAGCTGGGGCATGGCTCGAGGTCAATGCCGAGCGTCGAGCCCATACAGCTTGAGGAAGCTTGGGTGTGGCTCGAGGTTAATGCCGAGCGTAGAGCCCATACATCTTGAGAAAGCTAGGGCATGGCTCGAGGTCAATGCAGAGCGTCGAGCCCATACAGCTTGAAAAAGCTAGGACGTGGCTCGAGGTCAATGTCGAGCATCGAGCCCATACAACTTGAGAAAGCTAGGGCGTGGAGCGAGGTCAATGCCGAGCGTCGAGCCGCCCTGCTTGGAGAAAGCTAGGGCGTGGCTCGAGGTCAATACCGAGAGTCGAGCCCATTCAGCTTGAGAAAGCTAGGGCGTGGCTCGAGGTCAATGCCGAGCGTCAAGCCCATATAGCTTGTTGGAAAAGCTAGGGCGTGGCTCGATGTCAATGCCGAGCGTTGAGCCCTTGCTGCTTGTTGGAAAAGCTAGGGTGCTACATGTGTGATGTTGACGTCATGGGGGGGGGGGAGAATCGAGGTGTTGAAATCTTATTAGCCGTTAGATCTTGATGATTAAGTTTGAACGGTCAGGATTCCAATGCGGAATTCGAGGCGTCGATAGTTTCTCTATAAATCTACCACCCCCCTCTCCATTTCTTTACTTTGCTTTATCTTTCTAAAAATCGGAGCTTCTCTCTCTAGCCACCGGCGACAACTTTTTCGTTGACATCTCATTTACGAAATCCAGGTTATTATTGCTTTTTTCATGTTGCGATCTCAGTCCGGTTTTGAAGCGAGTGCCTCTGGTCGGGATAAGGGGGATCGTCAGTCGGAATCCACGTTCTGGGATCTCGACGACCGAGTTTTGGACGTAGTGCCACTCCGTCGTTGCAAGCCGTATGTGGTGGAGTCAATTAGTTCCATTGGTGAGGTGGAAACTAGGTGAGGAGGTCGAGGGAGGAGTGGAGGATGAGGGAGTCGGGGAAGGAGTGGTGGATCAGGAAGTCATGGAAGGAGTCGAGGAAGGAGTGGCGGAGGAGGGTAGTAAGGAAGGAGAGGTTCTCCCCACTCTCCCGCCTTTGGCGAGACCTTATCCTCCTAGGGATCCTCGTATCCTAAAGAGGAAGAGAAAGTGGCGCCTTCCGGACAGTCCGGGGATGCCGGACAAGTTCGAGCCCAAGCATGGGCTCGATGTCCCGTACGTCAAGAACCCGCGATCCATCAGGATGTATCCTGACGATGTCGAGAACTTGGTTCAATTTGGGGTGGAGATATCTTCGCCAGGCCGGAACTAGATACAGATGGACAAAGTTCAGTACGTTCTAACAGCCAACCACCTGCCCGTGATAAGGGCTAGTTATTTCATTAGGTGGGAGTATGAGCTGATGATCCCTAGCCCTGGTCTTTGCCCTACCACCGAGTTGGGCCCCAGTTTCTGCATGTTTTCCGAGGACGCCTTCATTTTGGGGCTAAGGCTGCCGTTGCACCCGTTTACCAAGAGGGTGCTGAGGTGGGGGGCCCTTTGTCCGATGCAGTATGGTCCCAACTCTCGGAAGCAGTTGGTTTGCTTCAATTTGAAATGTGAGGAGAAGAAGGTGCCCCTGAAACTGAAGTATTTTTGGGCCGTCCTAGGGTTGAGCTCGCTTGGTGATCAGGAGGGCATATACTATATATCGCCTCGCCCCCACAAGAAGGTGATGCACGGACATACGGACTCCATCAATGGGTGGAAGGCTAAATACTTTGTGATCCGAAGCAAAGTGCCTTGAGAAATTCCTACCGTTTGGAATTTTTATAAGCCAAACCACAAACCCCCGAAGCGGAGAGACTTGACAGGGGCGGAGTGGGCTGATGTTGAGTGGATCGTCGAGGGACACAACATTGGTTGGCCAAATGTGACCGAATTGCACTTGGCCCGGACCGGACTGAGCCCATTCGACCCTTGTATGTTTCGTTTCATTTTAATTTAACTTTTTGCCTTTGTGTTAACACTCTCTCTTTTCCCTGTAGCGATGGACCACGCGAAGCTTGATGCAAGGAAGGCCTTGAAGGACCTAGCCCAGAAGAGGAGGGCCGAGAAGGCTGTGTCGAAGGTGGGGTCCGCTCAGGGGGCACCGAAGGCCCCTCGGAATGGCCTCATAAGAAGGCGAAAGCCCTCTCCGTCAGAGCAGCGCCCGAGCTGGAACCGAGCTCTAGAAGCCGCAAGGTTGTTGAGGTCCTGAAGGCCGGGACCCCCTCCTTACGCCCCGATGCCCAGGCAATGGTGGGGAAGAAGGGCCTAAGGTTGTGGGATCCCGAATGGTCGGTGAAGGAGGCCGACACACTGGTGGAGGGCCCAATATTGGTCGAGGTCGTGGAAAAACTCGCCACACCATGCGACCGGTCTATCCTGGCGACCGAGACGGTTGAGACATGTTACATGAAGTGGGCTCAAGCCCATATGGTGGTAGGTTTCCGCCCGTCTGTTTAATTTTATACTTAATGACATCGCTTTCTAATTTTTGCGTATTACTCCTCACTCAAAAGGCATCCATGGCCGGGGCACATCTGAAGTGGTGTTATAAGAAGATGGTGAGGGACGAGAAGAGGAATGCCGATTGGTTCTTGTGCGAAGCGAAGGATCTGAAGACCGAGCTGACGGCAGCTCAGGGGGTGGCGCAGGACCGTCAAGCAGATCTTGCGACTGAGCAAGACGAACATCTTCGTGCTTTGGTGGAGGTTCGAGCGAAAGAGGCCGCGGAGTACGAGGAGCTGCAGGCCACAGCCGGGGAGGAGGTGATGAATGCCCAAGATGAGGCCTATGATCGGGCGAAGGAGCACTTCTTGCTTCTTTATCCTCATGCCAAGATCGATCATCTCCACTACAGTTGGGAGCTGCCCGTGCTTCCGCTAACTCCCGGGGGAGAAGGTGACAAGGTGGGGAAAGACCTGACCCTCGAGAAAGAGGCACGAGGAGCAGCGGCTGACGAAGAGGTGCATATCCCCCCTAAGATGTAGTTTTAATCTTTTCTTATTTTTTGTATTTGCCGAGCGCAGACTGGCCACCGCTTTTTTATAACGATTTTTTGGGACAATCAATATATACATATATTTTTTTCCGACTTGTATGACTTGTCATTTTTGAAAAGCTTGTTTTGGGAAGCTTGGAGTGAAATCTTGCTTCCTCTTTTTATGTCAGATGGACGAGATCCTAGGAGCCGACCTCAGTTCTGCTAAGGTCAGGTGCCTATGGAACAGGCTAGAGTCCAAGGATAACATCTTGATTCGCTATTGCAAATAGGCCCGCGATCGGGAAGCTGCCGTAAGCTATTTTATGAACAAGTCCAAGGAGCTCAGTATAGAGGCAGCACGCCTGAAGAAGGCTATAGCCGATCGAGACTGGGGGAGTGCCAAGACGGCCTGGTCGATGTCCGATGCCTTCACCAAGCGGCCGACCTCTGAGTTTGTTCTTCGTGAGGTCATGGTGGAGAAAGAGCTGGAGATTCAGAGGTTGAAGGTCATGCTTGGTACAGGTGGATCTCGATTCTGATCTTTTGGGGGAGGTGACCCCTCCATCGTGGGTCCCTCCTCGATCCTATATTTGGAAATGGTGAGGCCAGCGGATGCGCAGATCTCTGTTGCCGGAGCGTCTACCCTGGAGACGCTGACGATGCCGGGCGAGCTCACTGGAGGGAGGATCCACTCGGTGGGGCTTGAGATGGCCTGTGTAAGCCTAAAATGCCCCCTGAGAAACACTTAGGCTGGGGTAAAAAATCGTTGTAATAATTCATATTGTACTGTGGCCTTTTAAGGCATTATGATAAATGAAATTTGATTTTACTGACCCTCATTAACTTGTTTTTTAGATCAAGCATCGAGGGGTCGGGAGGGTGCGAGAGACCAACCGATCCCCGGTTTCTCGTTCATGGTTGTGGCCGAGATAGTAAGGACGTGGGGCCGGGGAGCCCCACTTTTGGCTCGGAAATATAGCCGAAGGCTGACGACTGGATCGAAGGACCCGGAGAGCTTGGTAATGGAGGATGTTTTGTCTTCCAATCTCATTAATAGCGATCAGGCATTTCATCTTCCCCAGGTCATCAATGCGCCCAACATAAGGTTTATATAACCCTCATCCCCTCATCAGAATTTTTCTCACTTCATCGTGAGTTCTCATTGCCGGTGACTCTCCTGCCACCCTCTGACAATTGAGGGTAAGCGCTATGATGTTGTTTTATCCCCAGTTGCCAGTGGGTGAAAGGAGGGTCGGTCTCGGAATACGGGGCTCGGGGCGCTTGTCGTAGGCGAGCGCCTTAAATGAAACTTCTGCTCGGATTTCTGGACCAGTGGCTCTCCTCCCACCTTCTGACAGTTGGGGGTAATGGCTATAAGTGTTGTTTATCCCCAGTTGCCAGAGGGTGAAAGGTGAGTCGATCCGTGGTCCAGGGGTCGGTGGGGACCGTAAATTTTAACGAAAATTTTGGGTACCAATGTAACACCCCTGCCCGTAGCTCGGACAATTTATACAATTTAGAAGATAAATTATTTATAGTATAGTACAACTACCCACCACATTATTTACAAACTATGCCATCAACAAATTTTACTTTATACAAATAGCCAACTTTACTTTTCAACATATATTATATATATATTTATACTCTTTTGAAAATTACAGGGTGTTACAGACACCCCCCCCCCTTCAGAAATCAGCATCCTCGCTGAGCACGGGGCATGCACAATCTAGTGCAGGATCTCCTTTCTAGCCGATGTGGAGCACCTGCTCTCCTATCTGCCCGACTAATCATGATCTCAGAATCCACTGTCCGATCAATCATAGTCCCGAATTTAATGAGCTGCTCTCCTATCCGCCCGATTAATCATGATCCCGGAATCCACCGCCCGATCAATCATAATCCCAATTTAATTGAGACACCACAGTCCCGGAATCCTCCACCCGGCTGGGTCAATATGCCCCACACTCGGTGTCGAAAGTCAGCTCTGATACCATTTGTAACACCTCTGCCCCTAGCTCGGACAATTTATACAATTTAAAAGATAAATTATTTATAGTATATTACAACTGCCCACCACAGGCTGCCTCTCAAAAGGTGGTTAATCGGATTGGTGACTCTTGATCATAGGAAATAGTATTTATATATTATTTAATTCTAGTTTCTTACCGATATGGGACTAATCCCATTCTCTCTCCCAAAGCTCTCCTACGTGAGCAGTAGCAACAACACCTAGTGTTGTTACTCTTCTCAACCGAAGGTGGGCCCCAGTTTTTTCAAAGCCACGTCATCAGTTTTCAAAGCAGCAAAGGTGGCTTCACATGACCCATGGGACCCCCCTTTCACTATTCATTTTCACCTGTAATTACCATCATGCCATCAACTCATTATACTTTTTAACCAAAAAGCCATTTTTATTTTCAACATATATTTTATATATATATATATATATATATATATATATATATATATATATATATATACTCTTTTTGAAGATTACGGGGTGTTACAACCAAGTTCAGCTGAAGTTCCGCTTCGTGGGTACTTGAAGTCCATGCCGAGTATCAAGCCCCCCAACTTGTGAGAAAGGTCGGGTGTTGCTCGTAGCACACGCCGAACGTCGAGCCCATACAGCTTGAGAAAGTTAGGGCGTTGTTCACAGTGCATGCCGAATGTCGAACCCCCCAGCTTGTGAGAAAACTAGGGCTTTGCTCGTAGTGCATGCAGAACGTCGAGCCCCCCAACTTGTGAGAAAGCTAGGGCGTTGCTCGCAGCGCATGCCGAATGTCGAGACCCCTAGCTTGTGAGAAAGCTAGGGCGTTGCTCGCAGCGCACTCCGAACGTCGAACCCTCCAGCTTGTGAGAAAGCAAGGGCATTGCTCAAGGTATACGCCGAGCATTGAGCTCCCCAGCTTGTGAAAAAGCTAGGGTATTGCTCGCAGAGCACGCCGAACGTCGAGCCCCCCAGCTTGTGAGAAAGCTAGGGCATTGCTCGCAGTGCATGCCGAATGTTGAGAGCTTATGAGAAAGCTAGGGCATTGCTCGCAGTGCACGCCGAACGTTGAGCCTCTCAGCTTGTGAGAAAGCTAGAGCGTTGCTCGCAGCGCATGCTGAATGTCGAGCCCCCAACTTGTGAGAAAGCTAGGGCGTTGCTCGCAGCGCACTCCAAACGTCAAGCCCTCCAGCTTGAGAAATCTAGGGCATTGCTCGCAGCGCATTTCGAATGTTGAGCCCCCCAGCTTGTGAGAAAGCTAAGGCATTGCTCGTAGCGCATGTCGAATGTCGAGCTCCCCAGCGTGTGAGAAATCTATGGCGTTGCTTGCAGCGCATGACGAATGTCGAGCTCCCAGCTTGTGAGAAAGCTAGGGCATTATTCGAGGTATACGCCGAGCGTCGAGCCCCCCAGCTTATGAGAAAGCTAGGTCGTTTCTCGCAGCGCATGCCGAATACCGAGCCCCCCAGCTTGTGAGAATTCACAGAAATTTGAACCAAACAAAAAAAAGGGGGAAGAAACAAAGATTACACTTTATTTTTTCTACTATTTTATGTTTACACAAAAAGAGGGGCACGTAGTGCAGATTACAGGGGGTTAGTTACATGGGGTCAGTTACATAAGTTTGGTTACAAAAGGAGTCTAGTCCTCCCCTTCGACGAACTTGATGAGGTGCTCCGCATTCCGAGGCCTTTTTACTGTCCTACCCCCCAGGTCTTCGAATTGATATGTGTCGGGACGTACCACTTTGGAGACCTTATATGGGCTTTCCAAATTAGGGGCCAACTTTCTCTTTTTTCTGGGGTCGGATACCGCTAGCTTTCTGAGCAAGAGATCACCTTTTGGTATATTCTTCTCCTGATGACGGATTTTTCCCTGACCTCGTCGATTAGATCCAAGTTGGTTCCGAGGTCTGTTGAGTTGGTCTCCTCGTTGAAGGCCATTATACTGGGCGAAGGGAGCCAGATTTCTAAGGGGATGACTGCCTTAGTGTCGTAGGTTAGGTTGAATGGTGATTCGCCCGTGGGGATTCTCTGAGTTGTCCGGTGCGCCCAAAGGACGCTCGGTAACTCGTCGACCCACATTCCCTTAGGAGAATTATCCAATCGCTTCTTGAGGGATGACATATCGATAAGAAGCGTTGCTGGACGCCGATGGCTTCGCAGAATTTCCGAAAGTTCTTGCCCGCAAATTGGTTTCCGTTGTCGGTGATGAGTACCTGCGGGATCCCGAACCGACAGATGATGTACTTCCACAAAAAATATTGGGTTTGGTGCTCTGTGATCGTGGCCAGGGATTCTGCCTCGATCTACTTGGTGAAGTAGTCGATGGCCACCACCAAGAATTTCCTTTGGCCCGTTGCTTTCGAGAAGGGGCCGACCAAGTCCATCCCCCACATGGCAAAGGGGGTCAGACTGGTCCGCGAGTGGAGGTTGGCTTGTGGAAGCCGCTTCACTGAGGAGAATATCTCGTAGGGGCCGCACCTGTTGACGAGGTCTTGGGCGTCTTGTAACATGGTAGTCCAGTAGTAGCCGTGGTTTAGGGATTCTCTGGCGAGCGACCTGCTCCCTATGTGACATCCCCCGATTCCCTCATGTAGTTCCTTCAGCGCATACTTGGCCTCCTCAGGGGCCAGGCAGCGAAGGTATGGTCTTCCGTCTACCCTTGTGTACGAGCACTTGAAGAGTGTCTCATTGATTATGATGAATCTCTCTGAATGGATTCTGGTCCTTCTCGCCTCGGCCCGATCTTGAGGAAGCTCGCCCTCTGCCAGAAACTTTCGGATGGGAGTCATCCAGTTTTTCGATTGAGGCTCGATAGCAAGGCAGAGGGCCTCGGGGAGGTCAATGCTAGGCTTAAGGAGAACTACGATTAGGACGGTATGGTCGAGGCCTTCGAATGACGATAAGGCGAGTTTTGACATGGAGTCAGCCTGTGCGTTTTGCACCCCTGGGATCATTCCACCGAGTTGAAATCGAAGGAGGTTAAGAGTTGATGGACTAGCACCAAGTATCGGACCATTCGAGCATCACGAGCCTCATACTAACCTGTGATCTGGTTAACCACGAGCTGGGAGTCACTAAAGGCCCTGATTTTTCTTACCCCAGACTTATGTTCCAGTATGAGCCTTGCGATCATAGCCTCATATTCTACATCATGGTTAGAGGTAGGAAAGTTCAGGCATAGGGAATGCTGGAGGACAAAGTTGTCGGGACCTTTGAGGATGAAGCTCACGCCGCTTCCGACTTCGCAAGAAGAGCCGTTGACATAGACTTCCCAAATCGGATCTCCTTCTTGAATTTCGGAAGTTTCAGAGATGGTGCACTCCGTGATGAATTCGGCGAGGGCCTGCCCTTTAATGGCTGTCCTAGGTTGATAGCTAATGTTGTAATGGCTTAGCTCGATCGACCACTTGATTAAGCAGTCAGAATTTTCTGGCTTGTGGAAGACGGCCTTGAGGGACTGGTCCATAAGGACCTAGATTAAGTGGGCATGGAAATAAGGACGGAGCTTCCGTGTGGCCAAGACCAGGGCATAAGCGATCTTCTCCATCTTTGCGCACCGAATCTCAGCCGAGAGCTGGACTTTGCTGACAAAGTAGAGAGGATTCTGAACCCCTTCTTCTTCTCGGACCAACACGGCGCTGAGTGCATTTTCCGAGGCTAAAAGGTAGAGTAAGAGGGGTTCGCCCGGTTTGGATTTGCTCAGAAGTGGGGGGTTGGCGAGGTAGGACTTTAGCTGGTCAAATGCCTGTTGCTGGGGGTCACCACATTCGAAGCCTTTCGCTCCTCACAGATCCTTGAAGAAGGGGAGTGACTTCTGTAATACCCCATATTTTATTTAAAAATGCAATTTTCAATTTTGCACGTATGATGCACGTGTTAATTTTTCCATCTCTATTTCTTACTCTCATTTACTATTTAGCATTCATAATCTTTATTTAGTTTTTTTATTAAACCCATGGACCTAAAGAGATATTCTAGCCCATTAGGAGAGCCCACTAGAATAATTAATTAATTTGATTTAAAAGAAAGCCCATGGGACAAGCTCATTAATTAAATCCTATTTAAAGTTGTGCATGGACTCACACATGACATGTAACAACTTTTAATACACATTTTTTAAACTATAGGAATTGTATTAATTATTGTATATGTGTGTGCACTAGTGCACAATGTTGTGCGGAATACAAAACTAATTAACCAATCAAACCAACAAATATAACCAACGCGGAAACAAAGAGAGAACCAGCGAAGAAACACAGAAAAGCAAGCAACACAAGAACACAAAATTTACGTGGTTCGGCAAAACGATGCCTACATCCACAAGGGGCGGTTGGGGTTTCTTTACTATGATCTCCAATGGGCAAACAAAGCCTTACAAAAGGATGACGGCTGCAAAATCCGAATAAGGTGTTACTCTTTACAAAACCCTAACAAGTGTATTTATAGGGAAACTATTGGGCCTTTTCGAATTGGGCTTATTCTGGATCCAAAACCCGCCGACAGTCGACTGGTCTAATTACCAGTCGCCTGATTCCTTCGGGACAGTCGACTCATCAGTCGACTGCTGCTGCTGTATCTTCAGTCTTTGAAACTTCTCTCTGGACAGTCGACTGCTCCTCCATCCAGTCGACTGAAACTCTGAAACCTTCGAACACTGCAGATACCAAATACCAGAATCGAGCCATTATCCTACAATCTCCACCTTGGCGAGATCTTCCAAGTCAAGTATCCAACAATCTCCACCTTGGTGAAATCTTCCAAGTAGCCCAAGCAATCTTCACAAATACTCCAAAACAACTGCTCATCACCAAATGTAACAAAAGAACCCAAACTCCATCTTAGTATGATATCACATACTAAACAAACCAATAGCAAAGCACTATCCCAAACGCCCATGCCAAATTATCAAACATGCAAAATATTAGCCAGGTTCATGCAATGCTTGAACTTGGCTGCCCCAACAACTTTGGTAAACATATCAGCAGGATTATCAGCTGTTCCAATCTTCACCAAATGAATGTCACCATCCTTTATCAAATCACGCACAAAATGATAATGGACATCAATATGTTTGGTCCTCGAATGATGTACTTGGTTCTTCGCTAAATGAATAGCACTCTGACTGTCACAGTGTACCTCCACCTTCTCCCGATGAATTCCCAAGCTCTTCAAAAGTCCATGTATCCAAATGGCTTCCTTCATGGCCTCAGCAACCGCCATGTATTCAGCCTCAGTAGTAGACAACGCTACAGTGGACTGCAAATTGGACCTCCAACTTATAGGTGCTCTAGCCATAGTAAACAAATAGCCTGTAGTAGACCGCCTCTTATCTAGATCACCTGCATAGTCTGAATCAACATAACCCACCAATAACCTGCTAATATTGTCATCCCTTTCAAACTTCAAACCCACATCTGTGGTGCCACTTTGAATCTCCTTAGCATTTTAGAGGCAATCAACATATCATCCACATATAATAACAGATATATGAAAGAACCATTCTGCAACTTCCTGAAGTAGACACAATGATCATACTCACTTCTGGAATATCCCTGCACTTTCATAAACTGATCAAACCTCAAATACCACTGCCTTGGAGATTGCTTCAACCCATAGAGAGACTTCTTCAACCTGCAAACACAATTTTCCTTCCCAGCTGTCTTGAACCCATCTGGCTGCAACATATAAATTTCTTCATCTAGATCCCCATGTAAGAACGCAGTCTTCACATCCATCTGTGTCAATTCAAGATCAAACTGTGCTACCAAAGCTAACAAAATCCGAATAGAAGGATGCTTCACAACTGGAGAGAACACTTCATTATAGTCAATTCCTTCCTGTTGAGCATACCCCTTTGCAACTAGTCTAGCCTTGAACCGAACACTGCCTTTTGGACCTTCTTTCATCGTATACACCCACTTGCAACCAATTGCTTTCTTCCCCTTTGGTAGTTGCACTAGATCCCAAGTCTTATTCTTATGAAGAGAGTTCATCTCTTCATCCATAGCAACTTTCCAATCTGCATTTTCAGAACTTCTAGTAGCTTCTTTGAAGTTGGAGGGAACTTCATCATCCACAATGGGAAGTGCAAATGCAACTGTATCTGTAAAACGAGACGGTCGTTTGATATCTCTTCTTTGCCTTCTTACTGCAATTGATTCTACCTGCTGGATAGGAACTTCTTCATCATTCTCAGTATCAACCACATCATCTTCATCTTGGACAGGAACAGGATTTTCAACTGACAATTTTTCTAACTCCACCTGTTGGAGAACTCTCCTACCAGTCGACTGGTTATTACCAACAGTCGACTGTCCCGAGCTCCCACACTTGTGCTGTTCTAGACCACCAGTCGACTGCTCCTGTACACCAGTCGACTGGCCTGAGATTCTGCTACTCACCTGTTGGAGAACTGTCCCACTCTTCTGCTGCTCACCAGTCGACTGCCCTATACCACCAGTCGACTGTCCCGAGCTAATCATGCTGGTCTCATCAAAAGTCACATCTCTGCTGATTACTAACTTCTTCTGTTCTGGACACCACAACCTGTAACCTTTGACACCAGTACTAAAACCAACAAATATAGCCTTTTTGGCTCTTGCATCAAGTTTAGTTTCAGTTACATGAAAATAAGCAGGACAACCAAATATATGCAAAAAACTATAATCAGATGCAGGTTTACCACTCCATACCTCAATAGGCGTTTTGCCTTCAAGTGCTGCTGATGGTAAACGGTTGACAATGTGGCTTGCATATACAACAGCTTCTGCCTAAAATGTCTTCTTCAATCCAGACTGTGCTAACATACATCTCACCTTCTCAAGTAAGGTTCTGTTCATCCTTTCTGCAACCCCATTTTGCTGTGGAGTCTTCCTAACTGTGAAGTGCCTCTGGATCCCTTCATCTTTACACAATTTCAGAAACGGATCATTCTTATATTCCCCTCCATTATCTGACCTCAGAACCTTAATCTTCCTACCAGTCTGATTTTCAACTTTCTTCTTCCAACTTGTGAACAATGTCAAAACTTCATCTTTGTGCTTCATGGTATATACCCAAACTCGTCTGGAGTAATCATCAACAAAAGTAACAAACCAGTGTCTACCACTCATAGAAGGTGTCTGAGTAGGGCCCCAAATATCTGTGTGCACATAATCGAGGATACCCTTTGTCTGATGTACAGCTGTACCAAATCTCACCCTAGTTTGCTTACCTAAAACACAATGTTCACAAAATTCCAACTTGCACCCTTTAGCATCTTTAAGCAACCCTTGCTTCACAAGCCCCTGCAAGGCCTTTTTTCCTGCATGCCCGAGTCGCATATGCCACAACCTGGTAGAGTCGGGAACCACCTGTTTAGGCTTTTCAGTTACACTGGCAGCCTGACCCAAATATATTTTTCCCTGCAAGAAAAACAAGTTCCCTTTTCTTTGCCCTTTCATCACCACGAGTGATCCGCTAGTCACCTTCAGAATGCCACCTTCACTAGCAAATTTCAATCCACTGGCTTCCAAAGCACCTAGTGAAATCAGATTCTTTTTCAAATCTGGAACATACCATACATCTGAAAGCTCCCTAATAAGACCATCGTGCATTAGCAATTCAATCTTCCCGATTCCTACCTTCTTACAAGGTGCATCATTTCCCATCAAAACTACACCACCATCCATATACTCCAAAGAAGTAAACCACTCCTTTTTCCAAGACATATGATAGGAGGCTGCTGTATCAAGAAACCATACTTCTTGATAAAGTGTGGGACTAGAAACAAGTGCAAAAGAAAAATCCTCGCCACTTTCTAAATTATCAACAGTCACATTTGCAGTCGAATTTTCCTTATTTCGTAGCTTTGGACAATCCTTTTTCCAATGCCCCCTTTCATGACAGAAAGCACATTCATCTTTGGCCGGTATTTTCCTGTCCTTCGAAACTCCTCTCGATTTGGAACGAGATTTGTTTCCCTTTTTCCCAGATTTGGACTCAGATCTGGTCTCAGTCCTGCCCCTTACAATCAAAGCTTCAGAAGTTTCTCTATCAACCATTTTATCCCTTCTCCTAGTTTCATTATTCAACAAAGTATTTGCAACATCTTCATATTTCACAGTATCTTTTCCATATAATAAAGTAGTTGCTAAATGATCATAACTTTCAGATAATGAATTCAACAGAATTAGGGCTTTATCTTCATCCTTAATTTGCTCATCCAAATTTAACAAATCAGCCAATAATTTATTAAATGATTCAACATGAGCATTCATAGACATACCTTCCGTATAGGTGAAGCGAAAAAGTCTCTTCTTCAAATACAGCCGATTCTCCAAACTTTTCCTCATGTATTTGTCTTCGAGCTTCTTCCACAACACCGCAGCAATGGTATCCCTCATCAAATCATACTTCTGAGCCTTCTCAATAAAGAGCCGAATAGTCCCACACGCAACTCGATTCAACTTCTTCCAATCTGCTTCAGACATATCCTTTGGTTTTTCTTTCTCCAAAGCAACATCTTGTTCTTGTTGAACAAGAACATCCAACACCTCACATTGCCACATCCCGAAATTATTTGTCCCATCAAATTTTTCAACTTCAAATTTTGCGTTGTGAATCGTTGTTCTTGACGAACTTGATCCCACAACATCCTTGGTTGCATCTGCATCACCCGCCATCTCCCTCTAGGTCGAACCAACAGCTCTGATACCACTTGTTGTGCGGAATACAAAACTAATTAACCAATCAAACCAACAAATATAACCAACGCGGAAACAAAGAGAGAACCAGCGAAGAAACACAGAAAAGCAAGCAACACAAGAACACAAGATTTACGTGGTTCGGCAAAACGATGCCTACATCCACAAGGGGCGGTTGGGGTTTCTTTACTATGATCTCCAATGGGCAAACAAAGCCTTACAAAAGGATGACGGCTGCAAAATCCGAATAAGGTGTTACTCTTTACAAAACCCTAACAAGTGTATTTATAGGGAAACTATTGGGCCTTTTCGAATTGGGCTTATTCTGGATCCAAAACCCGCCGACAGTCGACTGGTCTAATTACCAGTCGCCTGATTCCTTCGGGACAGTCGACTCATCAGTCGACTGCTGCTGCTGTATCTTCAGTCTTTGAAACTTCTCTCTGGACAGTCGACTGCTCCTCCATCCAGTCGACTGAAACTCTGAAACCTTCGAACACTGCAGATACCAAATACCAGAATCGAGCCATTATCCTACACACAACACGTGCACGTGGAAAATGAAGAGACAAAAGGGGGTTGGCCGATTTTTGATCATGGAGGGTGGGGGTTTGAGTTTTGAAGAGTTAGGACCATGAAGAGTTGGAAGTTATAGGAGTTAGGATTATGAAGAGTTGGAAATTAAGTGGAGTAATTTATTAGGTGTAGAATTTTGCACTTTAAACCCTCACTTTGACCTATAAATACACCCTCATCTTTCTTCTCTTGTCACACCTAAACTAAACAAAAATAAAGAAAGGAAAAAGAAAGCGAGAATAGAATACCTTTGTGCATTGGAGAGCTATTTCTAGGAGGAGAAGGACAAGGAGGTGCTAGTTGGAGAGCTAGGAGCTAAAAATGGTCTCTCCAATCTTGGTTATATCATTCTCCATAAGATGTGGGTGATTTCTTACTTTCTAATATAGGGTGCATGCTAAAAGTTATAAATGAGTTGTATAAATTGAATTTGATGTGAAATATGTAGACAAAATCCATGCTAATGTAGTATGCCATGAATAAAAGTAATCTTGATGAGATTAAGTAAATAATTGCTATCATGTTAATTAGAAAGAAGATTCTGACAAGAGAATTAACACTATGAATCATATTAGTATGCTTGTAAATTTGTACGTGTTGAATGTATGATTTGTATGAAAATTGTAGAAGTAGTGTTATATTAAATTTATGCTTTGATACTATGACAAATTGAAAGAAGAAAGAAGAAAAGATAAATTCAGTTATTACCATGAAATGTGTCAACTATTGCTTATTGCCATGTTATATTGAAAATATAAATTTTTGCATAAAAGAATTTTCTTTGAGATTTCATGGATGATTAAGAGGCATGTTTGGTTTTATTACAAAATTTTAATTAGTTTAATTGAGACCATAAACTAGTTTTAATGGATACAGTTCTTAAATTCAAGTTTTGAGAAAAATACAAATCTATATAAAATGGGAAGAGGAATTATTTAAAAATAGAAATATATTTTTTAAAATGAATTTGAAATTAGTTGGTTGCTATTTTAGAATTCATCTCAGTCAAAAGAAAAGTTTATTTCAATATCCTAAAGATTGGATCATTGGATCAACAAGTTTTGCGAAAAAGAACCAATTTCAGAACAGTATGAACAAAAATATATTAATACAACTCCTAAATAGAAATCACACCTGGACTTACTGGTTAGCCAGTGCACCACAGAGCACTACTTATAAGAGATTTTGGGTTCGAAACTTGATAGTCACATTTTATTTTGATTCACTGAATAAAAATTCCGAACCTATACTGTGTGTATAAGTGGCTTTCGGTTGCGATTTATTGACACAAGTCCAAACAGACTTAGTGGCTAGTGGGTTTGGGCTTTGGCGCTGGCTGTGTGTGTCAGCAGGTCCCTGGTTCGAAACCCAGAGCCACCTTTTGAATATATTTTTTGGGTTTTGTTTATATATTTGAGTTTTTGATGTGAAAAAGGTTGAGAATAAAATGCTATTATTCATATAAAATAAAATAAAAATTTCTAGAGATAGTTATAAAATTTTCTTGTTTATTTTGAGAAAGTAAAAAACGGGATTTGAAATAGTAAATGAGTTTTTGACTCCAAAAATTATCATTTGAGTAAATGATCCTTATTTTTGAAAAGAAGGAAAAATATGTAACAAGTTATGAAATTCCCATGTGTAAACAAACACTTTTGTTGAGTAAGAAATAACTTGAATGTGAATTGAGATATGAATTGATTAAATTGCTAATATAATTTATAGTGATGAATCTTTTGTTTATGAAAGGAATGGTTGTTCTATTTTGAGTTGTAAATGAATAAGTGAATCATGAATAAGTGCTAAAATAAGACATGGATCTATTTATGAATAAGTTGGAGATATGAACATATTGAATTAATACATGAAGGGTATGAGTACCCATGGATTCTTGTACATGAAAGGTTGTGATTTAGAGTTAGTAAGACCTAGGGTACCGGAACTGTTTAAATAAAAAGAATTGAATTATGTTTTGAGATTTGCCATGGAGCGATCTCGGTAATTATGATTAAGTCCGGTAGGGGGTAAGACTAACTCTAGGTATAATAATTATTCATGTCTTGAACTTAAGAACTAGACACATAACTGAAGATGTGGTAAAACTTGGGCAAACGTAAGTGGGGCTCTCTATATGGTCGGGCGATGGTCTTGTTGCAGCGGTTCACCGAGACTATAGATCCAGTCGGGCGGTGTACTCTGGGACTGTGGTTGCCACGTGGGAGACGAGCTTTTATTTTAAATCTAGACTATGCGTAGTCGGGCGGATAGTTTGCCATACTCCAAAGTATATACGTATAGCGGGGCTAGAAGGGCACTTGTGGGAGGTTTGCACGATGAGGAGTCTGTATAACATTCGGACGGGGGTCTTGCTGCGGCGGTTCTCCGGGACTACGGCGGTTCGAGATAATTGATCTCTTGTATGAACCGGGCGGGCAACAGTTTGTCCACCTCCACTTTTACTGCTTTTTGCCTTTCCGGGGCAAACTTGCATCGCTTCTGATGGATCTACTTGGAACCCGGGTGGACGCTCAGCTTGTGCATGATTAGGTCCTCGGAAATCCCGGGCATGTCGGATTGGGTCCAAGAGAAGAGGTCGGTATTGTGGCGAATACAATCAATGAGGGTCGGTCTTAGATCGGGGGACAGGGAGCGGCTTACACAGAACCATTTAGACTTGTCTTCTGCCTCGAATGAGATCTCCTTCAATTCTTCTGCAGGTTCTGACTCAGACTGGTTTCTCTCAGGTGGAAGCTCGACTGCATCAAAGGGGAACACCCCGCCTCCTACCGCGGTCATGTAGCACGAACTTGCAGACTCGTGGTTCCCTCAGATGACACCGATCCCGAGGTCGGTAGGGAACTTTAGCTTCAAGTGGTAGGCCGGGTCGGCTGTGAATGGCGCTGTATTCTGCCTTGACGTTGACCACCATGAAGTCCATTGATTCGGTTCGTATGATCGGGGTTGTCTTGGCTGTTACATCCAGTGTCACGATCCACACGATTTGTACGGGGATGCCCGAGAACCTGTGAAGGGTGTGCCCGGCTGGTTTTAGCTTATCACGGGGGAGCTTGAAGACTACTGCTACCAAAGGGAATAGGATAACCCGAAAGAGAAATGCTTCCAAGAAGAGGATGTTGACTGAGTTTCCGTTGTCCACGAGAATGCAGAGGACTTCAAAGTTCTCCATGAAGAGGCTGATGAAGAGGGCATCACAGTGCGGGAGCCATATGCCCTCCAGGTTTTCTTCAGAGAAGGAGATTGTCCGCTGTTGAACTTGGGGGGAGGGATGTTCACAGAAAGAATTAACTTCTCACAGGAAGTCCTTACGGGAAGTGTTGGATTTCCCTTCCATGGGTCCACCATGGACGCAGTGTAGGATAGCCTGTCTTCCAGTCTCCTTGGGCTCAGGGTCCTGCTCGGGTCGCCGGTTGATCGTTCGAGGGAGAGGCGTAGGCCTCGGATTCCTCGAATCCCTCCAGTCTCTTAGGTTGGCTTGGGTGAACTCCCTTAGGTATCCTTACTGGATGAGGGTCTCAATCTCATCTTTAAGGGCACAACAGTTGTCCGTCTCTTGCCCATTGTCCCGGTGAAAACGGCAGTAGAATCTCTGGTCCCGCTTCTTGTTGTTGGTCAGTTGGGGAGGGAATCAGACGATCCATTTGTCCTCGATCTCCAAGAGGATGGCTGACACGTTCTGGGTCAGCGGCGTATATCTTTTAAAATGGGGGACCGGAGGAGGCCTCTTCAGACCAGCCGCGTCTTTTGTGGCCTTTTTGGCGGGCTCGACATTGTCCGCCTTGCTTTTCCCTTTGGCCGTGGCTTCTTTGGTGCCCTCGAGGTGTAAACTCTTCTGCTCGAATGTACTTCTCAACCCTGTTAAGGAGGTCGGAGAAGTCGAGGGGTGGTTTCTTGGCTAAGGAAGCCTTTAGTTTTCCGTGGCGAACATTGTGCTGAAAGGCTGTGGAAGTAATGCCCGCATCGAGGGAGGAGAATTTCTTCGCCTCGGTAGTGAACCTCCGAATGAAATCGCGGAGTGGTTCCCCTTCTTTCTGCTTGAGGTTCAGAAGGGACGCGATCGTCTTCTCGACCTTTCTGCTGGTCACGAAGTGGGCTAGAAAGCTTACTTCTAACTGGTCGAACGAGAAGATCAAGCCGGGGGTGAGCTTCGAGAACCATTCCCGAGCTGGTCCACACAGGGTGGCAGGAAAGGCGCGGCATAGGAGAGGATCTGAAGCGCTGTGAATCAACATGAGGGTTTTGAAGCCTTCCATGTGACCAGCGGGACCACTCTAGCCATTATATGTCTCGAATTGGGGAGGTCTGAAATTTCTGGGGATATCGGCTTCCAAGATTTGGGTGGAGAATGGGGGTCAGTTCGGCCTGTATCCTTGGCCTGGCATCGGCCCGCCCTCGTCGAGATGGGCGAGGCGGTTCTCCATCTCCCTGAGGCGTCGAAGGATGGCGTCTTCTTGTTCTAGTGGGCGGGTCGATCTATGGGATTCGCTGCCCCTGGCTTCTGACTGAGGGTAGGCGTTGTTGTGCACCTCGTTCCCAGGACCGCCTCGGATTGCATGGAGGACCTCGTTCCTAAAGTTTTAGAACTCGGCCCTCTTGACTGGGGCCTGCTCCATAGGGCCACGCGAGGGTGGAGGTCCTCGGGGTGAGTGGTTGTGCCCTGGTTCCCATTCTTGGGTCGGCTGTCTACCATGGTTCGGGACCGAGTTGGAAGCGGCCCCTCCCCTTGTTCGACTGGCCTGCCGATTCTGGATGACGCACCGCAAATCAGTGAGAAGTGCCTGGTCAGGGTCCGGCTGCTCCATTGGCCCGCTACTGGTTAGAGCCATGGGCATCCATGCAGCTGTAAAGGGGTGGAGGGTCCAGACGACGTCCAGAGGTGACGACCCTTCTAGCTTTGGGATCCATGAAAGAGTCTGGATTCAATATGACGTCCTTGGCTGGGATTGGATCGGTGTCAGTACCTAAGTTTTCACAGACGGCGCCAACCTGATGCGGAAGATGCGGTACTGGCGTTGATCCGATCATAGGCTGTAGGATCGGCTCGGGAGTAGTAGGAGAAAGGTAAAGGCCGGGTGCTCGGCTCGGATCTCGTAACTCGGCTCGGATCTTCGTAGCTCGGCTCGGACTTTCGTACCTGTACACTGCCTTGAAACACCGGAAGAAGTTCCGGTGACAGTCCCTCCGACGATCTAGTCAGTCACTGAGAAAGCAACAGTAGCTAGGGTTCAGGTGAGGAAAATTTTATTACCTGCTGTAGTGTGGATGGGATCTGGTATTTATAGGCAGGAGAAAGTGGATGGGATCAGACCCGTTTGTCAGTGGGCATGAGATGGCAGAAGCTCGTTGGACTTATTTGACTTGATGATCATGGAGGAGCGAAATCTGAGAAGAACTGATGGTCCTGATGGGGCCACGTTATTTATACCATATCATTAACCATGTCGATCGAATCACATCAATCAATACATTGTTTCCTTAATTTCTCATACATATATAGTCAAACTCATTAAGACTTTATAGGTTTCAAATAGGTTATATATGCAAATTTTTACCTGCAGTGCTATCAATCAATTACTACCAGAAGGATATTACATGGGCTATACCAAAATATTACGAGTAGCTAGATATTACAGGTTTCATTCCATAACATTGAGCTGCTAGTGTGGGAAGTGTTGTTTTCCAATTCTTTTTTGCAAGATAGCAGGACGCGAGGCAGACAATAAAGCACGTGCAACTCGATTGACATGTGGAGGGACTAGTGAACAAGTCAGCTTAGCAAACCATGGGGATCCTGAAGAGCCTAGAGATGAGGGACGCCATGTGTAGGACAGTTTCGCAAGAAATGGAGAGAAGAACAAGGAATCTAGATTGTACATACATCACACCTTCATAGGACTGCAATATTATATGGTTTGTGCATGATTCATTATAGTGGACAAAATGGAGAAACCATGAATCAACAGAACAATGAACAATGAAAACATAGGTGAACCAGTAAAGAAAGAGAGATTTACGTACATTATACCAAATATATCCACCAACCAATACCATATATATGTGTGTATAAAAGAAGCAAATTTGCAGGTTTTACCATCACAAACCAAAATATTTAAGTCATGAACTCATGATGCATAAATCCTAGAGAATAAAACAAACCAAACTATAGAAAGAGATCCGACATTCATAATCCCCTCCTTTTAAGACCTACAACAACACGAACTACATAATTTGCAAGGATGGGATGATCAATAATGATACGAATTCAATCTCCTTCATCACAAATGACCCAGACTCTTTCAACCCACCAAAAGAAAGTCAGATAGAAAATACCACGAAATTATTAAAAGGAACACAAAAACACTAAGAGGGGAAGAGGATAGGGAATCCATTAAACACCACAACAAATTGATGCTACCCCGATGTTTTTACACCGGCGTTTGGGTAGAAACACCGGGGTAGAACCACAGTTACAAAGGAAGAAAACCCCCACCCCTCCTATTCCGACGTTTCTTACAAATGCCGGCGTAGAGGTGTCGCTATACTAGCGTTTCATCGAAAAAACACCGGTATAGTTGAAATTATAACCTAAATCCCCCCCCCCCCTCTCTCTCTCACACACACACACAGTCTCCCCAAATTTTATTCCCCTCCCAATTTTTTCTTTCTCTCTCCCGTTCATGAACCCAAACCGTCCTCGCCGTCGTCGACCCCCAAATAATAAAACCCACCCCCTTTCCTTCTTTTGTTCCCTTTGCCGTCCACCTCCTCATCGCTATTAATGTCTCTTTCATCTCTTCTCAAATGATCTGGCCTTCTCTCTCTCTCTCTTTCTTTCTCTCTCAAATCAATGTCAAATTTTTTTGGAACCCTAGATCGATAAAGAGGGAACCATAGCCCACAGTCATCTTATCCCCAAATCGAAAGAATGAATGTCATGCCCCGCTTCCCAAGGAATACGGAATACGAGTGCGTGACGAAGCTCAGCGAATAATTTTCATCATTCAAAAGCTGTAGTATCGACTCAGCATCATAACAAGAAATGTAACAAGAATATACTCAACCACGCATGCATGAACAATTTATTAATCAACAGAAAAGTATTTGAAACAAATATAAATATCCCAAAAAATTCAAGATTTGGTTCAAAAGAAAGTAAACTTTGGGACTACAAACCCGTTACAAGTTTCAATTAGCAACAAAATGAAATAAACTCAAAAACAGAGTAATTAAAGCAAGCTTTTCCCCAAGCGAAGCCTAGAACGTCTGCTCACCAATTACAACAGGCAATTCATCTCCAACGTCTGTATATATAAATATAAAAGAAAAAATATAGAAAACAAAGACAAACACCCTTAGTGCAAGTTAGGGTCGCAAGTAGTACAAGGGTATGAAAATAGATGCAAGAAAATATTGAACAAGATTTGGAATCAAAAATATATAACATGATATGATAGAGATGCAATAAGTAGTGGAGTTCAAGAAACTAGTAAGTAAGATAACCCAAGTAGCAAGATTGGGTAGCAAGTACTAGTAGTATAACAAGTAACAAGTGAACGTGTAATTGTATCAAGCATCAAGTAACAAGTATCACGTATAAGTGTCAAGTAACAAGTATAAAGTAACAAGCATCAAGTAGGATATCAAGTGTGTATAAGTGACAAGTTATTCTTAAGTCTAATGTTTAATTCGATCTAGGTAGCACTTCATGTATCCATACTTTTACCACATGGTTGCTACTTACAAACAGTTACGTTTAGGCCTGGTGGTGGATTTTATAGGGCGGTGTACTCAGGTATCAAGTATCAAGCAAGCCATATTCATGAATCGAGCAATCATATAACTAGTTCATGTGTTGTAACGCCCCAATTTTAATTTTTTTTGACTCCAAACTCAATTCTTTCAATTTCTATGTTACTTTAAACATAAACTAAGAAAGTTATATTTTAAGAAAAATTTCGGCAGAGTTTTCCCTGTAAATTTTGCCCTGAAACACAGATAGCTTACGGAATTCTGCTCAAAATTCCGTAGCTCACAACACGTACAATCATTTCACGGGCTCCCCAGGCCAAAATGAGCAGAAACATACAGGAAATATAATATAATGCTCTGGAGGCCAAACTCCTAAAGGATTATCAAATATCAAATAAAAACGATAAATTTCTTTGAAAAACAAGGTAAAGTTTTAGAAAAATCTTTGTAAAAACTACCACAGAGCCCGGTACTCCACAACGAGATGGGTACGGGTCACAAACATACCATGCCACCCCACACTATACTCATCGTCATCATATACATGCATATACATCCATAATACAATTTAAATCATAAATTCAACGATCCATAAGGCTAATTAGTACAAAAATTTTAAATTAAAACTTCACCCTACAATCTGCACCTCACCTCTGCACTGATGAGAACCTGTAACAGTAGGGGATCTAGGATCGTCCTCGGACTCCCCTAACCCCCCAAACACTAAGGGGTTAGCCATTTCTGGTGTGAGTATAATTCACTAATCTAATAAATAAATCCAACTATATAAATAAAACAAATTAAACTTACAATTATAAAGGTAAAAAGATTTAACCTGAATTTGAACATTAAAGCATCAAGAATATGCATTTATATCAAATATTTGACAAATCTGCATCCGTCCCCATATATATACATCCTTAACTTCACACCCTTCGCTAAACACATTATATTAATATATAACTGAGTATATATATATATATATATATATATATATATATATATATATATATATATATATATATATATATATATATATATATATATATATATATATAAATACAACTCCTTTAGCTCATACTCAATCACATAGCAACATATTAATTCACACTCCATTACGTTTCATGTTGAACTCTCCAACACTAATACTTTATCTTTTCACAATTTCCATCACCTCCTCATTTCTTTATTTACA
This sequence comes from Hemerocallis citrina, assembly GCA_017893485.1. NCBI lineage: Eukaryota > Viridiplantae > Streptophyta > Magnoliopsida > Asparagales > Asphodelaceae > Hemerocallis > Hemerocallis citrina. Next base: position 432,726,873 of record CM030359.1, on the reverse strand, counting down.
TAAATAGTCACATAAGGTCACTACCTCCTTTTTTTTTTCACACAATTCAACCACGTATTTCATTTACCATTTATTTTCATTATACACACAACTCATATTCTTTCCTATTTATCTCATAACCTTACTTCACATTCATTCCACTACAAATCATCTTATACATTTTCATCGCATACCCTCATGTGCATTCATTTTAATCGCATAACCTTCCCCACGCTTAATCTCATAATAACACATTCACCCCACGTATCATCACATTATAATTCACCCTTTACTTTCTTTTCATTCCAATCTCATCATATCGCTTAATTTCACCCCCATCTTTACTTTTATTTCCAACTCACAATACAACTAGCATATCAACAACTCACTCATTCATCCTGAAAATTGTGCCTAGGCAGGTAGTTCCCACTATTTCCTCCGAAATAGTAGGATGGTAGTTCCTAGTCACAATTTCAAGGCACACCACTTATAACACAGCATACTTCCTTTGATAACCTTTTCATAACCAAACTCATAATACAGGTATTTATCTTATTGTATTATATCACGTGTCACATCATAAACATAAGCATCTCTTCTCATAATTTCATATTAATTCATGTCTTATAACACAAAACATAACATCTCAATATACCTGGCAATTTACTCGCATTTCATCACATCATTAACATACCACTTATAGCACAAAATGCCTTTGACTTCACTTTCATTCTTATCACAATATACTCCATATCCCAAACATAGTTTGGGCAATCACATACCAAACCCCAAAGCCGATAGCTTGGGTAATACTCACCGCACCCCAAACACACAGTCTGGATAATATCACATCACATCTCAAGCCAAATGCTCATTTATACATATATATCTCCCGTAGTATATTCACATCTCCCATAATATAAATAATCTCCGTAATATATATTATATCATCAATATCTTTATATATACATACCTTCTTTCAATACACATATACACCTTTATATTTTCTCTTTTTCAGTGTCCACACAACTGACCTCCTCGTACAACACAGGGATTTCTATGCCTCCCATCCCGTACATTTCAATCTCGCTAACCCACCACATCACCCAGATCCAGGTGTCCTAAACATCTACCATTTGTGGGCTGGATTGAAAGTACGGTTGCGCACTTGTCCAACCAAGACTAAAGCCAAAAGGCTAGTCAAAAGTAAAATATAACATGCGGATCGATGCTCACACAGAGTCTTACACGTCCGAGGCTACGTCTTCCTCCTGGCCCTATACCAGCGAGGGAAACTCCTGATCTCCAAACATAGTTTGGGGCAATATATAACTCCTGATCCCCAAATATAAAATTTGGGACAATATAAATATAACTCCTGTTCCCGGGTGTATCCCGGGCCTGTAGGGTCTAGCCCAAACCCCGGAAGATTGTGCGGCACTGCAATATTTAATTCTCCTTTATATACATATACATATCTCCTTTATTATATACTCCTTTACAATATAACTCCTGTTCCCCAAATATAAAATTTGGGGCAATATCATTATATATATAACTCCTGCTCCCCAAATATAATTTGGGGCAATATATAACTCCTTTATAAAATAGCTCCTTATATTCATTTAAAATATAACCCCTTTGTAAGACAACTCATTTACAACATAACTCCTTTATAATAACTCCTTTAATAAAATATCTCCATATATTCATTTATAATATATCTCCTTTATAATATTTCTCCATATATATATCTCTCCTTTATAATATAACTCCATATATAAGGATATCTCCTGTATATCATAACGTCTTAAGAATATAACTCCTTTATGATACAATTTTGCCATTATAACATACCATGAAAGCATATATCTCCATTAAATTCATAAGCATACGCAAACCATTAGTCTCAGCAATTATCGTATCCAATTCTCATTTACGGCCCACACGTCACACATACATCATATCAATTTCGCATCACTCTATCACATAACATTTTCCAATTCATCACCCACATAACACACCTAGTACACATACACCACATCATTCACTTCATCTTATTATCGCATCACAACATCACATCATACACACCAGACTTTCCATCTTATCACATTAGTCATAAGATCACACATCACACATACACACACATATCTCTGATCATTACAAACCCGAAGCATATAACTATTTATCTACAAACATCAACACACTTCCATACATATACATACTAATTTCTTACACCTCATAATTTACTCCGTATCATACGTATAAATTTCTCTATTCAATGCACCTTACACATCACACACGACAACCTTAATTTAAAATTTGCATGGCACCTTAGATACATTAAATAAAAACAATCATACTCACATAATAGCCCGTGAAGACTCGAAGCATCATCTCGCCATCCCGCATCCAAAGTCGCTAACGTCTCCTATTATCAAAATTTCAAAGAAATCAAGGCTCAGACATCCAAACCAGCCACAAAAAATAATAACACGAATCTTAATAGCATACAGACGTTTTATTGAATGTCTGGGTTACACACGTGCAATGCACGTAATAGACAAATTCCTACGGGGTTTTTTATCCCCTAAACAATAACTAGAATCACCCCCAAAATATTTTAATAACTCAACTATATTTTTCATTACTATACGAGAAGTAAATCATACATATATAATTCTATTTTACAAACCCAAAACCCTAATTTATTAGCAACATACAAATTCTCCATCAACTTGCTAATTTCTCGTATCTACAACACCCAACCCCTCATAATCTCCCTACTACCATAATTCTACTCAATAGAAATTGAAAACACTTAATTTTATACAATAAGATAAAATAGGGTTTACCTTTCCAGCATCCTTTCGAAAATCCGATGCTACCACGTTGTAAAGAACCCTTCAATTAGTATACCCCTCAGTTTAATTTGAAAACCACGGAGAAACAAAGTGGATTTGGGCAAAGATCGAAGAGGCCGAATGGGTTTCGGGGTTTTTTTTCTTCTTTTGCTTTCTGTCGGGATGGGCACAGGGTAGGGTAAAAGGAAAGAAGGAGGAGGGGAGAAGGGGGTTTTTGAAAAATTATATTATTAATAATATAATTAGAAGGGGATAATGGCATATAAGCCCCCCACTCTTCAGAATATTTCAAATAGACCCCCAACTCTCTCTCACTTTAAAAAATACTAACAATGCAAATTACATAAAATTATCTCATAATAATCCTCCAAAAGTATAAAATAAGGTAAACAATGTTTCTTCACAAAACTCAACTCATACTCCAATATATCATTAATACCAATCTACCACAAATATCCATACCAATATCAATATTTGAATAAAATTCATCAAAAATAATTTTCACCACCCAAAATATATAAAGACAGACATTTTCGGTATTTTAAAAATTCGAGGTGTTACATGTGTCAAGTAATAACATGACAAGTCATGAATCAAACGATAATATACTAGTTCATGAATCGAGTAATAACAAGTCCATGAATCAAATAATCATATACTAGTTCATGAATCAATAGTAACTAGTTCATGAATCGAATAATAATATAACTAGTTCATAAAGCATGTATCAAGTGGGAAATACGGACCCCCTTCCGAGTACACTTACCTATATTGTCCACTACTATGGTCTTTCCCTTAAACCTCGGCTTATTATTTATTATTATTATCAACCAAGCATAAAAGTGTGTGTAACGGGTAAGTAAACATGACCAATAACATGGAACAAGTTTAAGATAATTAGAAAGCATATTCGAGAGTCAACACAAATTAAAATTATTAAGAACTACGAGAATTCCAATTCTGGACAGCATGACGTTGCTGCACCAAAACTGCGATTCTCGTCGCTAAAAGATAGAAAATGTGGGTATGTCAGAAGGGCTAGAAACTAGACTCCTTCCCGGTTCCAACGCATATAAATAAGACATATAAAGGTTGTAGAATCAGGTGTCAAAATAGCAAACTACACAGGATTTGTGTTCAGCCAGAATTTGTAAAACTGAGTTTATACATATGAAACAGGTTTGAAACTTCATTAATTAATTCCAAGAAAATTATAGAATGTTCTCTAAAGTGTATAGTATTAGCATGAAAAATTTTAAGTCATTATATTACAGGTAGTATAGTTAAATTAATTGTAAAACAAAGTGAGGCAGAAGTTTTTATGAATCTGTGATTACAGAAACAGTGGCAGTAAAACTGCGATATCTCACAAACTGTAATTTGTAATTCAATTCCGTCAAAAGATTAGTAAACTAAATATCTGGGGATACATTTCATATTCAGGACTCAAGTCCAGATTCCGATATTATCGGGGTCAAAACAGCAAGTAAAGACAGGATTAACAGCAAACAAGGATAGTTTTTGCATGAAAAGCCTTATAATTTTTATTCATATGGGTCTAAATTAACATGTGATGCAAATCAAAGTGTAATAGGTATCAACAAAAGTTTGTGACTCTTAGATCATATAATTGATAGGGCATAGAATGATATCATCAAATGATAAGCCAACGGGAGTCACAACTACAACCTACTTACAATATTTTCAATTAAACTCTTGTACTAGAATGATAAATTGTACAAGAAGATACTTGCCTTGATTGGATGAGGGCGTTGACCGGAGATCGAGATCAGATGGATCGGATCGATGCAGATCTTGATGGGGATTAAAATTGATGAAGATCGGCAGCTCAGATCGCTCTAATCAGGTCACGATGATGGCCACGATCTTGATGAGATCGGATGGCCCAGATTAAATCTATCAAATCTTTCTTCCTTCTTTTTCTTCACAGCGACAGAGAGAGGGAGAGATGGCGGGAGAGGGGATAGCGACCACGGTGGCAGCTGGCAACAGCGGTGAGGCGACTGTCGACGGGGACGCTGGCGGCGGTTGCAGTCGAGGAGCGACGACAGCGACCAGGGAGGTAGAGCTAGCGAAGCTCTGCTTAGGCTGGGAAATTGGGGAGGAAGGAAGGAGAGGAGCTAGATGGTGCTGGCATCGGTGGAGGAAGAAGATGACGGTGAAGGATCAATGGGTTTAGGATGGCGATGAGGGGATGACGAGGGCAACGACGATGATGGGTTTCGAAGAGGAAGACGACGAAGTGGTGGGTGTCGAGGATCGAGGTGACTGCATTCGAGGAGGTTGCGGAGGCAATGGCGAGGGTGAGGATGACGACGAGAAGTTTGGAGGATGATAATGGTGATGGGTTAATGGGTTCGGCAATGGCGAGCGATGGGTTCGATCGAGGAAGACGATGGGTTCAATCGAGGGGGGTGCAACGATGAAGACGAGGGTGAGAGGAAATAGGGTGAGGCAGTGACGAGGCTGAGGAGGATGACGGCGGCGAGGGGGCACAGTGACGAAGCTGAAAGTTCGGGAGAGGTAAAGAGGCGATGGAGACGATGGTGAATAGTAGGGAAGAAAGGGGGTTGGCGGCTACGGGGTTTCAACAGTAGGCTAGGGTTAGGGTTAGCTAGGTTAGGGTATAGAGTAACTGGGTATATATATATATATATATATATATATATATATATATATATATATGGTAATGGGTTTGGGTTGTTGGGTAGATGATCCAATAGAAGAATGAGTTATGGATTTTGGGTATGAATAATGGTTTTTAGATTAAAAACAAATAAATAAATAAATAAATAAATAGTAGTACAATAGTACAATGAATCAATTAGTATACATTAGGTTAATACCCAAATACTAATAATACAATAGAATATACGGATTCACGGAATAAATAATATCGGGATTAATTTGGGCTAAAATATATTAAACAGTAATTAATTTAATTAAATCAAAAGGTATACAAATCCATATTCCAATAATCACAAAATATAGATTACGATCTACAGGATTTCTAAAATTAATAAACCAAAAAGTTTAATGATAATAATAACAATAAATAATAATAATAATAATAATAATAATAATAATAATAATAATAATAATAATAATAATAACAGTAATAATAACGATAATAACAATAATAGTAAACAAAATAATATATATATCAGGATGGGATTCGAGTTTAACAAATTTATCAAAATAATCCAAACAATATATATTATAAATAGCCGATCATATAGAAATAGAAATTAACGTTAAAGTATACAATTATTCGAAATAAATAAAATATACAGGAAATATTTATTTATGAAAACATGCGTTACAATGAAGCTGCGTGGTAGATTAGGAACGACAGGCATAAGGAAAGCAGAGAGGCAGAGGGTTCTTTTCTCTCAAACTGATCACCTTCATGTTGGGATTGAGGCATCAACAAACGCCCTCTGGTCGTAGCAGAACTAATTAGAGCAATGAGGAAGTCGAAGTAGACGAGGTGAATAAATTGAGCAAGCAAGTATATCCACCAAACTGACACAAATACAACAACGATGACTTATCCGGGTTAGCTTTTGCTTAATCCGGTGGGAAATATAAAGAGATCTGATATTCAACTAGAAGATATTACAAGGAGTTATTGATTCACTCAATACAAGGAATTAAACTCACTCACCAAGAACTATCTCTCTCTCGAGCCTCTCTTTACAGTAAAGAAAAGATTCTATGAAGTACTTCCTCTCATATTGGAGGAGTTTACAATATATATAGAAGAATAGAGAGAAAATCTAGGTCTAATCATGATCCTCAGTCATCCAATATAACCTGAAAAAGAAGTAACTGAATAGGAGCTGCACGATCTGACTTGGAGTCGAAGATTGGGCTGAACCGACCTAACAAATCGAAGCCCAAAAATGATTCAGCATCGTGGGCGATCAACTGTCCAACAAGACCGGTCGACCGTACCACTCTTTAACATTTTCTGTACTACGAGCGGTCGGGGGCGCGGTCGGGGGGTGCGATCAACTGTCACCAAGACCAGGTTTGGGCTGTGAGGAAGAAGATGGGTTTGGGCTGGGTGATCCAGTGGGTATAACCAAACAGGGAGGGGGTAGAGAGGGACCGTTGATTAATAACGGGTGCGATTGTGCAGGGGATCTAACGGCTGATGAATTCTCATTTGGGAAAGCAACAAAGCTAATCCTAGGAAAGGTGGGCCCAAGTCATTTTACACATCAACATGTGTCTGCCGATAAGGTACGGGGGGGGGGGCTTTGTGGGGCCCAACATAGGAGAAAAGGGACATCACCTGTTTACAACTACACCTAAAGTAACGCTGATGGAATGGGAGACGGAGAAAGAGCACACAAACCGGGATATAGCTACTGAAGGGAAGGTCAACTTCCAATACAATGATCTAATCAGCACATGCACAAGGCTCGAGAACAAGGCTGCAATGGGCGGGGTGCCAAGCCAGAGTACACTCAGTATGGGCCTGGGCCAAGAAAAAATGGGTGGGGGCCAGAGAGAGGGTGAAAATCCAACTATGAAGGTAGGCCAGAACCAGAAAAAAGGGACTAGTAAAGAATATGCTAGTCTGGAGGTGGGGCTGCAGGTTGAGCAAATCGGGACAATTTCTCAAGAAATTATAGGGGAGGATGAGGAGGAGGGAGTCGAGATTAAAGACGTTCTAAAAAAGAATGTCGAAAAGAGGGTGCAACGAGAGGTTAAGAGGAGGGTTAAGGCAATGTTAGGGCAATGGGCTATGAATAAAGAGAACAAATCGGACAGTTCATCTAGGTCTGACAGTGATTTGATCGGTTCAGAGGTAGTACCGACTGGAGAGGAGATAGTGCGGGACAGTTTATCGAAGGACACACCGAGGGCGGAAGCGGTTGCTAAGAAAAAAAAGGGAAGGAACCTGAAGGGTACAGACGTAGCGGTAGACAGGGAAGCAGGGGGGGCAAGCCGATGACGGTCAAGGAGATATATCAAAGGGTGGGGAAGCGTAAAAGCTACGATAACTTAACTGGTACTCACTCACCTATATCTGTTTTTGGGTCCATTCCTGATTCTATGTTAATTCAATTAGCAACTGCTTATGGTATTAATTTGCATCATAATAAAAATCCACACACGCACATTATTGAGGTCATGAGGGATAGGGAACTGAACAATATTGTTACGGTTCAGAGGTTTTTTTTTTTTTTTTTGGGGGGGGGGGGTTAGAAAAGGATTGCGTTTCTAAAAACCTGATTGAGTCAATCCCAACTCAACAGGGAAAATACGAGGGAGGGGAGGAAGTAAGTGTTAATGTTTAATATCCTATTTTAGAATGTTAGAGGGCTTGGCAAGGCTGTCAAACGTAGGATGGTGGGCGAGGTAACTAGGGCTAACGAGATTGATGTGGTATGTCTGGAAGACACAAAGTTGGCTAAACCATCAGCCATACTTCTCAGGGGACTAAAACTTAACCATATTAAAGAATGGAGGGTATGGGATGCTATAGGAGCGTTAGGGGGGGGGGTTATGGTAGGGGTCAATAACAATTAGCTTGACCTTTTGGATGAATTGGTAGGGGTATTTACTGTGTCAGTAGTAATGCAAAGAAGGTCAAACGGTTGGAAACAAGTTATTATGGCAGTGTATGGCCCAAACGATAGGTTGCTGAGACAGGAATTCTGGAAGGAGCTGGAACACATAAAGGGCGGATGGAGTATGCCATGGGTGGTAGGGGGATTTCAACATCGTCAGACACTCGAATGAAAGAAGAGGTGGGACAGGGAATGGGCACGACACAAGAAAGTTTAATCAAGTTATCTCCAACCTGACATTGATGGAAATCCCAGTTAATAACCGTGATTTTACATGGTCTAACTGGAGGAGGGTACCAGTTCTAGCAAAACTTGACAGCATTCTGGTGTTACTAACTGGGAGGCGAAATTCCCATTGGCTATGGCTAGATCATGCATCCAAAATACCTCAGATCATGTACCGATCATCATTGGAACGGAGAAAGAAAGGAAATAGAAAACAAGGGTCTTCATATTCGAAAAGATGTGGCTGACTGAGGAAAAATGTCAGGAATTGGTGAAGATGAGCTGGGCAGGGGAACTAAACGAGGTGGAACCAGCAACAAGGCTGGTTAAGAAGCTTGCAAGACTAAGAAGATGGCTTAGGAAATGGAATAGAGATACATTTGGGAATGTACTCCAAAGAAAGGAAAGCATCATCAATGAGATTGAAGAACTTGAGAGGAAAGAGGAAGCGGATGAGTTGGATGACAACCAATTTGAACGATTAACAGAATGTAGACAGGAAATCCTAAATATTTATAACAGGGAAGAAATCATGTGGCGACAAAGGTCCAGGGTGAATTGGCTATTAGAGGGGGATGCAAATACGAATTTTTTCCACAAGGTCACTAGCATGCGGCGTAGAAACAACTACATTCATGCCATGGATATTTCCGGTAACACAGCGACAGATGAACAGACTATAGAGAAGCATGTATACGATTCGTGCAAGGATATTTTTGGGGGGTACAGGGACGGACTCTGCGTGTCAGACGAAAATCTATGGGAGGATCTGACAGTTGACGTTCAGGAAATGGTCACAGATCTACAAAACCCATTCACAGAGGAAGAAGTAAGGAAGGCGATCTGGGGGATAGGCCAGGACAAGGTACCTGGACCGGATGGATTTCCAGCCTTTTTCTACAAGCAGTTCTGGGGGACATTGAAGAGTGATATCATGAAAGTATTCTGTGCCTTTCATGAGGGCAGATTGGATTTGGGTATATTAAATTATGCCAATGTCTGTCTAATTCTGAAGAGAAAGGTGGCCACAAAACTGGGGGACTACAGACCAATCAGCCTGGTTAATTGCTCGGTGAAAATTATCACAAAGGTACTCGTTAATAGGCTGAAAGGCCTGATCGAGGATATTGTGGAGGACTACCAGACAGGTTTTATTGTAGGCCGAGATATCTTAGAAGGGGTTGCTCTGGTACAGGAAGTTATCCAGGACTGCAAGAGACGCGGGAAAGTGGGGTTCATGCTTAAACTAGATTTCGAAAAGACGTACGACAAGGTAGAATGGAAATGCCTATTGGAAATACTTCAAAGGCGAGGCTTTGGTAACATTTGTATCGGATGGATGGAGACTTGGCTTACATCTGCTAAGGTGAGGGTGCTAGTAAATGGGAAACCAGGAAAGGAAATCAGGTGTAGGCGGGGGATTAGGCAGGGAGATCAGCTATCACCTTTGCTATTCACATTGGTGGCGGATGGACTCCATAGAATGCTACAATCTTATAGAGAAAAGAGGCTTATTTATGGGTTGGTCATGAGGAGGGGGGTTTCAGCAATCATGAACATCCAATATGCAAACGACACTTATATTCGGAGAATGCGATATTGCGCAGGCGACCCTGCTTAAGCGGGGGCTATACCTATTTGAAGATTGGTCAGGGCTAAAAGTTAACTTCCATAAAAGTATCATTACTCTACTAGAAGATACGGGGGAGGAGGGTCTGCAATAGCAAACATCCTTAACTGCCCGATTAAGAAGCTTCCGATTAAACACTTGGGCTTGCCAATTGGTTGTAGGAAACCCATGAAGGTGGACTGGAACGACTTGATTGACAGAATTGCTAATAGACTTGAAGGGTGGAAGGGGAAAATGCTGTCATTCGGAGGACGATTAACTTTGTTGAACTCTGTGGTTAGCTCCATCCCGTTGTACTTCCTGTCTTTCTTTGAGATACCTGTGTGGGAAATCAAGAAAGTTGATAGGCTGAGGTGACGAATCTTATGGCATGGGTCTGGAACGAACAGGAAAGGATATGCGTTAATCAGATGGGGGGGTGGTTTGCAGGCAGAAATAATTAGGGGGGATGGGCATTATTAATCTGAGACAAATGAATCAAGCATTACTATATAAATGGTGGTGGAAATTCAAAACCAAGACAAGAGCTAAGTGGGCCTCACTGGTAAAGGAAATAAACTTCAGGCATGGATGTATGCACCGAAAACTAAAGAATGTTTCGTCAATGTCAGGATTCTGGCAGGGGGCGTGTCGTACTGAGGAAATTTTCAGGGCGGGAATTAACTTTTCAATTGGAAATGGAAAATCGGTTTGCTTTTGGAAAGATAAATGGTGTGGACCAATTAGCCTAAAGAGAAAATTTTCGGATGTTTATAAACACGCTGCAGACAGAAATGACTGGGTTTCTAAGCAGTAGAGGAATGACAGTTGGAGACCGAGAATTTCAGGGCGGCTAAGCACAGAGTCCAGAAGGCAAAAGAATGAACTGATTATATTCTTACAGGATTGGAAGCCAACAGGGGAGGTGTAACCCATGTTTCTCTAAATACGTATTTTCTGAATATATCCTGTATTTTGACTAATTATAAATTCACTTTGTTTTGAAATTTGTTTCAGACATTTTATTAAAACGTTTTCTAATCGAAAACTATATTTTGTTCGAATAATGGCATATTTTAATTTCTATTTCTATTTGATTGGTTATTAAAAACCTAATTTTATTTATAAATATAATTATAGTTATTTTAAATAAATTCTGTATTCTAATGTGAATTACATTATTTTATAAATTATATGTTATGGGTTATTTTCATTATCCTTATTGGTTTGCATTAAACCCATTTAAACCCTATTAAAATACCCAAACCCATTCTAAATCCCCTACACCCCCCCGAGACCCGTTAAGCATGGACCCGTTACCCTATATATATAAACTCTCATATACTGTTCTTTACCTAATACTCTATTAACCCTAACCCCTTTCATTTACCCAGCCGCCAGACACCCCCTACCCCGATCTCAATCATCCCCTACCTCTCCTTCTCCTCTTCACCAGCACTCAGTCGTTTTCCTCTTTCCCGCTGCACCCATCTCCCGACCCCCTTCCTCCGCATCGCGCCCAAACAACGACACGCCAACATCCCCGTCTCCTTCCTATCTTCGCCGCTCCCGTGCGTCGCGACCCACTTCAGCCGACGCATTGCAGCGAGCCTGTGCACCCTCTCCCCTCCGCTGCTGCACCTCTGCGATGCCCTGCCTCGCCATCCCCAGCGCTGCCATCCCGCGCCATTCCGCTCCTCCCGAGCGCCAGCAGACGACAACAACACTCCAGTCTCGCTGCCTGTGCTACTCCGCCCTAGCACCCTCTTCCGTCGTCCGCCACCCTCCTGTGATGCCCCGCCGCGACCCACCTCGTCGCGACCTCAACCAGCAAGCGCTAGCACCCCGACTGCCTCCGTTCTCCCTCATCTCCATGGTCGCATCGCAGCTCCCGTCGATAGCCCCCCCTACGGTGCTCTCCCCCAGTCGCGTCCTTGGCCGCCGCCTCCGGCCGTCCTCCGCTGTCGCCCCGCCGCCTCGTCACTAGTCGCCGCTGATCCTCTCTCTCGTGCTCTGTTTTGAAGGAGTAGAAGATTGTGATCAATCTTAGCCGTCCGATCAACATGACCATATTGATCATCATGATCTGATGGATCTAATCTAGACCATCCGATCGATTGTTCCTCATGATCTCCATCATTTGATTGTGGACCACCCGATCTCCTCCCATTTTGATCAGATCATCACCATCTATCTCAGCCATCCATCCGATCGTGATCCTCAGCTTAGATCTAAGCAGATCCGGCCGTCCGATCTACATCTTGACCTCTTCGATCGTGATCGCCTCTTGATCCGTCGATCGTGGCCGTTGGATTTACATTGATCATCATCTTGATCTTCGATCTCGGCTGTCGATTGGTTGATCAACTTGATTTCGACCTTTGATCGTCTCATTCGGCCTCCTCGCTTGGTGAGTAAAGATTTGATCTATTTTTGTTCTTATTCATCAATTATAAAACATGATATATTTTTGTTCCCTTCTAATCCTCATATGTTTTATTTCCGATCTCGACCGTTGGATTCGCTGAATCTTCATCTTGATCGTGATCACCATCGAGATCCATGCCCGAGCGTGATTACGGTGATCGTTTGCTCATCGCCGTGACGCCAGGGTTTCGTCCCCGTTACTCTCAATATACCGGATCTAACGTCGTCCTAAAGGCAAGTCACTTCTATCGAATGTATTTTTTTTGTATCATATTCGATAATTATTGTTGAAATTCCGCAAGTGGATCTTATTTAAAAATCGTAAAATATTATTGTATCAATCGTCGAGATGCCACGGATTTACACGAGCGAATCCAAGTGGTAGTCTCGACATCGTGCCATCATTTTGCCTCTAATGTATAGAGATATTCATACACCATATAGTTATAGTTATTGATTATAAAATAGGGAATTATAAACACATTTCATATCATGGCATTAAATGACAAATAGCTATAGTAGATTGTAGAAATTGTTGATCGTTAATGTGATTGTTATTGCTAAATTGTTGAATTGTAATTATTAAAATGTTAGACATCACCTATATTAATACCATGTTCGCCTAAGGTTGATTCGCTGCGATTATGATTAATTAAACTCCAACTTATTACCCATAATTTCTTAACCATTTTACTTAAAATGAACTTATAGACTATTCAGAAAATTACGCCAATCTGAACCTTAATGTGCTGTTTAGACCTAGAACACTTCATTAAAATCAGAAACTCCCTGAAAGTAAATCGTAGCCCTATCTGTCTAGATGTCGATAGACACCAAGACTTTCGAATTCGGAGTTATACTGCTCCAGTTATGAACCTTTTACCACAGCTGCGCTGTAATTCCAAATTTACGTACATAACAAGTTAGGCTAATGAATTAAGCGAACTACTAATCGCATATGGCCAAGATACATTCCAGATTTGTAAATAACATGTTTAGGGTGTTAAAAAGTATTTTTACCGATTTTTATAATATTTATTTACTGCCTTTATAATTAAAATTAGACAACATCTACACCCAGCCAGAAACTAAAACCTATAAAGATCACCGAATTTCACTTAGCTACCGTCGTCGGAATATAGACTTTAAGTATGCGTTGGAACCGGGCGGGAGTCTAGTTTCTAGACCACCTGACGGATCCACATTTGCTGTCCTGTAGCATCGGGAATGCTGATTTTGGTACAGCAACCTACTGCTGTCCAGAATTGGGATTCTATATTTTATAATGTACAATTGAGTTTATAATGTTATATTTAGTGTATTTAATCGTATATAGTATATTGCATGATCTTAGGATTGTTTTGACACCTTCTCTAGCGTTCCTTATTAATTGCATTATTGTATGATAATTGAGTAAAGAAAGTAAAGCAAGCCGGGGTTAAGGGTTGATTAGGGTAGTTGACAAAATAGTAAGTGTACTCGGATGATGGCCAGTGTTTTATCGTTATCGGCATCGTGTAAGAAATTACACATGTCCAGTGTTTATCGTTATCGGCATAGTGTAAGAAATTACACATGTCCAGTGTTTATCGTTATCGGCATCGTGTGAGAAATTACACATGTCCAGTGTTTATCATTATCGTCATCATACCCAGTACATGAACTATAGAGTCTACCACCTTAGTCTAAGCGAAATTGATTGTATGCATCGAACCTGTGGTACGGCACACATGGGACACAGTAGTACGTGCATTAGTTAGGATTTAAAAATGAATAATAGACCTAAGGCTCCCCATCACATTATCATTGCATATTGTTATCTCAATGAACAGTGTTATCATTATTATTGCCATTATTGGTATTGTTTATCGTTATCGTAGTAAATCATATTTAATGCATATTATACTGTTATCTAGTTTTACACTGTTCAATACTATCGACTTCATCGTTCAGTTGAATTCATTGCTATACCTTTATTGCCATTGTTTCACTGTTTCTCCACTTGCATGTCCACGACTTGCTCTAAGGACAAATTATTCTTTCTTTTTAGATGAACAAGTACAGGTGTACAAGGAGAATTTTTAGAAGACATTTGTGAGCAGTTCTCTACGATTGGAGCTGGAGCCTATCGAGCTATTTGGTAAGTTCTTGTATTTCAGATTTGGTTATTGAATTTCATTATCGTTTATGTGATTATGTTTTCTGCGTGGTTGCGATTCATTTTTCTTATATTGTTGAGTTAAGACTGGTACAGCTTATGGATGATATGAGTTGGCATACTTATATCATTTGCTGGGCCTCAGTTACGTGCCTGTGTTCCCGTATTCCGGAAAGCGAGGCGTGACAAGGTTTTTAGTGGTATCAGAGCCAGGTTTGACTCTAACTAGTTTGAGATTGAACCCTGATTAGTTTGAGTTTAATCGGTCTGACTCAACAATATGTACAACCCGTGAATCACATAGATAATGAATAACCAACATAATCTGGATACTCCTCTGATTTGATTCCTCTTTGAATCCTTCACATTCAGTCCTTTCATTTCTCAGTTGTTTCGTCCCTTCCATTCATTTACATTTATTAATTTCTTATTGGGTATAGAATCTTTCTTTTGTACCCATATTATTTTGATTCTGGTGCAAACAATCTCTGAATTTCTGTTTGCCCCGTTGATTCCTTCTTATTTCAACTCGTGTGTCGTTCATTGTTTTCCCTGCCTTGCATTCATTTTTAATTGTTGATTCATATTGAGTATCATGTTAGTTATTTCTTCTCTGCTATATTCTCTTCAATTCCGATTTTGCCCCTCGTCCTTCTTCCTTTGTATTCAATTCCTTAATTTCCTTTTTGTCCCTTCTAGTCATCCTCCTCTTTAACTCTTTATCGGGTATAGCTTCATTTTCCTCCTACCTATTTTTCTCCTTATAATAATTTTCCCGAATACTTTCTATATTTCGATTATTATTTGTTATATATATTTTCGATCTTTTATAAAATATTTCTCAACAAAGACTTTGTTATTTCGAACAATGGTGTATTTTAACTTCACTTTTCATTTTTGATCAACTATGTATTTCTACTGAATTATCTTGATAAGACAAATTCTTATTTGTTGTATAATGCTATTATTATTATTATTGATATTATTTTCATTATTATTACTAGTATTATTAGTATTATTTTTACTACTATTGATATTTTTATTGTCGTTTTCATTAAGTTATTATTGTTGATTAATGATGAATTACTTCCACAAATGTTGGACCCAAACTATATATCGTCTTGCATTACTACTTTTTCTAGTGCTGTTAATATTTCAATATTACTGTTATTATTATTATTATTATCATTCTTTTTGCGATTTCTGTTATCATTATTGTTATGATCACTGCTCTTATCATTGTTATTCATATTGTTAATAGTATCAATATTTTGTTATTATTACTGATATTAGTGTTATTATTTTTGTCGTTACTATTATTATTATTATTATTATTATTATTAATTTGTTTTGAGCCTGAGCATACTCAATTTTATATACATTTCACCACTTTGGTGCAACCTAATGTCGAGATGGCAGATATGCAACTCGATGTCAATGGAGGCAAATTGCAACTGGATATCGGCGAGGCAAAATGTGCAGCCGAATATCCAGACGGCAACCTGCAACCTGATATCGTGAAGGCAAACATGCAACTTGATGTAAGGGAGGCAAGATTTTCTAACATTTGCTAATTAATATTTTAAGACCATTTTTACTTATATAATGAAACTAAAGGTAAAGAAATATTTTCTTTATGACATCTTGTTTATACTACTACACTTTATGTTTCCATACAATTTGAACCCGTATAGTCGATTTTACTCTACTTTGTGTATAAACTTATTATCACTATTATTATTATTATTGCTATTGTTTTCGTTCCTATTTTTGGTATTGTTATCATTATTATTAATTCTATGGCTGTTATTATTGTTGTGTTCGTTATCCTTATTGTTATGGCTTTTATTATTATTACTGCTATTTCATTATTACTGATACTATTACTATTATTATTGCTATTGTCTTCGTTATTATTGTTATTGGAGTTGTTATTATTAATGTTATTACTATTGCTGCTATTATTATTGTTGTTATTATTTTTACTATTATTGTTACTGTTATTTTATTATTGTTGATATTATCAATATTATTGCTATTACTTTTATTATTATTGTTATTACTTTTAATGCTATTATTATTTCTATTATTACTGCATTATTTTCATGAATATGTCAAATCCAACACTGTCGTGTATGTATTGTCCTTATTTTTGATATTTTTATTTTTATTATATTATTATTACCTGTATGATTATGATAATTTTGATTGTTGTTATTATTATTATTCTGTTATTATTATTACTATTTTTATTATTTTCATTGTTATTATTAGTTTTTATTATTGTTATTATTATTATATTACTATTGATATTACTATCATTGATATTTGTCGTTGTTATTATTTCTGATAAGCCCATTAGTTTTGACCTGTATCATATCTTTTAATTATTTAGATTGAAGCTCAAGCCTTATATTCACCTTGCATTATTGCTTGTCTCTATTTGGAGCTCATACCCTTTTCGATTCATGTGTCTTAATCTTTTCTCCCTGCTCGGTTCGTCAATCAGTGCCATGTGGTCTACAACGACAAATCTGCAACTTGGAACGTCGCCATCAAAGCAGCGCAGCGGAAGCGTGGTGGGCCCATAACTCATAGGTCCCAGAATTGTCTTATTGCTTTCCCTTCATTTCACTACTTGCTCTTCCTTCACACATTTGCATTGTCTTCGTTCATTGAATCTCTATTGGACATCATTCTAGATCACCCCATTATTATCTATGATTTTCTTATTCTGGTATTGTCACCCTCTTGACATTTCATTGAATCCCTTGTTTTGTTATGCCCCATAAGAATTGTTTAACCCGGTCCTATATACCGCCTAAGCAAATTTCGAGGACGAAATTTTGTTGTAAGGTGGGTAGGATTTGTAACCCCTGTTTCTCTAAATACGTATTTTCTGAATATATCCTGTATTTTGACTAATTATAAATTCACTTTGTTTTGAAATTTGTTTCAGACATTTTATTAAAACGTTTTCTAATCGAAAACTATATTTTGTTCGAATAATGGCATATTTTAATTTCTATTTCTATTTGATTGGTTATTAAAAACCTAATTCTATTTATAAATATAATTATAGTTATTTTAAATAAATTCTGTATTCTAATGTGAATTACATTATTTTATAAATTATATGTTATGGGTTATTTTCATTATCCTTATTGGTTTGCATTAAACCCATTTAAACCCTATTAAAATACCCAAACCCATTCTAAATCCCCTACACCCCCCCGAGACCCGTTAAGCATGGACCCGTTACCCTATATATATAAACTCTCATATACTGTTCTTTACCTAATACTCTATTAACCCTAACCCCTTTCATTTACCCAGCCGCCAGACACCCCTTACCCCGATCTCAATCATCCCCTACCTCTCCTTCTCCTCTTCACCAGCACTCAGTCGTTTTCCTCTTTCCCGCTGCACCCATCTCCCGACCCCCTTCCTCCGTATCGCGCCCAAACAACGACACGCCAACATCCCCGTCTCCTTCCTATCTTCGCCGCTCCCGTGCGTCGCGACCCACTTCAGCCGACGCACTGCAGCGAGCCTGTGACATCACGATATCAGGTGCATCTATGCTTAGGAGAGAGAATGGATCTTTCAGGAATAACTTATTCAGATCTGTAAAGTCTATGCACATTCTCCACTTACTGTTAGCTTTCTAAACCATCACCACATTTGATAGCCATTCTGGGAAGCTAACTTCTTGGATGAAGCGGGCGGCTAGGAGTTTTTCGACTTCTTCTTTAACTGCTTTTAGCCGCTCGGGAGAAAATTTACGGTGCTTTGTTGGACGGACTTGGCATCTGGGCTCATACTAAAGTGGTGCATGATTAAGTCTCCATGGAATCTTGGCATGTCAGCTGCGGTCCAAGCGAATAAGTCTTGATTCCCTCTTATGCAGGCAATGACACACTCCTTGAGTTGGAGATGAAGTGTCTTGCTGACATGAAAAATCTTGGTCTGATCCTCTTCAGAGAAAGGAATCTTTTCTAATATCCACGGGTTTGGGGTTTGTGTGACTTCTTTCTGGCGGTAGTTCGATGGCATCTAGTGGAAGAACTGAGCCCCCACTGTGACAGTGTAGTATGCTCGCGATGCCTCTTGGTTTCCTGCAACTTGGACAATGCTTGACAATGTGGAAAACTTTATCTTCATGTGAAATGCGGAAGCGATGGCATGGAAAGCTGCTAGGCCTGGGCCACCAAATATAAAATTGTATGCAGCCTTGATGTCAACTACCATGAATTCTAATGCCTCTGTTCGAGTTGCGAAAGCTTTTCCTACTATTACATCAAGTGTGATGATTCTTCAAATTGAATGGGCGCACCTGGGAAGCCGTGGAGTGTATAGCCAGCTAGCTTGAGCCGATCCCGAGAGAGCTTGAGAGCATCGAATGTGTCCATGAAAAGAATATTTACTGAGCTGTCGTTATCTACAAGGACTTGTCGCGCCTCATGGTTTTCCATGCATAGGTTTATAACTAGTGTGTCATAGTGAGATGTTTTTACGCTCTCTAGATCTTTATCGAGAATGATACGAGGATGCCTAAACTCTTCTCAGGCGGGATGTTTTGTACTGAATTAACCTGCCTTACAAAGGCTTTGCGGGAGGAGTTGGAATCTCCCACGATCGGGCCTCTGTGAATTGAGTAGAGAATGACCATGTATTATGAGTCTTCGGATTCGGTTGGCCTTTCTTGACATTTATTAGCCCCCCCGGGCTAGAAGGGTTTCTGTGGTGTTATCTTTCAGAATGAATTGGGAGAGGTAGCCTCGATGAATCAGACCTTCAAGTACTTCTTCGAGGGCTCAACAGTTGTCAATAGTGTGTCCATAGTCTCAGTGAAACCCGCACTACTTGTTCCTATCTCTTCGTTTGCTAGCCATTGTCATCTTGGGAGGAGGATGAACTATTCTGTTTTTTTGGACTATTATGAGGATGGCAGACAAGCTTGCATTCAGGGAAGTGAACTTGTCGAAGCGTTACATCAGGGCCAAGGAAGCTCT
Organism: Hemerocallis citrina; assembly: GCA_017893485.1. Taxonomy (NCBI): domain Eukaryota; kingdom Viridiplantae; phylum Streptophyta; class Magnoliopsida; order Asparagales; family Asphodelaceae; genus Hemerocallis; species Hemerocallis citrina. Next base: position 432,706,990 of record CM030359.1, on the reverse strand, counting down.
TTATCCTAAAGGTAAGAAAGAGTCACCTTCCGGGATCAAACATAAGAATGCAAGTGAGGAAACACATAAGAAGTTTCAGAAAGACGGCGCAGGTCAATCTCTTCCTTCTCCAATACTATTCACTCTTTTCCAGAAGCTTGGTGAAATATTTGAGAGGCTCCTTGGCGAGGGAGACCTTCAGTTCTTTGTGAGTGGCAGAAGACAACATCTGCCATTGATGAGTCTAAGGAAGAGATGGACCTTGCTTCAGCTGTGAAGTGTTTGACAAAGTCTTTCAGCAGTTCTCTGTCCTTTTGCTTTAGTTCCAACAGGAAAGCATTTGTTTTTTCAGCCTTGCGGCTAGTAACGAAGTGCACTATGAAAAACTAATTGAGCTGGTCGAAGAAAAATATTGACTCTAGAGTAAGGCGAGAGTATCATTCCCTTGTTGATCTAAAGTTGTGGAGAATGTTCCGCACATAAGCGCATCGGTGGCATTGTAGACCATCAAGAGAGTTTTAAAACTCTCAATATGGTCGGTCAGGTCTAATTCAACATCGTATGATTGAGGAGCTTTGAAGTTCTATTCGGGTGGGTAACGTGGGTTGATCTCCGTTCGTTTTGGGAGGGAAAAGTTTGGACGGTGGATCTTGCGTTTAAGCCGCTTTAATTATATTTTTTGAGTAATGTTACACCAAGTACCAATTTTACTACATTTTTTTCGCTACCTTTGATGTCACACTCCAATATATGAAAAAATGATACTGCTATTATTCGAAATGTTACATTTTTTGTATTCTCTCACCGATACTGGGCGAATTAATATATTTTTTGTAACGGGTGAAGTTGGGTTGGCTCGACATAAATTTGTTGACTTTAAAAATGATACTGCTACTACTTTAAAATTTATTACTTTAAAATCGATACTGCTATTATTCGAAATGTTACATTTTTTGTATTCTCTCACCGATACTGGGCGAATTAATATATTTTTTCTAACGGGTGAAGTTGGGTTGGCTCGACATAAATTTGTTGACTTTAAAAACGACACTGCTACTACTTTAAAATTTATTACTTTAAAATCGATACTGCTATTATTCAAAATGTTACATTTTTGTATTCTCTCACCCATACTAGGTGAATTAATATATTTTTTGTAACGGGTGAAGTTGGGTTGGCTCGACATAAATTTGTTGACTTTTCGTTGCATATGTTGCGTCTTTTCTTTTATTTCATTTAGCTACTTACATCTCCCTTCATCATCCATGACCTGTGAGGAATTTGTGTATTGAGAATTTGTAGTGCGCAATTCATACAATTGACACTAGAAATATGCTCTCATGCTCCTAAACATGCACATGTACAACAATCACAATACTATAACATATACAACCTCTATAAAAGATGAATAGTTTGATGATATCTTTACTCGGTCGTTCTAATTTACTACAGTGAACGAGAGTGATTGAGTTATACTGGAGAGAAAAAAAGTAAAGATGAGTATCTACATCATCAAAAAAAAATCAACTGACTGAGGAAAGATCCCTTCAATCCCTAATGAAGTCAGAACAAACATAGTAAGGCTAGAAAAATACTTTATAATAAGACACTATTTCTACAGTTTTATTCCTCATACTGGTCATTATATTGGGATGTAATCAAACTTCGAAAAAAATTCCAGTTTAAGAGTTTGATATACACCAGGAAGCGAAAGATGACGACCGAACACCAACAGTTAAAATCTGGATCACTGGAAAGATAACAAGTCCATCAACCAGGACCTGCAAAACAATAGGAAAGAAAGCTTGGATGTGAGAATGATACAAATGCACACCTTACATAATTTTTATACGATAAGGGATAGAAGCCTTATATTGCATAAACCGATCTATTCCCTCATTTTTCTGGATTTATTACGGCTTCTCCTTTCCATAGAAGGGGGAGGAAATAGAAGCACCGAGTATGCATGTAGAAAGTAGAAACAGTAAACCATAACATATATGTTTTTTTGTGCAATTAGGGCGAGGGAACCCAAATCTGACCATAAAAAAGCTTAGCTATTAGGGAGAGGGAACCCAAATCTATATCTACCCCCATCACAACTCCCTATTTAGCGAATATCTGATAACCCCCCAGATAACAAATGAGATCGTAACATTGCACTAAGCTTCCCTAATCCGAACCACAGTAATTATATTCCAACCTCTTCGTATGGTAGCCCTCTCTAGGTATAAAGCGAGCTAGAGAGCACAAGTTCTACTCTAATACCATTGATACAGTCCTAGAAGAACCCTCCCCTAATGTAATACCTTGATTTTTATTTATGAAAATTTTTATTTTTTATTTTTGTACGTATTGTGCACGTGAAATTTTTTTGCAGTATAAAATCTTATAATTATTTTCATTACATAGACAATGAGTATATATATATATATCTGTGTGTGTGTGTGTGTGTGTGTTCTCTATTTGTTTTTATTAAAGCCCATTTTTCCTTAAATAAACATAAGTTCTTTTATAGCCCAAATTTAATTTTTTTTTGTAAACTAATTTGGCCCATTAAATAAAAGCCCATGAGTTATTTTATTTTTTTTTAAATTACAACTTGTAATGTAGACTATTTTTATAGATTATTTTATAAATAATAAAGTGTACAACTTTTTAAAATAGAGGACTAGTAAATGCACGTGCATTGCACGTACACGTGCATGATGCACCTTTGTTGGCCGGTTTTGAATGGGAAGGAAAGGAAAAAGAGAAGTGGAGTTATGGGAGGTAGTTGTTTGGATCATGGTTGGTTACTACAACTTCTCCTTAAATCATAGCCTTTGATCCTTAACCCCTAGATTAATCCTAGCCCTTTGTTTGTTCCAAAATTTAGTACAAATACCCCCCCTAGCCTAGTTATTCTTGCACTCTTCATTCTCCAAAAACCTATAGTAGAAAATACAATTGTTAGTAGTGAGTTATTAGTAGAAAGTGAGAATAAAAGATTGAGAGAGAGGGTTGGTGTGTGCTTGCAACAAGGAAGGCCGGCGATTTGGAGCTCTAGGGTTGCATCTTGGAAGGCTCGAGCTACAAGGAGGAGGTGGAGCATTCGTTTGGCAAGTTCGAGAAGAAGTCTTTCGTTTTGAACTTTTCTCTCCAATTAAGGTGGGTTGTTTTTCTATATTTCTAACTAGATACCATGTTAGGGTTGATTGAAATGATAATGCATGAAAGAAACTAATAAAAGTACGCTTAATTTGAAAAGGACTTGCTAGTTGATTTAATTGATGTTTGATAGATTGCATGTTATCATGTCATGAATCTTAAGTTGTATGCTAATCGTTTTGTAGTTATGGAATGTATGAATTAGAATCTTTGTTAACATCAAAAATAAGTACAAAATGCTAGTAGGTGAAATTGTTGCTTTATGTGCTTAGATGGACTTTCATGATATGGGTTAGAATGAATAAATTAAAATATGCTTTTGGGTTTACAAAGAAGGAGAAACAAGGAATAATGTAGGAAATTTTTAATATTAAGTTGTGTTCGAGAAATGTCAAATGAATTTTGAAAAGAGTAGTACACAAATTTAAATTGTATTTGGAGAATTGAAAAACCCCGCAATACAGTCGACTGGTCATGTGCAACAATCGACTGCCCTGATCATTGATTCCGAGTTTAAAAATATCGCGGGACATCCGACTTATTACATTTAACAGTCGACTGCCCTGACCTTATTTTCGAAATTTTTTATTGTTGTGGAACAGCCGACTGACTTTATTCGACAGTCGACTTTCCCGAAGCTTCAAGTAAATCTGTCTTCTTTTGTGAGAAAATCCCTATGATGTGTGGCCTAGTATAGATGAGTACAACCTATGAAAATTTATTTGGAATTATTGGACTAAAATAAAATGTATTCGAGGTGAAATTGTACTTGAAACTATTGTTTTCTTATAATTATAATTTCATAAAAATGTGGGTTTTCATGAGGTGATTAATGTAAATGTTATAAAAAAAAATTGATGGAAGGAAAATATAATTGTGAAGTTTTATGTGAGTTATTCTTATTAAAGAATAGTTTGACAATAGTGAGTTTGAGAATATTCACTTTGATTAGATATTTTGTGATATGATGTAATGTGGAAATACATGTTAGTTATGAAATGCATGATAATTGAACTTCATGTATGATTATTGACTCATGAAAAGATTGGAAATCATGTGATTGAAAAAAAAAAGAAATGTTCTTGGGTTTGACAACTCAGATTGTGAATTTGTGAATTGAAATTGAAAAAAATTAGGGTGTAGCCAAAACTCACACCGACAAGTGAAAAGTGATGAAATATGACTATTGAAATTGAAAAGACTAAGTTTGGGTCATTGTGAAAGGAAAGAAATAAGACTGGTAGTGGTGAGATGGCTAACTCTAAGAGAATAATTTTGTTCATAATTTCATTAAATTAAGAATTAGTACATAGTGAAGAGGTGATGAAAGTGAGAGAAAAACACAAGTATGAGGGCCTCGAGTCTACGATGTGAGTGTGATTCACAATTTGTCTTCACCATGCGTCGTGACATGACGTGGGCACTACTCCAGAATTATCGGGATCTTGGCGATGCTTGTGGGGTGTTTGGTGACTGCGAGAGGATCGTGTGCCATGAAGGAGGCTGAATTGTCCATAGATAGTCTTCACGATGCTTCGTGACATGACATGGGATTCCCCTCCAATTTTTCTGTACATAAACTCGTACTCATAGAACATCTAGGATACTTATCGTAGTTATAGTAGTAGATTAAGTCATGACGAGGGATTGAACCCTACGGGATGAAGAACGATTAAGAGTCTTGCCCTCGGACCTATGTAGTATGGGATGCATAGAATCCGAACAAGTGCGCATTAGTGTCATGTAATATAAATAATTGCATTAAGGACTAAGTGCACAATCACAACACGACATCAATAGGGTATTCCCCTTAGTTTGATATGTGGCAAGTTTGTGTTTGTTAAATATGGAAAATCAATTATACTATTTCCGGCATAGAGAGGATGACCGTGTATAATGTTCATCGGTTGAATAAACTGACGTACCCACAGTTTTGTATGCAGGATAAATGGCATGATAAAGATTAAAGAAGAACTGATGCGTAGAGATTATTCAAATTTTGTTGTACTTTTATATAAATATTGTAAATTTGCTTCCGCTGTAAAATGTAAAGTGTAAAGATTCTTGTAACTCTGATGTAAAATAAAAAATTTTAAATTCCTTGTAAAATTGTACGAAAGAAGTGTAAAGATCCTGTAGAATCTCGAATTCAGTTGTATTTTGAAATTCGGGGTGTTACAGAGTGGTATCAGAGCCACGCTTCACACTAGTACAAATTTATAAGGAACGACACCCTAGAAGTGGACATTAGAGTGTGTGTTGAGTCTAGAGATTTAAATGTAAGTTACTTACATTTGTGTTGCTCTATGATTTATGCTTCTTCCTCTCTATTTCTAAGATGGCTGATCACTTCGACCCTGCTGGAGACGACAGTTGGCATATCATAGAGGAAGATTATTATCATGGACAAGCAGATTCCGAAGAAGAGTACTACCCAGGGCAAGCAGACTCCGACGGAAAGGAATGGCCTGAGTCCCGAGAGATCACTCCACCTCCGGAATCATCTGATGACTCTTCTGACGAAGAAGAAGAACCAGTTCCAAGTAGTCTTGTGATATCTCTTCAGAGGCAGGTAGAAACACTGCGGGAGAGAGTCGGACTATTGGAGGCTCAGTTGGCAAAGCGCAAGGATGATTTTGTAGTTCTCATTCATCGTGTATGGGAACTCGAGAAGAGGAAAAACATGACCGATGTGCTGAAGGAAGAAGTTGAAGAACTACAGGGAGAGCTTCGTGAAGCCAAGAGGAACCGTAGGAGTTAAAACATTGTATCGTCTACTGCTTTTATTTTGATGTCAAAAATATTTTAAATTCGAATGTATAAAGTCTGAAATTCAATGAAATGGAAGTATTGACTTAAAAGTTCATGTTTCACACTTCGAATTTAATAGATTTTTTGCATCAGAACATGGCTGGACGAATAGAAAGAAATGGTGAAGGTCTGAACTTGGAAATGGAACTAGCGAGGGTCTATCAGACACTCAATGCCGTTGCCATGAATCAGAATCAGGGAAGGGTGCCTGCAAATCCGATGCCCGGAGCAATCAAACTCGTGGAATCATTTAAACGGATGAAACCACCGGTGTTTGAAGGGAAGCAGACCCTGACACGGCTGACAACTGGATCAGGCAGGTAGAGACTATCTTCGAAGTCTTGAAAACCCCTGAAGGCAGCAAGGTGAAGTTGGCGACTCTGCAATTCGAGAAGGATGCGGCTGTGTGGTGGCAGTCGATGAAGCAGACAATGGGAGGTTTGGTTCTTGGCTAGGAGAAATTTTTGGAGGAATTCCGCAGTCATTACTTTCCTTCAGACGTCCAGGGGAAGAAGGTCATGAAGTTTCTGTCGCTGCAACAAGGTGGCATGTCAGTTAGGGAGTATGAGACTAAATTTACTCAGCTCTCACGGTATGCTCCCGAATTGGTGATGGATGAGGCAAAGAAGGCTCATAAGTTCGAGCATGGACTGAGACCGAGTTTGAGATCCAAGATGATACCCCTCGGTATCAGAAGGTTTGACAATTTTTTGTGGATTTTGAATGTATGTGAGACTGAGATGTTGTGCTTTGGAATTTGGTGAATTGGAGTGTGGGTAGGTTTTTTATGTTTGAAAATACGTTGAAATGCAGTGAAGGTGTTTAACGATTTGCGTGAATGAAATCTGGAGAATTTGGGAGAAATGGATGTCTTTTATAATTGCATTTTGATAGTTATGATTTAAGTTTAATGTTAAAGGATTCCTATAAGAAAACCATGATGTTTGAGGATTATGGGCTATGGTAGATATGTACATATAGACAAGAGTAGAAACTCATGACAAACAAGCATGTATTTAATTTTCCCGCCAATTTGTGTATATAGTTGAGATTATAGGTTGTTCGTTACGAGATTGCTATCTACTGGTTGCAATTTTTAGTTTGATGTGTAAGAACAAACCCATTAATCCATTATATTAATTATAAGACCATTAATCCATTATACTTTAAAAAATTGGGTCCCTCCCCTGCTCCTTTTTTTTCGAAGAAGTTCTAAAGAGTGAAGATGTAGTAGTTTGTAATTGTTGTATTATGTGATGTGGACTTTCTACGAATTTGTATGCGTTTAATTTTGAACTATGGTAATTCCCATTTGTTTCAAAATCATTGAAAGTTTAGAGATTATGAATGAATTTGGATTCATAGATGTTGGAGTACATATGAATGTACAGGGCAGACTGCATATGCAGCCTGAATTGGAATTTTTTCCCCCAAACTTGCTTTCTCAGAAAGCGAGTCTAGTTTAAACATCCTCGCTTTAAAGTTGAGAGATTTTCAGAGCCTAACTGGTCTCTGGAAATTTCTCAACTCAATAGTCGCTTTCTCAGAAAGCGGTTGGATTTTGCCTACAGTCGTTTTCTGACCAGTCAAGTTCGGGATCATCACGCCGCCAAATAGTGTCAAGATGTACACCCTACAATAGCACTCAACCTCGACCTCAGTGGAATCCTCATTCAACCTATTCTTGAAATTCTCCTTCAACCACTTCAAGCGAATGAACTTTTCATTTCTTGCCCCCGTTTCGACTTCTACACTGAGGTATTGTTCCACAAGATATACCGGCTTGAAGTCCATCATACCGATCACTGTCTGCCTAACAACTGGAAGACCTGTGAGTACGGAGACATCCTGTAGTGTTACGGTCATCTCCCCGACCGGCAAGTCGAAGGTATGGGTTTCAGACCGCCATCTCTCAAGAAGTGCGGTAAGAAGAGTCCGATCACATTTAATCGAGCTCGTCAGTCCAATACCGTATAAGCCGCAGTCCCGTAGAATCTTGTGAATCCGTTGGTGCCTAGGAAGTGTACAGTGCCCCCTAAATGTACACTCCATAGATTTGCCTTCCCACACGACCTTTGAACGGTGTTGCGATTGGAGAGTAAGCAGAGTAGGTCGAGGGGACCTGGACCTCCAGGAGGAACATAAGCTGATGAAGAAAGGCCTGCCTCATTTGATGAAGCGGTAGGATTAGTTGAGACATACACAATAATAAAATTTAAATCAATACACTGATATTTGATTTTATTGTATGATAATCAAACTAATCGAATACAAACAATTATTCACTTACATTAGTATGCTCAGTTCTACCACAACCACGATCACGTCCACCGCGAGGAGGTGGTCCAAAAGAAGTACGTGGTCCATCGTCTCGAGTATTTGGAGGTCTACTACTCGTTCCTTCCTCCACATTATCCATCGTACGTGTCATTTATAATAAACGAGAGTACACTACAGCTTAAACAAATTGTTATTAACTATAAAAAAAATATATAACTACATACAAACTATATAGCAAAATTTCTCAAAATTTCTCAAATAATTCTACACTATATACCTACATATATTATCAAAATTCCTATTCAATATTTCTCCAAAAATTTTACACTATATACCTACATATTTTACTAATCATCCAATATTTTCAAATTAACAATCATTCAATATTTTCGAATGATAGAACTATTCTACTACTGTTTGATTGTTCGTCGAATATCAATCTATTCATAATCGTACTAATGTATAGATGAAAAGTATTGTCAATTCAACATTTTTCAAAAAATTACTATATATTATCAAATTTCCTATTCAACATTTTCCAAAAAAATTCTACACTATGTTCCTACATATATTATTAATTAAATTCCTATTCCTAATTTCTTAACATTTCTATTCAAAGTCGCTAACAAATTCTAAATATACCGTTAACAATTTCTCAACATATCTCAAAATTAACCCGAAATTAAAAATGCAAATGTATGGGAAATATACCGTTAAAGTTGGCTGATTGAAGAGGTAGATATTGAATACGAGGTCGAAGTAGCTCCTTCATCAGCACTCTTCTTTCCCAAATTCCCGATTCAACGATTTCCTTAGATATTGGGGTTTAGGGTTTTCGGAGCGTGAATAGAGGGAGTTGAGAGTGTGAGGAGAGAACGTAGATGATAGATGTGGAAGATCGAAACGGCGAAGGCGATGATTTTTGGGTTAATTGACGAGAGGATATCAAGAAAATGGGTTAGGATTTCGGGGTTAAAAAAGGAAGAGGGAGATAGAGAGTTGAAAGAGAGAGTTAGGTCGAAATAGCGAGCCTGAGGTATTAAAAAACCCAAAACGACATTGCTGTCTCAAAAAACGAGTTTGGGAAAAATTCACTCACTTTTTGAGACAACGAGTCTTGGCCAGAGAGAAATAAAAAAAAACGAAACCTCACACTCGATGTCTCAAAAAGCGATGAGATTTTTACCAAACTTGCTTTTGAGACAGCGAGTAGGTCAGTTTCGGTTTTTTTTTAGAAACGGGATGGAGTGTAAGAACTCCAGCCTAAAATATATTAATAACCAAAAAAGCTGTACATAAAGACAGTTTACAAGAGGGCAAACTGAAAACGAAAACCCCACACCGGCTCACACTCATCCACAACCGGAAATGAGCAACCAAAAAAAGCTAATAAGAGATTAGCAAACCAACCACAGACAGAAAAAAAACAGAACCCACAAAAGCACCCGAAATAGAACTAAACAATGCCAGCAACAAAGGAAAAAGCACTGGAGGAAAAACACAGCATCAGAAGCCTAGGCTAAACCGAAGGCACTGTCTCACAGCCACATCTGAAGCATCAACAGAAGGACAACTGCACCCAAAAGCCGCCCACGTACAGGACCTCGCGACAGCAATCACAGAAAAAAGCTCCAGCATGGACAGAGATCCATCCCAAAAATCACCTAATGGCAACCAAGGGAATCAATAGGAAGAGATGAAGAGTAAAGTGACGTCCAAAAACCTGCACCGAAAATAGAAAGGCAACCAAGAAACATGGAGCCTGGCCTCAGCAGCCAGCGGTCGCACCCTCAAGCACCAACCCGACCATATCACAATGAGAACACAGCGTGTGGTCGCGAAATCAAAAAATCACAGAAACAAAACATACCGTCAATAACTGATTCCAGTCAAGAATTAGAAAACACAGCAGAACAAGAACAGATAAAGACATATATAAAGAGAGGATAACAGTAGCATAGACAGGGAAGTCGCCATATAACAGGCGGACGAAGTAAAGTAAAAGAGTAAGGACTAATAACACAGAGCATAGAGCCCAAAATAGTCAAAGCACCAGCACTGAATGAGACCAAACAACAACCACCACCAGCCATCACTAAAAAAACACATCAACCACCAACATCCAAAATATCTGTAACACCCCGGTAATTTCAAAGATAATATATATATATATATATATATATATATATATATATATATATATATAATAATAATAATAATAATAATAATAATAATAATAATAATAATAAAACACAAACAAAGCTATCAAGTGGTTCTCCTTCAATCCCCCCAAAAATCACAGGCCAAGATCTAACCTCACAAAACATATTTTCCCCCCAAAAGTTTCCCCCCAAAACTCAAATTTAAATCCCCACCCAAAACAACTCCTATATTCTCTCTCTCTCTCTCTCTCTTCTCTCTCTCTCTCTCTCTCTCTCTCTCTCTCTCTCTCTTCTATTCAAAAAAAATTAAGAAAATACAAAAAACTAAAAATTGAAAAACTAAAAAAATTTAAAAATTTAAAAATAATTCGAAAAAATATTTAAAAAATCATATAATATGTTTTTTGCTCTATGTTTGCTACTTCAATTAATTTGTTGGACCTCCAAAACTATTTTATATGATCAAACAAAGGTGCACGTTCCGAAGACGTGCTGTAGGCACGTGTCAACGGGCAAACCTAGTATATATATCTATATAATAAAATACAAAGAAAGCTATCAAGTGGCTCTCCTTCAATCCCCCAAAAATAAAAGGTCCAGATCTAACATCACAAAACATATTTTTCCCTCCCAAAAGTTTACCTCAAAACTCAAATTCAAATTCCCCACCAAAAACAACTCCTATATTTATTTAATTATTTTTTTCCTCTCTCTCCCCCTCCCTCTTCTATTCAAGAAATTAAGAAAACAAAAATTTTAAAATTTTTTAAAAAATTACAAATTTAAAAACTAAAAAAATTAAAAATTAAAAAACTTTAAAAATAATTCAAAAAACTCAAGAAAATCATATAATATGTTTTTTGCTGGATCCCCAAAAGTTTCTCATATAACATGTTTGCTACTTTAATTAATTTGTTGGACCTCCAAAACTATTTTATATGATCAAAAAATGTGCACCATTCCGAATACATGTCGTAGGCACGTGGAAAAATTTGCCGTACTGCCCCCTTTTTTGAAAATATTTAGCGACTTGCCCTACTTCCCAAAACAATTAGGGATATGCCCTTGTTTAGGACATGTCAGCAAAAATCGTTATTGGGAAAAACGGCATACGTTATTTCGATGCCGTTCTTCCCAATAACGGCATCTCTTTTAAAAAAAAGTGTCGTGCCGTTATTTGGAATAACGGCATCTGTTATTTTGTTTAAAGATCGAACAGTGTCAATTGTGAGCTGGGAGATGATTGCAAAGTGAAAACAACTGATGCGGTTCTCTCAGTTATATTCGTTTTGCACAGTTACCTATAATCAAAAACCCCCTTCTCCTCTCTCCTACCCCTTGTGATTCGTAATCTTCTCTCTCTCTCCTCGTGCATAAGTATGGAATTTGATATCCCTATTTGGTTATATTATGGGGGTGAAGTAATTAAGGATCCGAAGATTGGATATTCTTATAGTGATGTTGAACCAGTAATTATTTGGGCTCCCCCCAGCTTTACATATGCAGAATTAATAGATAAGATATATGAAGTCACCAATTGTGATAGAAGTGAAATGAGTCTGAAACTCAGAGCCCGTTATTCTGCTAGTAAAGGGGATGTGCAGTATTTCATGTTGGTACCCATAAGCAGTGACAATTCTCTGAGGTCTATGTTGCTTAGGACACTTCATCCAAGTTGTGGTTGGAATATAGTTGAGTTATATATCGATCAAATGAGGCTTCCAAATACTACACGAGTTGTTATCGAAAGTCCAAGGCCCACATGGACTTTGAAACCATCTGCAAAGTCACATGCTAGAATTTCAAATACAGATGAAGATACTAGCACAACTCCAATGGAACTTGATTCCTCTGAATACGAGCAGGTACATCCTACCCTATTGCCACAAAATATTTTAGTAGCTGAAATTGCTATGGAAGACTTTCACAATGCCGTTGTAAATAATGACTTGGTTGAAGAGGAAGAAGATGAGGAACGCGGTCTCGAGGATGATGATGAGGAGATTGCCGTTGAAGGTCCAGTTGTTGATGTCAATGTTGATGTGCCGGTTAATAATGCCTGCGTGTTTCCAAGTCAAGACACAAGTGCAGCGATGCGTGGATCTCAATTCAGTGAATGGATGTCTCGTGCCACCATACATGAATATGGACAGTCTTCCGTTGGTTCTTCCAACTTGGATGAACTCTTCATAGGTCAAAGATTTCCAACCAAAGAAGCTCTACAACATCAAGTGAAGATGTACGGCGTGAAGAACCACAGAGAATTCGTGACGGTAAAATCAGATCGTGGTCTATACCATGTGAAATGTAAATACGCGCCCATCAACCATTCAACCGAGGAGATTGCAGAAAATCTGTCACTTCAAAATGTAGTTGGTTTTCCATGGCGGTTGCGTGCAATTGTTCCCAAAGGCCGTAATTATTTCGTGGTAAAAAAGCTTGAAGGTGTACACACATGTGTGAATCCTACATTGACTCAGGATCACAGCAAAATTGACTCGACGGTCGTATCGATAGTCATATTGGATATTGTGAAGGAACAACTCTCAATAACACCAAGAGCCATAATTGGATTAGTGAATGGTAGGTTCCATTACACAATATCATATTGGAAAGCTTGGAAGGCAAAACATAAAGCAATTGAGTAACTATATGGTTCTTTTGAAAAAACGTACACTAAATTACCATATCTACTCAATGCAATTCAAGTTTCAAATCCGGGTATGGCTGTACATTGGGCGAAGATTGCGACCGGTCCGGGCATAGAAACATTTAAGGGTGTTTTTTGGGCATTCGGTCCTTCCATCGAAGGATTTAAGTCATGTAGACTAGTTATAAGTGTAGATGGCACTCACTTGTACGGGATATATAAAGGCTGTTTGTTGATTGCAGTTTCACCAGACGCAAACCTGAGGTTGTTTCCGTTTGCGTTTGCACTAGTTGACGGTGAAAGCATAGAAATGTGGACATGGTTCATGAACTGTATTCGGTGCTTTGTCACAGATCATGAAGGTCTGTGTGTCATTTCTGATCGACGTGTCGGTATTTTATCAGTAATGGGAAATGAGTTCGGTACGTGGAGGGAACCATTTGCATATCATCGGTAGTGTATGCAGCATTTTGCTAGCAATTTCCATAAAAAAAATTGGTTGCAAATTTTTGATGAATAAGTTGAAGGTAATTGCGTGTCAAAATCAGTAGAAAAAGTACGAGGAAAAGATGACACAACTTGAAGCGAGCAATGCTGATGGGGCTAACTGGTCGAAGGAAAAAGCGATCGAGAAGTGGGCACTTACTACCGATGGTGGGCGTAGATATGGTATAATGACAACAAATCTGTCCGAAGTGTTCAACTCGGTTCTAAAAGGTGTTCGTAGCTTACCTTTCACCGCAATTGTAGAACAGATATTTTTCCGTCTAAACATGTACTTCACCGATCATCGTGAAGCCGCGGAGACACTTATCAGTGAAGGTAAATTATGGGTACCCCGGATTCAGGACCTTATTGATGTCCGCCATGAAAAATCCAATTTACACGAGGCAATAATGTATGATAATCGATATGGTGTTTTTGGGGTGAAAACGGACATTAGAATGGACGGTGGATATCAAAAAGGTGGATATTGGCACACGGTGGACCTCGAGGGCCGAACTTGTACATGTGGCAAATTCCAACTATTTCACATTCCATGCTCTCATGTGTTAGCGGCATGTGCTTCACGTGCGCTTGATTATCAACCATACATTGATGTCTTATACTCTACAGATTCGTTAGCAAAAACACGGGAACCAACTTTCAATCCTATACCAGACGAGTCTTATTGTCCTACCCAAAGCGCACCGATACTTATAGCTGATTCAAGTCTTCGTCGGGTGAAGGGGAGGCCGAGGAGTACTCGCATCCGTAATGACATGGATGCTCGAGAAGGTGGGAGTAGTGGAAAAGTATGTTCGAAATGTGGAGTGAGTGGACACAATAGACGGAGTTGTAAGAATGTACAAAGTGTGGGGACTTCACAATCTACACGCACTTGAATATTTTTCTTGTTATTGTATTTTAGTAATGTCTTCTCTTTTGTTAAGTTTGTATGAATTTATTAAGTTGCATTTTTATGTTGAGCAGTTTAAGGATTAATTGTTTGGAATGAGATTTGTGGTATGAATATTTGGTGGATATGGGTAAATTTGTTGTCAATAATATATCATCACAAAACATGCACAGAAAATATGCACAACTGTTTAAACAACAGATGTCGTTCTTGCGAATAACGCCATCTTCTTTCTATGCAGTTATTCGCAAGAACGACTGTGAAGACAGAAAGAATGGCAGAATTCTCAAATTTTGGATTTTTGACACTTAACTGATGCCGTCATCTTGGAGAACGGCATAGTTAATAGATGCCGTTATCTTGGAAAACGGCAGGATTAGAAGTTGTCGTTATCTTGGAGAACGGCATACTTATGTATATCTTAGGAGATGCCGTTATCTTGGAGGCCAGGGGATTCTATGAAGATGCCGTTGTTCAAGATAACGGCATCAGTTAAGGATACCGTTATCTTGGATAACGACTATGAAGACAGAAACATTGGCAGCCATCTCCAATTTTGCTAAGTTTTCCTCTCTGCTGATGCCGTTATTCGCAATAACGTTACAGGATTAAGATGCTGTTATTTGCAATAACGGCATCTTTGGATCATGTTTTTCACAGCAAAACATGCACAGACCACATCTTTCCTGTCAAATTTTCAAAACATGCACAGACCACATCTTTCAAAACATGCACATACTTGGGTAATTGCACAAACCACATCAATGCTTCATAAAATTTTCAATCTCATGAACTCATCAACTCAACAACGAAGATTTTCCATATAATATAATTGCACATTAAATATCAAAAATTCAATTCACAAGATTGAAAATATGTTAATCAAGTTGAGTCAACGTGATACATTTGCAACATAATCAAGACTTCATCAAATACATAAACATCAACATAAAGTCTATAATTACTCAAAAACAAGAAAGTCTAATATTACATAAACACATCATCAAAAGCTTGATAAACTAAACATAAAATTCGTAAATTGTAAAATTTAACTCGGCGTATACTGTTGGGGTGGTCTCCTCTTTCGAACCGGGACTTTTCTCCTACGTTCCCGGGTCTCTTGAGTTGCGGGTGCACTTGGACCAACTCCTTCTTCTTCATCCCCTCCACCTACTTCAATCTCGAGATTTGCCAATTCACTTTGCATAGGAGGGAAACGAACTGTCTTACCCCTTCGTGGATGACGTGACGGAGTTTGTGATTGAGTTTGAGGTGCAGGGGGGTCTCCTGCTTCCACTGCTTATTTTGGGGGAGGTGGAGCTTGGCTAACGCTAGGTCGGACCTGTTGAGTTGGTACTTCGATCGACCGCATAAGGTCATTGAAACGTGAACCATCTCCAACCTCTTCAAGAGAAGTACGACAAGTGTATATGAGATCTCGTGCCAATTCCTTGCATGCCTTATTGGCGTTGCTCTTCAAGACACTCTCACATTTCCTCGCCATGTCTCATGTGTTGTCGATCTATATTAGGAATATAAATTATTAGTAGTAAACCAAACTTTACCATTAAAAAAGCATAAGTAAAATTCATTGAAATAAATTTAATTGACCAAAAAAAATAATTTACCATTAAACGGTATGAGGAAGCTTTCGGTTGATACATGGGTTGCGATGATGAATGTGCGGGTGGTGGTTCAACTTGGTGCGCGGGTATCGGTTGTTGGATACCCGTGGGAAGATCCGTTTTGGGCGCAACATACAACCATGTGATGCGACGGTACCATGCCATATATGCGGTTTGCATTTATCCGTCGTACTGCACAATACCATCTACGACCAACTTGTACCTCCGCTCATTCCAACATGCTACATGAGCAAGGTGGTGATCGGCCCAATCCATATTTGGTAAACGACCTTGACCAGTGATGTTGTGAAGTCTACGGTCGTATATTGAGTTTACGGGGATGGGCTATTGTGCATTGAATTGGCGGAGAACGCGGCCGGGGTAATAAAACTCCACAATTGAGAAGTTTACAAGTGGAGCTAATGTTAACCACAACTGATTATTAGCAGTGCAAATGGGTGGTAGACGTTGTAGCCTATCATCTATGTACGGGGTCCAATGGACGAACTATTCCCTCAACTGATCGAGTTCGTCCCTATAATAGGTGAGGACACCACGTGGGTTATCCCTCGATGTAAGCCTCCCCGTCCAGTAGGCACCAAGAGGAGCTCTCAGCACAGGATTTTCCTGTTGTACTCTCCAACTTTCTGATAGTACCGTGACACGGGATCGGTCGAGGTGTATTCGTTCCCAACACCATATTTGCAATATAGACATCGACTCGGTCATTTGGATCGACCCCATCGAACAGTTACAGAGAGCACGGTGGAGGGAGGCCAGAGCCGCACTTCCCAACTATATCGGCCGGCTGTTTGTAGGTCAGCAATGAGTGGAAGGTACATGAGGTGCACTACATCACCTGAAGAGTTAGGGAATAGAATCCCTCCAATCATCGACAACAGATAAGCACGGGTATAATTCTGGAGTTGGATGTTCGTCGGT
Source organism: Hemerocallis citrina (assembly GCA_017893485.1). Classification (NCBI taxonomy): domain Eukaryota; kingdom Viridiplantae; phylum Streptophyta; class Magnoliopsida; order Asparagales; family Asphodelaceae; genus Hemerocallis; species Hemerocallis citrina. The sequence goes on along the minus strand of CM030359.1, from coordinate 432,689,992 downwards.
ACGTCTGGCATTCGATTAGTGAACTCCCCATCAAGTCAAGAACGTCTAATTGATTCCCCAATGAATATTCCCTTATCCTCTTTAGGCACCTACAGCTTAAGATAATCTTGTACCAATGCTACCTTATTGAACATTAAGTTGCCAGTGATGGCCACCCCATCGATTGGAAGACCTGCAATCATGGCTACATCTTGTAGGGTGACCGTCATCTCTCCAACCGGTAAGTGAAACGTGTGTGCCTCCGGCCTCCATCGCTCCACAAGAGCGGTAAGTAGGGCGTGGTCACATTTGATTTTCGCCAGCTTTGATATCCGTAGAATCCGCTGCTTAACAAGTATCTCCCTATATTCTTTGTTTTCCTAACAACTTGAACATACCCTAGATCACCAACAATCCAAATTTCACATACCCTAGATCACCAACAAACCATAACTACTTTTCCAAAATTACTACTTAAATAAAATAAATCTACATCAGTTGTACTATACTACCAATGCACACATCTCTCATATATCAAAATCAACATTGCAAAAAAAAAAATTTAGGGTTTTTGGAAACTTACAACAAATTGGGTTTCCGATTGATTTGAAATTCTGAATGAGAGATTAAAGAGTAGAGTCTAAGTACAAATCAATAAAATACTTGAGATTTTAGGATATTTTTTTTGGGTTTAGGGTTTTCGGAGTCCGAGTGAAGATCGAGATAATCGTAAGGCAAGAGGGGGAGGAGAAGGGTTTTTGATTATAGGTAACTGTACAAAACGAATATAACTGATGCCGTTATTCACAATAACGGCATCAGTATAATTGATGCTGTTCTCTGAGAGAACGGCATCAGTTGTTTACATTTTGCAATTCTCTCTCAGCTCACAAATGAGACTGTTCGATCTTTAGACAAAAATAACAGATGTCGTTATTCCAAATAACGGCACGACACTTTTTTTTAAAAGAGATGCCGTTATTGGGAAGAACGGCATCGAAATAACGTACGTAGTTTTTCCCAATAACGTTTGTTACTGACGTGTCCTAAACAAGGGCATATCGCTAATTATTTTGGGAAGTAGGGCAGGTCGCTAAATATTTTTTTAAAAGGGGGCAGTATGGCAAGACACGTGCACGTGTCAATGGATAAACCTAGTGTGTGTGTGTATATATATATATATATATATATATATATATATATGTTGAAAAAGGTTATAAAAAAAATTGGTAGTTGGCTGATGTAATTAATACTTGTTGGCATGTGGTAATATTGGAAAATGAATGGTATTGTGGAGTACAGCATGTGTCCTGTTGACTTCGGTCAACCCTTTAATGACGTGGGTGTACCCACGTGAGAGAGAGGGGGAGTAAAAAGGTATTAGTCCCATGTCGATTAGAATAAAGAATAAAATATTATATAAATAACAAAAGCCTATGATCAAGAGTCACTTAATCGGTTAACCAATTTTTGAGAGGCCACCTGTGGTGGGCAGTTGTACTACATAGTATCTAATTTGTCTTATAAATTGTATAAATTGTCTGAGCTAACAGGGATAGATCGTGAGGCTTTATCATGGTGCAAATGGCAAAAAGCACACAGTTGCCCAATAGCTAGATTCCGCTTATTGAGTTTATCCACAGTCAAAAGCTTATCTTGTATGGTTAACCAAACAAGAATTTTCACATGGAGTGTGTAGTACCCCGTATTTTAAATATTATTTTTAAAGGTTTATAAATGAATTAAAATGATTTTTGGGGATTTAATAAATATTTTTAGAAGATTTACCTTTTTACACGTGCGAGACACGTGCAAATATTTTCTTGAGAAGTTCAAAAGCCAAAATTATTTTATGGAAAATCATCATTTATTATTTCGGATTTATTTATAATTTTCTAGAATTTTCTGATATTTATTGGATCTATTTGCAAATATTATGAAAAGATTGATCTTTTTGCAAAATTGTCATTTTGAGGGGTGAAAGTGCAAAATACTATTTTCTGGACTTTCAAACAGTGCCGGTTGGAAATAAGGTGTCTATTTTGCTTTTAAATCTCAATTTAATTGGTTTTATCAAGTTTCCAAGTATAGGGATCTATTTATGTAAAGTTATATTTTCAAGGGGTTATTTTACAAATGTGTTTAAAAACCCTAAATCTCCTATCCTGGGTATTTAAAAGAGGTGAAGTGCAGCCGTCTTTCACTGCACAACACAAGGGTTTATTATTTTTGGAGGAGTAAGAAAAGGATCTTGGATTTCGCAAAGAAAAGGATTTTCTTAGCAGATTTTTTTCATTTCGAGGTGAGTGATGTAAATTGTTTGTTGTTTGTTTTATGTATGTGAGTGACTTGTTTTGTTTTTCTTTTGTTTTGTGTATGTTTTATGTGAGTGATATGATTGTTTTGTTTGTTCTTTGAATGTTTTATGTGAATGATATGAATATTTTAATGGATTTTGGATGTTGAATTTTATTTGCTATAAAGCATGTTTAGGGTTTGAATATGAATATGTACATTGTGAATTGGATGGATGGATGAAAAATTGGATCTTGAGAAGAACCCTAGTTGTTGTGAGTAGAATTGCATGTTGACGATAAATTTGTTTTTGTTCATGATTCATCTATTGAGAATAGTTGAGATTGAATTTGAGGAATTTTGAGAATGAGTGATGGATTAAAAGATCATGTCTTAAGAATTGAAATTTGGGTATTTATTTGAGTTAGTAGAAAGGATTCCAAATTGGGGTTTTCTTTTGAGATTTGGTATTTATATGGTTTGGATCTGAATACGAAGCTATTTCAATGAGTAATTGGTTTTAAAGAAACTCTATTTTTGACTATTTGCACAATCCATGTTTTAATTGAAAGAAATCAACAAAGTCTCTATTTTAATAAATTCAAGTAGTTTGATCTAGTTTTATGGACTATGATATATCCTACAAGTTGTATTTGATCATATAAGAAATATGTTTTTTTTGTAGAAATCGTTTCATAAAGTAAAACTACGTATCGGTTAAAATGTGCACAACCAAAAGAATGCAGTCTGTAGGTCGACAGTCGACTGGTATGAATTTTCAGTCGACCGACACGACCCAGCTGCTACGTTCTCTAGTTTTCCTTGAAATTTCGTACTGGACAGTCGACCTATAACATTTACAATCGATTGGTACCACTTAAAATTATTTTTCCAAAGATATTGTAATTTTCTCTCTGGACAGTCGGCCTATCTCCTTTATAGTCGACTGCTACAATTAGTATTATTTCTTAAAGATTACTGGATTTTCGTTCGGGACAGTCGACCGATGGTTATTACAAGTCTACTTATAACACTTAGATTATTTTCTTAAAACTATGGAATTCTCTTTCTGGACAGTCGACTTATACTTGTTATTAGTCGACTGATACTGATGTATCCTTATATTTATGAATGTTCTTTCAAATGATTTATTCTCTAAATTTTCTAATCTATAACTTACTATTCTATACTTTATCTTCTATTGGACATATGTTTTCAAGTGGTTTAACTGAGCAATTTATGTTGGAAGGTTGGTTTGGATATTTGAGTGTAAGTCTCTAGATGGTGTGTGTGACCATAGTATATCGGCAGTTGAGATATTTATGTTTGGGCCTGTTGAGGCATTTTAGTTGATCAGTTGTTGAGTTAAGTCCGGTAGGGTACACCAACTCTAGGAGATTCGTAAAGTAATTAAATAACCTAAATGATAAGGACATGCACTAGTGGTGATATGATGAACGAGAACATGGGTTATGGACCTCAGTATGGCTTGCGGTGTGAGATAATCCCCGGAATTATCCAGGTGTGAGTGAAATAGTCTCCGGAATTACCTGTGGTGTGAGATTGATCTCCGGAATTATCAGGGTCGAGGCGACGCACATGTGGTTTCGTGTGATGAGGTGTCATTGCTTGCGGTGTGGGGTATTCTCGAAGATTCCTAGGTGTGAGTGAAATAATCTCCGGAATTATCTGTAGATAGAGATTGACCTCCGGAATTATTGGGGCATGGGCTAATATTCACAGTTTATCTTTATCTCGTAGTAGTCATCGTGTTAGGATTAGTTACATAGCGGGGGATTAAACCCTATAATGTAGAGACGTTAAGGGCTTGCACTGGACCTATGTAGAGTGGGATGCATAGACTTCGACAAGTACGCATTAGAGAGTCAACATATAGACTTGTGTTTTCTTGATTTGGTTTCATACATGTGTTTTCCTTGTTTTCTACACTTGACACTTAGCTTAGCTTCACTTGTTATATATTTGCACTTCGAGGGTTTTTCCTATAATCACTTATTTCTTGTTTATGTTCTGTTGTTGATAAATCCATGCTTTATTTATGTTGTTTGTTTTATGTCACTCACACCTTTATGGCTGACCCCTTTAGTTTTGGGGTTAGGGTTATCTCTAGCCTCTTATTTTACAGGTGATTTCTTATAGGCTCGGATTTTGATGCTTGAGTTCAATTGATGAAGTGACTTATGTAATTTGTAAAAGAAAGTGTTGTAAAAAAAGAGAATTGTGATTTAAGGTGTATTGTATTCCGCTGTGCTACGTAAATGATTATTGTAATGAAAGTTGAAAGGATTTTTATTGGTGTTTGGTTGTGTTTAATATTACATTGAAGTAGATGCTGGGAATTGTGCCACGTATTTTCTAAGATATTATATTAGAAATTCAGGGCGCTACATAGTGGGCATAACAACTCCAAACAATCTTAGCCGAAGGAGAAGTAACCCCACCATTGTTAAGAAAAGAATAAAAGGACTTAACGGAGAATGAACTCGAAGTCGTCCATCTACAGGATATATCTTCACGTTGATACCAAGCATAGGAATGTAACTCAGAAAGAAGAAAGAAGAACTATATAGTTTGGAAAATGGTGGTGGTGGGGGGGGGGGGAGCCTTCTGAATGGAATTACCCATTCAAGGGAGCCGTGAACATCCACTAAATAGTCCGCAACCGTTGCGTTTGGATTAGCAGCAAGGCAGAAAGGGTCAGGAAAGATAGCTGCAATCTTATAGTTGCCGAACCAAAAGTCATTCCAAAACATGGTTTTAGTACCATCGGAACATATTTTAAAAACACTAATACGAAACGGTTCAACAGCTTTCCACATACCTTTCCAGAAGGAGGAAGCCGTAGGGGAGATATTAGAATCCAGTTCCCAGATTTTGTGCCTAGAATGGAATTTGTGGAGGATTAAACGAGCCCAGGAGGAAGAATTGTCTTTCAGGATACGCCAAATCCACTTCCCTAAAAGAGCCAAGTTTTGGTTCCTAAGGTTAAGGATGCCAAGACCGCCATCTTTTTTAGATTTACACACCGACGCCCAATTACATAGGTGTTTACCGACTCTATGATTGGCGGATCCAGACCAGAAGAAATTTCTTCTAATCTGATCAATTTTCTTAATAACCCAAGTCGGTAAGAAGAAGAAGGACATCATATAGAGGGGAAAAGCTGTAAGGACAGAATTAATAAGAATAAGTCTACCACTACGCCATAACAGTCTACCCGACCAAGAGTTGAGTTTCGCTTCAAATTTGTCAATCATATGCATCCAATCTGCCGCATAAAGGTTACCCCATCGCAAGAGTATACTGAGATAGTGAATAGGAAAGCAAGAAGAGGAGCAATTGAAAAATTGAGCAATCTTCGCCTGACGGTTAGGAGCCCCCTAACCACATGACCGAATTCTTATTAAAATTAATAGAAAGCACATAATCGGTTTGGGAATTTTAAAAAAATGTAGGTTTAGTTTGAGAAAAACTTTCAAAAAGAGGGTCATTTTTTGAAGAAAAAAAATCCGGATTTATAAGGAAGAAGTGCCATTAATATTAAATTAAAAGACCTTTCGGTATACAGAAAGGATCACAAAATATCCAATAGGAGCAAATATATTAGGATGATAATAAGCCATCTTTAGTATCAGGCTCATGCCTTTTTAAATCTTTTCCCGGAATGTGCGTACAAATTATAATTATGAAGTGACAGATCTCACACACAATTACAAAAACAGCAAAGTGATAATATTAGAGATAGTTGACGGCCTGCGGCTTAGACTTTTAGATTGAGTGGACATGATCTAAATTTAATACATTTATTTGATGTCACTGACGATCTCATATATACTAAGATTGCTAGTAAGAATAGCAACAATAAACAAAAAATTATAATTATTTTAAAACATAGGCCGCTTTTCTCTTAGCGACTTTCAAAATAAAGATGTTGCTAACGAAAATAGTGGTCGTTGCTGACGTAGCACAAAATAGCCCACGAACGCTAATAGCTTCTCGAAAATCTCTAATCTCTAATAATAATATTATAATGGGAGAAAGTCTTAGTGTCATTTGTAAATGTTTTGTCATTCTACCAACCTGTGCAACGCATGTGCATAACTATTATAAAGGAGGTCCTAGGTTCAAATCAAGACTACGTCTAAATTTTGATTTTAAAACTATATTTATTAAAACGTGCATCGCACGTGTAAACTACTAGTAATAATATTATAATGGGAGAAGACCTTAGTGTCATTTGTCAATCTACCAACATGTACATCACACATGCATAACTAATATGAAGGAAGTCTCAGGTTCGACTCCTCACTATGTCAGGTTTTTACTTTGATTTTTTTAAAAAATATTAAACATACATCACATGTGTAAATTACTATTCATCCATCTATCTATCTATAATATAATATATCTACTTACTATTTAATGGAAGAATTTGTCACAAATAAACAATTTTTAATATTGTTTTGTCATTAAAAAAAAACCCCACTTTTGTCACCAAACAAACATGTGCATCGCACGTGCAACACCAGATATATTTTTCAACACGTGGTTTGAACGTACACATCAAAGTTTTTCCTTCTTAATTTTTAAAAAATACATGTATCGCCCGTTTAACTCCATTTTTTTAAAAAATAAGACGTAAATCGCACGTGCTAATTACTGCTGACTTACGTGTATCGCACGTTTAACTCAAACTATTTATCAAAACATGCATGTGGCCTATAATTATAAATATTTTCAAAAAGTGGCCTATGAGAGCAAAAAAATTCCACAGACAGTGTTTGCTACCTTCGTTAATAAGAGCATCCACTATCGTTTGCTTTAAAGTTAAAAAATGGAAATTTTGAGAAAAAATACGCCACTGTCGTCTGCTATAAACCTACTTTTTAGACGACTCGTGAACAGTTCACTGCCATATATAGCAGAGTGAAATAACATTTGGAAAATATAGAAGACGGTAAATGATCATCCGTCTGTTCAAATTTTCAAATTGTTTGAAATAAAAAATTGTAACAGACGAAAGAAGAACTTCCGTCTGTAGAGGTTGACCGGTCAAAATTGTAAAGACGGAAAAAGATCTTCCGTCTCAGAAATGGGTTTATTTAAACTAGTAATTTACACGTGCGATGCACGTTTTAATAATTTAAAAAAAAATCTCTGATGTAGGGAGGATTTGAACTGAAAACCTCTTTTATATTAGTTATGTATGTGCGTTGCACATGTTGGTAGAATGACAAAATGATAAATGACACTAAGACCTTCGAAATTTTGCCGTACTGCCCCACTATTTGAAAATATTTAACGCTCTGCCCCACTTCCCAAAAGAATTAGTGATCTGCCCTTGTTTAGGACACGTCAGCATAAACCGTTATTGGAAATAACGGCATAGGTTATTTACGTGCCGTTATTTCCAATAACGGCATCTATTTTACATTTTTTTTCATGCCGTTATTTGGAATAACGGCATCAGTATATTTCTCTTACAAGTGTGAATCTTCTAACTTTAAAAAGTTCTAAGTGTGAAAAAAACTTATAAATAATGTCGTTATCCTGAATAACGGCATTCAAATGACTGATGCCGTTATTGGAGATAACGGCATCAGTTATATATAAATATGAACTCTTGCTGTTGTTTGGAAACAGAAAGAATGAATAAAAAGTTTATAAAAAAATATAACTGATGCTGTTATTCTACTCAGTTATAAATTTTTATTTTTTTATTTTTAAACTTATTCATCAGAGAGGATGAATAATAAGTTACTTTTTTATAATAAAAAATTATAACTGATGCCGTTATTCCAAATAACGGCATCAGTATTGAGAATGCCGTTATTTGAAATAACAGCATCTGTTATAAGGTTTTCACACTTGCAATTTTTTCTCGAAGTGGAGACTACAAGCTGTCGAAAAACAAAACAACCTATGCCGTTATTCCAAATAATGGCATGACACTTTTTTTTCAAACAGATGTCGTTATTGGGAAGAACGGCATCGAAATAACCTATGCCGTTTTTTCCAATAACGTTTCTTGCCGACGTGTCCTAAACAAGGGCATATCGCTAATTGTTTTAGGAAGTGGGACAAAGCGCTAAATATTTTCAAAAAGTGGGGTAGTGCGGCAAAATTTTCAAGACCTTCTCCCATTATAATATTAGAGATAAACAAAATTTCCAAACCGAAGAAGTTCCTCCGTCTTTCCCATTTTAATTGGGTTTATTTAATTGGCTGGCTGGCTATCTCAAAAAGAAAGAAACCAAGAAGAGACTGAGGGGTTGGGCGGGCCCAAATTGGTTTTGGGGGCCCAAACTGGTAGGTAATGGGATAACAAATTTAGGTGTACCAAGCAGCTGCGAGTGAGGGAGGGAGCCCCTCACACAACTTAATTTGCATTTACTGATGCAATTATCTATAGTCTCTAGTCTCTAGTCTCTAGTACTATAATGGGAGAAGGCCTTAGTGTAATTTGTCCATCTATCAACCCGTGCAACGCACGTGCATAACTATTGTAAATGAGGTTTTAGATCAAATTCAGTCTGAATTTTTTACTTTTAAAAACCTATATTTATTAATCTCTACTACTATAATGGGAGAAGGTCTTAGTGTAATTTGTCCATTTATCAACCCGTGCAATGCACGTCCATAACTATTGTAAATGAGATTTTAGATTAAATCTAGATTACGTCTGAATTTTTATTTTTAAAAAAACTATATTTATTAAGACGTGTAAACAACTGGTAATAATGTATAGTGGCAGATGCATGCAGTTGTTGTAACTGTTAATCCAAAGTTACAGAGCATGAAGACAATAATTTAAAATCTAGAGAAGAAGTTAATTAATAATCAAAGAGATATATTCTTTGAGAACTAATCTAATCTTCTTCACAGTCAACAACAAACCTAGATATAACATTAAATAACAAATACAAACATGAAGCTAGACAAAAATCCAAATCCCCCCATTATCATTTTGTAATTTGTTTTAACTCGAATAATCTCACATGGATCCCTAGTGAGCTCTAGCACCACCCTGACCCTCTGCTCCTCATTGTAAACATCGAGCAACTTCTGCATCAGGTAATTCCCAAACGGGTTCATCATCAATTTTCAAAATTTATATATTTTTTTGAGCATAAGATGGTCCTGTCATCATTTCATTAATGATATGTTAACGAAACAAAGTAGTACATAATATAACTAAGACAGTTTACAAAAGGAGACACAATTCACGTCTTAACTGTCTAATACATCATTATACAAAAGTAAAATACATCAACTAGAAACAAAAGAAACAGAAAAAACATATCGTCGTCCCTGCTACCTCTGACCAATCCCACTTCTTCCGCGCGCAGTTTCTTTCTATAACCTGCTTGACCCAAAAGACCACATCAAAGCAAGATACTACCAGCGCCCCCAACTGCGTGAGAGACGATCCACTCCTCCCTGCTTTCCTTGGCTATTCCCCTTCATTGATCTTCATCTTCTTCCTAGCCTCCTCCGCCCCTGCCCAATCATGAATAAGAAAGAAAATTTTATGCATTGAGGTACAAAATCTGTAAGTACAATTGCGGAAGACTAAGTCACTACGTTCTAGCCATAGGTTCCATATAGTCGCCCCGGAGGCTATGTCCCAAGCCTTTTTATCTTTTATTCTAATATGATCTTCTCTTAATGTCCCCTACATGTCAGAAGTCGAATTCGGGCTTCGTACACACCCAAATCCCCTACAAATTACCTCCCAAGTTATCCTAGCCTTTGGGCATTGGACAAAATTTATATATTGAAAATATTATTTTTGTAAAGTTGTAAAAAAAAATTAAAAAAAAATAAATTTAAAATTACAATGCTTCACTTTCTTCTTTCTAAATGTGGATGGCTATAGTTGTGCTATTGCTATTTTCAATTAATTTATTGATTAAGACCATTTTTTTCCTGATAAGAAGATGACCCCGTCATCGTTTCATTAATGATTGTTAACGAAACATAGTAGTACAATAGAACAGTCAAAAGAGTCGCATAACGCTCCTCAAAACAACAATCTATCATGAATAAAGGAAATACATCAAAGTACGACATTACGACAAGTTTAGGAATCAAAACATGAATATTACATCAAAATACATCAAAATACATCAACATCCTTAGCAACAGTTTCTATTGAGAGTTTCTCTCTCTAAAAACCTAGAGAGAGAAACTTCAAAAAAAAACCCAAAAAACAATAAAGAAGCCGGTCGAAGCTCTGATCGGGGAGGGGGGAGGACTCCCTTGCCATCGTCCCCCTCATCCTCCTTCCCCCCCACCACCCCATTACCCCACCTCCAGAGCGGAGGTGAGATCGTCGGTGTAACCGACTAGGGATAGATGCAGATTTACTTGTAGATCTGGTGTAAAGATGTGGTCGGCAAGGCGAGGATGACCGGCGTCAAGATTGCTGATGTCAAGGGGAGGTGCTGCGCCATCAGGAATAGTGAAGGCTGAGCGGGAGTGGGAGTGACTTTCGCCGGTGGGATGGACGGTCATTCCGAGGTTAGGCTGCCGTTGCAACTGGCGTCTGGCATCTGGGATGGTTCGTCGGCAGCGTTGAGTTGCTGTTGAGAGTGGATAGGGACGACATCAGGGCGATGACGAGGTTGGAGGAGAAGACTGGATGGTTAGCTTCAGGTGTGTTCGACTGCGGGCGTGTGGTCGATAGCACCGGCGAGGTGATGTCGAGGGCAGAGGGAAAGGTGGCCAGTTGATAGCTTGGTTGGCGGTGTGCTAGCCAGGCAGAAGAGTTCAACGACTTCGACCCATCACTGCAGATTGGTAAAATTTTCAATTTGAAGTGTAGGGGTTTGCTCACAGGGTGTTTGGTGGAATGCCCATAAGAAGATGTGGGGGACAAGGGTGGTGGGAGAGTGAGGGAAGAGTTGGTTCGTCGGAGTGAGGAGGGTGGTTTGGGTTGTAATTTAAAATTTGAAATTCAAATTAGAGTTTTTGAATTTCAAATTAGATTTGGGGAAAGATTCATATGATTCAAATTTCGATGTAGGGTTTCGAAATTTTAATTGGAAATGAAAGTGTGGAGGGGGAGATTCATTGAATATGAAATTTCAGTATAGATTTTTGAAATTCAAATTTCAATGGGTTGGGCTGAAATTTAAAATTTGAAATTCAAATTAGGGGTTTTTAATTTCAAATTAGATTTGGGGAAAGATTCATATGATTCAAATTTCGATTTAGGGTTTTGAAATTTAAATTTGAATTGGAAGTGTGGAGGGGGAGATTCTTTGAATTTGAAATTTCAATATAGATTTTTGAAATTCAAATTTTAGTTAGGGAGTGTGGGGGGATATTCTAGTGTAATTTTAATTTCAAACTAGCTTTGTTTGTGATTTAAATTACACTTGGTGGAGCTATCGGTGAGTGCAAGCGTCCTCATTTTCGGTTGAGAACAACGTCTACTGTTGAGAGCTAGATTTGACGCAATCGAAAGATGGCACCACGGTGGCATTGGTTTGGCGGATACACGATGGCAGTGTCGTAGGGAGAGGAGTAAGCATGCCAGCAAGAGATGGTGGCTGTAGTTGTTGCCTGGAGGTGAGGTGATTTGGGGGATGGTGAGGGTGCCTGGGGTGGAGAGCTAGATAGATGGATTTTGAATTCCAAATTTGATTCTCGTTGGAACTCAAAGTTCATCTTGGAGGTTTTGATGGGAGAACAGGGTGCAGAAGCATAGTCTACAAGTTTAGCTAGGGGAGGGACTAGTTACGGATGTAGCTTGTACTTTGTAATTGTTTTCCACTGTTCCGTTTAGGAACAGATAAATGTAAACTATTTGTACTACTTGTTTCGTTAATTTTTTATTAATGAAGCGGTGACGATGTCACCTTTTTTCTCAAAAAAACATCCTTAGCAACTGTCCTCCCTTATAAACAGTAGATGCTCTTGACCTCCTCATTCTTGGATAGCTACTCGCCTACTCGTCTTCGTTCATCTTCAGCTTCTTCCTGGCTCCCGCATACCCTGCCCAATCGTGAATGAGAAGAAAAATATTATGCATGGTAGTGGAAAATCTATAATAGGTTTTGCCGAAACATAAGTCGTTTCGGTCTAGCCATAGTCTCCATAAGGTAGCTGCTACCACTATATCCCATGCCTCTATCCTGATAAGTGGATCCCTCCATAAACCCCATACCTAAACTTCTCCATAAGGTAGCCACCCAGTTGTTTTTTTTTTTTTTTTTTTTGAAAAATCTTTTTTGAATTTATTATATCGGAAACAAAGAAAACCTAATCCTAGACTGGGGGCAGGTGGTGGAGGTTTGTGACGCCGGACTGGATGGAATCTGTTGGCTTTTGTTGTTATTATGTTGTTAGTTTGTCGTAGCAGGCGTATGTGAGACTTTTGTTTTTGTGTATGATTAGTTCATGCATGGCTTTTTAATGTAATGAGACTTATTAATGTAATGACTCGGTATATTTATGAGAATCCGGGACAATTCTCTTGCTTCTATTTCCGAAAAAAAAAAATCTAATCACAAAACTCGTAAATCTATAGATACAACTAATAACAAAAACATTTTGAAGATTTGATCAATTTCTAAAAGAAAAATATTTGACAAATCTAGCTAGATACAACTCGGCGACAAAGATTAGTTCTCTTCTTCTTCAAGTACTTAAAATTTTAAATTCAACTATTAACCAAAGAAACCAAAGAATTTGATTTACAAGGAAACTATAACTCATGCGGACCATTCTCCACAAATTACTCAGAAACATGATAAATATCTCAAGACAGCTCGTTCATGCAAATTCGAACCAACTCCTAAACGTGCTCTATATTTCTCTTGTTCATTTTGATGGCTCTGATATTTGCCTTTTCGGCTCTCGGTCCCCCAGCCGCAAATAAACACCAAGATCTTCGTCATCAGTTGAATTCCTAAGTGTCGAAAGACTCTTAAGCTCAGGGTTGTCATCTTCTTGGTTCCTATGATTGACTGGGGGAGTGCTAATGAACTTGTGCTCCTTGACTTTATTGTTGTTGACATCAACTGGATGGTCAACTCGGAACTCTGCATGGGTACGTACAGGGTGCTTGTGGGCTTGACACAGAGAGCCGGAAGCGGCATCATCTTGAGGGAGTTCTTCTATATTTGATGCCTAAAGGGCTGCAAGTTTCTTAGTGTTTTCTTTTGGAAGAGGGCACAAGTTTGGAGACAACTCAGCCAAACTGTGGAATCGGCTGCCACCAAGACCAAGCAGTGTTCTGATCATATACTAGAAGGTCTTTTATTCGCAGCAAGCCTGCTTTCTCTCTGCTCTCTTCTTTGCTCTAACCTGCATATAATATAAAGTTTCCCAGTGAAATCAGTAAAAAAATCTGCTTCCTTGTTCTATTTCATTAGGGATGTGCGCAATCAAAACTTCATTTAGGACATCTTTTCTATTGGTCTCTTTTCCTTAAATGTTGCAATAAACCTGAAATAAATACACAATTATATCAGAAAATCTCAAAGTTCTTTATAACAAAGAGAGTCCAGAAGATTGATTTTTTTTTTTACATCAGTCATATATGTGATAACGGTAATGGCACCTGTTAACTTATTCCTCAACACTGCAAAATGGACAGGAACTTTTAACACACCAGATCTCATAATCATAAAAAATGACCGGTTTAATGTATGAATAAATAGGAAACTAATCTACAACTTCACTAAACTTCTATCACAGTATGAATGGCAGACACTAAATAGTTTCTTCGTTTAGTATGCCCCCTGCTTTTGTTTTGGCAGAGGGTGATTTTTGGGCCCTTGCGGCTGTAGTTGGCGCCTGCTCAATTTGTGCACCTGCTTTGATGTTTTCTTGTTTCGTCGCTGCTCATTGTCAGGCTATTTCTGCTGCCTTACGCATACTGGACTTTGGGTCTACTATCTCCGGCTTGTAAGGCTTGCTTTTTTTGACCGAGTCTGTTTGTGATCCGTGTGCAGATTGTACATATTTTTAATAGGCTGGAGTTTAGTGCTCTATCCTATGGTATATAAAAAAAATAGTATGACTCGGCAAAATAAATTCTCCTATAAGCATTTAATAACTCAAACTGTTTCTCCTTTAGAAGATACACATATGTTTTTTTTTATCGTAAAAGGTTGGCAATTGCCCCCGTGTTTCATTAAAAAATTTAACAAAACAAACAATCAAAAATAAGGCTTATGAAGTTCATCAGATCCCAACAAGATACACATATGTTAAAATAGGATTTATCTTAGATTTAAGTATTTCCATCTTCTTAAGGTCAAATTAAGAAAATTGAACAAATATCACGAAGTAGACCCACCTTATCTATGGTGTATGTGCTTGTTGAAGTATAGAAAATCACCTGAAATTTCTAATCATATTTATGTGCTTCCTCAAGTATATCTCAGTATCTCCTTCTCTTAGCGGCCCATCACTCCTGTACAGTTTTATTCCAACTTCAGCTGGTCATTATATTCGGATCGACATAAATAAATGACAACAGAATTTATAGTTGATATATTTGATACACACCAGGAAGCAATAGGCGGAACATCAACGTTAAAATCTGGATCACTGGAGAGATAACAAGTCCTGGAGTCCATCAGCAAGGACCTGCGAAACAAGAGAAAAGAAAGGATGGATGTGAGTATGATACAAACACACACCTCATATAACTCGGATTAGATGGGAAGGGATAGAAACCTTAAAAATACTTGATGATTGATGATTGTAGCTTCCAAATTTCATCAGCATGTTTATGTACGTTAACACTCACGTTCCATTTGTGATCACTTGGGATGGTCAGTTGGCATTACTTACGAGCCACATTAGTTGAATTCCTAAAAGAGAATAGCAGGATATAGTGGTGCAGGTTTCAACTTCTAAAGTTGGGACATTTTGTCAAATTTAGAGTGGATACTTGTGGTCATTCAACTATACATGCTACTATAGGTGGCCATCCTCTTTGCTCTTTCCTGTAAGTGTAATTAAAAAAACAAAATACAAAAATACAATATATGAAGAAAAAAAAAGTTAAGAAATGGTAATTTGAATGAAGGAAATAGGAGATGAGTCATACTCACCAGGCTAGTTCGATCCTCGGATTGATGTTGATAACTTTTTGAAAAACAATAGAGATAATTTAAAATTGTACGTATACAACATTTTATTAAAATGAGTGGTGCAATCAAATGGGAGACGATTAGTGAACTAGATGGTTGGACGATAACTATGTGAGTATGTCTTAGAAAATCCCCTCCTCAAGTACTTGATATACGCGTAAACAATTGGACATAATATTTCAATAATGACATATAAATAATAATTGAGAATATTCACAGTTTAAGAAGTCCAAACACACCGCACATCAGCCACAGACACAGACAGGACTTTGTTTCTTCCAATCATTCTTCTCACTTGAGAGCTTTCTCCAGCAACCCTTTATTGGAGCACATGATCAAGCAGAATCTGAAATTGCAGAAAACAATCTTCTTCTCTGTGCACCATTGTGGCTCTATTAAAGTCTTTTTTCTTCCTCAAACATATATACCTGTATTTTCCTGTCAAAATTAAAGAGTTCAAGAAAACAGAGCCAATATTCAACTATTTTTTTTTATCGTAACAAATAAGGAATGCGAGTATCGATACCAAACCTCTTTATTGTGTATAGGACACTAACTTTCTATTTTGCATTAATTATTTACATTCGTGAGTCGTCATGTATGAAATGGAAGTCGAAATGGGCTGTGATGCTGATATCATCTTTATTCTTCCAAACATTTTGTCAAACACTGCACTAGGTCGGTCTTCCTTTCTTCATTGCTCTTCTCTGTACGTGTTATTCAAATTAAAATCCGCTTAAAGAAGAAGAATAAAGTTTTAAATTAAAATAAAAAAAAAAGATGGGTTAAGTCACAGACACACACTCACCAGTGGGGCAGCTTGGAAGTAGTAGTAGTGGGAGGCATGGAATGGGATCATCCCTTCTTCTTCTTCTTCTTCTTCTTCTTCTTATTCTTCTCTCTGTGCTGTCTGCTTCTCGTCCTCCTTCTCCCTCCGGTCTTTATGATGAGGGGTTGATTTGGATGTGAGGGATGTGTTTAATCTTGTGCCAGTCCTTACCTATCTCCCTCTCGCATCTCTTCTCCAGAATAGGACAGTACTTGATTGTCAGTTGTTGGAGTGCTGTGAGGTGCTGCAGTCCATCTGGCAGCATTTCCAGTTTAGTGCAATTCGAAAGCCCCAATCCCTGTAGAGAAGTGAGGGCGCCCACCCACTCCGGCAAAACAGTCAACGATTGGCAAACATAAAGATTAAGATTGTGGAGTGACGTGAACAAGAGAGGAGGAGGAGGAGGAGGTTGAGGTTGCTGCTGCAGCCCTGCTGCTATAGAAGTAGTCAACGCTTCACCTTTGAAGAACCATATGTCAAGGGTACGGAGGGTGGGGATGTGAAGGTGGATTAGACCCTCCGGCAGACATGTTGCCTCTGAATCACCCTCACTACCCATAAATTTCAATTTCTCAAGGGCAGTGAGGAACTGTAGCCCCTCCCAGAAGGAAGAGGTAGCCCCTCCCTCACTAGATTTATATATCGATAGGTCTACAACTGACACTGGAAAGCTTGGATGTACCCTTTTTAGTTTGGGGCAATCAAATATTTCCAATTTTGTAAGATAAGGAAACATCACCACGTCTCTTCTTCTTATATCCCCTGGCCCTGCTCCTGCTGCTGCCTCAACCACCCATTCCTCCAAATTCTTCAAATTTTTCAAATACAGCTCTTCCAACTTATGGAACGGAACCTTGTCGCCTCTTGCTTCCCCATACAACTCCCCCCCTATTCTCCTTATAGCATCCATTCCCCATATCTCGAGAATCTTCAAAGAGGGCAGCTGGCCGAGTGGAGGAAGATATGCACATCTCCTCAGACCATCCAGCACAATTCTCTCTAGGCTGTTGTAACTTGACATGATCATCCAATTACTTGGGTAATTGATACCCAAGTAATTCCGTAGCACGAGACTTTCTAGATTAGGTGGAGGAACCAAACTTGCAATTACCTCCTCCTCAACTGCTACATCTGCTGCTGCATCCCTTCTTTCGTCACCCCATTCTAAACACAAACTTTTCACACGTGTCTTGGCCCCGAGATTTGCTTCTCTGGCTTCAATTGGGTTGGTCACCTTTTGGAGATTTTTTATACAAAGATCACCTCTTATCTGATTCAGTTGTTGTAGTTCGGTGATGTGTTGCCCCTCCTCCTCACCCACAATAAATTCTGTCAACGTCTCGAGATTAGTTAATTGACCCATTCCCATTGGCATGCCACTCAAGTTAAAACACCCTCTGTTATCAAGATGTCTAAGATTCTTCATCTTCCTAATGTCCCGGGGCAACTCAACAAGTTCAAAACAGTATGAAACATCTAATGTATGGAGATTATGGAGGTTGGTGATGGTGTTAGGCAAGTTTGTAAGCTTCCCACAAAAACACAAAATTAATGTTTGGAGATTATAAAGGCAGCCAATGCTACTAGGCAATACCTTCATTCCAGCACATGATATATCTAGGAAGCGCAAGTGTTTTAATCTACAGATAGTAGATGGAAATACTGAGATATCACACCGACGTAAATCGAGCACTCGCAGATTTCTCAGCCCCACAAACATGTTGGGATTCTTCTCACTTGAGAGCTTTCTCCAGCAACCATTTATTGGAGCACATGATCAACCAGAATCTGAAATTGCAGAAAACAGTCTTCTTCTCTGTGCACCATTCTGGCTCTATTAAAGTCCTTTTTCTTCCTCAAACATATATACCTGTGATGCTGATATCATCTTTATTCTGCCAAACATTTTGTCAAACACTGCACTAGGTCGGTCTTCTTTTCTTCATTGCTCTTCTCTGCACGTGTTATTCAAATTAAAATTCGCTTAAAGAAGAAGAATAAAGTTTTAAATTTTAAAAAAAAAAAAAGATGGGTTAAGTCACAGACACACACTCACCAGTGGGGCAGCTTGGAAGTAGTAGTGGGAGGCATGGAATGGGATCATCCCATCTTCTTCTTCTTCTTCTTCTTCTGATGATGATGAGGGCTTGATTTGGATGTGACGGATGAGTTTAATCTTCTTCTTCTTCTGATGAGGGGTTGATTTGGATGTGAGGGATGTGTTTAATCTTGTGCCAGTCCTCACCTATCTCCCTCTCGCATCTCTTCTCCAGAATAGGACAGTAGTCGATTGTCAGTTGTTGGACTGCTGTGAGGTGCTGCAGTCCATCTGGCAGCATTTCCAGTTTAGTGCAATACGAAAGCACCAATCCCTGTAGAGAAGTGAGGGCGCCCACCCACTCCGGCAAAACAGTCAACGATTCGCACCAAGAAAGAATAAGGTTGTGGAGTGACGTGAACAAGAGAGGAGGAGGAGGAGGAGGCTGAGGTTGCTGCTGCAGCCCTGCTGCTAAACAAGTAGTCAACACTTCACCATAGAAGGAGTATATATCAAGGTTACGGAGGGTGGGGATGTGAAGGTGGATTAGACCCTCCGGCAGACAGGCCGTCTCTGATGAACCACCCACAACCGTCAATTTCTCAAGAGCAGTGAGGTACTGTAGCCCCTCCCAAAAGGAAGAGGAAGATGAAGATGAAGATGTAACACTTAGATTTCTAACTCTGTTCATTCCTGACAAACTTCCTGCAGCGAACACCACCTCCCCCTTTATCGATAGGTCTACAACTGACACTGGAAAGCTTGGATGTACCCTTTTTAGTTTGGGGCAATCAACTATTATCAATTTTGTAAGACAAGGAAACATGACGTCTCTTCTTCTTCTTATATCCCCTGGCCCTGGCCCTCCTGCTGCCTCAACCACCCATTCCTCCAAATTCTTCATATTTTTCAGATACAGCTTTTCCAACTTATGGAACGGAACCTTGTCGCCTCTTTCTTCCCCATACAACTCCTCCCCTATTCTCCTTATAGCATCCATTCCCGATATCTTGAGAATCTTCAAAGAGGGCAGCTGGCCGAGTGGTGGAAGATATGCACATCTCCTCAGACCAACCAGCTCAAATCTCTCTAGGCTGTTGTAACTTGACATGATCATCCAATTACTTGGGTAATTGATACCCAAGTAATTCCGTAGCTCGAGACTTTCTAGATTAGGTGGAGGAACCAAACTTGCAATTACCTCCTCCTCAACTGCTACATCTGCTGCTGCATCCCTTCTTTCGTCACCCCATTCTAAACGCAAACTTTTCACACGTGTCTTGGCCCCGAGATTTGCTTCTCTGGCTTCAATTGGGTTGGTCACCTTTTGGAGATTTTTTATACAAAGATCACCTCTTATCTGATTCAGTTGTTGGAGTTCGGTGATGTGTTGCCCCTCCTCCTCCTCCTCACCCACAATAAATACTGGCAATGTCTCGAGATTAGTTAATTGACCCATTCCCATTGGCATGCCACTCAATATAAAACACCCATCGTTATCAAGATGTCTAAGATTCTTCATCTTCCTAATGTCCCGGGGCAACTCAACAAGATGAGAACAGAAAAAAACATCTAATGTATGGAGATTATGGAGGTTGGTGATGGTGTTAGGCAAGTTTGTAAGCTTCTCACAAAAACGCAAAATTAATGTTTGGAGATTATAAAGGCAGCCAATGCTACTAGGCAATACCTTCATTCCAGCAGCATGTGATAAATCTAGGAAGCGCAAGTGTTTTAATCTACAGATAGTAGATGGAAATACTGAGATGTTACTACACCCACCTAAATCGAGCACTCGCAGATTTCTCAGCCGCACAAACATGTTGGGATTCACCTCCTTAATTCTATCACAGGACCCTATCAAAATCAAGGATCGCAACTTCTTTGTTTCAAAAAGTATATCTAGAATGTTTGGAGATTTGTCATCGACCAATAATGATAGGTAACGACAGCTATCATTAATTTTGGTCTCTTTCTGGTACTTCGTGAAATAAAACTCATCCTTCGCAACACTGCAAGCAAGATCATGCACTAAATCATGCATTTTACACGTAATTATTTGGTTAGAATATTTTCCAACTTCTTGAAAAAATGACCTCCACAATAAACTATTGAAACATTCATTGCCTGCATCCTCTGGGGAGATGTTCTCATTCTTTGACGGAGGAATGAAACCTTCACTAATCCATAATCTAATCAGCTTCTTGTTGTAAAATTCATAGTCTTTTGGAAACAATGAACAATAAACAAAACAATTCTTCAAATGAGATGGTAGATGATAATAGCTCAAGTTTAGGGCTGGTAGTATTTCATTCTCATTCGTTAATTGCCAAATTTCACTATCTCGAATTGCTAACCACTCAAATTCTTGCCTTTTTGAGCTCATAAGACTTCCAAGGGCTTTGGCTGCTAAAGGTAATCCTCCACATTTTCCAACAATCTCCTTCCCAATTTTTGTTAAGTTCGCAGTCTCCTTCACAAACAGAAATGCTCTTTGGCTAAATAAAGTCCAACAATCATCAGCTGATAATACCTTCAAACGACATCGAGAAACACTGCCCATCACATTTGCTACAACATCGTTACGAGTAGTTGTGACTATTTTACTTCCACTTATGCCGAATCTCAACAAAGTTTGTAAACTTTCCCACTTTGCAGGTTCCTCATTCCAGACATCATCCAGAACAAGAAAGAATCTCTTCCCACTCAATGTATCTCGGACAAGATTACTCAAGGATTCAAGTTCTAGATTGTGGTACGTTTCATTTTTTACGCATTGAATTATTTTTTTTGCAATTTCTTTCACATCAAAGACATCAGAAACACAAATCCAAATTCGTAGATCGAAAAACTGCCCAGGTTTAACCCTATCATCATTATACACCAGTTGAGCAAGTGCAGTCTTCCCAATTCCTCCTAACCCAACTACTGCCAGGACAGCGAGATCCTTATCAGTTTCCTCATTAATCAAGAAATGTACTATCTTCTCCTTGTCTTCGTCTCTCCCCAGAATTTCCAACTCATGCACAGCTGAATAGGTTTCTACTGGTTGAACATGCCTTACTGAAACTGATCCATGAGTTAAATGAAACTTAACCCTCTCTGCTGCAATTTCATCCAATCTCCCCAACACATGCTTTAATTTACGAGCAATTCCACATCTAAATATAATTGGATTTTGGGAGGAGAAGAAGTCTCTCACCTGCAATTAATATCCCAAAATGCGTGCGTAATAATAATTAAGATGGAGTATTTGTGTAATATATGTATTACTAAAGGGCTAATAATCAGGCATGCCTATTTATTAATCTATTCCTCTAGGATTTTTTGATTAATTAATGGAGTACTTGAGAAATCAGAATAAGTCCCAAAGATACATGCATGGTTTAGTTCTAAACCAACTTGTTGCACATGACTTCATCGAATGAATTGGTGTTATGATGATTAAGTATGAATCTCTTAATTACTTGTTAATTAATTGTTGTTATGCTATTCTAATTAGCAAAACTAGCTAGGTTTGTGTATATACATATATATTGTAATGTGTCATTTAGTTTAACAGCCTAACCAGCAGAAACCTTTTATGTTTAATTAGGATCGGGTGGGTAAAGGGGGTAGTTTAAGTGTGTATCCACGATACTCAATCTGTGTTTTAACTCACGAGCAGAGCAATTCTACGACTGAAGAAAATAATTAGATTTTGGGAGGAGCTAGAAGAAGTCTCTCACCAGCTGCCTCATAAAATGATCATGATACTCAATCTGTTGACGTAATGCCTCGGTGCAGAACGTATCCACCACATCATCAGCATCATATGCTGCATCCTTGAGCTTCTTTAACCAGCTACAAAGAGCTTTTTCACCGATTGCTTTGTTCTCCGCATCGTCGAGTACATCCTTGATTGTCGATAGTATGCTCTGCAGCCTCACCATGTCTCCATGAACACCTCGAAGCAGTTGTAGCTCTCCTGAAAGTCCATCAGCTACCTTCTGGATCACCACTTGAATAAGAGGGGATGCGAGCAGTGTAATCATAGCCATGGGGAGTGAACAAGATGATCGAACTAGTTGATTGAGATCATGTAGTGTACTTTTTTCACCACAAGTGTTTGCTACCTTTATCAATAGGACTTTAATAAATAGAGATGGCCGGCCAATTGTATTCCAACTGAGAATTTGGCCCTAGGGTCAATAACAGCAACTTAATAAAATGGTGGCCAAGTTGGTGTTACTATATATCAAGTATCAACACTATGTATAGATGCCTCCAAGTTGGTAGGACAGTCTGTAGGACTTCAATAATGGTGGTGGCCAAGTTGGTAGGACAGTCTGTAGGACTTCAATAATGGATTGTGCACTTTTGTATTAACAAAGGAAGCAACGTGGCCAATTGTATTCCAATTGTATACAGCTAGCTAGGGTCAATAATGACAACTTAATGGTGGCCAAGTTGGTGGGGGTACTAGCAACAGACTATAGAATATAGATGCCTCCAATAATGGACGGCCATCACTGTTGATAGTCATCAGGAACTGACTTCAAATAACGTGGTCCTCTGGCACACTCAAATCTTCTTGCATTATCTAATTCGAGAGATCCTCTGTGACTATTACTTGGACTGAGCCTACAAGTATAGGAGTTTCCCGCGCATTGCTTGCACAAAAATTAAAGGTAGATTCATAGTTAGCATAATGTGTGGAGTTAAAATAATTTTTCTTTGGCAATGGAAATTGGTCGTGTCTGGTTGAAATAGAATGGTCATAATCATCTACTGGAGGCAAGTTTAAGGCATAAGGATATATGAGTATAAGTGACTTCCGATACATGGAGAATCTTCCTCAGGATATGCCTGTGATGAATATAAGTGACTTCTGATACGAGGAGAATCTTCCTCAGGATATTGTTAGAATTAAGGCTTGTTTGTAGGAGTTTTCTGTTAATTCTTGTTCAATAAGCAAGGCTGAGATCATGGTCTTGTTAGAGATATTTTAGGTGTTATGCTCTAGTTGGTTGTTATGCTAGTAGCCATGTTCTGCTTGTTTTTCTCTCCCACGTTCTGCAGTAGTGGAGGAGAGTTTTTAGCTAGTTTGTTATCTGGTTTGTTATGAAGTTACAGCTATATAAGTTGTACACTTGTGTTGAATTATATATATGAAATTTCCACATTTTCTTACCCAGTTTAACATGGTATCAGAGCCTTTGTCTTAAGGGACCTGTTCTTGTTCGTTCCTTCTTTTCCTTATAAACTTTCACCCAATTTTCCCATCAAAATATCTACTGCTATTAACATGTCATCCAGCAGCTTCAATGTCAGTCCTCCTCAACCATTTGGTGGTGAAAACTACCAAATATGGGGTGTCAAGATGAAAGTGTTTCTGCAGTCCGTAGACCTTTGGTCTTGTGTTGAAACTGAACCTCTTCCTAAAGATCTTCCAGCAAATCCTACCATCAACCAAATCCGTCAACAAAGTGAAGCAGCTGTTAAGCCTTTCAAAGCCTTAGCCGCCATTCATGCTTCAGTTTCAGAGAGTGTTTTGGCAAGGATCTTGACTTGCAAGACAGGCAAGGAAGCTTGGGATCGGCTAAAGGAGATGTTTCAAGGAAGTGCAAGCAACCAAAGGATGAGGCTACTCAATCTCTGGAGAGAGTTTGATTTGCTCAAAATGAAGGAGGCAGAAAGCTTGCAGGAGTATGTTGATAGGCTTCTTAAGGTGGTGAATCAGATTAGGCTTCTTCAAGAGGACTTACCAGATAAAAGAATCATTGAAAAGGTTCTAGTTAGTCTTCCGGAGAGATTTGAGGCCAAAATCTCATCACTAGAAGACTCTAAAGATCTCACCAAGCTAACTCTTGATGAGTTAGTTAGCTCGCTTTATGCTCATGAGCAACGAAGGGCAATGAGACAAGAGGATGAATTTGAGGGTGCTCTTTTGGCAAGCTCAAAGGAAACGGGGAAGCAACCATCAAGCAAGGAGGCTGCAAAGGGTGGAGGAGACAAGAAGAAGAAGGACAAGAAGAAACATGAGAAATAGAAGAAGGAATTTCCTTCTTGTTCTTATTGCAGCAAGACTACTCATGCTGAGGCATTTTGTTGGTTCAGACCTGGTTACAAGTGCAATCATTGTAACTTTCCGGGTCACTCAGAGAAGTTTTGCAAGAAAAAGAGGTCCACCACTCAACAAGCACAAGTAATCGAAGCTGATGATAATCAAGAACAAAGGTTATTTGCTGTTACTTGTCATTCTGCAATCAAATCTGATGCTTGGTTGTTAGACAGTGCTTGTTCCCAACATATGACACCAGATGAAGGCCTGTTCAAGAATCTGGATAAGTCTCATTCAACAAGGGTCAAGATTGGTGATGGTGGCTATCTTCATTCAAGAGGCAAGGGGCAAGCAATCATTGAAACTTCCTCAGGTACAAAAGTCATCAATGAGGTTCTATTTGTTCCTGATTTGTGCCAAAATTTGTTGAGTATTGGGCAACTTTTGGAACAAAGATATGTGGTTCATTTTGAGGATATAAAGTGTATTGTGGTTGATAAGGAGGGCAATGAACTTATGGTTGTGCCAATGAAGAACAAGTGTTTTCCACTAGATCTTAAGCTTGAACATCAGTCATTTACTATTGGTGTTGATGAATCTGAGTTATGGCATAAGAGGCTAGGACATTTCAACTTCACATATTTAAGAAAGTTACATTCTGACCAGCTTGTAAAGCATATGCCTGATGTAACTAACAGCTCCAAAGTGTGTGAAGTTTGTGAATTTGGAAAGCAAACAAGGCTGCCATTTTTTTCCAGCAATTGGAAGTCCACTCAGAAGCTGCAACTAGTCCACACAGATGTTTGTGGACCTATGTCCTCTGAATCTTTAAGTGGCAGCAAGTATTTCTTGCTTTTCATTGATGACTACTCAAGATTTTGTTGGGTTTATTTCTTGAAGAACAAATCTGAAGTTTTTGATTGTTTTCTCAAGTTCAAGCAAATGGCAGAACTCCAATCAGATTGTATGTTGAAGATGCTCAGATCAGACAATGGTGGAGAATACTCATCTAAAGCATTCAAAAACTATTGTGACAAAAGTGGTGTTATGCAGCAGTTCACAGTCCCTAGAAGTCCTCAACAAAACGGGGTCAGTGAGAGGAAAAATAGATCTGTGATGGAGATGGCAAGGTGCCTGTTGTTCGAGAAGAATCTGCCCAAAATGTTCTGGGCTGAAGCTGTAAACACATCAGTTTACTTGCTCAACTTGCTGCCAACAAAAGTAATTGAAGGGATGACTCCATATGAAGTTTGGCATGGTGTGAAGCCTTCTGTTCAACATTTGAGAGTGTTTGGAAGTGTCTGCTATTCTCATGTCCATGAAAAACTCAGAAGCAAGTTGGATTCGAAAGCTGAAAAGTGTATATTCCTTGGTTATGCAACAAATGCCAAGGGATATAGGATTTATAATCCTATCACTAAGAAGTTCTTTGTGTGCAGGGATCTAACTTTTGATGAAGGTGCAGACTGGAATTGGAATGATCAGATCATCATAGAGGAGAAAAGAGGTTTTGAGATGCCAAAAATCAGCCATGAACTTGCTGAATTTGATCATCCACCAACAAGAGGGACAAGATCACTTCAAAGCATTTATGAAAGGTGCAATCTAACTGTCCAAGATCCAGCTACCTTTGAAGAAGCTTCTTCTAAGGATGTTTGGACATCAGCAATGGAGGAGGAGATGAGAATGATTCACAAGAACAACACTTGGGAGTTGGTGGACAGACCTCAAAAACACAAAGTTATTGGAGTTAAGTGGGTTTACAGGACCAAACTTAATTCCGATGGCTCCATCAACAAGTTTAAGGCAAGGTTAGTGGTTAAAGGTTATTCTCAAGAGCAAGGAGTGGATTTCAATGAGACTTTTGCTCCTGTCGCAAGATTTGATACAATTCGATTGCTCTTGGCCTTAGCTGCAGCTTATGGCTGGAAAATTTGGCACTTGGATGTCAAATCAGCTTTTCTTAATGGTTTTCTTGAGGAAACTGTTTATGTTGATCAGCCACAAGGTTTCATCATTCCAGGAGAGGAGGATAAGGTCTACAAGCTTCGTAAGGCACTTTATGGACTCAAGCAAGCACCTCGTGCTTGGTACAGCAGAATGGACACTTTTCTGCTACAACAAGGGTTCGAGAGGAGTGACAATGAAGCAACTCTCTACACCAAAAAGGTCAATGATCATCTACAACTAATTATTTCATGTAGATGATTTGTTGATTACAGGAGGAGATTCAAATGGTGTTGAAGCTTTCGGGCTTATAATGGCCAAGGAGTTTGAGATGTCTGATCTTGGATTAATGCAATACTTTTTGGGTTTGGAAATTCAACAGAAAAGTGGAGGTATCTTCCTAACTCAAAAGAAGTATGCACTTGATATTCTCAAGAGGTTTAGTATGTCAGAAGCCAAAATGGTACCCACACCTCTGGTTGTTAATGTCAAGTTATCCAAGAATGATGATACAGATTTGGTTGATGCCAAATTATATAGAAGCATTGTTGGTTGCTTGCTGTATCTGTCCACTTCAAGGCCGGACATTATGTATGATACAAGTCTCTTGTCCAGGTTCATGCATTCTCCAAGAGAAACTCATTTAATTGCTGCCAAAAGAGTTCTAAGGTATGTCAAAGGTACTACTGATCTTGGCATTACCTACTCCAAGCTAGAAAAGGCAAAATTGGAAGGGTTTTGTGACAGTGATTGGGCAGGAAATGTGGATGATTCCAAGAGCACATCAGGCAATCAGGCACTTTGGCTGAGGAAAATGTTAGCTGACATTGGAATGGAACAAGAAAGTCCAACTCAGTTACACATCGACAACAAATCAGCAATAGCAATTACACAAAATCCAGTTTATCATGGCAGAACTAAGCATATCTCTGTCAAGTTTCATGCTATTCGACAAGCTGTCAAGGCAAAAGACATTGAAGTCATCTACTGTCCATCTCAGGATCAACTGGCTGATATATTTACAAAGGCACTACCACGTGCTAAATTTGAAGAGATGAGGTGGAAGCTTGGAGTCTCCAACAACAACCTTAAAGAGGAGTGTTAGAATTAAGGCTTGTTTGTAGGAGTATTCTGTTAATTCTTGTTCAATAAGCAAGGCTGAGATCATGGTCTTGTTAGAGATATTTTAGGTGTTATGCTCTAGTTGGTTGTTATGCTAGTAGCCATGTTCAGCTTGTTTTTCTCTCCCACGTTCTGCAGTAGTGGAGGAGAGTTTTTAGCTAGTTTGTTATCTGGTTTGTTATGAAGTTACAACTATATAAGTTGTACACTTGTGTTGAATTATATATATGAAATTTCCACATTTTCTTACCCAGTTTAACAGATATGACTGTGATGAATACAAGTGACTTTGGGTTTCAGCACATCTTCGAGTTGAATCAGGATCCTCGACACCTGTAACCTTATAACCATTTTGATATGCCACAGTAAACAGAATCTGGAAGTTGTTGACAAGAATCGCTTCTGAGGTTACGAGCTTGGGTGTCGAAATATTCTTGACCAGGATTAGGATGTTCACCTTCAAAATTAGGACCAGTTTGGTGAAGAGGAAGCCCTTTGGGACTAATGTGAAAGCTTTCTTGCATATCAAGATTACTATGAGATGATGAGTTCAGAGTGCTTCAAATAGGCTAGCTGTGGTTAATTCTTGACAGCCGATCGAATTAGGATCTTTGAAAGTAATACTGGGATTTTGATTGTAAATTAAGCGTTTTACACTTACACCAGACCTGAAGTTAATATTGTCCTTCTTGTAAAGTTCCTTAGAAAACTTTTTGATGAATCGGATAGAGTCTAACGACTCCAGCCCACCAAAATATCATATAATAATGAACGGTACTACAAAGGGGAAGGTTTACCAGTGGTAAACACCAACAACAATATACACATTCACACTACAGAGCCAATACCTCCCCGGGAACGACACCTCACAATCACAACATATAAGACAATATACAGACCAAACGGTCTAAACAGGAAGAACCTAACAAAACGAAGCCAACATTCGAACCACTCTGCTATACCAAATACGCAAAGAAAGCAACATGCGTAGACGGCCTACGAGATCGAAAAGGCTCAGCAGCCTCCCCCAAGGACGAGCCAATACCAACACCTGGGGACAAGGGACAGTGACTGGTCGGCCAAGAAACGCACCAAGAGACCGCCGAGACCCCACGAGCAATAGAACGAAGAACCAATAAGCCACCACCAAAAGACCAACCGAGGGTGAAGGCCAGAACAACCGAGCGCCAAAAACCGCAACAAACCAAACAGGAGCTAGAGCTCAAAAAGGCGAAGCCAGAGGAGATAAAAAAAACATGCCCAAGCTGGCCGGGCCCAGAAAAAGAGCCCAAGCCGCAAAATAAACCAGACAGTCTCAGCAGACAAGAAACAGAGGCATAACCCAACTAATACATAACAACAGAATGTATCAGATACAAAGCCATAAGCTAACTAGAATAAGAGGCTAGAAGAAATATAAGCAAACAGTAATGGCTCCTAGGACATAGAAATGCCATTCTGAGCCACAGGGAGAGCAGAGGATAGTAAGAGAACATACTGTCCCAACAAAGGACCCAAACACTGTCGAAACATTAAGCTGACACACTGACACCCAGATTCAGCAGGCAACCAGCGTCAGAATGGAGAAGAGCCGAAGCACCAAAATATACCGATCTCAGCTCGGAAGATAGATAAGAGCTGCAAAATATCCTGAAAGGGATAAGCCCTAGTCTCTCTAGAGACAACAAAAGGGGCTAACTATCCACCAAAACAACATGATACTCCAGCCTCAATCCTGATACAAAGCACAAAAATCCATAAGAACGATTGTAAGTTGAGACAGTCATAATGCATTAAGATTACGCAAGCAAAGAGTAGCATCTGTAGCAATGAAGAGCTAAATTAGCTTCAAGATTTAAAGAAGAGGCATACCAATTGAAAAGATAGATAAATTCGTCAATAATCGTGGTGATATTGGAAAGTTTATGTTTGAAAATCCGATTGTTCCTTTCTAGCCACACGATCCAAAAAATAATTTGAACCGACAGGCACCACGATTTACGAAAC
This sequence comes from Hemerocallis citrina, assembly GCA_017893485.1. Lineage (NCBI taxonomy): Eukaryota > Viridiplantae > Streptophyta > Magnoliopsida > Asparagales > Asphodelaceae > Hemerocallis > Hemerocallis citrina. The sequence continues at coordinate 432,660,596 of CM030359.1, read as the reverse complement.
TTAGCATTAATAGGTTTTATCAACCAACATGAATCAATCTTATCGGGAATGTGCGGGAATTCCCAAGCTAAGGTAGCAATTTTCCATAAAGGGCGAATGAACTCGCATTCGATAAAAGATGATTGACGTCTTCCTGGCAATTGGAGCACAATTGACACAATTGTCCCCAGGCCAAATTCCTTTTATGAAGGATCTCAACCGTGAGTAAGCGGTTATTAAGGACTAGCCAGCTATTAATTTTAATCTTGAGAGGTGCACACGATTTCCAAATAAGATTGGCTACCCGGGAAGAAAAACCTCGGAAGTTAAGGAAATTATAGAAAGATTTGACCGTGAAGGTCCCTGCAGAGTTCCACCTCCAGACACAGTCCTCTTTGTCACCCCACGCGTATTGGATAAGGGAGACAAGGAGGTCGTTGAGATCCGCCGCTAAGAAAGGCGGGATCTCCTCCGAGAAAGGGATGTACCAATGTCTTTGGTTGTTAATGATAATATAGTAATCAATCACATAAGCGCCTGGATGAGAAGCAAGGCGGAAGAGGGCTGGGAATGCGGACGCTAATTTGGTGTTTCCGATCCAAAAATCCATCTAGAACTTGGTCCTGGATCCATCAAAACAACGATGACGGATGCCCACACTGAAAGCCGCAGACGCTTTCCAAACCCCCTTCCAGAACGGAGAAGCTCTACGGTGCACTTGAGAGTGAAAGTCCCCAGAGAAAGAGGAGGGAAAGCACCTATCCCTGATGCTTTGAATCCAAGGGAGATGGTCAAATTTAAGGAATCTCCACAACCATTTACCTAGCAGGGCTAAGTTTTGATGCCTGAGGTTTAACACCCCAAGGCCCCCACTCTCTTTAGAAGAACATACCTTAGACCAATTGCAAAGGTGTGACCCTGGCTTAGAATTGGAGGACCCAGGCCAGAAGAAATTGCTTCTAATACGGTCAATGCGCCTAATAACCCAAGACAGAATGAAGTAGAACGACATCATGTATGTTGGAATCGAGGAAAGAACAGAGTTAAGGAGAATGAGTCTGCCACCACGGGAAAGCAGCTTACCAGCCCATGAGTTGAGTCTGGCAGCTACCTTGTCCACCATGGGAAACCAATCCGGTTTGTGAAGTTTACCCCATCTGAGCGGGATACCTAAATAAGTGATAGGGAAGGACGTGATTGGGCAGTTGAAGAAATTGGAAATCTCCAGCTGACGATTTGGTTCGCCTCCCAACCAAAGAATGGAGGATTTTTGGAAGTTGATTGAGAGGCCTGACGCCAATTCGAAGCAATAAATAAGCAATTTAAGGTTACGAAGGGTTTGGAAATTAGGCTTAGCGAAAATAATCGTATCATCCGCATATTGCAAATGAAGAATGCCCTGAAAGTTGCGAGTGGCTCCCTAGGCCTTCAACCGCCTGGGTTGACCAAGCATTACGAAGCAATTTGCTGAAGACATCTGCTACAAGACAGAAGAGGAGGGAGGATAGGGGGTCTCCCTGGCGTAGGCCACATTTAACCTTAAATTTGCGACCTTCTGATCCGTTAATAATGATGGACGAAGTCCCAGAGAAGAGGCTAGATTTAATCCAAGCCAACCATTTTGGGCCAAAACCCCGATAAATGAGAATGCAAACAGGAAATCCCAATTGACATTGTCATAAGCTTTTTGGAAGTCTAGCTTAAGGAGTATGCCTTCCGATTTTGAATTGTGGCAGTGCGAAATGATTTCTTGAGCGGCTGCCACGCTATCAAGAATAAAATGGTCTTTGATAAAGCCCGATTGGGCACAGTCAGTAAGAGGGGAAATCACGGTGCTAAGCCTGGCCGACAGCACCTTCATAATGATTTTGAAAGTAGTGTTAATTAAGCTTATCGGCCTAAATTGCGCCGCAGAATGAGCTCCCATCAGTTTGGGAATAAGCACAATGTTGGCATAATTGATACGATCAAAAGAGAAGGAACCCTGATATAGTTCTTCAAAGCAGCGATGGAGATCGTTTTTAAGCCACGGCCAGAATTTCTGGAAAAAGAAGGCGGGGAAGCCGTCTGGTCCAGGAGAGGAGTCGCTTTTTAACGAGAAGACCGCCCCCTTAAGCTCTTCGAGGGAGAATGGTGCCTCCAGAGATGAGAGGTCGTGAGCTGGTGGCCCATAAAGATGGTCCCAGTCAATACTGATCGATCGTTGTTTATACGTACCGATCAGGTTTTTGTAAAAGGCAAGGAAAGCACCATGGATCTCATGGTCAGAACTTAGTTCTTGGCCATTCTCGGAGATGGAAGAAATATGATTGGTGCGTTGCCTGTGCGAGGCAAAATTATGGAAGAAAGCGGTATTACCGTCACCCTCCTTTAACCACCTAATTTTAGCTCGTTGAGCCCATTTGATGTGGTCTTGGTGGATGATGGCCGCGAAGTCTCGCTTACAGGACATTCTTTCAGATCTAAAGGACTCCGAAATAGGGCCCCCCTCCTCCATTTTGTCAATAGATTCGATGGAGGATAGGAGAAAGTTTTTAAGGAACACCGTGTTGTAATGTCTCTCAGAACGCCAGATTTTACAACCGAATTTGATAGCGTGGAGCTTGAGGAGAATGCTGCACAAGCCAGAGGAGCCTGAGACATGCGAAAGACACTCCTCCACCATTTTAACAAACAATTGGTCCTCGAGCCAAAATTTTTCAAAGCAGAACTTATGTTGATGGGAGAACGGAAAGTCATAGTAGAGGGCGATCGAGACGTGGTCAGAGGAAGGGTTAGGTAAGGCTTTGGCGAAGCAATTATGGAACAGGTTAATCCAGACATGGGAAACGAGGAATCGGTCCAGTTTGGCGAGAGAGGGGTGTTGCCGGAGGTTGGACCAGGTGAACGCTCTACCATTTAGCGGTAGGTCGTTCAACTGAAGATCTTGAATGCAATCATTGAAACTGAAAGAAGGGAACGTGTTGGGAGACGAGTTGAATCTTTCTGAAGTGAATCTGGTAACGTTGAAGTCCCCGCAAAAGAAACAAAGGTCGTTGGAGTGAATATTAAGAAAACGGAATTCTTCCCAGAAAAGGCTATGCCTCTCGCTAGTGGAGGGGCCGTAGACCGAAATCACCATTAAGGGTCGATTGAGAGCGATCCAATGAAGTTGAGTGATGAGGAAGAAGTTGAGCCTACTGACCGATAAAAGGGAGAAAACAGACTCCTTGAAACCGCAGAGGATACCTCCCCTGGATCCGATAGCATTTAAGGAAATCCATTTGATACAAATGTTCCCGCTAAGCGATCGGAGAGTGGAAGGGGAGGGAGAGTCAATTTTAGATTCTTGGATCGAGATCAGATCACAGTGAGAAGAGGAAATGAGGTCATAGATAGCCCTTTGTTTCACAGGACAATGGAGGCCCCGGATGTTCCAAGATATACTAATCATGGGGACGGGAGTGCTCAAGAACTCTAGCACGTTCCAGGTCCCTTAAGGTTCTCGATTGCAACGAGACATCAGAGGGGAACAGGAAGCCCAATTGAATAGCCTGCTGAGCCAATTCTAGATCAGACCAAGGATCGAACTGATAATGGAATATGAATCCGAGAGATAACAGATCACAAGAGGAGAGAGATAGGGGCACCACTTTGGATTCAGCCGTCTTGGATCGAGAATCCAAGGCGTCCGATGGCACAGACACCTGCAACGCTAGCTTTTTAGCTCTTATGCGCGCGCTGGATCTAATGAGCCTTTTGTTACGAGTGACAAAGGGAGTCCTCTTGTTTAGAGTGGCCTCCACCCCGAGAGAAAAAGGAAGGGGCAAAGAGTGTGCGGTCACCGACGAGAATTCCACAGGCAACCGACCAACCTCTCCCAACGACTGAGAGTCGGCCAAAATGCCCAATCCCTCTCCACAGTGCTTAAGCACTTTAGAGAGAGACAAGAAGGGGAATGCATGGGAGAGCAATAAAGAACGGGGTATCCATCTCGATAATGTGAGGGTATCAACCGTGGAATAACAGATAACAGACTGAGCATAAAAAATGAAAAATTTAGAATGCTTAGAGAAGGACAAGGCGATGAAGGGGAATACCTGCTTCGCGGGTTGAGCAGCGATGAGCTCCGCCTCCTCCTCAGCTAGCAGATCGTCATGTTCAGTCCATTTGTCGCGTTTGGTCTGTACGGAGACATTGACGCGGGAGTCCGCCTGGGGCGAAGATGGCACTCGGCGAGGGGGGAAGTGCGCCTCTTTCTGAAATTTGTCCCAGTCCGAGGCAAAGTGGGGGTTAATCTCCCAAGACGGCCAAGGAGAAACCGATGCCTGCTGAACGGAAACTGGAGCAATGGAGGAGACAGGAGGCAAAAGAGGCGTTCCCTCCCCCGACCCAGGCTTCTCAGGGATAAGGCCGGATGATGGGAGGGGGAAAGACGCCGCGGAGGAGACAGGCAAAGCAGCGGCTTTGGCAGCTAGGAGGTTGGAAGCCTCAGGGTTAATCCAGACGAGATTCGGGGCCTTGGAGGGAGAGATCTTCTTGCCTTGAGAAGAAGCGAAGCTCTTGCTGAAAGAGGAGAATTTTTTTCGATCTGCACCTCGATAGCTGCCCTTCACTGAAGAAGAGAGTTCCGTAGAAAACTTAGAATTGATTTTGTTGAGTAAACTATGACTCGAGCTATTCAAAGGACTAACTTTCTTCACGGAAAACAATTCAATAAGCTTGCCAACCTACATTATCAAAAGAATTATAAAAAAAATAACTCCATGAATAAGTACATAAATAACTAGGGTTAGGTTTAGTAGGACGAACCTGCTCGTACGTGAGGCCAAAGTTAAACTTGTAGGGTGCAAAGTAATATTACTGAACTGCATTACGGAATTCATCCTCAGTTAGTGGTCGACACCTCCATAGAACCTTGAAACGAACCAGTACAGAAACAACAAAAGGAAGATAGAAATAAGAATTCCTACAAGAAAACTACAATAGTAAGATAAACTAGAGTTTTCACATTAATTTGAAGCAAAATCTTCTCAAATAGAAGACAATAACGTTATGCACATACAAAGCAGTTATGCACATACAAAGCACGTACATCCAATGGTGTAGTACATTTCGTTCGGGGACAATGTCCGACCATGATGGTTACCGTGTTGGGACAAAGCAAGGTAGGTGAAACATCTTTATTTAACTTTAGCAACAGATTACTAAAAACATATAGTAAGGCATGTACTCTTCATGAGTAAATTTAGTTGGGGTAAATTTAAGTAAACCACACCCAGTTTTCGTTTTCGTGAGTTGTAGAAAATCATACCCATCTCTTTTTTGGGTTTTTAATATGTATGTTCCTAACAAATAATTGAATATCATATATGCCCCTCATAAATATGTATTTTCATATTTGTCCCCAACAATATATCATCTTGATACAACATAAATAGAGCTTAAAGATGAATTAGCTGATACTTCTTTTTTTAAAATATTTTTTGTTTGGCATGACATAATAATGCATAATGCAGCCCTAGCGATACAAGTATACTTGACTTGAAAAAACATTGAAATACAATTGTGTTCTGAGCCTATGACTATGTTAATTCATGATTTTGTTGTTTATGAGCTACTTTGCAGTTTGTAGTAGTATTTCAATTCATGAATACATGTTTACAATTGTTGTTTGAATTTTTTTCGGGAGCAGCAACAGAAGATCTTCAAGTTTGAGCATTTTGCGCACAAGCTTGCAGCAGCAGCAGCTCTGTTTATGTTGTTTCCATTATAATTGAGCTCTGATTATGTTGTTTATGAGCAATGCAAATCTATGTTTGTTTCCATGCTGATTGAACTCTGTTTATGTTGTTTCTGATATTTTGAGCTCTATTTATGTTGTTTCTAGGCTGATTGAGCTCTAAGCTCTTTTTTTGTTGTTTCTGAGCTCATTTTATGTTGTTTATGAGCATTTTGAGACAAGTATATTTTGTTTCCAGGCTGATTGAGCTCTTTTTATGTTGTTTCAGCACATTTTTAGCTTTGTTTATGTTGTTTCCAGGCTGATTGAGCTCTTTTTATGTTTGTTTATGAGCAGCACCAGCTCTGTTTATGTTGTTTCCATAATACTTGAGCTATGTTTATGTTGTTTATGCGCAAGTTGAGCTATGTTCATTTTGTTTCTAGTCTGATTGAGCTCTGTTTATCTTGTTTATGAGAATTTTGAGCTCTGTTTATGTTAGTAACAACCTAGTTAATCTCGGATATTCATTTTACTGATAATACACTGTTTTAAAATAACAAGTAATGTTGATATGTTTCTAAACAGCAATCTGGAATTGAAAACCTAGCAGTATTAATGTTATAAAATATGAGTATCCACCCTTGTCTTGAATTGCCATTGGTCCACATACGTTTGTGTAAATTAACTCTAACAATTCAGTGGCACGCACTCCACTTCTGGTAAATGGAGTTTTAGTCATCTTTCCTTTTAGACAGGATTTACTAGTTGTATGTGATTCAAAATCTTAGTCACTTAAATAGTGACCATTATGCAACTTGTTAATCCTATTCTCATTTATATGACATAGTTTTAAGTGAAAAAGATAGGTTTGATTAATGTTGCTGCTTTCTTTTGTGTGGGAGCAAATAGATGATGCGAATTCTTTTTAGAAATAATAAAAGAACTGACCTTTTAGTTTTGTCAATATTGACTATTTCTAACTTATCTTGATTCATAAATTTGACTCATTTGAACCGATGGATCTGATCTAGATCGTCATGATCACTCCAATTGACTTGCAAAAGTCAAAAACACTGGGGTTGGCCCCGACGACAGTCCCTCTGTCGCTCAAGTCATAAATAAAAAATATATGAGTTTTTAGTGATAAAATAATGATTACCTAGTTCTTGTGGAGGTCATGGGGTATTTATAGTTGCTTTGTGGACCAGTTTCAAGGTATTGATTTATCTCTACTTCCCGGTGTTTTGGTAGAATTGGTTACTCTAATGTTCATGAAGAGTTAGGTTCGGTTACCTTTCTCTTGGCAAATAGATAGAGTTAGTTGACTTTTTTCTTCATAAAGTGATAGAAGTTGTTGTGCAGCTAGAGTTAGGACTCATCTCTTGTAAGGAGATATGGTTTTTGATCCGTCTCTTATGAATAATTATGAGTTTAAAATGAATTTTAGATAATCATGAACTCTTTCATGTTGTGTTGTTATGACAAGCCAGTTTGACAAATTAGTTTTGGGTAGCTGAGCTTGAATGAGGCCCAACTCACTTTTACAGACCCATTTATGGTGGAATTTACTGTTTTACCACTAAGAGCTTTAAGATTTGTGCCCAATTTAAACGGTCCCAATTTGGTTCTATTTTTACTCATTTCAATTAATCTCATCTCTTTTTCTTTTATGTGTGTGTTCCAAATGAAAACATTGTCATCAACATTTAGAATTGCTAGCACATTATCAATATTCCCAGTACCATACAACTCATTTGATTGATCAATAGAACAACCATTGTTCTCAAATATAATCTCAAAGTTTGAATAAGTAACCATAGGATGTGTGTATAAATAGACATGAATATGGATGAGTTGAAAGAGTGGAAGAGAAGAGAAATTAAGAAAGGAGAAGAGAATTTGTATCCGGTGTAGTAACACCAGTAAAAAAAAAGAAGAGTGAGTTGTCTTGTTGTTGTAAAAAATTATAATAAAGTTCCTAATCTTGTATGCCACTTAGCCCACTAAAATCTATACTCTCTTCCAACAATGATACCCCTATTAACCAAAGTGTAATCAATACTAAAAAAGCTAAAGAGAATTACTTGCAGTAGGAACATCTATGACATACATGTCTTGAAGTTCAATTTTGAAGTAAATGTAGCTCAACTTCCAGGGTCGCGATTCTCCAAAGCATATTTACCACTTGAAACTACTTATATCATCAAGCTTTTACCAATACAAACTAGAAAACCAAATTCAAAGTAATTTCAAATAAATAGATTATTGATAAAGGAAAATCCTTGATTCAGTTAATGAACATCAACTGCAATTCACAAAATAAGAGCCGTTCCATAGTGGGTTATCAGGTTGATCATCAATATTGTACCCATCTCTGTGTATAGTAACAGACTAAGCCAAGAGTGTATCCTCTTAATATATATGTAAACTGCCTTGAAAAACTAATACTTGCAACTATGCAGCAAACAGAAAATTTGTAGAGATTGTCAGTGTTCGTAACAGAAAGAAAAGTACAATGTAATTCAAAAGCTATGGGCAATAAGAAAACGTCAAAATAGAAAAACTAAGCAGCTTTACGAGTATACAAGATTTAGCCAGTTTTTTTTTTTTTGAAACAAAAGTGACCTCGGTCACTAATCTCATTAATGAATAATTAACGGGATTACAAAATAGTCATACATCATATCAAAACACCTACATCAAAATAGTCAAACCTCATAACCACCAATGTGCCCGTGGACACCTGATACAACCAAAATATAACAACAAAACATCTAAGAAAAGATAAGAAGAAAGTTGTAAGGCGAACAAAAGTGGCTTTGCTAGGAAGAACAAATCGATATCATCCCTGATAGAACCCAAAAGAGGCAAGCCCTCTGTCGTCAGCAATCTGCTCCATCCCGATCAGCCCTTTCCGTCTCCTCTGCCCCTCTTCCTTGGTCCTGTGTGACCTGTCCAATCATGAATAAGGACAACAATTTTGCGCAGTAAAATATGAACAGGACATCTAATATTACGAAAGCATAAATCATTTCTATCCCTCCAAATAGCCCACAAGATCGCCCCTGTGGTGATATCCCATAATGTCTTATGTTCTTTCCTAATATTAGTGTCTCTCCAGTGTCCCCAAAGATCTAGAATACTCTTTGGTGTCTCCATCGTGTTAAAACCCAACCCTATCACTTCCCAAACGATGACGGCTCTAGGGCACTCGATAAAAAGATGTTTGGTGTCCTCCTCGTCGTGATTGCATTGTTGGCATGTCGAGTCTACCATGATATTCCGCCTCCTAAGATTTAGCCAGTTATATGGTAAAAAATGGAGTACAAGGCAATCGATATACTAAAGAATAAAATATCATGAGCATACAACAAAATTACTAAAACAGGGAATCAAACACCTTAAAGCAATTTTCTCAGGAAACCCTGAAATATTGACAAATTTTGACAAACATTTAGACAAATCACAAGCCATGGGAAGCTACATAACTATATTCTAGAAATAATTAGGAGAAGAACCATCTAGCTCTGGAATAGGTGGGTGAGTGTTTTAGTGAAGTACTACAAAATCAGCACAAAGGATACGCCATAAAATGCTTTTTACGCGTATCTATATTAATGGACAAGCATACTAATGAGAGGCAAAGAACAACAGGTATTTGATTATTGTTACTATAGCTAAATCGATGATCCGTTGTTCTTTCCCAACAATAATTGGGATGGCTGTACCACATCGAGATGTCAAATTAACATATTTGCCAAAAGTGTAAAAACTAATAGAACATAACAAACTTCAAGATTACATAATAGAAGGACACAACTCAAAAGCTATGGGTATATAACACGATGAGTGCAAACAGCAGAGAACTAAGTAAATAGCTACAAAGAAAACCCTGATGCCATCATTCATACCATAGGCTTGCAAGATTATTTTGGTGTTTGTTTAGTGTTACAGCTTACAAACAATTCTAAGACTAACTACTAGATGATTATGCTGCATATATCATAACCTACACGCTTTAGCAAAAATTAACTGAAATTTCTCAAAGTGAAGTAGAAGGTTCAAACTATTTGATAATACAGCACTAGCACTCAGTGCTCTCCTCATGTAGGCCACGCTGCATGCAAGGGAATAGGATCCTCTCCAGTAACAAACTGTGAGGATCCAATCATATACTAGAGAGAACTTTTTCTCACACGCAAGGATTGCTTTCATAACAGATTCACTCTGTTCTTCAATAAATCATTATCATCATTGAAAATTGTTCAAAATTAGGTATAAATCAACAAGGATAATACAGAAGGAAGGGCGAATAACCCCATCATTGCTCCCTGTGGGCTCAGGTAAGAAACACTTCATAAGCAATTTTGCATGTCAAATAGCAGTTACCAGCCACCATGCAAAATTAATACCCCAACCCAACACAGATCAGGAATGCTTTCTCAGGAATAATCCAAGCCAACAATCAACAACGATAATAAGTACAATGGGCACAATAACCTCATTTTGCCCCCTTTTGAGGCTCAGGTTAGAAACACTTTGTGGCCATCATACAATAATTAAAAATAAATCTGTTAAGAAGATTTTCATTAAAATGATACAATATATTGGACAAAACTTGTCAAAATACATGAAAACTTAGATACTTACACAAATTAGTACAATAACCAACAAAACCAAACAATTCCAAAAGATTTTTTTCATTAAAAAAATAGACATTCATAAAAGCAAAATTACAGAAACCCTACACTTCTGGTGTTTCTCATATAACTCCCGTACTTTTGCTTTAAAATGTTCCATGAATGCCGGCCTTATTAAAATTCTAAAATCTCTAATATTATAATGGGAGAAGGGTTTAGTGTCATTTGTCATTGTGTCATTTTGTCAACACGTGCAGTGCACGTGTTGGTATTTTTTTTTGTCCTTTTTATTCCCCTCACCATTTTCTCCACGTGCAATACACGTGTATAATACTAGATTTTTTTTGTTTTAGTCCTTTTCAATACCGTCCCTATTTTTTCCACGTGCGCGTTGCACGTGTATAATTACTAGTACATGTAAAGCCAAAAACCAAACAGAAAGCATACCCCTAACCAGGTTTTGATTCCTACTTTCATACTATGTGTGAAGCAAGAAGAGCTTCTTCTTAGTCTTAAAGTAAGAAGAAAAAAAAAAGAAAGCAAGCAAGAATAATGGTTAGCAGCTGATATTGCGGACAGCCTAAACCAGCTGTGTATAACACGAAAATTTAATTTGATGACCAGGACAAAATATTATTGACACGTCTACTGCCAAGGAATTTGCTTTATGTTGTAGGAATTATAGATGACACACATTGCTTGATAATATCACAACTTCATAGATATTCACAGTCAACTGAATTGTAATGTTACAAATAAAATGCATACAGAGCATCTAACCCTTCTAAGCCGCCAAAAGGGGCTTTTAAAGGTTTGACCTTCCCCCACCTTCGCACGTCAAATTAATCAAATTTGATTATTACTGACCAACTGACAATGAAATGCCATGAGCCAAACATAAAGCATTCCCATAGCCAGGTTGCTTGTCAATCCCACATCGAATAAAGAACATATGATTATTCCTTCAACAGCTACTAGTTTTGAATCATACCATCATAGTTTGCCTCTGTATTGGCAAACAAAAGTAGGTTACTTCTTTTGGCTAAGTTTGAGTGCAATAAAACAACCAATTCGGTTCAACCGTAAATCACTGTCTTTAACAGCTTTGCCTCAATCATATATAAATAGCTTTTTATGTAAAAAGTCCCCTATACAGTGTACAAAGTATATATATGGTCAGGGTTGCAGTTAAGGATCTATGTTTGTGAAATTGGCACTAAACCATCATAGCCAGGTACCAAACTTGAAATAAATCGCGAAAAGTAAAAGTACCTAAAGAAATGAGCATATATAAAGTAATTTGTTCCACAAAATCAAAAAATAGCCCTATATTAATGGGTAAACGGGTGTGCACGACATTTGCGTTTGCAATGGAAGATAGCCCTATATTAATGGGTAGCCTTCGGTTGTGCACTCGTTTGGTGCACACAGCTGTGTGCACTCGCCCTGGACTGTCCAATCGCCCTTTAGATCATGATTATGATCGAAAGGCTGAAAATCACTCCGCACATCTCACTTGCAAAGAGGGATAATTTATACATTTCCCCCATCCCTCTGTTCATGTACCGCTCTCCTTCTCTTCTTCAGCTCCGTCCCAGCTCCCTCATCGATCCCGAACCCGAATACATTTTGATGTTTGGATTTGTAACAATTTTCAAGTTCAAAGTGATTCATTTTGATGCGGTGGAAGGACTATATTAGTAACATGGGGTATTTTGTAAGTAGTACTCTGTTGGTGGTTACTGAGATCTATAGTAGCTTAGTTTTTAAAATTTGGAAACACTTTAAGATCTAGAGGACTTGAGACATGTTTTAGTATGCCAAAATAAATTTATGTACTGTCCTAGCTATTTGATCATAACATTCTATTGTATGGTTCGTGGGGTCATGACATAAATAATGGGGTTGACTAATTTCATCATTATTGTCATTTGTTTAGTGAGTTCAATGCACAAGAGATGGATTTCTCCACTGGAGAAAGTTCCGAGGACACTTCCGATTATATGAATTGAGGGAAGTGTTTGATTCACTGTTATGTTTTTTAAATTTAGTCCCTTGATTTTTAGTCCCTTGAGTGTGGCAGTGATGACAACAAAAAATTGACAATTTTTTGTGTGTTCCCCCCACCTCCCAAGTCAGTGTGCAACTGAAGGTGTCCCAAATTAGTTTTGTGTTTACTAGAGTTTAGCTTTATGTTTTACTGAGTTCCGTTGCGCACTCATTTGGTGTCAACTACTATGTGCACTCTTCCTGAGCTGTTTGATACGCATTTTGTGATTATTATCATGTTGGGGCTTCATGTTCAATTTCTGTTTCATGTTTTTGGCAATTTCTGTTTCATGTTTCATGTTTTATACTTGGAAGACGTGGGGGTGCTAAAAATTCGGTTGGAACTAGTAGGCATGACATAATAATGCAGCCCTAGTGACACTCAAATTTATGTATTTGACACTTATGCTTGATTCATTCGAATATTTTGCAGCACTTGTTGTTGTTCTGAGCCTACAATTTGATATTCTGGCCATGTTTCTATGTCCTACTTTATTCAAATTTGTTACATTGTGTTACATGTGTTGATGATGTCTCTGAGCATGAAAGGTGTGTGAAAATGCATTTTGTTTACATTCTCTACAAGTTTGTTAGATTAGATTACATGCAGTCTTGGATTATATTAGATTTATGATGAGAACAAAACAGTGGCAACAATGGATGTTCTTGTTCCTAAGGTATAATTTTTACTAGTTTACATATTTTGTACTCGGTGCTTCTTGTAAAACCTATATGCCCCGTTGTCTATATTAGATAAAATTGTAGATATACCCACCTCCCATGTTCTGCAGTAAACTCTCATTATTTGATTTTTGTATTTTGAGCTCTTTTCCTTTTTGCCTCTTAGGTTGGTGTGTTGATTGGAGGAAGCCAGAGGGAGGAATGGATTGATGTTCTTGTAGACAGGTATGCATTGATTTCTAATGTTATTAGACCAATTAGTTGTTCTTCACAATTAGGGCCGGCCCTAGGATTTTGGGGGTCTGAAGCAGACTCTTAAAAAGGGACCCCACATATACCCAAAATAAAAAAAAAATCCATTTATGTATTAGAATTTTTTTCACATATACCCTACATATACACATTTTCATTTTTTTTTTCGGCCCCTCATGTATTAGAATATTTTTCACATGTACCCCACATATATACATTTCCGTTTTTTTTTCTCCCGAAAACGGGGCCCCCACATATACATTTTTTTGGGGGGGGTATGTTTCACTTGCATCATATCTGGGCCGGCCCTGGGTCACAATAAGGACATATGAGAAACACATTACCTCTTATGTTTTTATTTATTTCACGTGAAACAATTTGATGACTTGAGATAGGTGGTGAACATATTAAAGTTGACTATTGAATTATGAAGATCAAAATTTTTATTCAGTTGTGGATAGGTATGCATCTTATTTTGTTCTTGTAGACATGCATGCATCCAATTTTGTTTATAACTTGCCTGATTTTTATTTATTTATTTACATTACATGATTAAAGAAGCAGGAGCCATATGAGTGGTACCTTGAGTGGTACCTTGAGCTTCGCCGCTTGGGGACAGTGAAGCACAGTGGAGCCATATGAATGGTAACAAATTGTTTAATTGCAGCACTTGTTGTTCTGAGCCCACAATTTTTGCGGCACTTGTTGACATAGAAACAAATGTGAATCAAGCCTACAAATGTGACTCAGTAGCACAAGCTATCAAATTCAAGTTATGCAGCTCATCTATAATTTGTATATTTTTTGTAAGATGATACATTTTCTTTAGATTCCCTGTTGAACTTTTTGTAAGATTATGAGATGTTGGAAGACATAATCATCCATAATTTCAAATGTATCTGTATGACTTGATGGAGTTCAAATGTATCAATAACTTGCTGTGTTACTGAGTTTAAATTAAGTACTCCTCAACTATTAGTGTTTCAACTATTAGTGTTTCTGATTTATCACCCCACAACTTAACTGTTTTTTTTATCAGCCCTAAACTGTATTTGTCGATGGCAGCACTTGGACGGCGTTAGTTTTTTTTGCGCATGTGCAGATCACATGGCATTATTCGGACCAAAATACCCATGTATACTTCTTTAAGGCAAATCCTACCAACTGTGTATTCTGAAAAAAAACACCCCGCAATTTTCCACTTATTCTCAAAAAAAATCCCTCAACTATGAAATTTGCTAAAAAAAATTTAGACACGGTATCAAAGTTAGCATTCAGCAGATCAACATTCAACAAATACAATAAACAAACAACTGAATTGAGGCCATTCTTGACAAACTATAAAATAACAAACTGAACAATCACTCCATCAAATAAATGCGATAACACACCCCAGTCACATTCAAATTCAGACCAAGAAATGAGGATTTGAACAAACTCACCAAGCCCACCAATTTAACCAACCTCACAAAAACCATTAACTGTTTCCAACCTCGCCACTGCCAAACTCGAGATAAATCCCACATTCAAGCAACACAGAAACATACACAGAGACATTGAGCTAACATCATCCATCCACATTAAACAACAAGATCAAAACAAGCTTGATAATACCAAATTCACCACATTCGAGTAACATATACATTTTTCAAATCTAAGTGATACATAAAACATGTCTCAAGTCCTCTAGATCTTAAAGTGTTGCCAAATTTAAAGTACTAAGATGCTATAGATCTTAGTAACCACCAACAGATTACTACTTACAAAATACCCCATGTTACTAATATAGCCCGTCCACCGCATCAAAATCATGTGTTTGAATGTGGGTTCGCGAATTGGGTGTGCGCTCTTCGGAGTGCGATGAGAGAGAGAGAGAGAGAGAGGGGGGGGGGGGGGGGAGGGAGAAGTGGAGGTGTGAGGGTTCGATTTGGAGGGAGAGAATAGGGTTCAATTTGGGGAATTTCCGATTTGGATTAGGGTTTCGATTTGGGGGAAAATGTATTCGGGTTCGGGATCGATGAGGTACCTGGGAAGGAGATGAAGAAGAGAAGGAGAGGGGGTACGTGAACTGAGGGATAGGGGAAATGTCTAAATTACCCCTTTTTACAAGTGAGATGAGCGGAGTGATTTTCAGACTGTTGATCATAATCATGATCTAAAGGGCAATTAGACGGTCCTGGGCGAGTGCACACGTCTGTGTGCACCAGACGAGTGCACATCCGAAGGCTACCCTATATATAATACAATATCTATGCATTAAAATCATTATGAATTTAAGATATATGTTTAAATTAACATATATAAACATATATAGTTTGGATTATCCATTAGGTTATAGTACTCGGATCCATAAGAGCATCCACAGTCAGGGCCGGTCCTGAGCAATTTGAGGCCCTGGGCAAAAAAAATAATTGGGGCCCTTTATAGAAGTGCAACTATTTTTATATATATCAATAAAATATATTATAACGGTTGGGGACATAAAAATAATATCCAGAAAAATAAAGATTGCCTTTGTATTACTTTATGACATCAAATAACTCAATTAATGAAAATATAGAGAGTTTGAAGATCCTGTTGATTTTCCATAATAGTAATTGACTTCTTAAATTGCCATGAATTACACACAATCAATTAGCCAACTGTAAAACTCATCTGAGCAACTTTGTGTTGTGGCAAAGATTTTGAATGTCATATGAAAGATTGTGCACAATATTCAACTTGAAAATGGGAAATACAAATATCATGGGATCTACCCAACACACAAAAAGAAATTAAAAGAAACTCTAAATTTCAAGTTAATTTGCTCCCCTCTAAATATGCTTGAACAGTTGCAGTTGAAGAAGAATGCTATGTTGGCTAAAGCCTACACAAGGATATGAAGTTATGAACTCATAAACTCTTCTTGCTATGAGCCTATGGTCTATGGATTTCTATTTCATTTTCAGATTTCAAATTCTGCAGATATGCATCTAAAAAAACCAACTGTCTAACTGATCATTTGGTGTTCATTTAAACAAATGAATATACTTAATTACAATTTTAGAAACTGATCATTTGGATGTTATGAGAACAATACTTCTTATCTAAAAAAACCAAGTAAATTAGATGACATGAGGATATGAAATCTCTTCGAATTTGAGAAGATGATTTGAACTTACAAGGGACTGGTTGTAATCAAGTTTTGGAAACTGAAAGGCCACTTTTGGAGTTCCAAGAGGTAATGCTGACTTCAGGTGACCCTCAACACTATCATCACCTAAGGTGAGAGAGAAAAGCATCAGAGCTAAAGCTAGGTAGCTGTTGTACACATAACGAGTACATATCCTAGATAGAATACAAGAAAAAACTAGTAATAAGTAATAAACAGTTAGAACAAAACTATGAATTCCTCAACCCTTTCTACAACTTCAGAGTTTTGGTGTTTTGTTTTGGTGTTTCAGTGTAGTGACAGAGTTGTTTCACATGGTACAAAGCCTCCAAGATTCAGATCCCACTGGAGGCACATAATTCAAGCAAATTGTTTGACTTCAAATACAAGATATTAAAAGCTCTGATGTAACTTGTAAGCATTGGGTATTTGTGTGACACTGTTATTCAAGAAAATTGTGCATATGTAGATTCAGTTACTGTCACTTGAGAAAACAGATTATAGTTAACAGAGCAAAAAAATATTGGGGTAGACCTAATTTACAGCAAGGAAAAAAGGTGACTTACAGAGACAACAGGGCAAGTTTCAAAGATGAAAGATCTAGTGGATTGTGAATCTGTGATTGAGAAGATTGAAGAAGATGAATTTAGGAGTCAGGAATGATATTAAAAAAATGAAGAAGAAGAAGTGACGCCAGGAGAGAGAGAAAGAGAGACTACTGACTTAGGAAATTGAAAATGTATTAATTAAAAGAGGGGACCTTTAAAATTTCTAGTTCAAATATTAATTACAAACCTATTAATTTCTATCTCTATCTTTTCAATTATGACTAATGATCCTACAGATGTACAGTGTAATTCATTTTTTTTCTTTTTGTCCTTTTCAAAAAAAAAATTTCCTGAAATTCCCCCCACGTGCATAGCACGTGTAAAATACTAGTCCATTATACTTTTAAAAAAAATGGGCCCCTCCCCTGAATTGGGCCCTGGGCGGTCGCCCAGCCCGTCCTGGGCCAAGGTCGGCCCTGTCCACAGTCGTTTTTCTCAAATACTATAAAATGATTCATGATGCGGTTTATTTCTGGGAGACGTGTGGATGCACCAGGTGTGAGTTCGGACTCGATTTGTATTGAAGGAGAAAGCTGCTCGTCTGACGACCCTCGGCTGACCAGGCGGAACCTGCGACGGGCTCGGAATGAGGCGGAGATCTGGGCTCGGATCAGAGGGTTCGGATCCGGGGTCTTGTGTACCTGCAGACGGTCCTGAAACACCGGGGTTTATCCCGGTGGCGGACCCTCCGACGATCTAGTCAGTCTCTGTGAGAGAGTAGCAATAACTAGGTGAATTTAAGTGGCAAAAGATTGATTACCTCTAAAGGTGGGTGAGGGCCTTGTATTTATAGGGAATCCCAACCGGGTTTGGATCCGCTTGGGGGCCGGGTCTGGACCCGAAAGCCCATGGGCCTGACGTGGCAGGAGGCCCAAGGGGTTTAGGGCGAACGTGGCAGTGCCCAGAGTGGTATAGGGCTGACGTGGCGACGCCCTAAGTGGTATTTGGAGCTGACATGGCTGATCATGGGTCTCCTGTGCCTCTGGGAGAATCGGAGGGCCCAGGTTGTGCCAGGTCATCCTCATGCCTCGCCAGAAAGGGGGGACGGCCCGTGGGGCCGTCACGGATCGGAGGCTGAGGACCGTTGAGGCTCGTCGGATACGAGGAGACCAGTTCTGCGGGGTGAACTTTGAGGTTCGGCGCCGACCCTGTCTGGTTCGAAGCCGAGCCAAATTGTTGTTTTTCCTGTTTTTTTTTAGTGAGAGTTGTACTGTACTGGGCCCTGGTTGGGCCCCAATCCATTTTTACCCTACCACACAAGCCCCCCACTCTTGCGGGGGTGTGGGAGCTAGCCGTGGAGGAGTGTTTATGGTTTGTTAGAAATGGGATAGCGAGTCGCTGGGCCTTCATGAGGGGGTTGCCCTGATGTTGGAGGGAGCCTCGAGCCGACGAGGGTTGATTGCCCTGATGGTAGAGCGAGCCTCGAGCTGGCGAGGGATGGTTGCCCTAATGTTTAGGGCGAGCCTCGAGCTGGCGAGGGTTTTAAGGGTCGGCAAGGGTGATGGCGAGCCGTTAAAAACTTCCTGAGAAGATTACCCTGGTGCTAGACCGGACCTCGAGCTTTTGAGGGATTATGGGTCAGCAAGGGTGATGGCGAGCCGTTGAGTCTCCTGAAGAAGACTACCCTGGTGCTAGACCGGTCCTCGAGCCGGCGAGGGTGATGGCGAGCCGTTGAGCCTTCCTGAGAAGACAACCCTGGTGCTAGACCGAACCTCGAGCTTTCGAGGGATTATGGATCGGCAAGGGTGATGGTGAGCCGTTGAGTCTTCTGGAGAAGATAACTCTGGTGCTAGACCGAACCTCGAGCTTTCGAGGGATTACAAGTCGGCAAGGGTGATGGCGAGCCGTTGAGCCTTCCTGAGAAGACAACCCTGGTGCTAGACCGAACCTCGAGTTTTCGAGGGATTATGGTTGGCAAGGGTGATGGCGAGCCGATGAGTCTTCCGGAGAAGATTACCCTGGTGCTAGACCGAACCTCGAGCTTTCGAGGGATTACAAGTCGGCAAGGGTGATGGCGAGCCGTTGAGCCTTCCTGAGAAGACAACCCTGGTGCTAGACCAAACCTCGAGTTTTCGAGGGATTATGGGTCGGCAAGGGTGATGGCGAGCTGATGAGTCTTCCGGAGAAGATTACCCTGGTGCTAGACCGAACCTCGAGCTTTCGAGGGATTACAAGTCGGCAAGGGTGATGGCGAGCCGTTGAGCCTTCCTAGAAGACAACCCTGGTGCTAGACCGAACCTCGAGCTTTCGAGGGATTATGGGTCGGCAAGGGTGATGGCGAGCCGTGGTGCCTTAGAAGGTTTGAGCAGAGTGGCCCGTTGCCTTTGCGGAGCATTGAAGGCGTTCCGGGATCTGTGCGATGTTCCAATTTCCTAGGGGCATTAATGGCGCCGCCGAATAAATGCATGTGGCGCATGGGCTTCCGTCTATTGGCTTTCCCCATGTCATAATGGCTGGTCCATGGGGGAGGCTATAAATACCTCTCCCCCCCAGCGGGTTTGATCGTAGCAAGGGTGGTCCATTGGCCGCCAGAGGTGTCTGCTTCGGCGGACGTCTCTTTCTTGCAAAATTTTGTCCCTGAATGTCCGAGAGGTGGTTACTCTGTCGCCCGGATCTTCTCTTGGATCTGATGGCCCCGATACGGTAGTCAGATCTGGGAGGATCAGGGCGAGATGGATAACGACCGAAATCCGGACCGGGGAACAAGGAGCCTCGGATTGGTGGTGACTCTGCTGTCCGGATTCTTTTTCGGGTCAGACGGCCCTCACACGGTTGTTTGGCCCGAGAGAGATCAGGACGGGAGGGGTACCCACCGTATTTTGGACCTGAGGCTGAAGAGCCTCGGATATGCGGGTCGATCCGCTTTCCGTTAGGGTTCTAGGCGATGGTGGCTTTCCTCCCACCCTCGAACAATTCGGGGTTTCGGTTGACGAGGCCGTAAACCCCGAGCTGTTCGCGGGTGAGAGAGGAACCGACTGAGCCCTGGAGCCCGGGGCGCAGGCGATGGTGGCTTTTCTGCCACCCGGGAACAATTTGGGGTTTCGGCTGCCGAGGCTGTAAGTCCCAAGTTGTTCGCGGGTGAGAGGGGAGCCGACCGAGCCCTGTAGCCTTAAATCTTTAAAAAAGAAAATTTTCTGCCGAGCACTTCCTCCGACCCGACCCCTGTGTCTGGCTGCCAGCCTGGCATTGGATGATGTCAGCAGCCCATGTTTCGAGGACGTGGCGCGATTTTCCAGGCAGCAGTTTACACGTCAATCGGTGAGCAGTAATTGCGGAAATCGAGGAGTCGTTTTCGTCCTCTACAAATGTTCCCCCCTCTCCTCCTATCGCCCACTTCTTTCTCGCCTCTTACTCTTCAAAAAATCTTCCAACTCTTCAGCGTTCGTCCCTTCAGTTTGGTGCAGCAGGCTCGTCCTCCCGAAGTGACCCCAGGTTAGTTGGTAAGTCTGTTTTAGCTTAGGCACAGATGGACAGGGCTCAGTCTGGCTCGTCAGTTTCGACATCTGGAGGGGGAGTGAAACCCGCCCCCAAATCGCCTTCGTGGGAGGAGCCGGTAGGCGAGGAGGAGGTGGTACACCATGTGAAGCCGTTGCGATCTCGGAGGCTTTTTGAGGTGGAGAGTAGCGAATCTGAGGAAGGGGGCGGTAGTTCAGACGAAGTCCAGATTCTAGGGTTGGCTTCCGAAGAGGAGGATGGTCCCGAAGGGGGTGAAGCCGAAGGGCCTCAGAATCCAACCGATTTGGGGCGATTATCTACACCCTCGCCGGAACGAGCCAAGAAGAAGAGGGCTCCGAGGAAGAAGGGATCGAGGACCGGAGGCTCGAGTCAGGTGCCTGTTTATTGTAACCTAACGACAGGGTCGCCCATACAACCCAAGCCGTTCCGTCGATACCCCGACGATCTCTCCGATAAGGAGCATTTTGGGGTCCAGCCGTCATCGCCGAGCCGGAAGAGGGTGAAGATGGACATGCTCCCGACCGTTCTGGAGGCAGGCGATTTGGAGGCGTTGCGGTTGGTATACCACATAGGGTCCAGCTACGAGCTCATGCTGCCGAGCTCTACTCTTCGGCCGACCGACCCCCTGCCGGATAGGTATTGCGTCCTCCCCGTGGACGCCTTCATCTCTGGACTGAGGCTGCCAGTCCATCCATTCGTTCGGGAGGTGCTGAGTTGGGCGTCCTTGGCGCCTATGAGTTTGGGTCGAACTCCTGGAAGCAGATCATCTGCTTCGTGCTGATGTGCGAGGAGCAGAGGGTACCCCTACGGCTGAATGTGTTCCGAGCGATGTTGATGATCAGCTCGTCGGCAGAGGGTGTATACTACATCTCGCCTCGGGGTAAGGGGAAGGTAGTCCACGGCCACCCCGATTCTATCAAGGATTGGAAGAAGAAATATCTGGTAATTCAGAGTGAGGATCCTTGGGATATCCCTACTCGATGGAACCACTCTAAGCCGAGCTACAAAACGCTGAGGCCGAGGGACCTGATGGCTGAGGAGTGGAGGTTTGTTGAGTGCCTCCGTCTGTCGTACAGCATCAATTGGACGAAGGTGACAGAGGCCCATCTGGCGAGCGTCGGACTGAGCTCGGCCGTGCTTAGTACGTAGTTGTTTCTTTTCTCTCGATCTTCTTGTACTTTCTTGCTCATTGTTCTTAATGGATTTTTTTACAGATATGGATGAGGAATCGATTAAGGCACTGAGGCTCGCCATGAAGAAGGAGAAGGCCGAGAAGAAGGGCGATGCGGCGAAGACGACCGAGTTGTCCCAGGCGGTCTCCGAGGCCCCAATTCAACCGAGGGCAAAAAGGACTCGCTCGGAGACAGGCAGGGATGCGGTGGTTCCGGGGGACTTGGATCAGGGCAGGGCTGCTGATCTTGATAAGGGCAAGGGTCCCCTGGTGGATCTCGGGATCTCGGGATAGAGGAGAGACTTCGGCGACCGTGGGTGCCGAATTGGTCGATCCGCGAGGGTGACTGCCTGGTCCGAGGGCGCCAGGCCGTGGAGGTTGCAGATAAGTTGGCGACCCCCCGGGATCGCTTGGAGATGAAGGCCCAGACCCTGGGCGAGGCGTACGTGCACCTTGCGCAGGCCAATGTGCTGGTAAGTCGAATGAACCCACTTGTCTTCAGATTATGTTGCAAAGAAGGCTTTCTTAGTAGTGTCCGGCTACTGTAGGCGACCGTGCAGGGGGCCCACGTGAGAGGCCTTTATGAGGCAGCTTTGCAGCGAGAGCGAGACCGGGCTGACAAGGCCGTGCAGGAGGTGAAGGAGTTGAAGGTAGAGCTCGAAGGCTCGCATAGGAGGGAGACGGAGATGAGGGCGGCCTTCGACAAGGAGAAGGAGGAATGGGCGAAGACGATGGCGGCCCAGGAGAAGATGTCTGCGAAGGAGAAGGATGAGCTGACGGGGGCGTGTCAGCTCCTGGTGATCAAAGCCCAGGACGACTGTTATGCAAAGGCCCTCAGTCATGTGAGGCACTTCTATCCGACCGTCGACCTGTCCAACTTCGAGTTTGACATGGAGATCGAGGGGACACCGAAGACCCCTGGTAAACAAGGGCCCGATGATGACCCGGCTGCCGACCCCCCTGTGAACCCGGCCGACACTGAGGTGGGGAAACAAGCTGTATAATTTTGTCCTTCTTTTTCCTTCTCTCGATTGTATTTGCCTTCTGCGGACTGGCCACCGCATTTTTTTGTATGGAGTAACTAAATTTATAAAAAGAGGATTTTTGACTGGCCAAGTGTTTTGACCTCGGATATTTCCGAACCTCCTTGCTTATATGTTTTGAGTGGGCTGGCTCTCTTGTAGGTCATGGCTCCCCCTCCCGAGGTGGACCCTCGTCGTTCCGACGTGGCGTGGCTTCAGAGCAAGGTTGAGGCCCTAGAGGCCACTTTGGTTCGGTACCGTAAGGGGGCCCGTGACACTGACGCGGCCTTCACTTATTACAGGAATAAGTCCGAAGCCCTTAGTGAGGAGGCGAGCCGGCTGAGGAGGGCGATGGTGGATCGGGAGCTCGGGGACGTCGGTCTCGGATATACTATGTCTAGTCCCTCGGTGTAGAGGCCCTCCTCTGAGAAGCTACTTCGTGATGTGATAGTGGAGAAGGAGATGGAGATACACCGTTACAGGACGATGTTGGGCATCTCGATATCTTCCTCGGGGGGTCGGCGAGCGAAGGGGGTTCCCTCTGCGTTGCTTCTGATGGAACGTATGCGACCCGTTGATGCCCAGAGCTCCGTGACCGGTGCGTCGACTGTGGCCGAGCCGAAGGACCGTCATGACAAAGAGAGAGTTCCAAGTCATTCGGTCGGAGTGATTCCGTCCTTCCCCGGATCCGAGGGGTCCTAAGGTGGTGGTTTTCTCTAGTTTGAGATGAGTGGAGTGGTCCTGTAACGGTCCTTGTTTGTTTTCCCAGAACAAAATAAAAGAGTATGAAATAAAGAAATCTTTTCCTTCTTTGCTCTGGTTAGTAGTGTAGTGAAGGGCAGCGGAGGCGAGGTTTAGCTCCGTCGATTCGTGAGGGATCGACGCGGGGTATTTGGAAGATTTCCTGGTCAGAAGCTGGGTCGAATCTACCGAGACGCTTGGGGACGATACCGGAGTGAGAACTCGGGTGCCGATCCCCTTGTCCGGTATTAGGTCGGAGCTGCCGAGGCATTTGGAGTTTGACAAAAAGAGACTTCTTTTATACAAGATAGGGAGGGTCGCCGACGTGGCCCTTTACACATGAAAGCTTACAAAAGATCAATTTACTTTAGCCAGGCTAGAACCTAGGTTCGCTCTTCCAGGAACTTCATTAGGTGCTCGGCGTTCCGGGGTCGGCTGATGGGTCGGTCGTCCATATCTATCAGTCGGTATGTACCAGGGCGTACAGCCTCGACTACACGGTATGGGCCTTCCCAGTTGGGAGCCAATTTTCTCTTCTTGGTTGGATCAGAGACAGATAGCATTCGTAATACGAGGTCCCCTACCTTGATGTTTGTGGGGCGGACCTTCTTGTTGTAAAACCTCTCGATCTGTTGCTGGTAGATGCTTCTCCGGATTGAAGACTTCTCTCGCACCTCGGCGACGAGGTCCAGGTTGGCCCTCAGGCCGGACGCATTGTCAGCTTCAACGAAGGCTATGATCCGGGGAGAAGGTAATCCGACTTCGACGGGGAAGACTGCCTCTGTCCCATAGGTCAGACTGAACGGCGTCTCCCCCGTGGGGATCCTCTGGGTGGTTCGGTGTGCCCATAGCATGCTAGGCAGTTCCTCGACCCATAGCACTTTGGGGGAACTGTCGAGACACTTTTTGAGGCCGTCGAGGATTTGCCTGTTCGCGTTCTCCGCTTGGCCGTTGGACTAAGGGTGGCAAATGGCGGAGAAACGCTGCTGGATGCCGATGTCCGCGCAGAAGGTTTGGAAGTTTTGACCTTGGAACTGAATTCCGTTGTCGGTGACGAGGACCCGAGGGATTCCGAACCGGCAAATGATGTTCTTCCAAAAGAACTGTTGCACTTGGCGCTCGGTGATGCTGGACAGTGGTTCGGCTTCGATCCACTTGGTGAAGTAGTCGATGGCGACTATCAGGAATTTCTTTTGTCCTACTGCTGGGGGGAAGGGCCCCACAAGGTCCATACCCCACATGGCGAACGGCATAGGGCTCGCCAGGGATCGGAGATTGGCTTGAGGAAGCCTCTTGATAGGGGAGAATCTTTGGCAGGGGCCGCACCTCTTGACTAAGTCTTGCGAGTCTTGGAGCATGGTTGGCCAATAGTACCCTTGATTCAGGGCCTTCCGAGCAAGTTTCCTGCTCCCCATGTGGCATCCGCCGATCCCCTCATGCAGGTCTTTGAGGGCATAGCTGGCCTCGTCGCTGGTGAGGCAGCGGAGGTATGGTTTGCTGTCGGCCAAGGTGTATGAGCGCTTGAAGAGGATGTCATCAACCATGACAAACCTTTTAGTTCGGACTCTGACTTGTCTGGCCTCGGCTTTGTCTTCAGGAAGCTCGGCACTGATTAAGAATCTTCGGATGAAAGTGGTCCAGTCGTCTGGGCTGGTACCATCTTGCACACACATCGCCTCCGGCTCTGGGTCACTGATACTTGGTTTCAGGAGGATTTCTATGAGCACCGTCTGATCGAGACCCTCGAAGGAGGAAGAGGCGAGTTTGGACAATGCGTCTGCTTGAGCGTTCTGTTCCCTGGGGACTCTGATAATCGTGGCACAGCTGAAGGACGCCAGGAGTCGCCGGACTGTTGCCAAATACCTCATCATGCGCTCATCGTGTGCTTCATATTCTCCGGTGATCTGATTGACCACTAGCTGAGAATCACTGAAGGCCCGAATTTGCTTGGCTCCGGCTCGGTGGGCGAGGGTCAGTCCGGCGATCATGGCCTCGTATTCTGCCTTGTTGTTGGAGGCCGGAAAGTTGAGGCGAAGGGAGTATTGAAGTAGGAATTGGTCGGGGCCACGAAGGATGATGCCAGCCCCACTCCCCGTTTCGCATGACGAGCCGTCGACAAAGACCTCCCAGGTTGGATCCGAACCCTCGATGCTGGGCTGCTCGGAGACGGTGCACTCAGTTATGAACTCGGCGGGGGCCTGTCCTTTAATGGCCACCCTCGGCTGATAGCTAATGTCGAACTGACTCAGCTCAATTGACCACTTGACTAAGCGGCCAGAGTTTTCGGGCTTGTGAAGGACAGTCTTTAGTGGCTAGTCGGTCAGTACTTTGACGGAGTGGGCCTGGAAGTAAGGACGAAGCTTCCGGGTTGCCATGACCAAGGCATAGGCCACCTTCTCTATCTTTGCGTACCTCGTCTCGGCTGGGAGTAGCACTTTGCTCACATAATACAACGGCCTTTGAACCCCTTCCTCTTCTCGGATGAGGACGGCGCTGAGGGCGCTATCCGAAGCGGACAGGTAGAGCCAAAGCGGTTCGCCTGGCTCGGGCTTGCTGAGGAGAGGCAGGTTGGCGAGGTATTGCTTCAGCTGTTCGAAGGCTTCTTGTTGATGGGTACCCCACTCGAAGCCCCCTTTTCCGCGCAAGGCTTTGAAGAAGGGGAGAGATTTCTCCCCTGACTTGGAGAGAAAACGGCCGATTGCCGCCAACCGACCTGTGAGCCTCTGAACCTCCTTGACATTCCGAGGCGGGGACATGTCAATAATAGCTTGGATTTTCTCGGGGTTTGCCTCAATGCCACGTTGGCTGATGATGAACCCCAAGAATTTCCCAGTGGAGACGCCGAAGGCGCATTTAGCCGGGTTGAGTCTCATGTTGTGGCGTCGGAGGACACCAAAGGCTTCTTCGAGGTCGGCGACGTGGTCCGGCCCGGCTCGGCTCTTGACAAGCATGTCGTCGACGTAGACTTCTACGTTGCGGCCGATCAGGTCTTTGAAGATTCTGTTGACGAGCCGCTGGTACGTGGCTCCGGCGTTTTCAGCCCGAAGGGCATAACGCGGTAACAATAAAGACCCTGGTCGGTGACGAACGAGGTCTTGGAGATGTCTGGTGGAAACATCCGGATCTGATTGTACCCCGAGAATGCGTCCATGAAGGACAGTAGCTCATGCCCCGAGGTTGCGTCGATTAAAGCGTCGATGCGGGGGAGGGGGAAAGGATCTTTCGGACATGCTTTATTAAGATCCGTGACGTCGATGCAGATCCGCCAACCCCCTGTTGCCTTCTTCACCATGACGACATTGGCCAACCACTCGGGGTAGCTGACTTCCTGAATGAATCGAGCGGACAAGAGTTTGTCCACTTCTGCCTTTACAATTTGTTGCCTCTCCGGGGCGACTTTGCGCCTCTTTTGGACGACCGGCTTAGAGTCAGGGATGACGCTCAGTCGGTGCATAATCAAGTCTTCGAAGATCCCGGGCATGTCGGAGGGCTTCCAAGCGAAGAGATCAGCGTTGCGACGGACGCAGGCGATGATGCCTGTCTTCAAGTCCTTGGTGAGCGAGCGGCTCACCCGGAACCATTTTGATTCATCCTCGGCGTCGAACAGGACCTCTTCTAGTTCGTCGACAGGCTCGGGAGCTGGGCCGTCCCTTTCGAGTTCGAGTTCAACGGCGTTGAGGGGGAATACATCCCCTCCGACGGTGGTTATGTAGCACGACCGTGCTGCTTCGTGGCTACCCCGGACGATACCGACCCCTTGGGGGGTAGGGAATTTAAGTTTCAGATAGTAGGCCGAAGGTACCGCTTGGAGGGAGCTCAGTCCGGATCGGCCGAGAATGGCGTTGTAAGCTGCCTTGATGTTGACAACCATGAATTCCATGGACTCGGTCCTCTTGACAGGAGCTGATCCTGCGGTGACGTCGAGGGTGATAATCCCCTCTATTACGACCGGGACGCCGGAGAATTCATGCAACGTGTATCCGGCTGGCTTGAGCTTCCCTCCGGGTAACTTGAGACTCTCGAAGGCTTTGAGAAAAAGAATATTTACCGAGCTGCCGTTGTCGACGAGGATTCGGCGAACCTCACAATTAGCTATGTGGAGGCTAATGACGAGGGCATCGCAGTGGGGTAGGTGAACGCCTTCGAGGTCCTCTCCTGAGAAGGAGACTGGCCTCGGTTGTAGCTTGGGTGAGGGGTCATCTTGGACAGCATTCACTTCTCGGATGAAGGCTTTTCGGGACGTATTTGATTCTCCTCCCATTGGCCCCCCGTGGATATAGTGCAAGACGAACGGCGTATCCGCGGCTCCCCCGGACTCGGGATCGCGACCCTGGATGCGGTTCGGAGTAGGGTTCGGAGGTGAGAGCCTCCGGTTCCTAGCATCTCGCCGATCCTGTGGGCCTTCCTCCCTGGGGGTCCGTCGGAGAGCTCCAAGAATTTCCCTTCGAAAGTCCTGGAACTCCTTGTGGGTGACGGGGGCTTCCTCGACCCTGTTCAGTTGGTCTGAGGGTTGCCTTCCGACGCGGCTGAGCGCTGGCCTCCGTCCCTCGGGCGGCGGTCTTGGATGGTTCGGGGCCGGGTTGGAAGCGGCCCTTCCCCTGCTGCGGGTAATCTGCCGGTTGACGATTATCCCCCGTAGGTCGGGCTGGACCTGACGGGTGACGCTCCTTTGGGACCCCTGATGGGGAGCCCTGTGATTTGAAATGCGTGGCTCGGCGTTAGCAGTTGGTGGGGGCGAGTCCCGTCGGTTGACGGAGGAAGCGGCCCCCTTGCCCTTGGAGGCCATGAGAGTTCGGCTGTCGAGGTCCCTTGATGGTCGGGCTCGGGTCGGCTTCTGAAGCAGTGTTTCCACAGACGGCGCCAACCTGATGCGGTTTATTTCTGGGAGACGTGTGGATGCACCAGGTGTGAGTTCGGACTCGATTTGTATTGAAGGAGAAAGCTGCTCGTCTGACGACCCTCGGCTGACCGGGCGGAACCTGCGACGGGCTCGGAATGAGGCGGAGATCTGGGCTCGGATCAGAGGGTTCGGATTCGGGGTCTTGTGTACCTGCAGACGGTCCTGAAACACCGGGGTTTATCCCGGTGGCGGACCCTCCGACGATCTAGTCAGTCTCTGTGAGAGAGTAGCAATAACTAGGTGAATTTAAGTGGCAAAAGATTGATTACCTCTAAAGGTGGGTGAGGGCCTTGTATTTATAGGGAATCCCAACCGGGTTTGGATCCGCTTGGGGGCCGGGTCTGGACCCGAAAGCCCATGGGCCTGACGTGGCAGGAGGCCCAAGGGGTTTAGGGCGGACGTGGCAGTGCCTAGAGTGGTATAGGGCTGACGTGGCGACGCCCTAAGTGGTATTTGGAGCTGACATGGCTGATCATGGGTCTCCTGTGCCTCTGGGAGAATCGGAGGGCCCAGGTTGTGCCAGGTCATCCTCATGCCTCGCCAGAAAGTGGGGACGGCCCGTGGGGCCATCACGGATCGGAGGCTGAGGACCGTTGAGGCTCGTCGGATACGAGGAGACCAGTTCTGCGGGGGTGAACTTTGAGGTTCGGCGCCGACCCTGTCTGGTTCGAAGCCGAGCCAAATTGTTGTTTTTCCTGTTTTTTTTGAGTGAGAGCTGTACTGTACTGGGCCCTGGTTGGGCCCCAATCCATTTTTACCCTACCACAATTCATATCTAGAACCAATAAGAAAATGAATCTATTAAAGCATCTA
The DNA here is from genome assembly GCA_017893485.1 of Hemerocallis citrina. Lineage (NCBI taxonomy): Eukaryota > Viridiplantae > Streptophyta > Magnoliopsida > Asparagales > Asphodelaceae > Hemerocallis > Hemerocallis citrina. Next base: position 432,631,429 of record CM030359.1, on the reverse strand, counting down.
CAGTCATTGGCTAAAAACTCATTTTATTGCAAAATTTGGAAAAAAGAGTGCTTCAGTCGTCGGCTAAATACCAAAATTTTGGGCTTGAGAGGAACCATAGTTGACTATATTTGGAAGATGATATAGGAATTTGAAAAATATAGCCAACGGAAGGTGATCTTTCGTCCGTTCATTTTTATTATAAAAAAAATAAGACGAAAGATGATCTTTCGTTTTTTTTATATTTAAAATCTATCGGACGGAAAATAATTTTTTTAATAAAAAAATTCGATCAGACGGGAAATCGGGTTGTGGACATTTTTACCACCCCTACCAAAACCTCTAATCCAATTTTTTTAATTTTAACTTGAAAAATTGAAATTTCAGATAATTTATGTAAAGTCCAAATTGCAATTAAACGAAACTTAAAGGGCTCTCTGTATGCAAAACTAAACATCACTATTACAGAATAAACCCCACTCTTTTCCCTCTCTTTCTCTCTCCTAAAAAAATGATCACCTTTTCTCTCTCCTCTACCGCCGCCGCCGCCGATGACGTCACCGATAACCGATGCCAGTTCTATCTCCCCATCAAGAGCCGCCACTGTGCGAACTCCCCACTTCCCAATTCCAAGTAATTTCAATCAAAAACCCTAACCCTAATTCTAATCCCAATTCTCTGATAATGCTAACTTTTTTTGCTCTAAAATTTATCAGATTCTGTGGCAACCACGACCCTTCTTCCAAATCGCGCCGGGTTCCGTGCCCAATCGACCCTTCTCAGTAAGAGCCCTCTCAAAAGCCCTAATTGTGATCGAGAAATTTGAACTTTTTTGATTGGTTAGGGTTTTGACTGTAAAGTTTGCAGCTTTGTGTTTGTAGAGAAGTTGGAAGCTCCAATTTCCATCCAAATTTGTAACTTTTTTTTATTGGTTTGGGTTTTGACTGTAAAAATTGCAGCTTTGTGTTTGTATCGAAGTTGGATTCTCAAAAGAGCTAATTTTGATTTAAAAAATTAAGCTTTCTTTTATTGGTTGGGGTTTTTGCTGTAAATTTTGCAGCTTTGTGAGTGTAGAGAAGCTGGATTGGCATGTGAAGAGGTGCCCATTGAAGAAGCAAGTGGAGAGCTTGGAAGCGAAGGCGTATTATTCAAAGGGGGTGAATGGTGGGGTTGGGGGGGATGTGGGGGCTGAGGAGAAGAGGAGGAGGGTTTATGGGATGAGTGTGGGTGAGTTTGAGGGGATTGTGTGGAGGATTAGGCGTTTGCATGATGCAATTGAGGTGGAGTTGAAGGAGTCTTTTGTGGAGAATGATGAGTGCATGAACTGGATGATCAACTTGCAGGTAGAAAGGTAATTCTTCGTTTTAAGATTTGCCCTTCAAATGTAAGATGGAATTGTGTGCAATTCATAAACTATACAAACACAATCCCTACTCTGTAATTATGATGGTAAGATTTAGGTAGATAGGATTGATTGATGGATCTGAGATCGGGGATTGGTTCACTTTTGTTATACTGAATTAAGCGTTGAAGATAGAAGACAATTTTGGAGGAATGCATCTACAGGAGTTTCAGAAATGATGGATTATTGTGATGAGTACATCTTAAAAGTTATGCCATATAATAGAAATGAGACTAGAAGGATTATTGTGCCCACTAGGCAATACATTAGATTTGATGATGCGTATATTAGGTTTATGAGAAATGAAGGAATACTTTGCCCAGTACATTAGAAAAAATAGGCATGAGGAGTAGATGATTGTTACAATGATGACAACAATAAGATAGGGTCTCATCCGATATCTTTGGGGTTGCCCATGAGAACTTATTTTTTCGATTCAACTTTAGGTATGATCCTTTGTCAATTTAACAACATGTTCTACTTGATTGCCTGGTCCTTGTTTGTTTAGGTTTACCCCTGTCCATCTTTGCTCCATTATCTACAATAATAGTTTGTTGATACTTCTTGTCTATGACGCACAACAGGGTGTGGATACGACACGACACGGATACTGGGATACATTATTCTACAAAATAGTAGGATATGAGTGCATTGGTGGGTACATTAAATATAATAAAAGTGCAAATATTTGAACAATTTCATAGAAATATAAGAATACATTATAATTATGAGCATTTTTTGAGAAAGAAAAATGATAACCTAACTGTCAATACTTTGGGTATACTTGTCTTGTGTTTGAGAATGACTTGAAACAACAAGTTTTTTAAATTACAGTAGGGCCTCAAACATTTATCTAAATATAGTTGTCTCCAAAAGTTGTAAAATTGAATTAAAGGATTGAAACTCTTTGGGTACGCACCGGGGAGTACCCAATGAGTATTGGCACCTGAAACACACCCTACTTGGGTACGTCGACCATTTGGAAGTACCCATGCTTTTTGTTGAACTCTCAAAATCCAATGTTGGACAGTACTTCGAAAATTTTATATTGTCAAGAGTTCGTACATATTTTGACATGTATTATGAGATTTTCGATAGAGTGGAAAGTAATTTCACTATTTTTCAGACAACTGCCATATCAAGAAAGGCATGTGGTTCAACAAGTATCGATCATTGGGAACATGGAAGCATTTGGGGTCGTAAAGAAGCGAGAGAAGTTGTCCTTCAGTTCAGATTGTGAGGAAACAACGAAAACTAATGGTTTGCCTGTAGAGGAGGATAAGAGTCCAGCTGTGGTTGAGTTTGGAGCAGGAAGAGGGTATTTGACCCACATGCTTGCTGATTGTTATGATATGAAGAAGATCTTTTTGATTGAACGGAGGTCTTACAAGCTCAAGGTAAGTCTTACTTTCTGTATCGATTTTTTTAATATTGAAAATAATGTGCATTTCTTATTATTCTTTGAATTTATTGTGCCTACTCAGATGTCACCTATAGTTTATTACACAATAGGAGAAAAGAATGTTGCATTCATTCAGTGAACTATGATGTATTTATTTTATGTTTCTGTTGGTTAAATTTGTAGATAAATCTCGTCCTTTTACTTGGTTATGTTGAAAGTTGGACTAAGATCGATAAGAAAGAAAGATAGTAGGCTGTAGAGATTACATGATTGTTATGTGCTAAGGGTCAGAAGCCTAAGGCTTGGGTTATTATAAGGAACTGAAGAATGCAACCCACTCTTTGAAGAAAAAATCAGATACATGGATTCTTTTTTTAACGGTCTCGGATCCAACAATTTCATTTTTCCACTTATATTGTTCTTTAAACCACATTTTCTTTCATTTTCCCCTCATCGGAGCATCTGTAGTCGTTGGCTATTTTGCCAAAATTTCCAAATTTTGGCAAAAATAGTGCTGCAGTCGTTGGCCATTTACCCAAAATTTGGGTTTCGTATGAACAGTGGTTGGCCAAATTTGGAACTCGAACTGGCAATTGCCAAAATATAGTTAACGAAAGATGATTTTCCATCTGTTAGATCGGACGAAAAATTATCTTTCGTCGTTTTTTTCCCACATCGGACGGGAAAAGAAACACCATCCCAAAAATTGCGGATTTATCGGACGAGAGATTGTTTTCCGTCTTTAAATTTTTTTTATTTTTTATTTTAATTAAAAAAGGACGGACGGGAGATTAAATCCCGTCCGATCCATTAAAAAAAAAATCTGAAATGTAGTGGGACGGGAAAAGAAACACCGTCCCATACATTTCATTTGCGAAAATTTCTATGGGACACCCCTATATTGATTTATATGGGGTAAATTTAGGTTTAAATGTTAGTTAATTATTAATTAAGAAATAATTACAATTAATTTAACAAATATTAAGGAATTAATTATGATTTAAAGCTTTTTATTTTTTTAAAATTAAGGCGGACGGGAAATTATTCCTCGTCTGGTCAATTTTTTTTTGTTTTTGCGTGGGACGAAAAATAATCTTTCGTCTGAGATTTTAAATAGTGAAAATACCCAAATTTTGGCTTTTGACGACTGCAGCGCAAAGTCATTTTTTCCATTTCCATTTGCCAAATACCCAAAATTTGGCTCATGACGACTACAGATGCTCTCATGTATCATAGTCGATATGTTAACCTCACACACACACACACACACACACACCCGCCCTGTATTATGACATTCCTTCAAAAAAATTATTCAAAATTGAATGATAGCAGTCGTGATTCCTCTGTGACTAAAAGCTCTGTTTGGAAAATGGTTAGGATACCAATGGGAACTTAATTAGTGGTAGCAGCTTGCAACTTATAGGAAGCATGACTCTTCCTATGCTGAAAAGATACCTATAGGTAGAAAGTAACTTTGGTTTTTTTCTTAGAAAGTAACTTTGGTTTTCTACCTTTCTTAGAAAGTAACTTTGGTTTTCTTAGAAAGTAACTTTGGTCTTGAGTGTTGGGCCCAAAAATGTTAAATTATACTGGAGGTATCTCACCTAGAAATAAGTTTCCAATTGGACTAAAGGTAAGATAACATAGGTATCTTAGATACCTCAACATACCTCCTGTTGTCTCCATTTCCAAGTGTTCCCAAGTTCTTAAAATGAACCTTCCCACATTTCCATAATTTGACACTACTATCATAATCATAATATCACATAATTTTCACCGTTAATGAATTCTTTTTAATTTATTTCTAATCAAGCTCATTCTGTTTTACCTTATTCCTTGAACAGTTCCACTTGCTATAGCCCATACAACTTTGCGCTGCTCTATGCACACACCAGCACGGCTAATATATATATATATATATATATATATATATATATATATATATATATATAACAGAAGCTTAATACATTTATCATTACTTATTCTTTTGCATTATCTAGGCTGATCGAAGTCTGCGACAGAAACAGGGTATAAACTTAGAGCGACTGAGAATTGACAGTAAGACTTTCAACCTGTTGCTAAAAAATGTTTGTTTGCAATTAGAGCTTTCTCAATGTTATCATCCATTAAATTTAGAGATAATTTTCCTTTTGAATAAACTCTTTTTCTGTTTTATACATTGTCAAATCTTTAGGACGAAATCAACGTTAAGACTTGATCAGATTCTTATCCTTATCGGTATTTTCTTGTTGAATATCTGCTCGCTAGATAGTCCTTTAGATGGAAACTTTCCAATTACTTCATTATAGATGCATGTTTTAGGTCATGACATAAATAATTTGATGTATCATTATATTGAAGGATATCATCCCATCCTGTTTGTCAGCTTTAATTGAGTCTTTTGCACCCATTCAGTAACAAGGAATCACAAATATTTGCAGTAGAGGATTTGGATTTGTGGGGAATAGAGTCTTTGAAGGGACACCAATACCTAGCCATTGGAAAACATCTCTGTGGACCTGCAACAGGTAAACATCACTCCTGCATTTGAAGTACCCTGAAGTTCTATTTTCATGAATTTCTGTTTGAATGTATTTTAAGTTCAACATTCGTGAAACTTGTACTTATTATTATCATTTGAAATTTTCTGCAGATTTGGCAATACGATGTTGTCTTCCAGAACAACAAGATGCAGACAAAAGAAATCCTTCAAGTAGCTGTCATTTGCAAGGCCTTGCCATAGCAACATGTTGTCACCATCTATGCCAATGGAAGCACTACATAAGTAATCCTTTATGCTCAGTCAGACCAATGATTTTTGGTTTTCCTTTTCACAAACTAATGAAATCAATTCTCATGGTATCATGTATTTATCTGAATATTACTTATTGATAGTTTAGCAGTAACGATTCAGCTGCCAATGCCTAATTGTCTATTCTGTATTGTCGTCTACATCCTGAACTGATTGGAGTGATGGGATGCTACAAATCTTTCAGACTTGATGGCTTTCATTTATTATTGTTTGCTTCTGCATATCTACATGCTTTCGCAAGTTCACTTACTTTGTCATTTCGTATACATATGGGTTTTCTAAAAGGAATTAATTTTGAAATCATTATCTGATAATCTGAATATCGAAAAAAAAAAGTATTATTTCCCTTGCATTCACTGAAACATCTAGTTCCCTAATTTCTTTGAGAGTAAGCCATGAAGTTAAAATCTATGAAGCATGGACAAGTTCGATATGGACATTGTTCGTGCTAGGTGTTTGCACATGTGGAATACATGTATATGACATGACAATATATTTCAATGTAGTATTTTTGAATTTCATGTCTCAGTATGTTGTAGCTGATAGCCGACCCCAACTAGTTGGGAAAAAGGCTTTGTTGTTGTTGCAGTATGCTGTAGCTGATGTGTCTATTTATGTCTAGTTGGGAAAAAGGCTTTGTTGTTGTTGCAGTATGCTGTAGCTGATGTGTCTATTTATGTTCCAGCTCTTTGTGTCCATACTGGGGAGAGGGAGGGGGGGGGGGGGGATGCCCCCCCCCCCCCCCCCCCCCCCAAAAAAAAAAAACAAAAAATAAATAAATCAATCCCTACTTTCCTATTCAATAGGATGGAGCTTGATTAGTCAATAGGTAGTTATAGATGGGTAAATTATTTAAATTATATTTACTAATTTATTATTTCTTAACAAATTTAGATTTATTGATTTTAAAAATCATTCTCATCTCCTTATTATACTCTTCTTTTTCTCTAATATCTAACTATTCTCATTGCATTTTTCTTTCGGTTCCTAAGTTTCTCTGACTAGCTCTCTTTAGCATTCTAGGCTTTCTAGCTGGGGTAAAAAAAGAAAAAAACTTTTGAGGTACAGAATAATTTTGTTAATTTATTCTTTGGATTTTAGTATTATAAAACTCTCAAATCATATTCATCAAACATAAAACATAAATCTCATATATTAATTTCAACCTTTTGTTGAAGCTATAGACCAATCACTTCATATTTTAATTATATGAATCACCTTAGATTTTAATTGTATGCAACACCAAGAGTTGCATTTGTTTACAATTATTTCCCCTTATAAATAATGTTATGATATTCTTTACTTTTTATATTCGCCCCCTCTACTTGCAAATCCTGGTTCCGCCCCTGTGTCCATGCTGTTGTGTCTGTGATTGTGCTTGTAGAGGAAAACTTAATAAGAAAATGTTAATTAAGAGAAGTAACGCCACCATTTTTCTTTTATGCATTGCATGTTATTAAGCATATGGGCATAAACCAATACCGTACTTGTTCTTGCATGGGTGATGCGCTTCTGATACCAGTCTTGCTTTCTTTAGGTACTCATCTACTAGGCATTTAGATCATTTGAATATGTATGTTGATAGTCAAAGTTTGTAGTTCAAACCGTCCAGGTCTTTTCCAGTTTATGTGCAACCCAACAATGATCTCTTAGTGGGTATATTTGTTTTGAGGTGTCTAGCTTATTTACTCAGATACATGCAGCTGTGTATGTAATATATTTCCGATGAAATTCAATACATTGAGGAGAAATGAGAGCACTATATGCGTAGTTAGGAGAGAAAATGAAGGTAATATCTCATAAAGAAAATAGAACTCTAGGTTTGCATGTGATCTAATTTTGAACTTACATGAAAGTGTCAATGAATTTTTTATGCTTATTGAGGTTTGTATTCAAATATCTAAATCACGAAGGTAATATTTGACAGATGGAAGATTTTTAGATTACTTGGTAGTATAGGTAGACTAGTTGTTGTATTAAATGCTCTAATGTGTTGCTATAAAATACAATGTAAATCTCACTGATCATTCTGTTTTTACTGATGCAGATACAAATTTTATGTCTAAAATGGGGATCACGCCTGAAGATTTTCATGCTATTACTTGGTTCAGCAGCTGGGCTGTCGAAGGAGATCACAGATGTGAGGATATTTCCGATGTGCATGATCAAAGGTTACATCAAACCACCTGGTAAAGCTCAACGTCTCTTGTAAACCCGTTGTATTTGTTTTTTTAGTACTGGCTGCTATTTACCTTGTATATTCAAAGAGCCTCTGTTCTAAGAACTATAAAGCTATCCTATACCTCAGATATCCTGTTTAGATATGAAGGTAAAGTTAGGATAACTGGAGTCATGTAGAGTTATCCTTAAAAACTGCAGTTTTCTTTTGGTTTGTTTCTCTTTTGGGGATGAGATAACTTTCTCGACTTCAGTTATTTGACTTTTAATAACTATTTAAACTTCAGTCCGACCTAATTGATATCTCACATCCACATCTTTATATCACTATCCATTGAGATATCTCGTCTTTAAATGAGTTTTGCATACAACAATTTTCACTTAACAGAAATGATAACATCAGTTATCTCAACTCTTGCTTACAGGCCATTCATCTAGTTTCAGATGAATTTCTATTCAGAAACTCGCATATATTATGACATCACTGACTTGTGATCTTGATTTGGGGGTTATTAATGTAGCACGACGAAGCGGACTGATTCAGAGGACAGAGGGGTGGAGGTAGCTATGAGAAACATGACAGTTGCAGAAAGGGCTACGTTAGGATTTATCTGCAAAGAGATCATCGACACAGGGAGACTGTTGTGGCTGAGGGATCATGGATTTGATGCACAAATTGTTAAATATGTCCCAAAAAATATTTCTCCCGAAAATCATTTGTTGGTTGCAAAATGTAAGATTTCAACGGTGGACTAAACATTTTGCTATATATTAACTTTTGTTCTTGTTTGAACTCTGTTTCCGCTTTCCTACCATATTATTGTCTAAAACTCTACTTGGCCTAACACAATGAGTGTTAACCTCCCTCACTGTCTCATAAACAAACCATCTTAATTTTCATCTTATAAGTTATACTACTTGATCTCCTAATACTCACTCCCAAACGATGAGTTGGTTTGAGTTGCAAAGAATTCTAGTTGCAAAGAAAATCTCTCTACAAAATGCACATTCTTGCGGTATGTGCATGATCCTTTTTTTTTTCCTCCTTCTTGCGTGATGAGTATTTTGTCAGCTGGCCTTTATGGTGTCTCTAGCTAATTTGGAGTTTCCTCTTTTGTTCTGGCTTCTTTTCTTCTTTTGCTGTTCATATACTGTCAATTTGTTTTGAGTTCCTTTCTATTTGCACGTCTCCTTTTCTGATGCCACTCCATGGCTTTGTTTATAGTCGGAGTTATACTGATCATCCACTTAAAATCAACCACCCCATAGTCAAACTCAACCATGCTTAATAATAGTTTATAGTTGTCTCGCAATTATATGAAACGGAGAATTGGTATATCGATTGGGCCATAGTGTTTACTCCGAACAATGAATACAAAATGAAGCAGCAGCATATCAATCACCATCGTCAGGTGCTATTTAAAGATTCAACAAATTAATGAGAAGCTGTGATTGTGAACTCTACATACATACAAAGTGCTCATTCATTCATTAGCTTAATTGATGCTGTTTGTTTTTGGGTGTGGGGACAACAGGTGTGAGTTCTTGTAATTTGTGAAGCGGAAGATACGATACTGGCGTTGATCCGATCCTAAGCTGTAGGATCGGCTCGGGAGTAGTAGGAGAGAGGTAAAGGCCGGATGCTCGGCTCGGATCTCGTAGCTCGGCTCGGACTTTCGTACCTGCACACTGCCTAGAAACACCGGGAGAAGTCGGCGACAGGCCATCCAACAATCTAGTCAGTCACTGAAAAAACAATAGTAGCTAGAGTTCAGGTGGGGAAAACTTTATTACCTGCTGCGGTGTGGAGGGGGTCTGGTATTTATAGGTAAGGAAAAACGGGTCTGGGACCGTAATGGGCCGGGTCGGACCCGTTTTCCAGTAGGCATGAGATGGCAGAAGCCAGTTGGACTTATTTGACTTGATGATCATGGAGGAGCAAAATCTGAGGAGATCTGATGGCCCTGATGGGGCCACGTCATTTATATCATATCAGGAGCCCCCCCACTCCTTGAGAGATGTGTAAGCCAGCTGTGAAGGAGTAGTTTGTCTCTGTAGGAAGAACGGAGCGGTGTATTCGGCGAGTATGACTTGTAGAGTCTCAGAGAGGTAAGTGGGGTCGGTTATGGGGTAGGACGAAGAAAATCCCCTGGAGAGTAAAAACACCGAGCGTCGAGTACCGAAGGTCGGGAGCTGAGCATCGAGCGTTGAGCCCTAGCCTGTGACAAAGCCAGGAATTAGCACGGAGTTCATGTCGAGCGTCGAGGGTCGAACGTCGAGCCCCCCTTGTTGGTGAAACCTAGGGCGTAGCTCGAGGTCAATGCCGAGGGTCGAGCCCATACATCTTGAGAAAGCTAGAGCGTGGCTTGAGATCAATGCCGAGCGTCGAGCCCATACAACTTGAGGAAGCTAGGACGTGGCTTGAGGTCAATGTCGAGCGTCGAGCCCCCCTGTTTGGTGAAAGCTAGGGCGTGGCTCGATGTCAATGCCGAGCATCGAGCCCATACGGCTTGAGAAAGCTAGGGCATAGCTCGAGGTCAATGCCGAGCGTCGAGCCCATACAGCTTCAGAAAGCTAGAGCGTGGCTCGAGGTCAGTCCCGAGTGTCGAGCCCATACAGCTTCAGAAAGCCAGGGCATGGCTCGAGATAAATCCTGAGTGTAGAGCCCCCCCTGCTTGGTGAAAGCTAGGGCATGGCTCGAGGTCAATGCCGAGCGTCGAGCCCCCCTGCTTGGTGAAAGCTAGGGCGTAATGCCGAGCATCGAGCCCCCCCTGCTTGGTGAAAGCTAGGGCGTAATGCCGAGCATCGAGTCCCCCCCCCCCCCCCGCTTGGAGAAAGCTAGGGCATGGCTCGAGGTCATTGCCGAGCGTGGAGCCCACATAGCTTGGGAAAGCTAAGGCGTGGCTCGAGGTCAATGCCGAGCGTCAAGCTCATACAGCTTAAGAAAGCTAGGGCGTGGCTCGAGGTCATTGTCGAGCGTCGAGCTCATACAGCTTGAGAAAGCTGGGACGTGGCTCGAGGTCAATGAGCGTTGAGCCCATACAGCTTGAGAAAGCTGGGGCATGGCTCGAGGTCAATGCCGAGCGTCGAGCCCATACAGCTTGAGGAAGCTTGGGTATGGCTCGAGGTTAATGCTGAGCGTAGAGCCCATACATCTTGAGAAAGCTAGGGCATGGCTCGAGGTCAATGCAGAGCGTCGAGCCCATACAGCTTGAAAAAGCTAGGACGTGGCTCAAGGTCAATGTCGAGCATCGATCCCATACAACTTGAGAAAGCTAGGGTGTGGCGCGAGGTCAATGCCGAGCGTCGAGCCGCCCTGCTTGGAGAAAGCTAGGGCGTGGCTCGAGGTCAATACCGAGAGTCGAGCCCATACAGCTTGAGAAAGCTAGGGCGTGGCTCGAGGTCAATGCCGAGCGTCAAGCCCATATAGCTTGTTGGAAAAGCTAGGGCGTGGCTCGATGTTAATGCCGAGCGTTGAGCCCTTGCTGCTTGTTGGAAAAGCTAGGGTGCTACATGTGTGATGCTGACGTCATGGGGGGAGAATCGAGGTGTTGAAATCTTATTAGCCGTTAGATCTTGATGATTAAGTTTGAACGGTCAGGATTCCAATGCGGAATTTGAGGCATCGATAGTTTCTCTATAAATCTACCACCCCCCTCTCCATTTCTTTACTTTGCTTTATCTTTCTAAAAATCGGAGCTTCTCTCTCTAGCCACCGGCGACAACTTTTTCGTTGACATATCATTTACGAAATCCAGGTTATTATTGCTTTTTTCATGTTGCGATCTCAGTCTGGTTTTGAAGCGAGTGCCTCTGGTCGGGATAAGGGGGATCGTCAGTCGGAATCCACGTTCTGGGATCTCGACGACCGAGTTTTGGACGTAGTGCCACTCCGTCGTTGCAAGCCGTATGTGGTGGAGTCAATTAGTTCCATTGGTGAGGTGGAAGTACTAGGTGAGGAGGTCGAAGGAGGAGCGGAGGATGAGGGAGTCGGGGAAGGAGTGGTGGATCAGGAAGTCATGGAAGGAGTCGAGGAAGGAGTGGCGGAGGAGGGTAGTAAGGAAGGAGAGGTTCTCCCCACTCTCCCGCCTTTGGCGAGACCTTATCCTCCTAGGGATCCTTGTATCCTAAAGAGGAAGAGAAAGTGGCGCCTTCCGGACAGTCCGGGGATGCCGGACAATTTCGAGCCCAAGCATGGGCTCGATGTCCCGTACGTCAAGAACCCGCGATCCATCAGGATGTATCCTGACGATGTCGAGAACTTGGTTCAATTTGGGGTGGAGATATCTTCGCCAGGCCGGAACTAGATACAGATGGACAAAGTTCAGTGCGTTCTAACAGCCAACCACCTGCCTGTGATAAGGGCTAGTTATTTCATTAGGCGGGAGTATGAGCTGATGATCCCTAGCCCTGGTCTTTGCCCTACCACCGAGTTGGCCCCCAGTTTCTGCATGTTTTCCGAGGACGCCTTCATTTTGGGGCTAAGGCTGCCATTGCACCCGTTTACCAAGAGGGTGCTGAGGTGGGGGGCCCTTTGTCCGATGCAGTATGGTCCCAACTCTCGGAAGCAGTTGGTTTGCTTCAATTTGAAATGTGAGGAGAAGAAGGTGCCCCTGAAACTGAAGTATTTTCGGGCCGTCCTAGGGGTGAGCTCGCTTGGTGATCAGGAGGGCATATACTATATATCGCCTCGCCCCCACAAGAAGGTGATGCACGGACATACGGACTCCATCAATGGGTGGAAGGCTAAATACTTTGTGATCCGAAGTGAAGTGCCTTGAGAAATTCCTACCGTTTGGAATTTTTATAAGCCAAACCACAAACCCCCGAAGCGGAGAGACTTGACGGGGGCGGAGTGGGCTGATGTTGAGTGGATCGTCGAGGGACACAACATTGGTTGGCCAAATGTGACCGAATTGCACTTGGCCCGGACCGGACTGAGCCCATTCGACCCTTGTATGTTTCGTTTCATTTTAATTTAACCTTTTGCCTTTGTGTTAACATTCTCTCTTTTCCCTGTAGCGATGGACCACGCGAAGCTTGATGCAAGGAAGGCCTTGAAGGACCTAGCCCAGAAGAGGAGGGCCGAGAAGGCTGTGTCGAAGGTTGGGTCCGCTCAGGGGGCACCGAAGGCCCCTCGGAATGGCCTCATAAGAAGGCGAAAGCCCTCTCCGTCAGAGCAGCGCCCGAGCTGGAACCGAGCTCTAGAAGCCGCAAGGTTGCTGAGGTCCTGAAGGCCGGGACCCCCTCCTTGCGCCCCGATGCCCAGGCAATGGTGGGGAAGAAGGGCCTAAGGTTGTGGGATCCCGAATGGTCGGTGAAGGAGGCCGACACACTGGTGGAGGGCCCAATATCGGTCGAGGTCGTGGAAAAACTTGCCACACCATGCGACCGGTCTATCCTGGCGACCGAGACGGTTGAGACATGTCACATGAAGTGGGCTCAAGCCCATATGGTGGTAGGTTTCCGCCCGTCTGTTTAATTTTATACTTAATGACATCGCTTTCTAATTTTTGCGTATTACTCCTCACTCAAAAGGCATCCATGGCCGGGGCACAGCTGAAGTGGTGTTATAAGAAGATGGTGAAGGACGAGAAGAGGAATGCCGATTGGTTCTTGTGCGAAGCGAAGGATCTGAAGACCGAGCTGACGGCAGCTCAGGGGGTGGCGCAGGACCTTCAAGCAGATCTTGCGATTGAGCAAGACGAACATCTTCGTGCTTTGGTGGAGGTTCGAGCGAAAGAGGCCGCGGAGTACGAGGAGCTGCAGGCCACAGCCGGGGAGGAGGTGATGAATGCCCAAGATGAGGCCTATGATCGGGCGAAGGAGCACTTCTTGCTTCTTTATCCTCATGCCAAGATCGATCATCTCCACTACAGTTGGGAGCCGCCCATGCTTCCGCTAACTCCCGGGGGAGAAGGTGACAAGGTGGGGAAAGACCCGACCCTCGAGAAAGAGGCACGAGGAGCAGCGGCTGACGAAGAGGTGCATATCCCCCCTAAGATGTAGTTTTAATCTTTTCTTATTTTTTGTATTTGCCGAGCGCAGACTGGCCACCGCTTTTTTATAACGATTTTTTGGGACAATCAATATATACATATATTTTTTTCCGACTTGTATGACTTGTCATTTTTGAAAAGCTTGTTTTGGGAAGCTTGGAGTGAAATCTTGCTTCCTCTTTTTATGTCAGATGGACGAGATCCTAGGAGTCAACCTCAGTTCTGCTAAGGTCAGGTGCCTATGGAACAGGCTAGAGTCCAAGGATAACATCTTGATTCGCTATTGCAAATAGGCCCGCGATCGGGAAGCTGCCGTAAGCTATTTTATGAACAAGTCCAAGGAGCTCAGTATAGAGGCGGCACGCCTGAAGAAGGCTATAGCCGATCGAGACTGGGGGAGTGCCAAGACGGCCTGGTCGATGTCCGATGCCTTCACCAAGTGGCCGACCTCTGAGTTTGTTCTTCGTGAGGTCATGGTGGAGAAAGAGCTGGAGATTCAGAGGTTGAAGGTCATGCTTGGTACAGGTGGATCTCGATTCTGCTCTTTTGGGGGAGGTGACCCCTCCATCGTGGGTCCCTCCTCGATCCTATATTTGGAAATGGCGAGGCCAGCGGATGCGCAGATCTCTGTTGCCGGAGCGTCTACCCTGGAGACGCTGACGATGCCGGGCGAGCTCACTGGAGGGAGGATCCACTCGGTGGGGCTTGAGATGGCCTGTGTAAGCCTAAAATGCCCCCTGAGAAACACTTAGGCTGGGGTAAAAAATCGTTGTAATAATTCATATTGTACTGTGGCCTTTTAAGGCATTATGATAAATGAAATTTGATTTTACTGACCCTCATTAACTTGTTTTTTAGATCAAGCATCGAGGGGTCGGGAGGGTGCGAGAAACCGACCGATCCCCGGTTTCTCGTTCATGGTTGTGGCCGAGATAGTAAGGACGTGGGGCCGGGGAGCCCCACTTTTGGCTCGGAAATATAGCCGAAGGCTGACGACTGGATCGAAGGACCCGGAGAGCCTAGTAATGGAGGACGTTTTGTCTTCCAATCTCATTAATAGCGATCAGGCATTTCATCTTCCCCAGGTCATCAATGCGCCCAACATAAGGTTTATATAACCCTCATCCCCTCATCAGAATTTTTCTCACTTCATCGTGAGTTCTCATTGCCGGTGACTCTCCTGCCACCCTCTGACAATTGGGGGTAAGCGCTATGATGTTGTTTTATCCCCAGTTGCCAGTGGGTGAAAGGAGGGTCGATCTCGGAATACGGGGCTCGGGGCGCTTGTCGTAGGCAAGCGCCTTAAATGAAACTTCTGCTCGGATTTCTGGACCAGTGGCTCTCCTCCCACCCTCTGACAGTTGGGGGTAATGGCTATAAGTGTTGTTTATCCCCAGTTGCCAGAGGGTGAAAGGTGAGTCGATCCGTGGTCCAGGGGTCGGTGGGGACCGTAAATTTTAACGAAAATTTTGGGTACCAATGTAACACCCCTGCCCCTAGCTCGGACAATTTATACAATTTAGAAGATAAATTATTTATAGTATAGTACAACTATCCACCACATTATTTACAAACTATGCCATCAACAAATTTTACTTTATACAAACAGCCAACTTTACTTTTCAACATATATTATATATATATTTATACTCTTTTGAAAATTACAGGGTGTTACAGACACCCCCCCTTCAGAAATCAGCATCCTCGCTGAGCACGGGGCATGCACAATCTAGTGCAGGATCTCCTTTTTAGCCGATGTGGAGCACCTGCTCTCCTATCTGCCCGACTAATCATGATCTCAGAATCCACCATCCGATCAATCATAGTCCCGAATTTAATGAGCTGCTCTCCTATCCGTCCGATTAATCATGATCCCGGAATCCACCGCCCGATCAATCATAATCCCAATTTAATTGAGACACCACAGTCCCGGAATCCTCCACCCGGCTGGGTCAATATGCCCCACACTCGGTGTCGAAAGTCAGCTCTGATACCATTTGTAAAACTTCTGCCCCTAGCTCGGACAATTTATACAATTTAAAAGATAAATTATTTATAGTATATTACAACTGCCCACCACAGGCTGCCTCTCAAAAGGTGGTTAATCGGATTGGTGACTCTTGATCATAGGAAATCGTGTTTATATATTATTTAATTCTAGTTTCTTACCGATATGGGACTAATCCCATTCTCTCTCCCAAAGCTCTCCCACGTGAGCAGTAGCAACAACACCTAGTGTTTTTACTCTTCTCAACCGAAGGTGGGCCCCAGTTTTTTCAAAGCCACGTCATCAGTTTTCAAAGCAGCAAAGGTGGCTTCACATGACCCATGGGACCCCCCTTTCACTATTCATTTTCACCTATAATTACCATCATGCCATCAACTCATTATACTTTTTAACCAAAAAGCCATTTTTATTTTCAACATATATTATATATATATATATATATATATATATATATATATATATATATATATATATATATATATATATATATATATATATATTTATATTTACTCTTTTTGAAAATTACGGGGTGTTACAACCAAGTTCAGTTGAAGTTCCGCTTCGTGGGTGCTTGAAGTCCATGCCGAGTATCAAGCCCCCCAACTTGTGAGAAAGGTGGGGTGTTGCTCGTAGCACACGCCGAACGTCGAGCCCATACAGCTTGAGAAAGTTAGGGCGTTGCTCATAGTGCATGCCGAATGTCGAACCCCCCAGCTTGTGAGAAAACTAGGGCTTTGCTCGCAGTGCATGCAGAACGTCGAGCCCCCCAACTTGTGAGAAAGCTAGGGCGTTGCTCGCAGCGCATGCCGAATGTCGAGCCCCCTAGCTTGTGAGAAAGCTAGGGCGTTGCTCGCAGCGCACTCCGAACGTCGAACCCTCCAGCTTGTGAGAAAGCAAGGGCATTGCTCAAGGTATACGCCGAGCATTGAGCTCCCCAGCTTGTGAAAAAGCTAGGGTATTGCTCGCAGAGCACGCCAAACGTCGAGCCCCCCAGCTTGTGAGAAAGCTAGGGCATTGCTCGCAGTGCATGCCGAATGTTGAGAGCTTATGAGAAAGCTAGGGCATTGCTCGCAGTGCACGCCGAACGTTGAGCCTCTCAGCTTGTGAGAAAGCTAGAGCGTTGCTCGCAGCGCACGCTGAATGTCGAGCCCCCAACTTGTGAGAAAGCTAGGGCATTGCTCGCAGCGCACTCCAAACGTCGAGCCCTTCAGCTTGAGAAATCTAGGGCGTTGCTCGCAGCGCACACCGAATGTTGAGCCCCCCAGCTTGTGAGAAAGCTAAGGCATTGCTCGTAGCGCATGTCGAATGTCGAGCTCCCCAGCATGTGAAAAATCTATGGCGTTGCTTGCAGTGCATGACGAATGTCGAGCTCCCAGCTTGTGAGAAAGCTAGGGTGTTACTCGAGGTATACGCCGAGCGTCGAGCCCCCCAGCTTGTGAGAAAGCTAGGTCGTTTCTCGCAGCGCATGCCGAATACCGAGCCCCCCAGCTTGTGAGAATTCACAGAAATTTGAACCAAACAAAAAAAGGGGGAAGAAACAAAGATTACACTTTATTTTTTCTACTATTTTATGTTTACACAAAAAGAGGGGCACGTAGTGCAGATTACAGGGGGTCAGTTACATGGGGTCAGTTACATAAGTTTGGTTACAAAAGGAGTCTAGTCCTCCCCTTCGACGAACTTGATGAGGTGCTCCGCATTCCAGGGCCTTTTTACTGTCCTACCCTCCCAGGTCTTCGAATTGATACGTGTCGGGACGTACCACTTCGGAGACCTTATATGGGCTTTCCAAATTGGGGGCCAACTTTCTCTTTTTTCTGGGGTCGGATACCGCTAGCTTTCTGAGCAAGAGATCACCTTTTGGTATATTCTTCTCCTGATGACGGATTTTTTCCTGACCTCGTCGATTAGATCCAAGTTGGTTCCGAGGTCTGTTGAGTTGGTCTCCTCGTTGAAGGCCATTATACTGGGCGAAGGGAGCCAGATTTCTAAGGGGATGACTGCCTTAGTGTCGTAGGTTAGGTTGAATGGTGATTCGCCCGTGGGGATTCTCTGAGTTGTCCGGTGCGCCCAAAGGACGCTCGGTAACTCGTCGACCCACATTCCCTTAGGAGAATTATCCAACCGCTTCTTGAGTCCGTCCAGGATTTGGTGATTTGCATTTTTTGCCTATACATTTGATTGGGGATGACATATCGATAAGAAGCGTTGCTGGACACCGATGGCTTCGCAGAATTTCCGAAAGTTCTTGCCCGCAAATTGGTTTCCGTTGTCGGTGATGAGTACCTGCGGGATCCCGAACCGACAGATGATGTACTTCCACAAAAAATATTGGGTTTGGTGCTCTGTGATCGTGGCCAGGGATTCTGCCTCGATCTACTTGGTGAAGTAGTCGATGGCCACCACCAAGAATTTCCTTTGGCCCGTTGCTTTCGAGAAGGGGCCGACCAAGTCCATCCCCCACATGGCAAAGGGGGTCAGACTGGTCCGCGAGTGGAGGTTGGCTTGTGGAAGCCGCTTCACTGAGGAGAATATCTCGTAGGAGCCGCACCTGTTGACGAGATCTTGGGCGTCTTGTAACATGGTAGTCCAGTAGTAGCCGTGGTTTAGGGATTCTCTGGCGAGCGACTTGCTCCCTATGTGACATCCCCCGATTCCCTCATGTAGTTCCTTCAGCGCATACTTGGCCTCCTCAGGGGCCAGGCAGCGAAGGTATGGTCTTCCGTCTACCCTTGTGTACGAGCACTTGAAGAGTGTCTCATTGATTATAATGAATCTCTCTGAATGGATTCTGGTCCTTCTCGCCTCGGCCCGATCTTGAGGAAGCTCGCCCTCTGCCAGAAACTTTCGGATGGGAGTCATCCAGTTTTTCGATTGAGGCTCGATAGCAAGGCAGAGGGCCTCGGGGAGGTTGATGCTAGGCTTAAGGAGAACTACGATTAGGACGGTATGGTCGAGGCCTTCGAATGACGATAAGGCAAGTTTTGACATGGAGTCAGCCTGTGCGTTTTGCACCCCTGGGATCATTCCACCGAGTTGAAATCGAAGGAGGTTAAGAGTTGATGGACTAGCACCAAGTATCGGACCATTCGAGCATCACGAGCCTCATACTAACCTGTGATCTGGTTAACCACGAGCTGGGAGTCACTAAAGGCCCTGATTTTTCTTACCCCAGACTTATGTTCCAGTATGAGCCTTGCGATCATAGCCTCATATTCTACATCGTGGTTAGAGGTAGGAAAGTTCAGGCATAGGGAATGCTGGAGGACAAAGTTGTCGGGACCTTTGAGGATGAAGCTCGCGCCGCTTTCGACTTCGCAAGAAGAGCCGTTGACATAGACTTCCCAAATAGGATCTCCTTCTTGAATTTCGGAAGTTTCAGAGATGGTGCACTCCATGATGAATTCGGCGAGGGCCTGCCCTTTAATGGCTATCCTAGGTTGATAGCTAATGTTGTAATGGCTTAGCTCGATCGACCACTTGATTAAGCAGTCAGAATTTTCAGGCTTGTGGAAGACGACCTTGAGGGACTGGTCCGTAAGGACCTAGATTAAGTGGGCATGGAAATAAGGACGGAGCTTCAGTGTGGCCAAGACCAGGGCATAAGCGATCTTCTCCATCTTTGCGCACCGGATCTCAGCCGAGAGCTGGACTTTGCTGACAAAGTAGAGAGGATTCTGAACCCCTTCTTCTTCTCGGACCAACACGGCGCTGAGTGCATTTTCCGAGGCTAAAAGGTAGAGTAAGAGGGGTTCGCCCGGTTCGGATTTGCTCAGAAGTGGGGGGTTGGCGAGGTAGGACTTTAGCTGGTCAAACGCCTGTTGCTGGGGGTCACCACATTCGAAGCCTTTCGCTCCTCACAGATCCTTGAAGAAGGGGAGTGACTTCTGTAACACCCCATATTTTATTTAAAAATGCAATTTTCAATTTTGCACGTATGATGCACGTGTTAATTTTTCCATCTCTATTTCTTACTCTCATTTACTATTTAGCATTCATAATCTTTATTTAGTTTTTTTATTAAACTCATGGACCTAAAGAGATATTCTAGCCCATTAGGAGAGCCCACTAGAATAATTAATTAATTTGATTTAAAAGAAAGCCCATGGGACAAGCTCATTAATTAAATCCTATTTAAAGTTGTGCATGGACTCACACATGACATGTAACAACTTTTAATACACATTTTTTAAACTATAGGAATTGTATTAATTATTGTATATGTGTGTGCACTAGTGCACAACACGTGCACGTGGAAAATGAAGAGACAAAAGGGGGTTGGCCGATTTTTGATCATGGAGGGTGGGGGTTTGAGTTTTGAAGAGTTAGGACCATGAAGAGTTGGAAGTTATAGGAGTTAGGATTATGAAGAGTTGGAAATTAAGTGGAGTAATTTATTAGGTGTAGAATTTTGCACTTTAAACCCTCACTTTGACCTATAAATATACCCTCATCTTTCTTCTCTTGTCACACCTAAACTAAACAAAAATAAAGAAAGGAAAAAGAAAGCGAGAAGAGAATACCTTTGTGCATTGGAGAGCTATTTCTAGGAGGAGAAGGACAAGGAGGTGCTAGTTGGAGAGCTAGGAGCTAAAAATGGTCTCTCCAATCTTGGTTATTTCATTCTCCATAAGAGGTGGGTGATTTCTTACTTTGGTGCATGCTAAAAGTTATAAATGAGTTGTATAAATTGAATTTGATGTGAAATATGTAGACAAAATCCATGCTAATGTAGTATGCCATGAATAAAAGTAATCTTGATGAGATTAAGTAAATAATTGCTATCATGTTAATTAGAAAGAAGATTCTGACAAGAGAATTAACACTATGAATCATATTAGTATGCTTGTAAATTTGTACGTGTTGAATGTATGATTTGTATGAAAATTATAGAAGTAGTGTTATATTAAATTTATGCTTTGATACTATGACAAATTGAAAGAAGAAAGAAGAAAAGATAAATTCAGTTATTACCATGAAATGTGTCAACTATTGCTTATTGCCATGTTATATTGAAAATATAAATTTTTGCATAAAAGAATTTTCTTTGAGATTTCATGGATGATTAAGAGGCATGTTTGGTTTTATTACAAAATTTTAATTAGTTTAATTGAGACCATAAACTAGTTTTAATGGATACAGTTCTTAAATTCAAGTTTTGAGAAAAATACAAATCTATATGTAAAATGGGAAGAGGAATTATTTAAAAATAGAAATATATTTTTTAAAATGAATTTGAAATTAGTTGGTTGCTATTTTAGAATTCATCTCAGTCAAAAGAAAAGTTTATTTCAATATCCTAAAGATTGGATCATTGGATCAACAAGTTTTGCGAAAAAGAACCAATTTCAGAACAGTATGAATAAAAATATATTAATACAACTCCTAAACAGAAATCACACTTGGACTTACTGGTTAGCCAGTGCACCACAGAGCACTACTTATAAGAGATTTTGGGTTCGAAACTTGATAGTCACATTTTATTTTGATTCACTCAATAAAAATTTTGAACCTATACTGTGTGTATAAGGGGCTTTCGGTTGCGATTTATTGACACAAGTCCAAACAGACTTAGTGGCTAGTGGGTTTGGGCTTTGGCGCTGGCTGTGTGTGTCAGCAGGTCCCTGGTTCGAAACCCAGAGCCACCTTTTGAATATATTTTTTGGGTTTTGTTTATATATTTGAGTTTTTGATGTGAAAAAGGTTGAGAATAAAATGCTATTATTCATATAAAATAAAATAAAAATTTCTAGAGATAGTTATAAAATTTTCTTGTTTATTTTGAGAAAGTAAAAAACGGGATTTGAAATAGTAAATGAGTTTTTGACTCCAAAAATTATCATTTGAGTAAATGATCCTTATTTTTGAAAAGAAGGAAAAATATGTAACAAGTTATGAAATTCCCATGTGTAAACAAACACTTTTGTTGAGTAAGAAATAACTTGAATGTGAATTGAGATATGAATTGATTAAATTGCTAATATAATTTATAGTGATGAATCTTTTGTTTATGAAAGGAATGGTTGTTCTATTTTGAGTTGTAAATGAATAAGTGAATCATGAATAAGTGCTAAAATAAGACATGGATCTATTTATGAATAAGTTGGAGATATGAACATATTGAATTAATACATGAAGGGTATGAGTACCCATGGATTCTTGTACATGAAAGGTTGTGATTTAGAGTTAGTAAGACCTCGGGTACCAGAACTGTTTAAATAAAAAGAATTGAATTATGTTTTGAGATTTGCCATGGAGCGATCTCGGTAATTATGATTAAGTCCGGTAGGGGGTAAGACTAACTCTAGGTATAATAATTATTCATGTCTTGAACTTAAGAACTAGACACATAACTGAAGATGTGGTAAAACTTGGGCAAACGTAAGTGGGGCGCTCTATATGGTCGGGCGATGGTCTTGTTGCAGTGGTTCACCGAGACTATAGATCCAGTCGGGCGGTGTACTCTGGGACTATGGTTGCCACGTGGGAGACGAGCTTTTATTTTAAATCGAGACTATGCGTAGTCGGGCGGATAGTTTTCCATACTCCAAAGTATATACGTATAGCGGGGCTAGAAGGGCACTTGTGGGAGGTTTGCACGACGAGGAGTCTGTATAACATTCGGGCGGGGGTCTTGCTGCGGCGGTTCTCCGGGACTAGGCGGTTCGAGATAACTGATCTCTTGTATGAACCGGGCGGGCAACAGTTTGTCCACCTCCACTTTTACTGCTTTTTGCCTTTCCGGGGCAAACTTGCATCGCTTCTAATGGATCTACTTGGAACCCGAGTGGACGCTCAGCTTGTGCATGATTAGGTCCTCGGAAATCCCGGGCATGTCGGATTGGGTCCAAGAGAAGAGGTCGGTATTGTGGCGAATACAATCAATGAGGGTCGGTCTTAGATCGGGGGACAGGGAGCAGCTTACACAAAACCATTTAGACTTGTCTTCTGCCTCGAATGAGATCTCCTTCAATTCGTCCGCAGGTTCTGACTCAGACTGGTTTCTCTCAGGTGGAAGCTCGACTGCATCAAAGGGGAACACCCCGCCTCCTACCACGGTCATGTAGCACGAACTTGCAGACTCGTGGTTCCCTCAGATGACACCGATCCCGAGGTCGGTAGGGAACTTTAGCTTCAAGTGGTAGGCTGGGTCGGCTGAGAATGGCGCTGTATTCCGCCTTGACGTTGACCACCATGAAGTCCATTGATTCGGTCCGTATGATCGGGGTTGTCCCGGCTATTACATCCAGTGTCACAATCCACACGATTTGTACGGGGATGCCCGAGAACCTGTGAAGGGTGTACCCGGCTGGTTTTAGCTTATCGCGGGGGAGCTTGAGGTTTTCAAATGCTTCCAAGAAGAGGATGTTGACTGAGTTTCCATTGTCCACGAGAATTCAGAGGACTTCAAAGTTCTCCATGAAGAGGCTGATGAAGAGGGCATCACAGTGCGGGAGCCGTATGCCCTCCAGGTTTTCTTCAGAGAAGGAGATTGTCCGCTGTTGAACTTGGGGGGAGGGATGTTCACAGAAAGAATTAACTTCTCACAGGAAGTCCTTACGGGAAGTGTTGGATTTCCCTTCCATGGGTCCACCATGGACGCAGTGTAGGATGGCCTGTCTTCCAGTCTCCTTGGGCTCGGGGTCCTGCTCGGGTCGCCGGTTGATCGTTCGAGGGAGAGGCGTAGGCCTCGGATTCCTCGAATCCCTCCAGTCTCTTAGGTTGGCTTGGGTGAACTCCCTTAGGTATCCTTACTGGATGAGGGTCTCAATCTCATCTTTAAGGGCACAACAGTTGTCCGTCTCTTGCCCATTGTCTCGGTGAAAACGGCAGTAGAATCTCTAGTCCCGCTTCTTGTTGTTGGTCGGTCGGGGAGGGAATCAGAAGATCCATTTGTCCTCGATCTCCAAGAGGATGGCTGACACATTCTGGGTCAGCGGCGTATATCTTTTAAAATGGGGGACCGGAGGAGGCCTCTTCAGACCAGCCGCATCTTTCGTGGCTTTTTTGGCGGGCTCGACATTGTCCGCCTTGCTTTTCCCTTTGGCCGTGGCTTCTTTGGTGCCCTCGAGGTGTAAACTCTTCTGCTCGAATGTACTTCTCAACCCTGTTAAGGAGGTCGGAGAAGTCGAGGGGTGGTTTCTTGGCTAAGGAAGCCTTTAGTTTTCCGTGGCGAACATTGTGCTGAAAGGCTGTGGAAGTAATGCCCGCATCGAGGGAGGAGAATTTCCTCGCCTCGGTAGTGAACCTCCGATTGAAATCGCGGAGTGGTTCCCCTTCTTTCTGCTTGAGGTTCAGAAGGGACGCGATCGTCTTCTCGACCTTTCTGCTGGTCACGAAGTGGGCTAGAAAGCTTACTTCTAACTGGTCGAACGAGAAGATCAAGCCGGGGGTGAGCTTCGAGAACCATTCCCGAGCTGGTCCACACAGGGTGGCAGAAAAGGCGCGGCATAGGAGAGGATCTGAAGCGCTGTGAATCAACATGAGGGTTTTGAAGCCTTCCATGTGACCAGCGGGATCACTCTAGCCATTATATGTCTCGAATTGGGGAGGTCTGAAATTTCTGGGGATATCGGCTTCCAAGATTTGGGTGGAGAATGGGAGTCAGTTCGGCCTGTATCCTTGGCCTGGCATCGGCCCGCCCTTGTCGAGATGGGCGAGGTGGTTCTCCATCTCCCGGAGGCGTCGAAGGATGGTGTCTTCTTGTTCTAGTGGGCGGGTCGATCCGTGGGATTCGCTGCCCCTGGCTTCTGACTGAGGGTAGGAGTTGTTGTGCACCTCGTTCCCAGGACCGCCTCGGATTGCATGGAGGACCTCGTTCCTAAAGTTTTAGAACTCGGCCCTCATGACTGGGGCCTGCTCCACAGGGCCATGCGAGGGTGGAGGTCCTCGGGGTGAGTGGTTGTGCCCTGGTTCCCATTCTTGGGTCGGCTGTCTACCATGGTTCGGGACCGAGTTGGAAGCGGCCCCTCCCCTTGTTCGACTGGCCTGCCGATTCTGGATGACGCACCGCAAATCAGTCGAGACTGAGTGAGAAGCGCCTGGTCAGGGTCTGGCTGCTCCATTGGCCCGCTGCTGGTTAGAGCCATGGGCTTCCATGCAGCTGTAAAGGGGTGGAGGGTCCAGACGACGTCCAGAGGTGACAACCCTTCTAGCTTTGGGATCCATGAAAGAGTCTGGATTCAATATGACGTCCTTGGCTGGGATTGGACCGGTGTCAGTACCTAAGTTTTCACAGACGGTGCCAACCTGATGCGGAAGATGCGATACTGGCGTTGATCCGATCATAGGCTGTAGGACCGGCTCGGGAGTAGTAGGAGAAAGGTACAGGCCGGGTGCTCGGCTCGGATCTTCGTAGCTCGGCTCGGACTTTCGTACCTGTACACTCCCTTGAAACACCGGGAGAAGTTCCGGTGACAGGCCCTCCGACGATCTAGTCAGTCACTGAGAAAGCAACAGTAGCTAGGGTTCAGGTGAGGAAAATTTTATTACCTGCTGTAGTGTGGATGGGATCTGGTATTTATAGGCAGGAGAAAGTGGATGGGATTGGACCCGTTTGTCAGTGGGCATGAGATGGCAGAAGCTCGTTGGACTTATTTGACTTGATGATCATGGAGGAGCGAAATCTGAGAAGAACTGATGGTCCTGATGGGGCCACGTTATTTATACCATATCATTAACCATGTCGATCGAATCACATCAATCAATACATTGTTTCCTTAATTTCTCATACATATATAGTCAAACTCATTAACAGGGGTGTATTGGATTGGAATTTGAAAAGAATTTAAAAGAATATTAAAATCCTAGTGTATTCAATTAGGATTTTAAAGGAGTTTATAAAAGTCACAGTGTATTCAATTGAGATTCTAAATGACCCAATTTAATTCTCGGTGTATTCAATTGAGATTTTAAATGGCCCCATTTAATTCTCGGTGTATTCAAAAAATTATTGATTTTGGTAGAATTGAGAATTTGCAGGATTTAGTTGGAATCTAGGGTGTGAGCTATAAATACCAGAACCCTCTACAATTCTCACCATCTCCATAGAAACTTTCAAGTAGACGTTCTTCCCTTCTTCAGTTCTTTCTTCCCACGGCTAGTTGCATCCATCTCTCTTGTGAAGGTATTGATTTATTTGTATATTTTTTTATTAGCTTGATTTTGCATCCACAGATTTTGTATATTTTTTTCCAACACCACCATCTTTCGTCATTGTCACCAAAAACCTAAAAATTACAAGGATCGACGCATTGAAAAACTAAAAAAAATTCTCCCTTATTAGGGTGTTCACACCCAAAAAACAAAGAACTTATATCGAGAACCGAGTTACCGACCGCAGACGGTGTTGGTAGGGTTTCCGGCGACCTGGTTCTTGGCCGCATCACCGATGAGCCGGTCATCGCCGGCGAAGGCAACGCAGGAGGGGGTGGTGCGGTTGCCCTGGTCATTGATGATGATCTCGACGCGGTCGTTCTGCCAAACTCCGACACAGGAGTACATTGTTCCGAGGTCGATTCCGATCGCCGGACCCACCACTTCGCCGTTGCTGTTTCCTGCCATTACTCACTTCTGGGCATTTGGTGGGTTAGTAATGGGTTTTCGTTGCTTTGCACGAATTTTGAAGAACAATTTATTTTTGGTGGATTTTTTGAATAGTTTTATGGGTAATTGTCAATTTTGTTCTTAAAAAAAAGGGTTTCTTGTTAGTTTTTGGCATTTGTTTCAGGAAATTGATGAGTGATTGACGATGGGTTGTTCAATTAGTGAAATTTATAAATCAGTGATGCCAATTTCACTAATTGACCATGGGTTTTCACTAATGGGTTGTTCAATTGAGTGATTGACGATGATTTATAAACTGTAAAAACCAATTGAAAATCAATATTATAAACTGATTGGCAAAAAGTATCAACAGCAAGTATCAAGTATCAATAGGCTTTCTTGAATTTTTAAGTTCCCCCTCCATCTGTATAGTTACTAATCCACAGCAGGTATCAAGTATCAAAGTATCAACATAGTAGAGCAACTTATTACTTTTACTTGGATACACAGAAAAGATTAATTTGGAAAACATGGGTGAAACTGAAATTAATTATCAAAACTAGTTTGATAATTAAGAAGCCACTGCATAATGCTGCATGCTAATTTTGAATCTATTCAGTTTGATAATTAATTTTGAATCTATTTACTTTGTGATGTTTACTTTTACAATTGAATCATGTATTGATTGACTTAAAAAAAAGATGTTAGTCTACAACTGTATGGTTCCATATGTTATTATATATATATATATATATATATATATATATATATATATATATATATATATATCCATGATGTAAATAGAATGTAATTTCCTTTCACGTGTTATTGATTGTATACGGCATTATAGATGGGAAGTTCCGGAGAAGGTTATGGCAAGCAAAAAGATAAGTATAACTCTTGGAGTGAACGTGAGAACATTATGTTACTAGAGCTATTTTGAATCTATTCAGTTTGCTATCATGGAGATCCCAAACTTGCACAATCAGAATCCTTTTAAAGTGCTCGAACTAGTTTCGAAGATGGGAATAAAAAATGAATTCCTTAGTATGTCACCCGAAGAGCGCTCAGATTGGATAGCATACAATTTGAATTGATCGTAGTCGTATCATTTTGTTTTATTATTTTAGGACAGTATTTTTAGACTAAATATATTTGACATTGTGGATGATATTTGTTATTGAATGTTATTGGCTTAATAAGTTTTGGATTATATTTTGTTTTGTAATTTTGGACCTGTATAAGTATTGGATGATATTTTGTTTTGTCTCTTCTCTAATTAATATGTTATTGGCTTTATAATTTAGGACGGGAAATGGAGGGAGAAGAAGTTGAGAGAGAAATAGGAGTCCACCAAATTCAGGAAGAAAGAGAAGATGAGGATATGGAAAATGAATATAATGAAGTTATTATGTTATTGACCATGGCAATACAAGCCATACTTGACGTGCTCAATGCGTTAATGGCTATCATACATGAAGATCATGTTGAACGTCCACTAAAACGACGAAAAATTACAAGGACCGGAGATGAATATCTGCATAATGCGTTACGTGATGATCCTGAACACTTCCGCCAGGTATATCGAATGTATCCTGATGTGTTTCAAAAGCTATGCTGTATTCTTAGAGTGAAAACAAACTTGCAAGATACAAGATTTGTTAGTGTGGAGGAGATGGTTGCAACATTCTTACTCACAATTGGTCAGAATTCTCGTTATTGTCAAACTCGTGACACATTTGATCGATCGCATTTCACAACAAGCCAAAATTTCAACAAAGTTTTAAGGGCTTTAAACACAATAGCACCTGATATGATGGCTAAACCTGCATCTAGCGTGGCTCCTAAAATAAGGGAAAGTACAAGGTTTTACCCTTACTTTAAGGTAATATCAATTGATAATTGTTTCAATTTGATAATTCTTTCAATACTATTATAATTGTTATAAGTATTGTTGATGGTGTTACTATGGTTATTATACTCATTTTGAATATATTTAGGATTGCATTGGAGCTATGGATGGCACACATATACCAGCAATGGTGACAGGACCTGGAGCAAGTAGCTTTCGTGATCGTCATGGAAAAACATCTCAAAATGTATTAGCTGCTTGTGACTTTGATTTGCATTTCATATATGTTCTTAGTGGATGGGAAGGTTCAGCTCATGATTCAAAAGTACTAACAGATGCTTTGACAAGGTCTGGCAATAGACTTACAGTGCCAGAAGGTATGACTTTTGTTTTTTTATCTTTTCATTATCCTGCGTTATAGGTAAGTATTAATATATGCATCTTGTATCCATTTAGGCAAATATTTTCTAGTGGATTGTGGATTTGCAAATCGTCGCCAGTTTTTAGCTCCCTATCGAGGTGTGCGTTATCATCTCCAAGATTTTAATGGTCAAGGTCGTCATCCTGAAACTGCAAATGAGTTGTTCAATCTTCGCCATGCTTCATTGAGAAATACAATTGAGAGGATATTTGGTATATTCAAATCGAGGTTCACAATTTTTAAGTCTCCACCTCCATTTCCGTATAAGACACAAGCAGAATTAGTCTTAGCTTGTGCCGGTTTGCACAATTTTCTTCGTACGGAGTGTCGTTCTGATGAGTTTCCTATTGAAGAAGAAAATGAGCCTTCACCGCCAGAAAATGAAGAAAATGATTATGACCACATGTTTCACACCCAAGAGCAACAACGAGAGGAAGCGAATCAGTGGAGAGCTAGTATTGCATCAGATATGTGGACAAATGCAATTGCTGATGGGAGTCAAAGATGAGCAAAGAAATTACATGAACCGAATCTATCTAGAGTCAGTATGACTGAATGCTCAGTATGACTGAATGCTTTATTAGTTTTGCTCAAAAGATGCATGTAATGTTCAACATGGCACATTTATGATATACCATTGAATTTTTTTGCCTTTTTCTATCTCATACACGGTTATAAGAGTGCATGCTGACTTCGAATGCTAGTTCATATGGAATACATGGATATTTGGCAATCTTGATTGCTGTATTAGTCAGTTGTGAATTAGTTGTAGTGGTAGGAGAAGAAGGTAAATTTTAAAGTTTCAATCACATTTTTAAAGCCATTGAAATAGATACAATCTGCAAGTTTCAATCACATTTTTAAAGCCACTGAAATAGATACAATCTGCAGGTTGAAATAGATACAATCTGCAGGTTTTAAGCCATAGAAATAGATACAATCTGCAGGTTTTAAGCCATAGAAATAGATACAAATAGATACAATCTGCTTTTTAAGCCATAGAAATAGATACAATCTGAAATAGATACAATCTGCAGGTTGAAATAGATACAATCTGCAGGTTTTAAGCCATAGAAATAGATACAATCTGTTTTTTAAGCCATAGAAATAGATACAATCTGCAGATTTCAATGATGCAATCTGCAGGTTTTAAAGCCATCGAAATAGATACAATCTGCAGGTTTCAATGATGCTCTTTGCTAGTTTGTTGTCTTCGTAGATTGAAATAGATACAATCTACAGGTTGAAATAGTATATTTAATATTATTATACTGGATGGACTAGGAAGTAGGAACAATATTGATGTGCTGAAGGCAACTTGAAACTAATTCCATTTATCATATCTTAAATAGATGAACTCATCTACCTGAAACTTTTGACAAGGCAAGTTCAATATCTATCCTAATGGAACCTATAAGATCTATTAATAGTGCATCTTGATTGCAAGCAATTTTCAAGCTTGTTTATTCATTTTAGTGAGCCTAGAGTTCAAGCTCAACTCAATTCGGTTATTGATCTGTGTCCTAATGAGATTTGAGCTGAGTTTCGAGATCATTCAGCCCATTAACAGTAGTCTTTTGAATTGCAAAGTGATGGCATCCTATGTGGAATGAAGAATTCTATCTTCAACTTGTACATGTATGGACATTTCGGACACTGACATTTCATGGACACTCCGCAAACATGTTTGTCAGTTATGACAGGTGTTAAAAAATATGATAACACTTTGACACTTTTCACACTTTAGATTTGTTATATATCTTTTGATATTTAACAAATCGCCTGCAATTGCCAACCTTTTACGATAAAAAAAAAAAACAAATCGCCTGCAATTCTAAATCTCTTCATCATATTCATAAGAACTCAAATGTCCTTAATTGGTATATTTGGGTTATATTTACAAGGCTGATATAACTTAGCAACATAGATAAATTTGGCTAGTTTAAAAGTGTTACCTAATAATGAGAGAATTACGGTATCTATCTCTAGTATAATAAATAATGAGAAGTTGAAGTAGCAGTCATATTTTTAAAAGAATTTGATAAAATGTATGTCTGTCTAATTTCTAGTGCATATATTAACAATATATGTTATTGTACAATTATAAATTTGCTTACCATTTTCAGATCCACATCAATGTGTGTTTGCATTAGTATAGTTGTACTTTGTATATGTGTGCATGTGATACGTAGTTATATACGTCTGTATGTAATGTTCTATGTTGCCCTGTCATCACTTATATACGGTCAATGTCACCTTATCAGTGGGGTGTGTGTCTATACCCCATATCCATGTCCATCACCTTATCAGTGTTGTGTGTGTCTATACCCCATATCCATGTCCATGCTTCAGTAATGGCAACACTTTTTACATTAAGAAGAAAATAATAATAGTAAAACATATCATTTCAATGTGTTTGAAATATGTTGCAATTTCTTACCTTCTTTTCCATTCCTATGTTAACCATGATGAATATATGTCAAGAATTTGGTTCTTATTGCAGGGTGCTTCATATAATGCACTTGTTGCTGCCATCCGCCCTCATTCTGTGATTCTCCGAACCAGTCCGTTCTGCAAGCGAATCTTCACAACCTTGTCACCGAGGAAAAGCAGTGCATATGGCAAACACCTATTTTGTTGTCTGCGTTTATCTAGTTAGATTATTTAGTCTTTCTTTGGTTATAGCTTATGAACGTCATGTTTATTAGTACTTGTAACGACTCTCCTCCTTCCTTATCTTTGTATGAGTTCCATCTCCTTGTTCATTAGATTGTAACTGTACAGTGTAAAAGACGGCACTTTTGGGCGAGGGGCTTACTTTTCTTCCAAATATGTATTTGTATTATGAATTTATTTTGAACTTTTTTTAATATATAAATGGAAGGCAAGATCAAAGTTTCGGAATGCATGCTCAGTTCCCCACTGATATGTCTTCTAAAAAAAATTGTCAAAATGAGAGCTATTTCTTCTGTTTGAGCCATTGACATGACTCCTGGAAAGTCAGAGATGCAATTCCAAACAAGTTGTAACACCTGAGATTGAACAGGGTGAAGAGGTATATCTGCTACATAATGTAGAACAGAAAGCAGCGTTGGAAATCCAATAGCAAGCCTCTGTCGGAAGGCTTCCTGGTTACCTGCTAACAATGATTTATTTCCACATGAAGATAAATGAATGTTATTGGCAATCAAAGCTACCTAATACCTGCTTATTCTTCTGTAAACAACTTTAGAATACATGCAACAGGTAAAGAACAAAAATATTTACATTTTACAACTTTAAATGCTACAAATTTGCAGCTTCCTAATTCTCTGATCATTTCTCAATACAACAACAATAAGCAAGAAAAGTACACAAATTTAACCTCGAAGTACCTACAAATACCTAATTTTCTTTAAAAGCGAAAATCTGAAACTTTACAAGGTGCGGAATGCGCATATATTCTACCGGAAAAAAAGAAAAAAAAAGAAGCAAAAATCTGAACTGTCTGAACTACTAGTCAGTGACCTGCCTACATTACAATTCGACGAGGATCAATCACAAAGACACCAGGTGCAGAATGAATTCCGAGGATCAATCACAAAGACACCAGGTGCAGAATGAATTCTGCGCAAATTGAACAGTTGAAGCTAACACGAGTCTCCGGAGAATGACCTGGTTATGTACCATCCTGTTCCTAGCAAACCTCGAGGGTAAGAGACCTCTCGGATTTCCGCAGATCGAGATGATTTAAGAGCCAATCACTGGCCTTGATCAGGAACAGCAGCAACAGGAGCATTCTCATTCTCTTCCATCTCTGCTTTCTACAATGTTCATAAACACCTCCTCAAGTGTAGTGAGTCCGATTTGTATGTCTGAGATCCCCAGTTCCTCTTTTCTATTTTCAAGCTCCGAGAAAAACTCCTGTTCCATCCATGAACCAAAAAATAAACTTTCAGTTTGAAATCGTTGCCTTTAAAAAGCGCGATAGGATGAAGAAGTTACCGTCAGAACCGCCTTCTTTTCATAAGGGATAATGAACTAATTATAAAGTTTATTTTCATCGAATTCCTTCAAATTCCATCAAATTCATAATAAGAATTCCATCAAACTATTTTAAAATCCTTATAAATCCCAGTCAAAGTTTTAGGTGAATTCCTCATAAATCCTTTAAATACTGGGATTCTCAGTTCTTTTAAATTCTTTTTAAATTCCAATCCAATACACCCCTGTAAGACTTTATAGGTTTCAAATAGGTTATATATGCAAATTTTTACCTGCAGTGCTATTAATCAATTACTACCAGAAGGATATTACATGGGCTATACCAAAATATTACGAGTAGCTAGATTTTACAGGTTTCATTCCATAACATTGAGCTGCTAGTGTGGGAAGTGTTGTTTTCCAATTCTTTTTTGCAAGATAGCAGGACGCGAGGCAGACAATAAAGCACGTGCAACTCGATTGACATGTGGAGGGACTAGTGAACAAGTCAGCTTAGCAAACCATGGGGATCCTGAAGAGCCTAGAGATGAGGGACGCCATGTGTAGGACAGTTTCGCAAGAAATGGAGAGAAGAACAAGGAATCTAGATTGTACATACATCACACCTTCATAGGACTGCAATATTATATGGTTTGTGCATGATTCATTATAGTGGACAAAATGGAGAAACCATGAATCAACAGAACAATGAACAATGAAAACATAGGTGAACCAGTAAAGAAAGAGAGATTTACGTACATTATACCAAATATATCCACCAACCAATACCATATATATGTGTGTATAAAAGAAGCAAATTTGCAGGTTTTACCATCACAAACCAAAATATTTAAGTCATGAACTCATGATGCATAAATCCTAGAGAATAAAACAAACCAAACTATAGAAAGAGATCCGACATTCATAATCCCCTCCTTTTAAGACCTACAACAACACGAACTACATAATTTGCAAGGATGGGATGATCAATAATGATACGAATTCAATCTCCTTCATCACAAATGACCCAGACTCTTTCAACCCACCAAAAGATAGTCAGATAGAAAATACCACGAAATTATTAAAAGGAACACGAAAACACTAAGAGGGGAAGAGGATAGGGAATCCATTAAACACCAGAACAAATTGATGCTACCCTGATGTTTCTACACCGGCGTTTGGGTAGAAACACCGGGGTAGAACCACAGTTACAAAGGAAGAAAACCCCCACCCCTCCTATTCCGACGTTTCTTACAAATGCCGGCGTAGAGGTGTCGCTATACCGGCGTTTCATCGAAAAAACACCGGTATAGTTGAAATTATAACCTAAATCCCCCCCTCTCTCTCACACACACACACAGTCTCCCCAAATTTTATTCCCCTCCCAATTTTTTCTTTCTCTCTCTCCCGTTCATGAGCCCAAACCGTCCTCGCCGTCGTCGACCCCCAAATAATAAAACCCACCCCCTTTCCTTCTTTTGTTCCCTTTGCCGTCCACCTCCTCATCGCTATTAATGTCTCTTTCATCTCTTCTCAAATGATCTGGCCTTCTCTCTCTCTCTCTCTTTCTTTCTCTCTCAAATCAATTTCAAATTTTTTTGGAACCCTAGATCGATAAAGAGGGAACCATAGCCCACAGTCATCTTATCCCCAAATCGAAAGCATGAATGTCACGCCCCGCTTCCCAAGGAATACGGAATACGAGTGCATGACGAAGCTCGGCGAATAATTTTCATCATTCAAAAGCTGTAGTATCGACTCAGCATCATAACAAGAAATGTAACAAGAATATACTCAACCACGCATGCATGAACAATTTATTAATCAACAGAAAAGTATTTGAAACAAATATAAATATCCCAAAAAATTCAAGATTTGGTTCAAAAGAAAGAAAACTTTGGGACTACAAACCCGTTACAAGTTTCAATTAGCAACAAAATGAAATAAACTCAAAAACAGAGTAATTAAAGCAAGCTTTTCCCCAAGCGAAGCCTAGAACGTCTGCTCACCAATTACAATAGGCAATTCATCTCCAACGTCTGTATATATAAATATAAAAGAAAAAATATAGAAAACAACGACAAACACCCTTAGTGCAAGTTAGGGTCGCAAGTAGTACAAGTAAGGGTATGAAAATAGATGCAAGAAAATATTGAACAAGATTTGGAATCAAAAATATATAACATGATATGATAGGGATGCAATAAGTAGTGGAGTTCAAGAAACTAGTAAGTAAGATAACCCAAGTAACAAGATTGGGTAGCAAGTACTAGTAGTATAACAAGTAACAAGTGAACGTGTAATTGTATCAAGCATCAAGTAACAAGTATCACGTATAAGTGTCAAGTAACAAGTATAAAGTAACAAGCATCAAGTAGGATATCAAGTGTGTATAAGTGACGTCTAATGTTTAATTCGATCTAGGTAGCACTTCATGTATCCATACTTTTACCACATGGTTGCTACTTACAAACAGTTACGTTTAGGCCTGGTGGTGGATTTTATAGGGCGGTGTACTCAGGTATCAAGTATCAAGCAAGCCATATTCATGAATCGAGCAATCATATAACTAGTTCATGTGTTGTAACGCCCCATTTTTTTTTTTTGACTCCAAACTCAATTCTTTCAATTTCTATTTTACTTTAAACATAAACTAAGAAAGTTATATTTTAAGAAAAATTTCGGCAGAGTTTTCCCTGTAAATTTTGCCCCGAAACACAGATAGCTTACGGAATTCTGCTCAAAATTCCGTAGCTCACAACACGTACAATCATTTCACGGGCTCCCCAGGCCAAAATGAGCAGAAACATACAGGAAATATAATATAATGCTCTGGATGCCAAACTCCTAACGGATTATCAAATATCAAATAAAAACGATAAATTTCTTTGAAAAACAAGGTAAAGTTTTAGAAAAATCTTTGTAAAAACTACCACAGAGCCCGGTACTCCACAACGAGATGGGTACGAGTCACAAACATACCATGCCACCCCACACTATACTCATCGTCATCATATACATGCATATACATTCATAATACAATTTAAATCATAAATTCAACTATCCATAAGGCTAATTAGTACAAAAATTTTAAATTAAAACTTCACCCTACAATCTGCACCTCACCTCTGCACTGATGAGAACCTGTAACAGTAGGGGATCTAGGGTCGTCCTCGGACTCCCCTAACCCCCCAAACACTAAGGAACTAGCCATTTCTGGTGTGAGTATAATTCACTAATCTAATAAATAAATCCAACTATATAAATAAAACAAATTAAACTTACAATTATAAAGGTTAAAAGATTTAACCTGAATCCGAACATTAAAGCATCAAGAATACGCATTTATATCAAATATTTGACAAATCTGCATCCGTCCCCATATATATACATCCTTAACTTCACACCCTTCGCTAAACACATTATATTAATATATAACTGAGTATATATATAATTATATATATATATATATATATATATATATATATATATATATATATATATATATATATATATATATATATATATATATATAAATACAACTCCTTTAGCTCATACTCAATCACATAGCAACATATTAATTCACACTCCATTACGTTTCATGTTGAACTCTCCAACACTAATACTTTATCTTTTCACAATTTCCATCACCTCCTCATTTCTTTATTTACATAAATAGTCACATAAGGTCACTACCTCCTTTTTTTTTCACACCATTCAACCACGTATTTCATTTACCATTTATTTTCATTTATAGACACAACTCATATTCTTTCCTATTTATCTCATAACCTTACTTCACATTCATTCCACTACAAATCATCTTATACATTTTCATCGCATACCCTCATGTGCATTCATTTTAATCGCATAACCTTCCCCATGCTTAATCTCATAATAACACATTCACCCCACGTATCATCACATTATAATTCACCCTTTACTTTCTTTTCATTCCAATCTCATCATATCGCTTATTTTCACCCCCATCTTTACTTTTATTTCCAACTCACAATACAACTAGCATATCAACAACTCACTCATTCATCCTGAAAATTGTGCCTAGGCAGGTAGTTCCCACTATTTCCTCCGAAATAGCAGGCTGGTAGTTCCTAGTCACAATTTCAAGGCACACCACTTATAACACATCATACTTCCTTTGATAACCTTTTCATAACCAAACTCATAATACAGGTATTTATCTTATTGTATTATATCACGTGTCACATCATAAACATAAGCATCTCTTCTCATAATTTCATATTAATTCATGTCTTATAACAAAAAACATAACATCTCAATATACCTGGCAATTTACTCGCATTTCATCACATCATTAACATACCACTTATAGCACAAAATGCCTTTGACTTCACTTTCATTCTTATCACAATATACTCCATATCCCAAACATAGTTTGGGCAATCACATACCAAACCCCAAAGCCGATAGCTTGGGTAATACTCACCGCACCCCAAACACACAGTCTGGATAATATCACATCACATCTCAAGCCAAATGCTCATTTATACATATATATCTCCCGTAGTATATTCACATCTCCCATAATATAAATAATCTCCGTAATATATATTATATCATCAATATCTTTATATATACATACCTTCTTTCAATACACATATACACCTTTATATTTTCTCTTTTTCAGTGCCCACACAACTGACCTCCTCGTACAACACAGGGATTTCTATGCCTCCCATCCCGTACATTTCAATCCCGCTAACCCACCACATCACCCAGATCCAGGTGTCCTAAACATCTACCATTTGTGGGCTGGATTGAAAGTACGGTTGCGCACTTGTCCAACCAAGACTAAAGCCAAAAGGCTAGTCAAAAGTAAAATATAACATGCGGATCGATGCTCACACAGAGTCTTACACGTCCGAGGCTACGTCTTCCTCCTGGCCCTATACCAGCGAGGGAAACTCCTGATCTCCAAACATAGTTTGGGGCAATATATAACTCCTGATCCCCAAATATAAAATTTGGGACAATATAAATATAACTCCTGTTCCTGGGTGTATCCCGGGCCTGTAGGGTCTAGCCCAAACCCCGGAAGATTGTGCGGCACTGCAATATTTAATTCTCCTTTATATACATATACATATCTCCTTTATTATATACTCCTTTACAATATAACTCCTGTTCCCCAAATATAAAATTTGGGGCAATATCATTATATATATAACTCCTGCTCCCCAAATATAATTTGGGGCAATATATAACTCCTTTATAAAATAGCTCCTTATATTCATTTAAAATATAACCCCTTTATAAGACAACTCATTTACAACATAACTCCTTTATAATAACTCCTTTAATAAAATATCTCCATATATTCATTTATAATATATCTCCTTTATAATATTTCTCCATATATATATCTCTCCTTTATAATATAACTCCATATATAAGGATATCTCATGTATATCATAACGTCTTAAGAATATAACTCCTTTATAATACAATTTTGCTATTATAACATACCATGAAAGCATATATCTCCATTAAATTATAAGCATACGCAAACCATTAGTCTCATCAATTATCGTATCCAATTCTCATTTACGGCCCACACGTCACACATACATCATATCAATTTCGCATCACTCTATCACATAACATTTTCCAATTCATCACCCACATAACACACCTAGTACACATACACCACATCATTCACTTCATCTTATTATCGCATCACAACATCACATCATACACACCAGACTTTCCATCTTATCACATTAGTCATAAGATCACACATCACACATACACACACATATCTCTGATCATTACAAACCCGAAGCATATAACTATTTATCTACAAACATCAACACACTTCCATACATATACATACTAATTTCTTACACCTCATAATTTACTCCGTATCATACGTATAAATTTCTCTATTCAATGCACCTTACACATCACACACGACAACCTTAATTTAAAATTTCCATGGCACCTTAGATACATTAAATAAAAACAATCATACTCACATAATAGCCCGTGAAGACTCGAAGCATCATCTCGCCATCCCGCATCCAAAGTCGCTAACGTCTCCTATTATCAAAATTTCAAAGAAATCAAGGCTCAGACATCCAAACCAGCCACAAAAAATAATAACACGAATCTTAATAGCATACAGACGTTTTATTGAATGTCTGGGTTACACACGTGCAATGCACGTAATAGAAAAATTCCTACGGGGGTTTTTATCCCCTAAACAATAACTAGAATCATCCCCAAAATATTTTAATAACTCAACTATATTTTTCATTACTATACGAGAAGTAAATCATACATATATAATTCTATTTTACAAACCCAAAATCCTAATTTATTAGCAACATACAAATTCTCCATCAACTTGCTAATTTCTCGTATCTACAACACCCAACCCCTCATAATCTCCCTACTACCATAATTCTACTCAATAGAAATTGAAAACACTTAATTTTATACAATAAGATAAAATAGGGTTTACCTTTCCAGCATCCTTTCGAAAATCCGATGCTACCACGTTGTAGAGAACCCTTCAATTAGTATACCCCTTAGTTTAATTTGAAAACCACGGAGAAACAAAGTGGATTTGGGCAAAGATCGAAGAGGCCGAATGGGTTTCGGGGGTTTTTTTTTCTTCTTTTGCTTTCGGTCGGGATGGGCACAAGGTAGGGGAAAAGGAAAGAAGGAGGACGGGAGAAGGGGGTTTTTGAAAAATTATATTATTAATAATATAATTAGAAGGGGATAATGGCATATGAGCCCCCAATCTTCAGAATATTTCAAATAGACCCCCAACTCTCTCTCACTTTAAAAAATACTAACAATGCAAATTACATAAAATTATCTCATAATAATCCTCCAAAAGTATAAAATAAGGTAAACAATGTTTCTTCACA
Source organism: Hemerocallis citrina (assembly GCA_017893485.1). Taxonomy (NCBI): domain Eukaryota; kingdom Viridiplantae; phylum Streptophyta; class Magnoliopsida; order Asparagales; family Asphodelaceae; genus Hemerocallis; species Hemerocallis citrina. Next base: position 432,591,948 of record CM030359.1, on the reverse strand, counting down.
AAACTCAACTCATACTCCAATATATCATTAATACCAATCTACCACAAATATCCATACCAATATCAATATTTAAATAAAATTCATCAAAAATAATTTTCACCACCCAAAATATATAAAGACAGACATTTTCGGTATTTTAAAAATTCGAGGTGTTACATGTGTCAAGTAATAACATGACAAGTCATGAATCAAACGATAATATACTAGTTCATGAATCGAGTAATAACAAGTCCATGAATCAAATAATCATATACTAGTTCATGAATTAATAGTAACTAGTTCATGAATCGAATAATAATATAACTAGTTCATAAAGCATGTATCAAGTGGGAAATACGGACCCCCTTCCGAGTACACTTACCTATATTGTCCACTACTATGGTCTTTCCCTTAAACCTCGGCTTATTATTTATTATTATTATCAACCAAGCATAAAAGTGTGTGTAACGGGTCAAGTAAACATGAAAAATAACATGGAACAAGTTTAAGATAATTAGAAAGCATATTCGAGGGTCAACACAAATTAAAATTATCAAGAACTACGAGAATTCCAATTCTGGACAGCATGACGTTGCTGCACCAAAACTGCGATTCCCGTCGCTAAAAGATAGAAAATGTGGGTATGTCAGAAGTTCTAGAAACTAGACTCCTTCCCGGTTCCAACGCATATAAGTAAGACATATAAAGGTTGTAGAATCAGGTGTCAAAATAGCAAACTACACAGGATTTGTGTTCAACCAGAATTTGTAAAACTGAGTTTATACATATGAAACAGGTTTGAAACTTCATTAATTAATTCCAAGAAAATTATAGAATGTTCTCTAAAGTGTCTAGTATCAGCATGCAAAATTTTAAGTCATTATCTTACAGGTAGTATAGTTAAATTAATTGTAAAACAAAGTGAGGCAGAAGTTTTTATGAATCTGTGATTACAGACACAGCAGCAGTAAAACTGCGATATCTCACAAACTGTAATTTGTAATTCAATTCCGTCAAAAGATTAGTAAACTAGATATCTGGGGCTACATTTCATATTCAGGACTCAAGTCCAGATTCCGATATTATCGGGGTCAAAACAGCAAGTAAAGACAGGATTAACAGCAAACAAGGATAGTTTTTGCATGAAAAGCCTTATAATTTTTATTCATATGGGTCTAAATTAACATGTGATGCAAATCGAAGTGTAATAGGTATCAACAAAAGTTTGTGACTCTTAGATCATATAATTGATAGGGCATAGAATGATATCATCAAATGATAAGCCAACGGGAGTCACAACTACAACCTACTTACAATATTTTCAATTAAACTCTTGTACTAGAATGATTAATTGTACAAGAAGATACTTGCCTTGATTGGATGAGGGCGTTGACCGGAGATCGAGATCAGATGGATCGGATCGATGCGGATCTTGATGGGGATTAAAATTGATGAAGATCGGCGGCTCAGATCGCTCTGATCAGGTCACGATGATGGCCACGATCTTGATGAGATCGGATGGCCCAGAATAAATCTATCAAATCTCTCTCTTCCTTCTTTTTCTTCACAGCGACAGAGAGAGGGAGATATGGCAGGAGAGGGGATAGCGACCACGGTGGCAGTTGGCAACAGCGGTGAGGCGACTGTCGACGGGGACGCTGGCGGCGGTTGCAGTCGAGGAGCGACGACAGCGACCAGGGAGGCGGAGCTAGCGAAGCTCTGCTTAGGCGGGAAATTGGGGAGGAAGGAAGGAGAGGAGCTAGATGGTGCTGGCATCGGTGGAGGAAGAAGATGACGGTGAAGGATCAATGGGTTTAGGATGGCGATGAGGGGATGACGAGGGCAACGACGGTGATGGGTTTCGAAGAGGAAGACGACGAAGTGGTGGGTGTCGAGGATCGAGGTGACTGCATTCGAGGAGGTTGCAGAGGCAATGGCGAGGGTGAGGATGACGACGAGAAGTTTGGAGGATGATAATGGCGATGGGTTAATGGGTTCGGCAATGGCGAGCGATGGGTTCGATCGAGGAAGACGATGGGTTCAATCGAGGGGGGTGCAGCGATGAAGACGAGGGTGAGAGGAAATAGGGTGAGGCAGTGACGGGGCTGAGGAGGATGACGGCGGCGAGGGGGCACAGTGACGAAGCTGAAAGTTCGGGAGAGGTAAAGAGGCGATGGAGACGATGGTGAACAGTAGGGAAGAAAGGGGGTTGGCGGCTACGGGGTTTCAACAGTAGGCTAGGGTTATATATATATATATATATATATATATATATATATATATATATATGGTAATGGGTTTGGGTTGTTGGGTAGATGATCCAAAAGAAGAATGAGTTATGGATTTTGGGTATGAATAATGGTTTTTAGATTAAAAACAAATAAATAAATAAATAAATAAATAAATAGTAGTACAATAGTACAATAGTACAATGAATCAATTAGTATACATTAGGTTAATACCCAAATACTAATAATACAATAGAATATACGGATTCACTGATTAAATAATATCGGGATTAATTTGGGCTAAAATATATTAAACAGTAATTAATTTAATTAAATCAAAAGGTATACAAATCCATATTCCAATAATCACAAAATATAGATTACGATCTACAGGATTTCTAAAATTAATAAACCAAAAAGTTTAATGATAATAATAACAATAAATAATAATAATAATAATAATAATAATAACAGTAATAATAACGATAATAACAATAATAGTAAATAAAATAATATATATATCAGGATGGGATTCGAGTTTAACAAATTTATCAAAATAATCCAAACAATATATATTATAAATAGTCGATCATATAGAAATAGAAATTAACGTTAAAGTATACAATTATTCGAAATAAATAAAATATACAGGAAATATTTATTTATGAAAACATGCGTTACAATGAAGCTGCGTGGTAGATTAGGAACGACAGGCATGAGGAAAGCAGAGAGGCAGAGGGTTCTTTTCTCTCAAACTGATCACCTTCATGTTGGGATTGAAGCATCAACAAACGCCCTCTGGTCGCAGCAGAACTAATTAGAGCAATGAGAAAGTCGAAGTAGACGAGGTGAATAAATTGAGCAAGCAAGTAGATCCACCAAACTGACACAAATACAACAACGATGACTTATCCGGGTTAGCTTTTGCTTAATCCGGTGGGAAATATAGAGAGATCTGATATTCAACTAGAAGATATTACAAGGAGTTATTGATTCACTCAATACAAGGAATTAAACTCACTCACCAAGAACTATCTCTCTCTCGAGCCTCTCTTTACAATAGAGAAAAGATTCTATGAAGTACTTCCTCTCATATTGGAGGAGTTTACAATATATATAGAAGAATAGAGAGAAAATCTAGGTCTAATCATGATCCTCAGTCATCCAATATAACCTGAAAAAGAAGTAACTGAATAGGAGCTGCACGATCTGACTTGGAGTCGAAGATTGGGCTGAACCGACCTAACAAATCGAAGCCCAAAAATGATTCAGCATCACGGGCGATCAACTGTCCAACAAGACCGGTCGACCGTACCACTCTTTGACATTTCCTGTACTACGAGCGGTCGGGGGCGTGGTCGGGGGGTGCGATCAACTGTCACCAAGACCAGGTTTGGGCTGTGAGGAAGAAGATGGGTTTGGGCTGGGTGATCCAGTGGGTATAACCAAACAGGGAGGGGGTAGAGAGGGACCGTTGATCAATAACGGGTGCGATTGTGCAGGGGATCTAACGGCTGATGAATTCTCATTTGGGAAAGCAACAAAGCTAATCCTAGGAAAGGTGGGCCCAAGTCATTTTACACATCAACATGTGTCTGCCGATAAGGTACGGGGGGGGGGGGGGGCTTTGTGGGGCCCGACGTAGGAGAAAAGGGACATCACCTGTTTACAACTACACCTAAAGTAACGCTGATGGAATGGGAGACGGAGAAAGAGCACACAAACCGGGATATAGCTACTGAAGGGAAGGTCAACTTCCAATACAATGATCTCATCAGCACATGCACAAGGCTCGAGAATAAGGCTGCAATGGGCGGGGTGCCAAGCCAGAGTACACTCAGTATGGGCCTGGGCCAAGAAAAAATGGGTGGGGGGACAGAGAGAGGGTGAAAATCAAACTATGAAGGTGGGCCAGAACCAGAAAAAAGGGACTAGTAAAGAATATGCTAGTCTGGAGGTGGGGCTGCAGGTTGAGCAAATCGGGACAATTTCTCAAGAAATTATAGGGGAGGATGAGGAGGAGGGAGTCGAGATTAAAGACGTTCTAAAAAAGAATGTCGAAAAAAGGGTGCAACGAGAGGTTAAGAGGAGGGTTAAGGCAATGTTAGGGCAATGGGCTATGAATAAAGAGAACAAATCGGACAGTTCATCTAGGTCTGACAGTGATTTGATCGGTTCGGAGGTAGCACCGACTGGAGAGGAGATAGTGCGGGACAGTTTATCGGAGGACACACCGAGGGCGGAAGCGGTTGCTAAGAAAAAAAAGGGAAGGAACCTGAAGGGTACAAACGTAGCGATAGACAGGGAAGCAGGGGGGGCAAGCCGATGACGGTCAAGGAGATATATCAAAGGGTGGGGAAGCGTAAAAGCTACGATAACTTAACTGGTACTCACTCACCTATATCTGTTTTTGGGTCCATTCTTGATTCTATGTTAATTCAATTAGCAACTGCTTATGGTATTAATTTGCATCATAATAATAATCCACACACGCACATTATTGAGGTCATGAGGGATAGGGAACTAAACAATATTGTTACGGTTCAGAGGTTTTTTTTTTTTTTTTTTTTTTTTTGGGGGGGGGGGGGGGGTTAGAAAAGGATTGCGTTTCTAAAAACCTGATTGAGTTAATCCCGACTCAACAGGGAAAATACGAGGGAGGGGAGGAAGTAAGTGTTAATGTTTAATATCCTATTTTAGAATGTTAGAGGGCTTGGCAAGGCTGTCAAGCGTAGGATGGTGGGCGAGGTAACTAGGGCTAACGAGATTGGTGTGGTATGTCTGGAAGAGACAAAGTTGGCTAAACCATCAGCCATACTTCTCAAGGGACTAAAACTTAACCATATTAAAGAATGGAGGGTATGGGATGCTATAGGAGCGTTAGGGGGGAGGGGGGGGGGGTTATGGTAGGGGTCAATAACAATTAGCTTGACCTTTTTGATGAATTGGTAGGGGTATTTACTGTGTCAGTAGTAATGCAAAGAAGGTCAAACAGTTGGAAACAAGTTATTACAGTAGTGTATGGCCCAAACGATAGGTTGCTGAGACAGGAATTCTGGAAGGAGCTGGAACACATAAAGGGCGGATGGAGTATGCCATGGGTGGTAGGGGGGATTTCAACATCGTCAGACACTCGAATGAAAGAAGAGGTGGGACAGGGAATGGGCACGACACAAGAAAGTTTAATCAAGTTATCTCCAACCTGACATTGATGGAAATCCCAGTTAATAACCGTGATTTTACATAGTCTAACTGGAGGAGGGTACCAGTTCTAGCAAAACTTGACAGCATTCTGGTGTTACTGACTGGGAGGCGAAATTCCCATTGGCTATGGCTAGATCATGCATCCAAAATACCTCAGATCATGTACCGATCATCATTGGAACGGGGAAAGAAAGGAAACAGAAAACAAGGGTCTTCATATTCGAAAAGATGTGGCTGATTGAGGAAAAATGTCAGGAATTGGTGAAGACGAGCTAGGCAGGGGAACTAAACGAGGTGGAACCAGCAACAAGGCTGGTTAGGAAGCTTGCAAGACTAAGAAGATGGCTTAGGAAATGGAATAGAGATACATTTGGGAACGTACTCCAAAGAAAGGAAAGCACCATTAATGAGATTGAAGAACTTGAGAGGAAAGAGGAAGCGGATGAGTTGGATGACAACCAATTTGAACGATTAACAGAATGTAGACAGGAAATCCTAAATATTTATAACAGGGAAGAAATCATGTGGCGACAGAGGTCCAGGGTGAATTGGCTATTAGAGGGGGATGCAAATACGAATTTTTTCCACAAGGTCACTAGCATGCGGCGTAGAAACAACTACATTCATGCCATGGATATTTCCGGTAACACAGCGACAGATGAACAGACTATAGAGAAGCATGTATACGATTCGTGCAAGGATATTTTTGGGGGGTACAGGGACGCACTCTGCGTGTCAGACGAAAATCTATGGGAGGATCTGACAGTTGACGTTCAGGAAATGGTCACAGATCTACAAAACCCATTCACAGAGGAAGAAGTAAGGAAGGCGATCTGGGGGATGGGCCAGGACAAGGTACCTGGACCGGATGGATTTCCAGCCTTTTTCTACAAGCAGTTCTGGGGGACACTGAAGAGTGATATCATGAAAGTATTCTGTGCCTTTCATGAGGGCAGATTGGATTTGGGTAGATTAAATTATGCCAATGTCTGTCTAATTCTGAAGAGAAAGGTGGCCACAAAACTGGGGGACTATAGACCAATCAGCCTGGTTAATTGCTCGGTGAAAATTATCACAAAGGTACTCGTTAATAGGCTGAAAGGCCTGATCGAGGATATTGTGGAGGACTACCAGACAGGTTTTATTGTAGGCCGAGATATCTTAGAAGGGGTTGCTCTGGTACAGGAAGTTATCCAGGACTGCAAGAGACGCGGGAAAGTGGGGTTCATGCTTAAACTAGATTTCGAAAAGGCGTACGACAAGGTAGAATGGAAATGCCTATTGGAAATACTTCAAAGGCGAGGCTTTGGTAACATTTGTATCGGATGGATGGAGACTTGGCTTACATCTGCTAAGGTGAGGGTGCTAGTAAATGGGAAACCAGGAAAGGAAATCAGGTGTAGGCGGGGGATTAGGCAGGGAGATCAGCTATCACCTTTGCTATTCACATTGGTGGCGGATGGACTCCATAGAATGCTACAATCTTATAGAGAAAAGAGGCTTATTAATGGGTTGGTCATGAGGAGGGGGGTTTCAGCAATCATGAACATCCAATATGCAAACGACACTTATATTCGGAGAATGCGATATTGCGCAGGCGACCCTGCTTAAGCGGGGGCTATACCTATTTGAAGATTGGTCAGGGCTAAAAGTTAACTTCCATAAAAGTATCATTACTCTACTAGAAGATACGGGGGAGGAGGGTACTGCAATAGCAAACATCCTTAACTGCCCGATTAAGAAGCTTCCGATTAAACACTTGGGCTTGCCAATTGGTTGTAGGAAACCCATGAAGGTGGACCGGAACGACTTGATTGACAGAATTGCTAATAGACTTGAAGGGTGGAAGGGGAAAATGCTGTCATTCGGAGGACGATTAAATTTGTTGAACTTTGTGGTTAGCTCCATCCCGTTGTACTTCCTGTCTTTCTTTGAGATACCTGTGTGGGAAATCAAGAAAGTTGATAGGCTGAGGTGACGAATCTTATGGCATGGGTCTGGAACGAACAGGAAAGGATATGCGTTAATCAGATGGGGGGTGGTTTGCAGGCAGAAATAATTAGGGGGGATGGGCATTATTAATCTGCGACAAATGAATCAAGCATTACTATATAAATGGTGGTGGAAATTCAAAACCAAGACAAGAGCTAAGTGGGCCTCACTGGTAAAGGAAATAGACTTCAGGCATGGATGTATGCACCGAAAACTAAAGAATGTTTCGTCAATGTTAGGATTCTGGCAGGGGGCGTGTCGTACTAAGGAAATTTTCTTGGCGGGAATTAACTTTTCAATTGGAAATGGAAAATCGGTTTGCTTTTGGAAAGATAAATGGTGTGGACCAATTAGCCTAAAGAGAAAATTTTCGGATGTTTATAAACACGCTACAGACAGAAATGACTGGGTTTCTAAGCAGTAGAGGAACGACAGTTGGAGACCGAGAATTTCAGGGCGGCTAAGCACAGAGTCCAGAAGGCAAAAGAATGAACTGATTATATTCTTACAGGATTGGAAGCCAACAGGGGAGGATCATAAAGATAGTATAAACTGGGTGACCGAGAAAGACGGGGAATTTTCGGTTAGGTCCACTTACACATGGCTAAACAATGGGGGAGTGCGGACGGATGGGGCGATCTGGCGCGTAAGAGTACCTCTGAAGGTTAGGGTGTTTAACTGGCTAGCCTTTAGAAACGTGATTCATACAAGAGTCAATCTGATAAAATGTAAGTGGCAGGGGCCACAAAATTGCGTGATGTGTCTACTCCAAGACGAATTGATTTGGCTAAGTCCATTGAATATTTTAGTTACCAAACCAGAGTAAGACCTAAACATTGAAAACAATGAGTACCTATTTCAATTTAGGTTTGTGACTTTTTCAACCATTTTGAGTGATCAGAGGACAATAGGATAATTTTATACAAAATATGATACTGAAAGTTTGAAATATTGAATTTGTAAAATTTGTTATTATCAATAGTGCTAGTACCTCAATCATGATGGTTATTCTTGTATCAGCTATTAAGTATACACTTCAACACTTGAGCAATATTTGAATCTTATAAGAGGTTTTTGTGCAGTTTAATGTATACTGTTTTAATGTATACTGTTGATGATGAGACTTACATCTTTTCTTGTATGTTAGGACTTTCGAAACAATTAAACACAGAAAAACTTTTTATGTTAATATGATTAAAGCTAAATTTTGTCTTCATTATATTTGTTGATCTTTTTTAGAGTTTGAAATGTTTTTAATTAATAATATGATTTATTTTTATTCCTAAATTTATGTTTGCAGACTATATCACATCAGTTATTCATCAAATTATGAGAAATATCTAAGGACTTTTCCTGCAGGAAAAAGAAAAATTATTTTAAAAAGATCATACAGAAAGCACTTCGGGAAGTGTAGTAACTATAGGTAATTACCACTAGTTGCCTATAATATTCATAGTTTCAGTTAACTATGCTTTTAATTATTCCAAAAAATAGAGAATAAATATTTTCTCTTTTAAATGATCTTAGTAGGTACCTGCAATGAGCTCTAAATCAGCAAATGGATATGAACTTGAAGAAAGATATCATTTTTGATAGTTTGGAAAGAGAACAAACACAAAGTCACCTGGAGGACTAGAGGAAAAGAGTTAGAGATGATTAGGTGGATCTCGATCCCAAGTTTATTTTATTATTTTTTAAAATGACAATATTCGAATTATGTATTTGTATTCCTGCAACTTGATACTACTGTAAACTTGGTTGGGTATATTAAATATATTGATCTTTTGTATACTTCATCTTCTGATATTGATGTGTTGTTGATGTGTTATAATCTTCTATGAATGTTGTGATATTTATTTGTGTGTATATAAAGTGGCACCCAAAAAAAGGGGGGGCTATACCAATGTTTTTACAAATACCGGGATAACTTTTTATTTTTTTAAAAAAAGAGAAACTAAAATGGACCTACACCGGGTTTTTCCAAACACCGGGGTAGATGAGGAGCTATACCGGCATTTGAAAAAAATGCCGGAATAGATCCCATGGCTACCACGACGCGCACTACCCCGGCACTTATACCGATGTTTTCAAAAACGCCGGTAGAGTCTACCCCGGTGTTTAAAAACACTGGAGGTAGGCAAAAAAAAGCACCACTGTAGGCACTTTGCGTTGTAGTGATTCCAAACAACCTCATCACAGATGTCACCAATGTTGAAAGGAAGCTTTTCAACCACCGCATTGTAGAATTCTTGTATGTCCAAGAGAATTCCCTCGTCATCATGAGTGGCTAAGTTTATGGCAACGCCCTTCCATCCGAAACGCCCATTTCGTCCGACACGGTGAAGATAGTTCTTTGGTTGAGTCGGCAAATCATAGTTAATGACCAGAGAAATTTTCTGCAAATCAAAACCACGGGGAACGAGATCAGTAGTGATGAGAACAGGATAAGATCTAGATAGAAATTCCCTCACAATGATGTCCTCGGCACTGTTCTCAAAATTGCTCTAGGCGGCCGCCTAAGCGGCGCCTAGTCGCTCGGCGGTTCCCATGCAACTCGCCTAGGTCCTAGGTGTTTAAAAAAATCGGTTTGGCTTATTAGGCGGGTCCAGGTGGGGTCTAGGCAGGTCTAGGCGGCCTAGGAGAACCCGGATCATAAAATATAGCTTAACCTGATCCGACCCGGACCGGTTTAAAAATAATTTTCAGGTCTGGAAGAAGTTAGAGACTTAGTTCATATTTGTAATGCCCCGAATTCCAAAACACGGTAATTCGTAGCACAACAAGATCTTTTACTTCAAATTCGTATAATTTTACAAGGAATTTAAAACTTTTATTCATACAACATTGTTCTTTGCATCAACGCAGCGGAATTAAATAAATACAACATGATAATTACAACTGTAACAACTTTAGCATTTAAATAATCATCAGCATCAAATCATCTTTAAGTCTTCTTGCAATCCATGTCCTGTATTTGAAACTGTGGGCACGTCAATTGCTCACAACCGACACAATATTATAAAACAGCAATCCTCACTATGCCGTAATATAACGATTCTCTTACTTTAGTAAACACAAACTTGAATGCATTACAAAGTGTAAAAGTGACTAATCTAAACATGTCAGTGAATGATATGCCTTAGAAACCTAATGCAGATTTACACTACGATGCACTAATGCATACTTGTTCAGACTCTATGCATTCCATACTACATAGGTCAAGCCCTTAAGGTACTCCACATTATAGGATTTATATCCCACATTATGCAACCTAACCCAATGAATATACTCCAATGCGTAGTTACCGAATAGTCGCACCCTCAGGATATTGGACATTAACGGCCTACCCCTAGTCCACCTCAGTGGATTTACTGGGCGTATCCTCAGCCACGAACCCTAGCAAGTCGATCTATCGCAACTATGAACCAGGCCTATCCCTAGCCCACCTCAGTGGATTTACCGGGCGTATCATGTCCGTCCCGAACATTCCTAGGAACTGCAGTCTCTTTACCTGCCTTTTCAATGATAGACGGACATACCCCTAGTCCACACCGTGGATTTACCGGTCGTATCCTCAGTCGTGAACATTCCTAGGGACCGCAGTCCTTTACCGGCCATTTTATCATCCTCACTGGCCTACCCCTAGCCCACACATGTAGATTTATCGGGCGTACTCCTCGATCTCGAACCCCTAGAAGCTGCACATTCTTTACCGGACATGTTCGTCGTCGTTTCTATCATATCTTCTTCTAGTGTCTATCCTTAAGTTCAATTTAAAATTATCACAATCTAGAGCTGGCTTACCCGACCGGACTTAAATCAACACAAGAGAAAGTTAGTCCACACTGGCTATTTCTCAAAAAAAGAGTCAACCCATACTGGTTACTCCTCAAAATCTCATGTCACTAGGATATCGCCTAATCTCGAGATTATAACAATCATCTCACTCTGGTGATCAAAATAAATAGAGAAGACTGAAGGGGGAGGAAGGATGGAAATTAATCATGCAATCTTCCAAGGTGGAGAAGCAATTAAATCAAAAAGTTCGGTGAAAAATCGAAAATTACACACGCAAGACTTCGCAACTTGTATCCAAACCATACACCCTTAATTTATATCTATATTTTATGCTGTCCAACATGAACTAGCTAACAATCCAATCTAAATAAAGAAGACAGAAGGGGAACAAAGAATAGAAATTAATTATGCAATCTACAAGGTAGAGATAAATTTAGACTGGAAATAATTTTATAAGGATAGCCAGCTAACACTAACATAATACAGTGATCGGGTTTTCAACCCAGGAAATTTCAGGGTGAACTTTGAAGAGGGTGGAGAGAAATAGATTGACAGTTTGTTGATGAACTAATTGAAGCGGAATACACAAAAAAAAGAGACGGAATGACCGAATGAGATGCCCGGTCGTTGTGTAAACTTGTCTTATAAATTTTTGACATAAACATACGCAATAGTTGCAACAATTTAAAGTAGTGGGAAGGAATTATTAAACCGGCTTAACTCTGAAGATTGCCCATATAAAGTGGCAGACACAGGTATGGGATGCAGCAAGTTGTCCAATTAAATTTCCCATTTTTGGCGCAATATTATATGGTTGTACGGACCAAACACAAGTATGCCTACATAGAAAGGAAAACAAGCAAATCAAAAGAAATATGCAAAGAGGAGGGCACCTGATCTTCGAAACCTCTTGAAAGCATTTCGTCTGCGTCATCCAATACGATCATTTTAATGTAGGCGGAGTGAAGAGCTTTTGCCTTGTCAGCATGTCAAACACCCGAGCAGGTGTGCCAACAACTACTTGAACGCCACTCGAAGGAATACGCTTGGTTACTAGTTCCTCCAACATATGCATGAATTTTGACGTTGTACGCCAATGTAATGTCCCAAAGCCCTCATTTCTTTTTCAATTTGCTGTGCAAGTTCTCGGGTGGGAGCAAGTACCAAAGCTTGGCATTCAACCAAACTATAGTCAAGCTGCTGGAGGATTCCAGAACAGAAATTAAGTTGCCGTTTTTCCTGTTCCTGAATGGGCCTGCTGGATTACATGACATCTAAGCCCTTGCAGAAGGGGAAGGGGACAATTCCTTTTGGTTGAATTGCTGAGGCTATTTTAAACCCTGTAAATCCAGGAAGAAATCATCAATTAAAGCATGAAATGATGAATTCGTGAATAACAATTATTGTTGAGTAAAAGGTAATATTTAGAAAACATACGGTAGGCGTGAATGCCCCTCAACAGATTTTTTTGCAGTCATCGAATATAGATATCATCACAAGAGGCAAAGGCAAGCATATATCGAATTACATGAGAAAAAAAAACCAAATGCATAAGTTACCAATATCTGTTAAAGAAATTGGACCTGAGTGTACCAAGTGAACCTTCGGAACAGATCTACAACAGGAAGAAAGTAAGAAGTGGCTCGAGGCGTGGGTTGCACTTTCTTTAAGAAACTATTTGGCCAATTCTGGAGATGAATCGTTGATCACCAAACACTTCTCCCGGGATACAACGAGCTTCTGATTTACAGTGCTGCCAAGACTCCAATCGCAGCACGCACCAACTTGTACCAGCAATTAGAAAACAAAAACCGCAGGAAATTTTTTTTGAGAAAAGATTGAATGATGATTTTTTTTTCCTGTTTCTGTGTTGTTTTTCTGCCCAAAGATGATCTCTTCTTATAGCTTGTAATCAGGAAGCTATTAATATGTATGCATTAATCAAAAAAAGGCTTTATAACAAATATCATTTAATTTGTAAAACTGCTATAACATAAAGTCTCTTTAAATTTGAATCAGTTATATTTTTTAATAGAAAAAACGTTTTTGAATTTGAATATTTGACAGTTCAAAAAGAAGGAGGAATTGAACCCCCAACCTCTTGTGAACTCAAAACTTTAACCGTTGGGTCATGAGACAATATTGTCAACAAGATGAGTGTTTTGAATGTATACTCAATTCCAACAATATCTAAGATGGAAGAAAGGTTTATGTGAAGGGGAATTTGAAATAAGGATAGAAAAATTACTGGTCACTCATTTTAGCATCATGCAGAGCATCGAATTGAGACCCTTCTGCTGCCATTCTTGCCATCTTCTGCAAGTGCATTGAAGACCAAACATAACTTCAGAAAATAAACAAATAAGACATGAAAACAGATTGATCTCAATCTTTGACATGAAAAAGGGGGGTCAATTATTACACTTGGCTTCAGATCCAATATTAAAGCTAGAAGTCTACTCAACATTATCCTTCTAAAATCCAGTTGAAGTTTAATGTGTGTTTCTCCTCATCCAAGACCAAACAGAACTTCAAAAGAAGGAAAACTAAAACAAAAAATGAGACGAATGGAAACAAATAGATCTCAATCTTCAATGTGGAAATGAAGCCTATTACTGTACTCAGCTCCACATTCGACATTAAACATAGAAATTAACTCAACATAATCTGATATTCCTTCTAAATATTGTTGTAACATTAGGATGTGTTTCTCAAACCCAAGGTAAAATCAGGAAACTTGATGAACTTCAAGTTTCATTAAGAGGAACTTTGTTTTTTCAGCATAAAACTTCACTCCAACACAAAGGGTGGCTTCATCGACAACTGATGCAGCTGATTCTGAGGTGCGAGCACAGATGTGAGTTCTTGTAATTTGTAGTGGAAGCAACAGGTCTGAAATAGATTTCAGCCACATCTGGATCTGAGATGGGTGTTTTGTGTGGAGCTGGAGAGGAGGAGCTACGGATAGCTGGCTGCCCTGAGTACCTGCAAAGCGCCTAGAAACACCGGGAGAGATCCTGGCGACAGGTTCTCCAATGATCTAGCCAGTCATTGGAAAAAAGGGTGAAAGCTAAGGTTCAGGTGGAGAAAAGTTCCATACATGCAGGAAGGGGGAGGGGGTTTGGTATTAATAGGCATAGAGAGTGGGAGCCCCAACCTAATGGGCCGGGTTGACTTATTTCTCTGTGGACCTGACCAAGCAGAAGACCCACAGGATCCCCTGTCCAGATGACCACTGATGAGCGAATTTTGAGGGGATCAGACGGTTCTAATCGCGCTAGATTATTTACCCACATTATAGCCCCCCCACTCCTGGGGGATGGTGTGTACCTACCGTCGAGGAGTAGCTTAATCTTGTGAGAAGGTCTGCTATCAGCGTGCTCCAAAATAGAGCGAAAGATCCCTTCGTGGGGGCAGAATGGGGTCGAGGCCGAGCAGTGTCAAGCCGAGCCCCAAGCCTCGAGCGATGAGCATCGAGCGTCGAACATCGAGCGTCGTAGGCTTGTGAGGAACCAGTGGCTAGCTTGAGATTCATGTTGTGCAATCTAGATGATCTAAACTAGACACAAATTAAAAACCTCGCAAGTGTACGAATCGTTTATAGATGCGTAGTGACGAGCAAGGGTCGATCCCACAGAGATTGTAGAAATTAACTTACTAACCAATAAAACAAAAATAAGGATCGTAAAGAATTGTTCAAAAAGAAAAGGAGAAATAAAAAAAACTATATCAAGTAGTTCTGAATCACAAATATCTCTTAAGTAGTTGGGCTTTGATTTCCACCTGTAGTTAGTAATGCTAAGTCACCTTCTTCACTATTCTAGTTACTCATGTTCGTTCCTTTAAGGGCATGGTATCTACTCCTTAAAGTATTGTTTCCCTAGCCAAGAATTAGGCATGGTATCTACTCTAATTCGTTTTTTTCCTTAAGTATTTAGCATGGTATCTACTAAGTTGCACTTAAAGAAAACATAAGAACAATGGAAACGAACAAACACTCGAAGTTCTAGAAATTGGTATCAGATCTAGATCCTTCAAGTTGATTAAACCAAAAACCCCTAAAGATTCCTGTGTTACAAGTTATGAGCACGAGATACGGGTCGTCTCTATACTCATATAACAGATTCAGATTTATAATATGTAAACTTGATAGTTTCAGGTTCTGTATGGCAGTCGACTTGCTGTCACTCTCAGTCGACTGCTCTTAGAAATTCTGAACAAGTTTGTCTATTATAAATCTATACCAATACTCTCAGGTTTAATCAATAAGTAACAGAATAGCATTGAGAACAATATACCCAACTATGAAATTAGTTCCACATAATAAAACTTTTATTAACTAACAGTTTCGAATACATGATGAACATTAAAAGCACTAGAAAGAGAAGAAATAAACTGATGTAGTTCGGCCAGATAAGTCGGCTGGCTGTCACACAGTCGACCGGCCGTTCCTTTGCTGAATACTTGATCTCCTTCTTCTTCGATGCTGATAGAATACTTTTCTTGGTTTATGACTTGATGATTCAGAAATTCCGTCTCTCTTCGACTCCCCCCGGAATAACGCCTCTTGTTGATATTTATAGAATATCGGAAGAGAATTAGGGTTTTGCCTCCTTTCCGAAAAAGTCCTCTCCTTTTATTTATCTCCTTCCTTCTTTGATTGGCGTTCCATATCTTTCTCTTTTCTTCTTTATTTCCTTATCTGCTAACCACGTGCTCTTGCCAATCCCCTGTCTCTAGCTTTGATTTGTTAGAGGAGTTGTTATTCGCATATAATCTGGGTTCGGCTAGATTTGGATTTAGATGAGGGCGGATCTTCAATTATCTTATCTTTTTACTCTGCCGAATACCAGTCGACTGGCTTTGGAAGCAGTCGACTATGCCGAGACATCTGTGGCTTCATGATTCCTCAGTCAAGTCGACTGATGTTGGGAAAGTCGACTGTGCCGAGCCCCAGAAATCTCTCTGTCCGGTCGACTGATGAAGAGCCAGTCGACTGTTACACTGTAGTTCCCAGTATATCATCCTCTCCGTCTGTATTAGTCTGGAATCTGCTTCGTTTTGCTGCTTTTGGTTGTTTCCTATGGAAAAGAGAAAAGAAGAGTAAAATACCACATATAGAGCATTTAAATGTCCGATTGCAATAAGATTATTGCTCCTAAATGTGAATATTCTTGACTTCATCAATTCATGCCGAGCATCGAGCATCGTAGGCTTGTGAAAAGCCAGTGGTCAGCTCGAGGTTCATGCCGAGCATCGAGCTCGGGGTGCTTTGTGAGAAAGCTAGCTGCTTGCTCGAGGTCAATGTCGAGAATCGAGCGTCAAGCGTAGTGGGCTTTGTGTGAGAAAGTCAGCTGCTTGCTCGAGGTTTATGCCGAGCGTCAAGCGGTTGGTCTTTGTTAGAAAGCCAATAGTTTGCTCAAGGTTCTTACCGAGCGTCGAGCATCATGGACTTTGTGAGAAAGTCCGTCTCTTGCTCGAGGTTCTTGCCTAGCATCGAGCACCAAGCGTTGAGTGTAGTGGGCTTTGTGTGAGAAAGCCAGATGCTTTCTTGAGGTTTATGCCGAGGATTGAGCATCGAGCGTAGTGAGCAATGACTTGATAA